>CM065385.1:15095000-15695000 GCA_033060915.1 Euryodendron excelsum
CCAAGAGCTCTAATAAGTGATCGAGGCACTCACTTTTACAATCGAACAATGGTGACTTTGCTGAGAAAATACCATGTGACGCACAAGGTGTCAACTTCATATCATCCGCAAACTAGTGGACAAGCGGAAGTGTCAAATCGAGATATCAAGTCCATTGTTAAAAAGACAGTCAATCCAAGTAGAAAAGACTAGATTTTGCGCTTAGATGATGCTTTGTGGGCGTACATGATTGCATATAAAATGCCTATTGGTATGTCACCTTATCGATTGGTATTTAGGAAACCATGCCACCTCCCAGTTGAGTTAGAACACAAAGCTTATTGGGCTACCAAGAGGTTTAACATGAAGATGCATGAAAGTGGAGAACATTGAAAATTGTAACTCCAAGAGTTAGAGGAAATTCACAATGACGCCTATGAGAGTGCAAGGATTTACAAGGAAAAGATGAAGGCTTTTCATGACAAGATGATTTCTAGGAAGGAGTTTCAAGTTGGTCAAAAAGTCCTTCTATACCAGTCTCGGCTTCGTTTATTTCTGGATAAGTTGCGTTCTCGTTGGATTGGACCTTTTGTCATTACTAATGTTTTTTCTCATGGTGCAGTTGAAATTCAAAGCTTAGCCACTTCTAAAGTGTTCAAGGTGAATGGTCATTGACTTAAGCATTTCTATGAAGGTATCCAAGTAGAGAATGTGGAGAAACTGGACCTTGAGGATCCAATTTATACTGATTGAAGAAGGAAGCATTGAGTCGAGCCCATGCCAATAAACAAAGGTGCTACTTGGGAGGTAACCTAAGGGAAGTTCGTTTTTCTTTTCTTCTTTTCGCATTTATATATTGGTTACTTTTGCCCTTTCTTTGCATTTCACTTTACATTGGGGACAATGTAAGTTTTAAGTGTGGGGGAAGTAACCACACTTAAAACATGGTACTTTAGGTTGTGTTTTCTTATTTTAATTTGTTTTGAAAAAAAAACAAAAAAACATTTTTGTTTTCGTTTTTGTTTTTGTGGTTTTCAACGGTTTTTGGTTGTGTATGTCATGAGCAAGATTCAATTAAGCTTGAAGAATTCATAACATGATTGAATAAGTAATTTTCCAACTTAGAATTCATTAGCCTAGTTATTTTCCTTGAGACTAGAGTGACCAGATTTGGTAGACCAAAGCCAGTGAGAGTTTGAGCCTTTAAACTAACACATCCATATCGGTCTCAATATTTTCCTTCATGTGAGATATTCTTACATGGATTTGTTTCTCTAGAACTTGTCTTGATTCTCTTCGAGGTCATATTGACACATGTATGCATGAACATGATTAAGACCCTCTTTGTTATAAGCTATATAAGCCAAATAGCCTACCTTGTAATTAATTTTTCCCTTTGTGAACCCCTTTGAGCTTTATGTGTTATTTTTTTTTTCATTTATTGTGAACCTATATTACAAGTTTTAAACCTGAAAAAAAAAATAATGCCGTTACCTAAGCCGTAGAGCTAGTGGAGCATTGTTCATCATTATGATACGTATCGGTGTGCGAGAAATAAGTGTGGGGGTGCCCGGATTTGTGGTAGGGCTATGGTTGGTGAAATAGAACATGTTTTCATTCTTAATTTGTGAGTTCCATTGTTGATGTAACTTTGAAAGAAAAAAGATAACAAAGAGAAAGGAAGAAGGGAAGTGATGGAGGAAATTGTTGTTAAAGTTACAAACTACACATGTTCATAATCCTTACTATAATTCTAAGAAATGGGTCTATTTATATGGGATATATACAAAGACAGAAGCTTCTAAATGGAGTGATTGGTTTTACATGTCTTATATATTCGAACTTGAGTTGATTCATTTTTGCTCCACTAGTTTCTATGGCTTTTGAGCTATATTCCTTAATATTTCCTACCTTAATCCTAAACCCCGTTATAATCCTTGAAAAGTCCTTATGATTCATGTTATGTATGTGATCCTAGTGGTGGAAACTGAGAAGATATGCAAGCCTACGGTAGATCACTTCCATTGGAATGAATTTGAGTGATACACATACCATTTAAACACATGAGAGTCGAGTGTTTATTTTCGTGATGGTCTACATATTCAATTTACTCCATCTTTGAGTGGAAATACTTGCTAAGTAATTATGAGTTGTTTAAGAATTTTTGTTCATGATATGTTATGAGTTTTGAATAGCTTGGTTGTTCTTTGTTACAACCTAGGTGTTTTTGGGAAAGTGAATTTGAGTTTTGCCCGAGGACGAGCAAAAGTTAGGTGTGGGGGAATTTGATGAGAATGCAAATGTCATATTTTTCTCCCTTAATGTTTAGTCTTTTATACTTATTCGGTGCCTAAATATACTTATTATTCTTATATTTTGATTTAGGGTGCTATGGAACACCAAGGAAGAGAATCCTAGCTTAAAAGGGACAAATTCGAGCTAAATTGGATGCAGCGTTTGAAGGGCATTCGAACGGTCCAAGAGTGTGTTCGAAAGGTTACATATGTATTCGAACGGTACGTTAAACGGGTTCACGCCAAATTCAGGTTTGAAGTGCATTCAAAAGATACAGAAAGCAAATTTTCCATTCAAAGTGCGTTCGACGCACCGTTCGAATGATAGTCCATTGCGTTCGAATAGTTGGAAGGGCGTTCAAACGGTTTTATGGAGCTGCAGATTTTCAAAAGCCTATAAAAGCTGGGATTGTTTTGTTTTTAGGGTGAGTGCTTTTTACATTATTGGAGGAGGAAAATTTTTTTTACATTATTGGAGGAGGAAAAAGCAGTAGAAAAAAACATACGTTTCTCTCTTCTTCTCTAACTTATTCTCTGAGTTTTCTTCATGGCTCTGCGTGGCTAAATTTTGAACCTTGGTCAAAGGAAACGGAAGTCTCGAAATTAACAGTAAACTATGAGATTTAATTTGTTTTCATTATTCGATTTATGATTTGAGTATCAGATGTTTTTCTGTGCCTATTTTCATGATTGTCTTGTTTAATTACTAGGAGGCCTACTAGTTTAATATTCGTTACAATCTACTGCTGGGTTAGATTCAAATTGGTAATTGTTTGATTCCTCTAATTTCTATAACAACTAAGATTTAATGATTCGCTGCGTTAGGAATTATTAGATCTTAGGAAGGACGCTCGACTAAATTAAATGCAACCACTTGTGCTTGTATTGTTTAGTTTCATCGATCTCTTTAATTCTTAAGGCTACTACTAGATTAAACATTGTGTGCTTCTCCTGGGTTGTTTAATAGTTAATGTTAATGAGATCGCTTGTTTTCTAATTAACTACGATTAAGGAGAGATAGGAAAATAATTCCGACGATGAATATTCAAAGTGTGAATGGATATATGCGTGCATCGATGATCAGTTATATAATTCAAATGGTGGATGTTGACTTAGACCAAGGTTTGTTCTTTTGATTGATTTTGATACTTTAACCTCAATTGTTCCGTAGTTATTTTTATTAAAATTGTTTTCATTATACCTAAAGCCCCCCTTTCTTGTTCACATAACATAAAACTAGGCTAGACACTCTCCGTGGGAACGATCCTTACTTGCACTACTACATATTTGTTTTTTTGGGGTATAGGTTTTATTTTTGGTTGCTTGTGACAGCACACCAAACACCTAGGTATTTACCATTTAAAAGATACATAATCGTGGAAATAGGATTTTATGAACATATAATAAAATGTGTCATATATAGCAGAGCTGTGCCTAATCTCTAAAACATAAACATATCTTAAAATGGGTCTATTGAAGCCTACCACAGTTATAACATTATAATATTACAAAAATTAGGGTCCAACCCATATACATATTACATATCATAAAGCCTGTGGGCCACAGTCGAAATATCAACAAAATGGGCATCCTTCTAAGGCCTCCCAGTTTGATTACCTGAAAATATTTTTAGAAAACATAAACTAATTCTTAGTGAATAATAATGATGTATGAGCATAAAATATCACAAACTAACACTTACTATTTACTGTATATAACAATAGATGAGCATTTATACATATATGACATGAACTTAGAAATGTATAAGCGTAACCTTGAAAACACATGCGGCATAGGCTTTTGCATTAAAACATTTCATCATTTCTAAAATATAATATCGTAAAAGAGTGAGGTATGGCATAGCATAATCTCATTGAGTATGACATAGCCTGTCAAGAGCATAACATATCCTAGACTTATAAGGGTATATCATAGCTCGTTATATAACATTAGACACATTAATTATCATTGTTCTCGAAACGTAAGAAGCATAGATTTGAAAATATATAGCATAAACATCATATTAAAACATTATATTGTAAGCTTTCATAATGAAATTTTATAACATTTTGAACATAGTATCATAGAAGTGAGACACAAATTGTGACATTATCACATGAGACATAATATAATATCGTAAGAAGGTGAGACACACTGTGACATTAATACTTGAGGAAACATACGTAACTTTTCGTGAAGCATTGACCAAACCATATTTCTCATTCTAGAAAATAAGTGTGTTATGTCTTTACATCAGAGCTAGGCTCCACATTAATAACCTTAAAGGTCACACATAGGGCTCTTTAGGCCAATATAGTAACCGCAAAGGTCATGCATAAGACTCTTTAGGTTAACATAGTAACCGTAAAAGTCACGCATAAGGCTCTTTAGGCCAACTCATAGCACCACCTCACCTCACTTAAGAGGTTTTTGTAGTCTTGGGACATAGGGCTCTTTAGGCCAACATAGTAACCGTAAAGGTCACGCATAAGGCTCCTTAGGCCATCCATGAGAACTAGATTCAGTCATTAAGAGCTACACTCAGTCATTAGCAATATAGAGTGCATTAGGCTAATTATAAGAGCAAGACTTAGTCATTAAGAGCTACGCTCAGTCATTAGCAATATAGAGTGCTTTAGGCCAATTATAAGAGCAAGGCTCAATCATAATAGGCTCAGTCATTAAGAGCTATGCTCAGTTCATTAGCAACTGTGAAGGTCACACATGGGCTCTTTAAGCCATTCATGAGAGTTAGGCTCAGTTATAGTAATTATAAAGGTCACACATAGGCTCTTTATGCCAAGGGATGTCTCCCAACATGGCGATAGATTATTTCACGACCCCTACTGTAGGACTATTGTTAATTGTTTAGGGTCTTGCCATGAAAGACCTCAAGTTGGTGCTGTACATTGGGAATCTTGCATCTCTTTCATTTAGACATTCCAATCCATGGGTTTCAATTCATATCATAAGTAAAGTTTTGTATGTATTTCAAAGCATAACATTTATACTTGAATATAATCATTGATGCATTGAAATAAATGAGAATCAATGTATGAAACGTAATTGAACTTGAAAGCATTTGGAAAGTATTAGGTTTTACTCATGGCATATCGTTACTTACCTTTATCATTGACGATCGGTGCTAAACAAGGGTGTTTCTACACGTAGAGTACATAGGAGCATCAACCACAAGACTCCGATGGAATGCAAGGACAATAAAGTTGAGGTTTGAAACATAAATCCCTAAACACCGATTCATCTAATGCATCTCATTCTTATCAAAAAATTAAGATTACATTCTAGGTTAATTTCACTTGAAAATAGGCTTAAAGACCTTCAATTTGATAAGTCATGGGTCGAAACACATTCCGAATGAAGAAGCTATGTCCAATGGAAAAGGGACTAAAATTGTGAAAAATAATGTTGCTGATAGAAAGTTTGGGTCAACTTGAAACTTTAATATCTCTAAATTTATAAAGAATTAGAGTACAAACTTTATATGGGTAGCTATGAGTCTAGTTTTCAACACTTTAAATGATGCATCAATCTGAGCTTTCTAGGGCAAGTTATGCTCAGTTTACTAAACAAGGTCAAAGCTGGCCAGTGACCTGTGCCATTAGGGGTGCTAGGGTGCGCACTAGCACGCCTTGGCCAATGACTTGCACCATCAGGCGTGCTAGGGCGCACACTAGCACGCTAGGCCTACAACTGGTGCAAAGAAAATGGGTTTTTCTTACCCCAAACTCAATCAACCTCTCCCAAATTCTCCCAAACTCTACCAATGTTATTAGGGTTCAAAGATTGACCTACGAAGACTACAATAACTTAAAATGAGATAAAATGAACAAGCAAAACAAAGGAATCTAGGGTTTGAAATTCCAAACCCTATCATGCACACATTTGGGGGTCTTTAAAACCCAATCCCAAATCTCACAATGTGAGCTATAAGCTCACAAAATCTGACTAATTGGCATTCAAATGAGTCACCAAAACCCAACAACACCCCTAGATACACATACATATACAAATACATAACTATACATTTACAAGAGATGGAGTTCTTACCTTTCTCTCTCAAGCTTCGGAACTCCAACAATGGATTCCCAAACTTGGGTTGAGCTCCTCCAATCTTCTTCCTCCTCTTCTCCCTCTCTTCACTTGCTCTTCTTCTCTCCTTCTTCCTCGCTCTCTATTCGGAAGGTGTGTGTGTGTGTGTGTTTAAAAGACACCTATGGGAATTAATCTCATGTGTCTCGCACATAAGGCATATGTTACAACATACATTACCATTGATCATTTTCACCTAATGCCATATTAAAATAACATAGAATTTAGGAAATTCACATCAAATCAAATAGTAGAAGTTCGGAATATTATAATGAGTTCTAACGAGATAGTACCGTGTATTTCCCACTTATTTCTAGTGTGCGAAAAACGGGGGCGCGACAGCTTGCAAGTAATGATGTAAACTTCCCACAAGGTGTTCATTTCCTAGAAGATACTCCATCTCACTATAATGAACTCTAAGTGTTGGAAGGCAAGATTCAAATGTTGGAAAGCACAAAAGGGGGCTTCAAAACAATGATGATGCTAAATGTGATATTCTTTCGCATAACTACAACTATTTTTGTTATTGTTATGATTTTCATCAAGGCTAGCAAAATATGGATAATGCCAATAATGTAAGTGACTATGATCTGAAAATGTCTAATATGTTCCATTCTATGTTTTCTAACATGTAAAGAACTAGAAATATATATTTTGCATATTCGATGTTATCAAGAGCTCATATGATATAATGTACTCCAAAACCATTCTAGCAAAATAGTAGCCATAAAACATCAAAAATATATGGTACTACTTAGCCATCTAACATAAAATATAAAATAAAAAAAATAGTACTAACCCCTAAATAGAAACATCCACCATAATACCATTACATAAAGTGTGTAATAAGCCACATCGCAAGTCTAACAAACAATTACTAGAAATGAAAGTAGCAAAACATAAGCCCCATTAGCAATAGTAAAAGCAAACACACACTTCCAGCAACATGAAGCTGGAACCTCAAGTTATCAAGCCACAAGAACTACAGTCATAATAGCCAACTGTGAATGGTAACAAACTTGAGGTTCATATTGTCTTGGGTAATAAAGCACGATAATAAAAACAATTACTTATATGGACAACATAAACTATATGGACTTTCAGATTTGGAAGCAGAATTATAGTGTATTGATTTACAGAGAGAACAACAAGGTAATAGGGGTAATTTACTGCACAAAAGTAGTGAAGTGAAGTCCAAATTTGCATCATGTTATCTCAAACTTGAAGTTGATATGAGGCAGAGATCTCGCATGACTTGGTTAAAGAATGGGATGGCAACAATAGGTACTTCCATGTAACTATGAAAAATAGGCATAGAAGAAACTTTATTAGGCAACTTATAAAGGATGGACCAGTGGTGGTGGAACCTTGGTAGATGAAAGAAATCGTTCATGACCATTTTAATGACTTTTCCAAGGAGCCTTTAAGTACCAGACCTGAGCTTGAAGGATGCTTGAAACAAATTTTGAGTAGGGAAAGTAGTGCAGCATTGGAGGTAAGTTTTGGGGAGTTAAAGATCCTGGAAGCCATTAATTCATGCAATGGGAACAAGGCTTCAGGTCCGGATGGATTTAACATGGCTTTTATCAAAAAGTATTAGGGAACTATAAAATCAAATATGCTTAGATTCATGAATGAATTTCATAGCAATGCTAAAGAATCAACTTTATATTTCTAGTTCTTATCCCAAAAGTGGAATCTCCCGAAGGTTTGGAGAGTTATAGACCCATCAGTCTTACTACTTTAGTCTATAAAATCTTATCCAAACATTAGCTAATAAAATCAAATTAGTTATGGGTGAAATCATTAGTGATCATCATACTACCTTTATTAGAGGGAGACAAATCTTAGATGGTGTTCTCATTGCAAACGAGATAATTCATGACTGGAAAAGGAATAGGAAGAAGGGGAGTGTCCTAAAACTAGATTTCCAGAAGGCCTTATCACTCAGTCAACTGGTTATTTTTGAAGAATATTGTAAGCACCCTATTTTTGACCGCTCGACAGTGTACAGTCCATTTAGACTTGATTTCAAGTCAATATGGACATATTCTAGAATTCTCTAGTCCTAATCTAGTCTATCCATCGCTTTGCGGGCCCACCAGGCCCAAATAAAGGCAAAATTATCAAAATGCCCTTGTGGGCGTTGTTCGGTCTGATCCTATAGGCACATCTTTCCGAAGATGGTAAGTCCCCTTTCCTATTCTCATAGGCGCATCTTTCCGAAGATGGTAAGTCCCCTTTCCATTTCCAAATCAGGCGCGTCTTTCCGAGGAAGGTAAGTCCCATTTCCTATTCCCATAGGCGCGTCTTTTCAAAGACGGTAAGTCCCCTTTCTAATTCCAATAGACACGTCTTTCTAAAGACAGTAAGTCCCCTTTCCAATTTTAACTCCAATCCCTCTCTCAAGAAAGTTGATTCCTCGAGACGATAAGTTTATACTTTTCGACACGTTTTCCAAAGCAAGTTTCTTCGAAACGGTAAGTCCCTTCAAACTCGTCAATCAGAACGAGACCCCAAGTCCCCGAGATGGTAGAACGGTCCACCTTTGGTGCCTGTTAGCCTGCCAATGAAGAAATGTCCGTTTCAGCACGCCTTCTGAGAAAGTTGACTTCTTAAGCGCTAAGTCCCTTTAGCAGCTTCCCGAGATCAAGCAGTCTCGGGAATGATCGCGAGCCATCAGAGTAGCAGAAGTACTCGTAAACATCACAACCGTCAGAGTAGCGGAAATACTCGCAAACAGGTCGATATAGAGAATTTTCAACAAACCCCTGTATCACGAGACCGCCGTTAGAGTGGCGGAAACACTCAAAACCCAGGTCAACACCAGTGCCTGCTAGTCCACTTTGGTGAAAAATGACCAAACTGCCCCTAGGGCCATTTCTGGTATGTTTCTCGAGAAAATACCTAAGTCCTCAAAATGGTAAGTCCACCCTTCTAGGATTGTCTTAAAAGCAATCCGGCATGATTAGGTGCCTCCTAGTCAGTTTCGGGCTAATTCCGAGACTTTCTAGTTAAGATGACCATTTTACCCCTAGGCATCCAAACGCCCCGGGGGCCATACCGACTCTGGGTATCAAACCGGTAACCTCTTGAGAATGCTTTTTATAGTATTCCCGACCTTCCTTTATCTTTTCGAATCATTCCGAGTCAGTTCCAGTAAACCTAGTGCAAAATAACCGTTTTGCCCCTAATGGGTCGATCGCCGTTTCCTAGCCACACTGGCTCTAAATATTGAACCAGTAACCTCCTGGGACATTCTAAATAATGTTCCCAAACCTCAAGTCTTCTTCCGAGACATTCCGAGTCGATCCCGGTAGTTTTCCGATCTAGTTGACCGTTTTGCCCCTAATGGCCCAGTCAACCCTTCCAACATATCTTGTAATTCTTTTTCAAGTCCATTACCTCCAGGACCCTATTCTAAGGGTTCCTGCCCTTTTTCGGCCTTCCGGGCCATTCCCGGGCCCTTAAATGCTTCCTAGACCTTCCAGAGTCACTCCTAGTGAAGCTAGGCTAAAAATTGTATAGTAGTCACTAGTACAAGCGCCCAAATCTTCTCAAGATACGTTGTTTGCCGACCAAAAACTTACCTAACTGGTTGGCGCCACTACTAGTGGCGCCAAGCCAATATTTGGCCTGGCGCCACTTTTATTGGCACTAGAAGGTTTTTTGGCCTGACGCCACTACAACAGGCGCTAGGTCATTCTTCTCCCTATAAATACAGAGCCTCCTTCAACGTGAAAGAAGTCCGCAAACTCAGTCTAAAAACCCTACTTTTTGATATACAAAGCTCGTAGCCTCCCAAAACCCTAGTCTCCTTTAGGTTTTCCAAACCCTAGCCACCTATACACTCATACACATCTCTTATATACTCATACACTAGCCTCAAACCTCCATTGAAGGCTTGGATTGCTGCAACTACGAAGCTTTGAAGATTGAAGACAAACTCTTGAAGACTGAAGTGAAGACCGAAGCGAAGTAAGCAAAGCAAAGCGCGCAAAGCTAAGCAAAATAAAGAAGACACAAGGTAGGCTCCTTATTTACGTTTACGCATCTTCCCCCTCTCTTCTCTCGCCTAACCCACTTGGATTTTCTTCTATTTCAATCCCCCATTTTCTTCCCCCCCCCCCCTTCTTGCATGCTTGAAACAAGGGTTTTCCCGGTCCACGTGTAGGATTAGGCTATTGGAAGGTCACCATGTTGGGGGTTTTCTTTTAGTCTAACCAGAGACCACATGGGTTCGGCCCCCTTGATTATGTGGTGAAGCCTTAACCTTGTATGTTCACGACCCCAATTTGCATTGTGCATATCATGATCTTGCATTCTTCCAAAATTCATTTTCAAACTCGTTTTCAAAAGCTTACATCAAAATCTTCTTTTGCAAAACTTGTTTTCAAAATCACAATCCTAAGGTGATTCTAGCCTTTTCATGCCTAAAGTTATTTTAGGAAAGTGTTACATTTAAAGTGGCCAGCATGGTCCATATTTTCAAATCCTTGTTGTTTTCAAACCACTATCTTAAAGTGGTTCTAATCTTCTTATGGTTACAATCGCTTTAGGAAAGTGAGATATTTTTATAAACTTTCTTAAAACTTTCTTTTCAAAAACCTCTCTTTCTAAAAAAACCTCTTTTCCAACGAACTTTCTAAAAAATCTCCCCAATTTCCTTTCCAAAATTGTTTTCTAAAAACTCTCTTTTCAAATCTCTCCCTCTAAAAATCTCTTTTTCAACACACTTTCCAAAAACACTCCCTAGGTTTCCTTCTTAGAAAACTCTCTCACTAAATCTCTTTCTTAAAAACTCTTTCCAACAATTTTCTTCCAAAAAAAAAATCTTTCCAAAAACTCTCTCTTCAAAATTCACTTTCTAAAAACTTGTTTCTAGGATTTCCTTCTAAAAATCTCCCTTTCCAAAAACTCATCTTCCAAAAATCTCTTTTTTTAGAGTTCAAGTTAAGCCATATAACCCACAATTAGGAAAACCTAATTTTCCTTCCTAAAAACATGATTTTCAATCTTGCCTTAAAACCTAGGTTTCTAAAATCTCATTTTTACATCAAAATCATAAGTTTCCAAAACCTATTTTCTACATCAAAACCATAGTCTTCCAAATCTAGGGTTTCTAAAACTTCCCCTTTCCAAATCCATGCCAAATCTAATCTTCCCTTTAGGAAACAAAATCCAATCTCTCCCTTTAGGAAACTAGATCCAATCCTCTGTTTTTGGAAACAAAATCCAAACACCTTTTTAGAAACAAAATCTAATCCCTTGTTTTAGGAAATAGGAATCTCAATCCTTCCTAATTTAAATATTTCCTAATTCAACTCTTTCCTAATTTCGTACCCTTCCAAATCTTAACTTTCCAAATCAAAGTTTTCAAATCTTTCTTAAACTCAAACCTTTCCTAATTTAAAAAATTTCTAAAACTTAAACTTTAAATCCTTCTAAAACTCTAAACTTCCCTAAACTTCAAACCTTTCCAAATCCAAAACTTTCCTAGGTTAAAACTTTCTAAATTCCAAATATTTCTTACTTTAAACCTTTCTTAATTCAAAACTTTCCAATTTCAAAACCTTTCCTATCTTAAACTTTCCTATTTCAAAATCTTTCTTAAAATAACACTTTCTTAAAATGAAACTTTCCAAATTCAAATCTTTCCTAAATCTAATCTTTCCCTAATCTTCCAAGTCCAACATTCGAGTCAAGTCTTTCTTATTCTTGAGTCCTTTCTAAATCCTATCTTCCTAGGTCTGGGGTCTCTATTCATTTCAAATTCTAATCTTCTATTCTAAATTCAAATCAAATCCAAATTCCAATTCAATTTCTTTCTCCAATCAAAAACTTCTATTTTCTATCGGACTCTTGTCCGAACTACGACTGACCTGATTCCTCAAAAAGGATACGTAGGCAACCCTCATGAGTGCTGTCACAACCTTTTTCAAATTCTCAATTACACAACCTTTTTCAAATCTCAAATTTCATAATCTTTTTCAAGCTTCTATTTCTGTAACCTCTTTCCAATTTCCAATTTCCAACTTCCAATTCCATGATCTATTCCAAATTTCTATTTCCAATTTCTAAAACTTTCCAATTTCAAATCTATCTTTTCAAACAAAAATTTTTTTAAATCAAATCAATTTTCCAATACTCTTTCCACTTGCGTATGATGTATCATTCTTTTCAAAATTATTTTCTAAAGTGAATATGATTGGACATTTGTTAGTTGAAGACTCTCATAGGTGAATCTAGGGTGAATAGACATGTAGTTACCACAAGGGCGGGGTAGGGTGATGGCTTAATGCGTCTTCCCTACAATAACCAACCTTCAAACCTAGGATCACTGATTTCGAAAGACCAAAATGGAGTTATTTTCAAAAAAGGGCTACATATTTTCCAAAGGTTGCCAAATAACCTGTTTTCTTAAAAACCCTCTCTAGAGGAAGTATTTTCAAAATCGTTTTCAAAATCCTAAGTGTAGTCTTCGGATTGTGCTTAATTTTTAGGTAACCTAACTCACCTTAATCAAGTTAGGTGGCGACACCAAATTTTTTTCAAATCCCTTTATTCAAATTAAGTTTTCAATTCAAACCTAGTTGCACTCATTCTTCTAGGAGGGTGAGTTCTAACGAGAGAGTACAATATTTTTTCCGCTTATGTGTGTATTCTTTGAGTGCGAAAAATCTGGGCGCGACAACTGGCAACTCCACTGGTTCAATCCTATTCACCCATGTAGTGTTAGGCCGTAATCATGTCTCTTTACCCTTCACCCATGTAGTGTCTTCAAATAACTTGTTCAATTCTATTCACTTTAAATTTTCAAAATTGTTTTAAAAAAAAAAACATGCATTTATTCATATTATCTTGTATTAAGTTTGTCATCCACATACTAACTCTTGCATTTTTGTTTTGTATGTGCACTTTTTGCAAGTATGGATGAATGTGATGAACAAGATGAATGGGAGTTGTTGGGCTCTTTCCTTCGGTTTCAAAAATCACACACACACTACACGTGCTCTTGCATTCTGCATATTTGCATTTTTACCCTGATATGACCCTTCTAGTTAGAAAAGGGGAACGGTATATTGGTTGTGGGCATGATATTGTGTCAGTTTCTTTGCCTACGGCCTCTTGATGGTTCCCCCGCTCGGATCACCAACCAATCATGGCACCACCTCGGGAAGTGGGCCTAGGTTTGAAGATCAGGGGACCGAGCCTTTTTAGGACGCATTAGTCAACCCTCAAAACTCATGCTCATATAGACACCTTGCATAGCCGAATCTCTGCCGAATTTAAGACACGCACACCGTTTTTCAAAACCATGGAGGAAAGGGTGGCTGCTCATATTTTCATTTATACCTGTTTATTCCTATTGTTATAATGACTGTATTCATACTGTTATAATGCATGTCTAACTGCTCATACATGCATATGTACTTCAACTGTATTCTCTTTCCTTATACTCTATGTATCCATTTTCAAGCATCCCGTATTCCATGTCAAGACAAGAGTTCCAAGTAACTCAAGTCACTGCATTCTCAGGCATATGATCAACCTAAAGAGAGTGACACCTAGTTCACTCTCTCTTACATTAAACCTACCTAAACCCAAAGGGTTCTGACATAACCCTGAGGACTCATGGCATGCACATTAATTCATTTCATAAGAGAGGCCTCAATCCCTCTATGCTCACGGAGGTAGGATTGCCAAAAAGATAAGGGGCAATCGATCAACAAGGTCTCTCAGCGACCCCCTCGACATCAAATCCAACGAAGGCGAATCTGAAGACTCAAGAGTAGTTTAGATCTTTCTTTGTAAAATTAGATAGGTGTAACCCCAAAGGAAAATGTTTCCTCTCCCCCTGTTAAAATGTATTCTAATTCTTCTGTATCTAAAACCCAAAGTTAAAATGTATTTCTTTATTTTCCTCTAGCAAATGGGTGGATGAATATGTGAATGGATAAAGCTCCTTATATGATGGTAAAGTATCTGCATACAGGGGCAGAAACCCCTATCTCCAAAAGTGGGCCAATAAATCATGATTAGTTTCCCTCCTAAAGAGGGGCACCTTAGGACATGCATTGTATAGAGCTCTCTAAAAACCAAAAACTAACTTGTGATTTGTGTTTTTGTTTTTTTCTTTCTTCCTTTTTATTTACAGAGGTCACCCTACACTGAGTCAATATTGCTCCCAAGAAGGGGCAACATCCACCTAGGGATCCCATTATCACCCAGCAAAGAGCATCACTGATGGCTGCTAACCCTGAAGAATCATCTCAAGTCTATCGGGAAGAGGTCAACGAAATTGGGACCAAGATGGATGAGATGCTCAAACTCATTCAAACTATGGCTATGAAGGATGTTGCTGCAGTCCCATCATCATCTATGACTTCATCCAAGGACCCTGAACCTGTTAATCAAAGGATCATGCTTCAGTTCGACAATGTTGGTAGGACTAAGGAAGATGCCAAAGGGATCAGCGCTGAAGAGGAAGAAACCATATTGCTATCACCTACCGTAAAAAAGGCCCCCCTAGACCCTCTCAGTTTGAAAATCCAAGGGCTAGAGGATTCACTGTGAAGTCTCCATGGCCACGACACTTACGGGTTCACTTCCTACGATGAGCTCTGTTTCTTTCCTGACCACCCGAGACCTGCTAGGTTCAAAATGCTTGATTTCCAGAAGTATGACGGCACTGGTAACCCCGTCACTCATCTTCGTCTCTATGCTGGAGTGCTAAGTGGTCATGGTAATGATTTAAAGCTCCTCATGCAGCTATTCCAACACAACCTCACAGCGACTACTTTGCAATGGTTTGCTCGTTTGGACCTAAGGAAGATCACAATCTGGATCGAGCTGGTCAATGCATTTAAAGCCCAATATCGTCACAATATTGATCTCACCTCTAACCGATGATCCCTGATGACTATGAGCAAGGGTGAAAAGGAAAGCTTCAAGAAGTATGCCTTAAGATGGAGAGAAGTTGCCACACAAGTCAATCCCCCATTAGAAGAGAAGGAGTACGTACAACTATTTGTGCACACTTTTCAAGGTATATACTATGAGAAGCTCTACACAAGTGTAGGGAAAAGCTTCTCTGAGCTCATCATGTAGGGGGAGATGATAGAAAACGGCCTCAAGATAGGGAGGATTATGGACCCTTATGCCAAGACTGGAGAAAGTACCGCTAACATAGCCAAGAGAGTGGCTACTACAAAGGGAATAATCAGGAAGGAAAGTGAAGTGTCTGCCATCCTACCTGGCCAACCACCCCAATACCGTCCACCACTACAATCACACCCTGTCTTACCCTTACCCACCTTAACCATGCTTGTTCCAACCCCTAACTATGGCCCCGTTGGGGCACGACCCAATTTTAATAGACCTGTTTGATGCATCCGTACCTTCGACACCTTAGCCTGCATCCAAACTGAGGCCTACCATAACCTGCTAAAGAACAACATCTTAAAGCCCATACCTACTCGTCCTTTGGCAAGCCCTCTACCCCCAACCTTTAATGCCGCCCTTACATGTGAACACCATTTGGGTGGCCAAGGGTACAACATCGAAAGTTGCTTCGCTCTCAAGCACAAAATCTCAGACTTGATCGACAATAAGACCATTGATCTATAACTGGTAAAACCTGCTCCGACCCCCAATGTGACGACTAACCCTCTGCCGGATCACACCGTCAACATGATACTAGTAGAAATGGAAGGCAAGGGAGAGTTCGACGAGCCCGAGGCCGAAGATTATGAGGACGATTAGGAGACCGATAAAGAAGATGACTAGGAAGAAGATCTCCCGTTGTGCCCGATTTATCTCTATAACCTTAATGAGGCGCCTGATGCTTCTGACTGGCCAATTGAGGAGCCAATGTTCCCAAAAGAAGAGCCTATCAAAAGCATGATTGCTGATGGATGGGGTGATGAGCTTCTGCATCCAAGGTATGTCGTGGCTGAATGTCTCTTGTTAGAGAACCTTTGGCCTATGACCGGGTGTAACCATGAAAACATAGGCTAGGAGGTAGAAGAGTCCAAAGCACAAACAGAGCCATTCGAGTTAGAAGGGGGTGCACTAGCCACCCTGTTTACAGAAGAACCTACTGTAAAGAACAAAGGGAAGATCAATGAGGCTGACAACCGTGCTGTCAACATCAACGTGTCCGAAGCTCTGGAGGAGGCCTTTGCCTGTCTTGCCTTGGCCAAGGACTCGGAATGCGAATGGAGTATCAAAGATATGGGCATTGCCCCAAGGCCTTGCTGAAATGGGTTCTTTTTAAAAGCGTACAAGAGAGGGGTGTTCTCACCCACTTTCTTTCTATGCCTTTTATTTCCTGTCTTTGAATTGATGTTTACATTTTCTTATTGCTCAAGAGCTTTATGCTTTTCATAAAAATAACGATAATAATCAAATGATAGTCCTCTTATTCACTGCTGCTATCTTATATGTCTCTTGTGAATGGTAGCTACTTTCTACGCAAGGGGCATGGTTTATCTTGGAGGTCAATTTGACTTGAAGGGATGATAGCATGAGTTAACCACTCCCTCAACAATCAACCTTCTGAAAAAAGAGAGTTCTTGGATGAGTGAGGATACTACCCAAAGGCAACACTTACAAGACACAGAAGCTAAGCGATGTGCGGCTGGATTATCAAAGTGAAGGGGAGCCATCTTTCATTTTCCAACATATAAAAAAATAGTAATAATAAAAAAATGCTTATATTCCCTTTGCTAAACCCCTAGAGCCTTGCAACAAAACGAAAATTTTCTTTGTTGACCCCGATCCAAAATTGTCCTCCCCACACTGGGGCAGACAATATTGGAGAACTCTAGGAATGGTATCCACCCCCACAGTGCTAAGGCAGCATTGAAGGCTCTATAGATCAAGCAATCTAGTTCAAAGTGAAGAGAGACCCTCATTTTATTTCCCATACAGTCGGAAGCAACCCCTTGCCAAACCCGTTGAGCCATTTATTTTTTCCGAGAAAACCCCAACCTAGGGATCACTGCCCACATTGGGTTAGATGGAACTACTAAGGAAAAGGTCTAAAGGAAAAAGTGATGGTAGAATTACTCGTTCCATACAACGGAAAAAGATAAAAAGGACAAAGCGAATGAAAAGAGTTGCTAAGGGAAAAAAGGCCCAAAAAAAAAAACAAAAACCCTGAAGAAAACTATGATTGAGTCATCTTCAAAAGCATAATAAGAAGATCAAAAAGGAAGAGAGTCATGTTTATCTCAAAAAGCATATAGAAGGGGTGAAAGAAAATAGTCATTTTCACCATAGTAAAAGCAAGAAG
The DNA here is from genome assembly GCA_033060915.1 of Euryodendron excelsum. Lineage (NCBI taxonomy): Eukaryota > Viridiplantae > Streptophyta > Magnoliopsida > Ericales > Pentaphylacaceae > Euryodendron > Euryodendron excelsum. The sequence continues at coordinate 15,112,683 of CM065385.1, forward strand.
GAAATCTAAAGGTGATCATAGGTTACAAAGAAACCTGTAAGCACCCCATTTTTTACCGCTCGACGGTCTCCATTCCGTCCAGACTTATGTTCAAGTCATTGTGGGCATATTTCAATCCAAATTAACTTGCTAAGTCTAATCCCGTCAATTCGTCACTTCACTGGCCCCACCGGGCCCAAATACAGGCAAAATGACCGAAATGCCCTTTAGGGGCATTATCCTTTTCAATTCCAAATCAGGCACGTCTTTCCGAAGACGGTAAACCCCCTTTCCAAATCCAAATTAGGCACGTCTTTCCGAAGACGGTAAGTCCCCTTTCCAATTCCAAATCAGGCACGTCTTTCTGAAGACGGTAAGTCCCCTTTCCAAGTCCAATTCCAATTCCAATCCCTCTCTCGAAACAGTTAATTCCGCAAGACGATCCGGCATGTTTTTCGAAGAAAATCTCTTTGGAACGGTAAGTCCCTTTAAACCTGTCGACTGGGACAAGACCCCAAGTTCCCTAGATGGTAGAATAGTCCACCTTTGGCGCCTGCTAGCTCGCCAATACAGAAATGTCTGTTTAGGCACACCTTTTGAGAAAGTTGATTCTCAGGCGCTAAGTCCCTTTAGCAGCTTCCAGAGATCAAGCAATCTCGGGAATGATCGTAAACCGTCAGAGTAGCGGAAATACTCACAAACATTGCAACTGTCAAAGTAGCAGAAATACTCGCAAACAGGTCGATATAGGGAATTGCCAACCAACCCCTATATCACGCGACCGCCGTCAAAGTGATGGAAACACTCAAAACCCAAGTCAACACCAGTGCCTGCTAGCCCACTTCAGTGAAAAATGACTAAACTGTCCCTAGGGCTATTTTCGGCACGTTTTTTGAGAAAATACCTAAGTCCTTAGAACGGTAAGTGCGCCCCTTCCAATATTGTCTTAAAGGCAATCCGGCATGATTAGGTGTCTTCTAGTCAGTTTCGGGGCAATTCTGAGACCTTCCGATCAAGATGACCATTTTGCCCATAGGCATTCGAATGCCCCGGGAACCACACCGGCCCTGGGTATCAAACCGGTAACCTCCCGAGAGTGCTTCCAATAGTATTTTCAATCTTCCTTTATCTTTTCGAATCATTCTGGGTCAGTTCTGGCAAACCCGGTGTAAAATGACTGTTTTACCCCTGGTGGCCCGGTCACCTTTTCCAATCACATCGGCTCTAGGTATCAAACCGGCAACCTTCGGGAACATTCTGAATAATGTTTCCATATCTCGAGTTTTTTTTCGGGACATTCCGGGTCCGTCCCGGCGGCTTTCCAACCTGATTGACCGTTTTGCCTCTAATGGCCCCATTAATCCTTCCAACACATTCTATCTTCATTCTTCAAGTCAAATACCTCCGAGACACTCTTCTAAGTGTTCCTACCCTTTTCTGGCTTTCTGGGCCAATCCCGATCCCTTAAATCCTGTCCGGACTTTCCAGAGTCACTCCTAGTGAAGCCATGCTAAAAATGGTATGGTAGTCACTAGTACAGGCGCCCAAATCTTCCCAAGATACGTTGCTTGCCGACTTACAAAGTTTCCTAACTAGCTGGCGCCATGCCAAGAAATGGCCTGGCGCCACTCCTAGTGGTGCCAAGAGGTAATTTGGCCTGGCGCCACTGCAGCAGGCGCTAGGTCTATCTCATGCCTATAAATACAGAGCCTCCTCCAGCGTGAAAGAGGTCCGCAAACTCAATCTAAAAACCCTAATATTCGATACACAGAGCTCGAACACTCCCTAAACCCTAGCTTCTCTAAGTTTTCCAAACCCTAGCTACCATACACAAACCCTAGCCTCCTATACACTTCCATACACTTATACACTAGCCTCCAACCCTCCATTGAAGACTTGGATTGCTGCAACTCAAAGCTCTTGAAGGCCAAGACAAAGCTCTCGAAGACTGAAGCGAAGACCGAAGAAAAGGCAAGAAAGCAAGGCGCGCAAAGCAAAGTGAAATAAACAAGATAAGGTAGGCTTTATTTTTAAGTTTATGCACTTCCCCCTCTCTCTTCTCTCTCCTCATCCACTTAGGTTTTCTCTATTTTAATCCCCCATCTCTTTCCCCCCCCCCCTCTTTACATGTTTGAAACAAGGGGATTCCCGGTCCAAGCGTAGGATTGAACTATTGGAGGGTCACCGTGTCGGGGGCTTTCTTTTAGTCTAACCAGAGACCACGTGGGTTTGGCCCCCTTGATTATGTGGTGAATCCTGAACCTTGTATGTTCACGACCCTAAATTTGCATTGTGCATATCATGATTCTTGCATTCTTCCAAAAGTCGTTTTCAAAATCGTTTTCAAACTTGTTTTCAAAATTATATCAAAATTTTCATTTTCAAAATCACAATCCTACGGTGATTCTAGCCTTTCCATGGCTAGGGTTGCTTTAGGAAAGTGTTACATTTAAAGTGACTTTTATAGTCCATAGTTTCAAAACCACTATCCTAAAGTGATTCTAGCCCTCTTATGGTTAGAATCACTTTAGGAAAGTGAGATATTTTATATATACACTCCAAAATCTCTTCCAAAAAATCTCCTCCTAAAAATCTCTTTTTCAATATGCTTTCCAAAAACTCTTCCTCCCAAAATTTTTTTCAAAAACTATCTTCAAAAATCTATTTTTAGATTCCTTTCCAAAACACTCTCCTCAAAATTCCTTTCCTAAAAAAACACTCCCTAGGTTTCCTTCCTAGAAAATACCTTCCTTAAAATTCACTTTCCTAAAAACTCTTTCCAAAAAGCTTCTTCCAAAATTTCTTGCCAAAAGCTCTCTTTCTAAAACTCATCTTCTAGAAACTCCTCTCTAGGATTTCCTTCCAAAAACTTGTTTCCAAAAAGTACACTTTCCAAAAATCCCTTTCCTTAGAGCCCAAGTCAAGCCCTAGAGTCACGATTAGGAGATCTTAATTTTCTTTCCAAAAAAACATGGTTTTCAAACTTGTCTTAAAACCTAGATTTCTAAAATCTCTTGTTTTCTATATCAAAACTATACGTATTTCCAAAACCTATTTTTCTACGTCAAAACTATGCACTTCCAAATCTAGGGTTTTTAAAACTTCCCTTTCCAAATCCTTGTCAAGTCAAATCTTCCCTTTAGGAAACCAAATCTTATCTTCTCGTTTAAAAAACTAGATCCAATCCTCCATTTTTGGAAACAAAATTAAATCCTCTCTTTCAGAAACAAATTCCAATCCTTGCTTTAGGAAATAGGAATCTCAATCCTTCCAAATCCAAATCTTTCCTAATTCAACTCCTTTCTAATCTTCTACTTTCCTAAATCTTAAGTTTTCAAAACTTGAACATAAAAATCTTTCCTAAATTCTAAGACTTAACTTCCATATCTTTCCTAATTCTACCCATTTTCAAATCTTAATTTTCCAATTCTAAGTTTTCAAATCTTCCTTAAACTCAAACCTTTCCGAATCTCAAGATTTTTTAAAACTCAAACTCTAAAACTTTCTAAATCTTAAACTTTCTAAATCTCAAATCTTTCCAAATTCAAAGTTTTCTAAATTCAAAACTTTCTTTAGTTAAATCTCTCTAAACTTCCAAACTTTCTAAGTTCTAAACTTTCCTAAGCTCAAATCTTTCAAAGTCTAAACCTTTCCTCATTCCAACCTTTCTTAATTCCACATCCTTTCCAAACTTTCACTCCTAAATCTAGATTTTCAAATCTTTCTGAAACTCAAACTTTAAATCTTCCAAAAATTCTAAAGCTTTCTAAATTCAACTCTTTCCTAACTTAAAATCTTTCTAAAATTCTAAGCTTTCCAAATTCAAAACTTTCTTAAGTTGAAGCTTTCCAAATTCTAAACCTTTCTAAAACTAAACTTTTCCTAGTTCAAAACATTTCTAAATTCAAAACTTTCCAACTTCAAAACTCTCATAATTCATAACTTCCCTAATTTGAAACTTTCCTCAATTGAAACCTTTCTTAAGTTAAAACTTTCTTAATCTAAAATTTTTCTATTTCAAAACTTTCCCAATTTGACTAATCTCTAATTCCACAACATTTTTCAAATTCTAATTCTACAACTTCTTTCAAATTCTATGTGTTCTATTTCCAATTTCCAATTCCAAATCTCAATTTTCAAATTCTAAAACTTTTCAATTTCAAATCTATCTTTCCAAATCTTTCTAATATCAAGTAAATTTCTTTTCAAAATCTATTTTCAAATCAAACTTTCCTCTTGCATCTGCATATCATGCATCATGTCTTTTTCAAACATTCTTTTTCAAAGTGGAGAGGATTGAACAATAGTTAGCTAAAGTGTCCTATAGGTGAACCTAGGGTAGATTGACGTGTAGGTACCGAAAGGGCAGGGTAGGGTGATGACTTAGTGCGTCTTCCCTACACCTAACCAACCTCCAAACCTAGGATCACAGATTTCGAAAGACCAAAAACGGAGTTATTTTTTAGAAAAGGGCTAAATGTTTTCCAAAGGTTGCCAAACAACCTGTTTTTCTTAAAAACCCTCTCTTGAGGTGGTATTTTCAAAAACCTTTTCCAAAAACCCTAAGTGTAGTCTTCAGATTATGCTTGGTTTTTAGGTGACCTAACTCACCTTAATCAAGTTAGGTGGCAACTCTAAATCTTTTCTAAAAGCCCTTTATTCAAATCAATTTTCAATTCAAACCTAGCCACACTCATTCTTCTAGGAGGGTGAGTTCTAACGAGAGAGTACAGTATTTTTTCTACTAATGTGAGTATTCCTTGAGTGCGAAAAATCTGGCCGCGACAGCTGGCGACTCCACTGGGGATACTTAGAGGGTTAGGCCATAGTCATGTCCCTTTACCCTTCACCCAATTAACTTGGTTCAATCATATTCACTTTAAATTTTCAAAATTGTTTTCAAAAAAACATGCATTTATTCATATTATCTTTTTTAAGTTTTCATGTCATGTTGTTATAATGACTGTATTCATACTGTTATAATGCCTGTCAAACTGTTCATGCATGCATATTTACTTCAACTGTATTTTCTTTCCTTATACTCTATGCATCCATTTTCATGCATTCCATATTCCATGTCAAGACAAGAGTTCCAAGAAACTCGACTCATTTCATTCTCATGCATATGATCAACTCATCGAGAGTGACATCTAGTTCACTCTCCCTTGCATTAAACCTACCTAAACCCCAAGAGTTCCTATGTAACCCTAAGGACTCATGGCATGCACCTCAATTCATTTTATAAGAGGGGCCCCAATCCCTCTATACTCACGGAGATAGGGTTGCCAAGAAGACAAGGGGCAATCGATCAATAAGGTCTCTCAGCAACCTCCTCGACATCAAATCCAATGAAGGCGAATCCGAAGACTCAAGAGTAGTTTAGGTTTTTCCTTTGTAAGGCTAGATAGGTGGAAGTCCAAAGGAAAATGTACCCCCTTCCCCCTTGTTGAAATGTATTTCAATTCTTTTGTATCTTAAACCCAAAATTCAATGTACTTTCTTTTACTTTTGCGAATGAATGCATGAATGGCAGAAGGTTCCGACTTAACGGTAAGGTATCTGCATACAGGGGCAAATCCCCTATCTCCAAAGGTGAGCCAACACAACATGATTAGTTTCCCTCCTAAAGAGGTGCCCCTTAGGACATACATTGCATGGAACTCTCCAAGAATCAAACTCTAACTTGCAATTGTTGTACATATTCTTTTCGGCCAGGGAAATGACTACTAGTCCAATATCTTCCGTAATAGTGAAGACCATGGTTCACAAGCTTCAGGAGAATAAACCGTTGGAAAGCAAGAATGTTGGCAGAAACACCCTATGCAGTCTACTTGCTGCAATTCCAAAAGGGACAACTTATACCCTAGAGGAGCCCAACTACCAAGATCATTCCTTCCTAACCAGGCAATCTCACCAATCCGACAGGAACCTAACCATAGAAACCTCACCGGACCCTTTCCATTATCACCTTGTCCTTACTCCATTATTTGAACTTGAACCTATGATCGCTATGGCTGGACCTAAACCTCAAACCAACATCCGAGGAGTCATACGACCTAAGCTACCTTTAGTCTTGCCAAAGAAGCCAATTGTGCCCACCACCCTACCCATCCTCACCAACCCTTCTCCTGTAGTAATTTCTTTGCTCATAAATCCAAGGATAACTCTTCCCATTGCAACCCAACTGCCAATACCTAGTCTTCATAGTGTCCCATGGAATTACCCCCTTGATAGGGGCACCCGAGAGCCCGTAACAGAAATAGGGGGGATGACTCGGTTAAGGCGCCTCTACACCTCTGTTGAAGTGGAAAGAAAAAGGAAAGGGAAGGATAAAGAGGGCGAATGCTCCAACCAACCAACAGATCAAGAGATGTCAGAATTCACCAAAGCTCTAGGAAAGGTTGACTACAGCATTATGGAACAACTTAGAAAAGCCTCAGCCCATATTTCGATATTGGGTTTGCTGCTCACTTCTGAAGTGCACCGGGATGCTCTGGTAAAGATCCTCAAGGATGCTCATTTTCCTGAGAGTTTCATGCCAGATAATCTACACAACATGGTGAGCCTCATCATGGCACCAAACATCATCACCTTCTCTAATAACAAGATTCCTGCTGATGGAACAGGCCATACCCGGGCTCTGCATATCGCTGTAAGAACAAGAGAAAAAATGTTAGCCAAAGTATTGATAGATAATGGGTCGGCTTTGAATGTGTGCCCGTATTCTACCCTAGAAAGGCTGGGAATGGACCAAACTTACTTGAAAAATAGTGGTATGATCATTCATTCCTTTGAGGGTTCTCGAAGGGAAGTTATAGGGGAAATTGAAATGCCTGTTAAGATAGGACCAGTAACCTTCACAATTAAATTTCAAGTCTTGCACATTCCGGCTATCTACAATTTGCTGTTAGGAAGGCCCTGGATTCATTCGGCGGGTGCAGTTCCTTCTAGCCTTCATCAAAAAGTGAAGTTCATCGTGGGCTCCAAGCTAATCTCTATTTTCGCTGAAAAAGAGTTCGTTGTATACAAAGCTAATATCGTTGCATCTGACATTGAACTACCCTCTTGCTTTCAGTCGTTCGAATATATCACTGTTATGCAGAAAGAAGATCAAGTGGAGCCGAGATATTCTCGGAACTCTCAGATGATAGTGCGGTACTTTAAAGCAAATGGTTTTCATTCGAGCAAAGGCTTAGGGAGATGTTTACAAGGAAGACCTGAAGCCGTAGAAATACCGTCGGCTGAACCTACCTTTGGGTTGGGATATGAACCCACGAGAAAGGAGAAAATAGAAGTAGCACGAAAAAATAGTGCCGATAGGAAAGCTGTCATGGAACTCTCGGATCAATTCATGCATTTGGACATAGGGAAAGGAATGTCTACATTAAATAAGAAGAAGACAAAAGTCCAAGAAGAAGCGCCCATCATGACAGCCAACATTGTAATAACTCAAGATGGATCCATTCGAGCGATATTGCCAGGCGAAAATTTGCATAATTAGGCCAGCAAAGACATCATCTGTACTCGCAAGTTTCAGTACAAAGCTCACTAGAGCGAGATCCCAGAGCAACTAATTTGCCATAAATAAACTTTGTCCTTTTAATTTACTTGTCTTAACTTTTTAAAATCAAATTATTAATGGAAAAATACTCCGTTCTTGTTTGATTCATTGCACACTATTTTCCATGCCAGGGACCCTTGCATCCGAGGTCTTACTCAGCTAGTCCAGAGAATGCCAATCCTGATAAATGATAACTTAAACACTGAGTTTGATTACCAATAACTGGGAATTGAAGAAGACGTAAATTATTCAGAGGAGGTGCCAGAGGAAATTTGGGAACAAATAGAAAGACATGAGAATCGTAATACCCCAAACATTGAGGAAACGAAAACTGTTAATTTGGGGAATGAAGGGGATCCAAAAGAACTTAGAATCGGTACAGGGCTAAATCAAAGGCAGCACAAAGAATTACTGGAACTATTGTATGCATACTTGGATGTTTTCACATGGTCCTATCAAGACATGCCTGGGCTGGTTGAATCCATTGTTGAACATAGATTACCCCTGGACCCGCAGATGAGACCCTTTAAGCAGAAGTTAAGAAGATTGAAGCCTGAATGGAGCCTGAAGATCATAGAAGAAGTGATTAAACAGCTCCAGGCAGGATTCCTGCAAGTAGTAGAACATCCCCAATGGCTAGCTAATATTGTCCCAGTACCCAAGAAATATGGCAACGTGTAGATGTGTATTGACTTTCGGGATCTCAATAAGGTGTCGCACCCAGATTTTTCGCACTCGAGGAATACTCACACAAGCGGGAAAAATGTTGTACTCTCTCGTTAGAACTCACCCTCCTAGAAGAATGAGTGCGGCTAGGTTTGAATTGAAAATCGATTTGAATAAAGGGCTTTTCAAAAAGATTCGGAGTCGCCACCTAACTTCGTTAAGATGAGTTAGGTCACCTAAAAACTAAGAATAATCCGAAGACTACACTTAGGGTTTTTGGAAAAAGGATTTTGGAAAACATCCTCAAGAGAGGGTTTTTAGGAAAACAGGTTGTTTGGCAACCTTTGGAAAACATTTAGCCATTTTTTTTGAAAAATAACTCCTTTTGGTCTTTGAAATCAGTGATTCTAGGTTCGGAGGTTGGTTACGTGTAGGGAAGACGCACTAAGCCATCACCCTACCCCGCCCTTTCGGTACCTACATGTCAATCTACCCGAGATTCACCTATGAGAGTCTTCAACTAACTATTGGCCAATTCTATCCATTTTGAAAAACAATGCTTGAAAAGAAACTAACATGATGCATGATATGCAAGTGCAAGTTAAGAAAATTGAAAAATAGATTTGGAAAGAGATTGATTTGAAAATGATTTGATTTGATTTTAAAATAGATTTGAAGAGATGGAATTGAAATTGGAAAGTTTGAAAATTTGGAAATAGAAATTTGAAAATAGAAATTTTGAAATTGAAATTTTGAAAATAGATTGAAATTTGAGATTTGAAAAATGTGGAGACCACACCCATGAGGGTGGAATTGAAAGTTTGAAAAGTGTTGTGACCGCACCTATGAAGGTTGCCTACGTATCCTTTTGGGGGAATCAGGTCAGTCGTAGTTCGGACAAGAGTCCGATTGAAAAGAGATTGTTGGATTGGAAGAAAGAGATTGAATTGGAAATTGAATTTGATTTGAAATTAGAAGAGGAGATTGGAAATTAAAATTGAGGAGATTGGACTTGCTTTGGAAAGATTGACTTTGGAAAGACTTGGTTTTAGGAAACCTAGACTTACGAAAGAGAAGAGACTTAGGAAAGATTTGACTTGACTTGGAAGGTTTAGGAAATTAGGGAAGATTGGATTTAGGAAATGTTTGAATTAGGAAAGGTCTGGTTTAGGAAGGTTTCGAATTAGGAAAGTTTCATTTTTGCAAAGTTTTGAAATTAGGAAAGTTTAGAATTTAAGAAAGTTTGGAAATTGGAAAGTTTTGAATTTAGAAAGTTTCAACTTAGGAAAGTTTTGAATTTGGAATGTTCCAACTTAGGAAAGTTTTGAAAATTGGAAAGTTTTGAATTTAGAAAGTTTTGAGATAGGGAAGTTTCAACTTAGAAAAGTTTGAATTTGGAAAGGTTTTGAAAAAGGAAAGTTTTCGATTTAGGAAATGTTTGAATTAAGAAAGTTTTGAGTTTAGAAAAGTCTTAGATTTGGAAAGATGTTGAAGTTTTGGAAAGTTTAGAATTTGGAGAGATTTAGGTTTAGAAAGATTTAACTTGAGAAAGTTTCAAATCTAGAAAGTTTTGAGTTTGGAAAGATTTGAAATTTAGAAATTTTAAGATTTAGAAAGTTTTAGAGTTTTAGAAAATCTTGAGATTAGGAAAGGTTTGAGTTTAGGAAAGATTTGAAAACTTGGATTTAGAAAGTTATGATTTGGAAAGAAGGTAGAATTAGGAAAGGGTTGAATTAGGAAAGATTTGAAAGTTGAGTTTTAAAACTTAGGAAAGATTTTTATGTGCAAGTTTTGGAAACTTAAGATTTAGGAAAGTGGAAGTTTAGGAAGGATTCGAGTTAGGAAAGATGTGGATTTTGAAACTTAAGGAAAGATTTAAAGTTTAGGTTTAGGAAACTTATGGTTTATGAAGGAATTAAATTAGGAAAGGTTTGGATTAGGAAGGGATTGGATTTGGCTTCTAAAAGAAAAGATTTGATTTTGTTTCCAAAAATGGAGGATTGGATTTGGTCTCCTAAACGGAAAGATTTGATTTGGTTTCCTAAAGGGAAGATTCGATTTGGCAAGAATTTGGAAAGAGAGATTCTAGAAACCTTAGATTTGGAAATGTAGAATTTTAACGTAGAAAAGAGGTTTTTGAAACATGTATAGCTTGGATGTAAAAACAAGAGGTTTTGGAAACCTAGGTTTGGGGCAAAGTTTGAAAATCATGTTTTTGGAAAGAAAATTAGGGTTTCCTAATTGTGGGTTCTAGCGCTTGACTTAGGCTCTAAGGAAAGAGGGTTTTTGGAAAGTGCGTTTTTGGAAACGAAGGTTTTCTAGAAGGGAATCCTAGGGAGGAGTTTTTGGAAAGTGAATCTGAAGAGAGAGTTTTTGAAAAAAGATTTTAAAGAGAAGGAGTTTTGGAAAGTGTGTTTTTGGAAACGAAGGTTTTTAGAAGGAAAATCCTAGAGGGGAGTTTCTAGAAGGAAGAGTTTGGAAAGAGAGTTTTTGGAAAGATTCTTGGAAGGAGATTGTTGGAGAGAGTTTTTAGGAATGTGAATTTAGGGAGTGTTTTTAGAAAGTGAATTTTGAGGTGAAAGAGTTTTTGGAAAGGAGTTGAAAAAGGAAGCTTTGAAAAATAGATTTTGGAGGGAGTTTTTGAAAACAATTTTGGAGAGAAGAGTTTTAGGAAAGTATGTTGACAAATAGATTTTTAGGAAGAGGGATTTGGAAAAGGAGTTTTTAGAAGGTATAAAAACGTCTCACTTCCCTAAAGCAATTCTAGCCATGAGAAGGCTAGAACCACTTTAAGAAAGTGGTTTTGGAAAACAATAAGATTTGAAAATATGGACTATAAAAGTCACTTTTAATGTAACACTTTCCTAAAGTAACCCTAGCCATGGAAAGGCTAGAATCACCCTAGAATTGTGGTTTTGAAAACAAGTTTTTGAAAAAGAGATTTTGATGCAATTTTGAAAACAAGTTTGAAAACGATTTTGAAAACGAGTTTGAAACGAATTTTGGAAGATGCAAGGCTATGATATGCACAATGTAATTTGGGGTCATGAACATACAAGGCTAAAGCTTCACCACTTAATCAAGGGAGCCGGACCCACGTGGTCTCTGGTTAGATTAGAAGAAAGCCCTCGACACAGTGACTCTCTAATAGCCCAATCCTACACATGGATCGAAAATCCCCTTGTTTCAAGCATGCAAAGAAAGGGGGAGAAAGAGATGGGGGATTAAAATAGAGAAAATCCAAGTGGGTTAGGAGAGAGAAGAGAGAGGGGGGAAGTGCGGAAATTTAAATAGAAAGCCTACCGTATGTCTTCTTTATTTTGCGCTCCTTGCTTGTCTTCAATCTTCAGTTTTCGTCTTCATCTTTGTCTTCAATCTTCAAGAGTTGTCTTCAAGCTTCAAACTTCAGATTACAACTCTTTAAGTCTTCGAAGAAGGGTTGAAGGTTAGTGTATGAGTGTATGGGGATGTATAGGAGTGTATATGAGGCTAGGGTTTGGAAGAACCTAAGGAGGCTAAGGTTTAGGGAGTGCACGAGCTCTGTATATCGAATTATATGATTTTAAGACTAAGTTTGTGGACCCTTTAAACGTTGGAGGAGGCTCTGTATTTATAGAGGTTGAACAACACTGGCGCCTGTTGCAGTTGCACTAAGCCAAATTTTACACTGGCACCACTAGGAGTGGTGCCAGCCATTTAGGAAACGTTTAAGGTCGGTAAGCAACGTATCTTTGACTAGATTTGGGTGCCTGTACTAGTGACTACCATGCAATTTTTAGCCTAACTTTACTAGGAGTGACTCCGGAAAGTCCGGGAATGACCCGGAAGACCGAAAAAGAGCAGGAACACTAAAAATAGCGTCCTAAAGGTATTTGACTTGAAAAGTGAGTATAGGATCTATCGAAAGGGTTGACCGGGCCTTTAGGGGCAAAACGATAAACCGGATCGAGAAGCTGCTGGGACAGACTCGGACTATCCCGGAAGAAGACTTTGAATCTGGAAACATTATTTAGAATGTTCCCAAAGGTTGCCGATTTGATTCTCAGAGCCGGCGTGGTCAAAAAAGGAGACCGGCCCACCAAGGGCAAAACGGTCATTTCGCACCGGGTTTGCCGGAACTGACTCGGAATGATCCCGAAAGATAGGGAAAGGCTAAGAATACTACAAGAAGTATTCTCAAAGGGTTACCGGTCTGATACCCAGAGCCGGTGTCGTCAGACAAGGAGACCGGCCTACCAGGAGCAAAACGGTCATTTTGTACTGGGTTGGCCGGAACTGACTCGGAATAATCCGGAAAGGTAAAGGGAGATTTGAGAATACTATAAAAAGCAGTCTCAGAAGGTTACCGGTTTGATACCCAGAGCCGGTGTGGTTCCCGGGGCATTTGGATGCCTAGGGGCAAATGGTCATCTTGACTAAAAAGTCTCGAAAAAGGTCCAAAGGGCCGTTTGGTCATTTTTCACCGAAGTGGGCTAACAGACACTGGTGTTAACCTGGGTTTTGAGTGTTTCCGCTACTCTAACGGCGGTCGACGTGACACAGGGGTTTGTTGGCAATTCCCTATATCGACTTATTTGTGAGTATTTTCGCTACTCTAACGGCTTTATGAGTAGTTTCGCTACTCGGACCGTCTCGAGGAATAAACTGTCTCAAGAGAGGGATTGGAAAGGGGACTTATCATCTCCAAAGAGACATGCCTGAGTTGGAACCGTCTCGAGGAATAAATTGTCTCGAGAGTGGGGTTGGAAAGGGGACTTATCATCTTCGAGGAGACGTGCTTGGATTGGAACCGTCTTGAGGAAAAAACTATCTCGAGAGTGGGGTTGGAAAGGGGACTTATTGTCTCCGAGGAGACGTGCTTGGATTGGAACCGGCTCGAGGAATAAACTGTCTCGAGAGTGGGGTTGGAAAGGGGACTTATTGTCTCCGAGGAGACTGTAAACACCCCAATTTTGCCCGCTCGGCAATCTCCGAGCTGACCATGCTCACTTTCACACATCACATGCATATTTAGACTCTAAGCCCGCCTTTTTAATTTGAATTTAATCCACCAGTCGCTTCTCGGGCTCGTAAGGCCCACTTGCAGCTAAATGACCATTTTGCCCCTAGGCATCCAAATGTCCCGGGAACCACACTGGCTCTAGGTATCAAACGGGTAACCCTCTGAGATTACTTCTTATAGTATTCTCAACCTTCCCTTACCTTTCCGGATCATTCCGAGTCAGTTCCGACCAACTCGGTACAAAATGACCGTTTTGCCCCTGGTGGGCCGGTCTCCTTTTCCGACCACACCAGCTCTAGGTATCAAACCGGTAACCTCTTGAGACTACTTTTTATAGTGTTCTCAACCTCCCCTTACCTTTCCGGATCATTCTGAGTCAGTTCCGACCAACCTGGTGGCAAATGACCATTTTGCCCCTGGTGGATCGGTCTCCTTTTTCGACCACGCCGGCTTTGGAAATCAAACCAGCAACCTCTGGGAACATTCTAAATAATGTTTCCAGATCCCAAGTCTTCTTCCGGAACAATCCGAGTTCGCCCCGGCAGTTTCCTAGTCCGATTGACCGTTTTGCCCCTAAAGGCCCGATCAACTTTTTCGACACATTTTGTCCTCACTTTTCAAGTCAGATACCTCCAGGACACTATTAAGTGTTCCTGCTCCTTTTCAGCCTTTCGGGTCATTCCTGGACTTTCCGAAGTCACTCCTAATTAAGCCAGGCTAAAAATTGCATGGTAGTCACTAGTACAGGCGCCCAAATCTAGTCAAAGATACGTTGCTTGCCGACCTTAAACATTTCCTAATTGGCTGGCGCCACTACTAGTGGCGCCAACCCAAAAAATGGCCTGGCGCCACTCCTAGTGGCGCCCGTGTAAAATTTGACCTGGCGCCACTGCAACAGGCGCTAGTGTTGTCCAACTTCTATAAATACAGAGCCTCATTCAACGTGAAAGGGGTCTACAAACTTAACCTAAAAATCATATATTTTGATATACAAAGCTCGAGCACCTCGTAAACCCTAGCCTCCTATACACTTATACACTCCCCCATATAATCATACACTAGCCTTCAACTATCCTTTGAAGACTTGAAGAGCTGCAATCCAAAGCTTGAAGACAACTCTTGGAGACTGAAGGTGAAGATCAAGACAAAGACCGAAGACCGAAGATTGAAGACAAGCAAGGCGCGCAAAATAAAGAAGACATACAGTAGGTTTTCTATTTAAATTTCCACACTTCCCCCCTCTCTCTTCTCTCTCCTAACCCACTTGGGTTTTTTCTATTTTAATCCCCCATCTCTTTCCCCCCCTTTCTTTGCATGCTTGAAACAAGGGGATTCCCGGTCCATGTGTAGGATTGGGCTATTGGAGAGTCACCGTGTCGGGGGCTTTCTTCTAGTCTAACCAAAGACCACGTGGGTCCGGCCCCCTTGATTATGTGGTGAAGCCTTAACCTTGTATGTTCACGACCCCAAATTGCATTGTGCATATCATAATCTTGCATCTTCCAAAATTCGTTTTCAAACTCGTTTTCAAAATCGTTTTCAAACTTGTTTTCAAAATTGCATCAAAATCTCTTTTTCAAAAACTTGTTTTCAAAATCACAATCCTAGGGTGATTCTAGCCTTTCCATGGCTAGGGTTGCTTTAGGAAAGTGTTACATTTAAAGTGACCAATATGGTCCATATTTTCAAAATCTTGTTGAGTTTCAAAACCGCTTTCCTAAAGTGGTTCTAGCCCCCTTATGGTTAGAATTGCTTTAGGAAAGTGAGACATTTTCATACTTTCCAAAAAACTCTCTCTTCAAAGATCTCTTCCTAAAAATTTCTTTTTCAACATACTTTCCTAAAACTCTCCTCTTCAAAATTGTTTTCAAAAACTCCTTCCCAAAATCTGTTTTTCAAAACTCTCTTTTTCAACTCCTCTCCAAAATCTTTTCTTCAAAATCCACTTTCTAAAAATGTTCCCCACAACTCTTTCCAAAAACTCTCTTCCCAAAATTTTTCTTCTAGAAACTCTCCTCTAGGATCTTCTTTCCAAAATCTACGTTTCTAAAAACGCACTTTCCAAAACTCCTTCTCTTTAAAATCTTTTTCCAAAAACTCCCTCTTCAAATTTACTTTCCAAAAGTTCCTCCCTAGGATTCCATTTTAGAAAATATTCGTTTCCAAAAATGCACTTTCTAAAAATCCCTTTTCCTTATAGCCCAAATCAAGCCTTAGAGCCCACAATTAGGAAACCCTAATTTTCTTTCCAAAAACATGATTTTCAAACTTTGCCCCAAACCTAGGTTTCCAAAACCTCATGTTTTCACATCAAAAATATACATGTTTCCAAAACCTATTTTCTACGTCAAAACTATGGTTTTTCAAATCTACGTTTTCTAAAACCTTCCTTTCCAAATCCTTGCCAAATCAAATCTTCCCTTTAGGAAACAAAATCAAACCTTTGCTTTAGGAAACCAAATCCAATCTCCCCGTTTAGGAAACTAGATCCTATCCTCCGTTTTTGGAAACGAAATCAAACCTTCTCTTTTAGAAACAAAATCCAATCCTTTCCTAATCCGACTTTTTTTATTAATTCAAATCCTTCCTAAACTTCCACTTTCCTAAACCCTAAGTTTCCAAAAACTTGAACATAAAAATCTTTCCTAATTCAACCCCCTTTCCAAATCTTAACTTTCTAAATTCAAGCTTTTAAACCTTTCCTAAATTCAAACCTTTCTTAATTTCAAGATTTTCTAAAACTCTAAAACTTTCTAAAATCTTAAATCTTTCTAAACTCTAAAACTTTCTAAATCCTAAACTTTCCAAATTTCAAATCTTTTCAAATCCAAAGTTTCCTAAATTCAAAACTTTTTTAAGTTAAATCTTTCTAAACTTCCAAGCTTTCTAAATTCTAAATCTTTCCAAAACTTCAAAATCTTCCAAATCCAACATTCCAATCCAATCTTTCTTAATCTCAAGTCTTTCCTAGGGCTCCTATCTTTCCTAAGTCTAGATTTCCTAAACCTCCATCTTTCCACAACCAAGTCTTTCCAAAATCAATCTTTCCAAAGCAAGTCCAATCTTCTCAATTTCAATTTTCAATCTCCTCTCCTAATTTCAAATCAAATCCAATTTTCAATTCAATCTCTTTCTTCCAATCCAATCTCTCTCTTCAAATCAATCTCTTTTCAATCGGACTCCTGTCCGAACTACGACTGACCTGATTCCCCCAAAGGGATACGTAGGCAACCTTCATAGGTGCGGTCACAACACTTTCCAAATTTTCAATTCCACCCTCATGGGTGCGGTTTCCAAAATCTTTCCAAATCTCAAATTCCAATCTATTTTCAAAATTCTAATTTCAAAATTTCTATTTTCAAATTTCTACTTTCAATTTTCAAACTTTCCAATTTCAATTCCACCTCTTCAAATCTATTTTCAAATCAAATTCTTTTCAAATTTATTTCCAAATCTATTTTTCAATTCTCTTAACTTGCACTTGCATATCATGCATCATGTTAGTTTCTTTATAAACATTGTTTTTCAAAGTGGATAGGATTGGCCAATAGTTAGTTAAAGACTCTCATAGGTGAATCTAGGGTAGATTGACATGTAGGTACCGAAAGGGCGGGGTAGGGTGATAGCTTAGTGCGTCTTCCCTACACGTAACCAACCTCCGAACCTAGGATCACTGATTTCAAAGACCAAAAAGGAGTTATTTTTCAAAAAGGGCTAAATGTTTTCCAAAGGTTGCCAAACAACCTGTTTTCTTAAAAACCCTCTCTTGAGGAGATATTTTCAAATCGTTTTCCAAAGCCCTAAGTGTAGTCTTCGGATTATTCTTAGTTTTTAGGTGACCTAACTCACCTTAATCAAGTTAGGTGGCAACTCCGAATCTTTTTCAAAAGCCCTTTGTTCAAACAAATTTTTCAATTCAAACCTAGTCGCACTCATTCTTCTAGGAGGGTGAGTTCTAACGAGAGAGTACAACATTTTTCCCGCTTGTGTGAGTATTCCTCGAGTGCAAAAAATCTGGGCGCGACAGAGACGTGCTTGGATTAGAACCATCTCGAGGAGTAAACTGTCTCCAGAGTAGGATTGGAAAGGGGTCTTACCATCTTTGAAAAGACGTGCCTGTATTGAAACCGTCTCGAGGAATAAACTGTCTCGAGAGTGGGATTGGAAAGGAAAGAACAATGCCCCTAAGGGCATTTTGGTCATTTTGCCTCTATTTGGGCCTGGTGGGCCCGCGAGGCGATGGACAAACAGGATTTGGACTTTGAAAGTTGGTTTCGATAGGAATATGCCCACAATGACTTGAAAATAAGTCTGGACGGAGTGTAGACTGCCGAGCGGTCAAAAATGGGGTGCTTACACAAGGCCAGTCTAAATGATGATTTTCCTCTCCCACACATAGACTTGCTTGTTAACAACACGGCCGGGCACGAAATGTTTTCCTTCATAGGCAGTTTTTTGGGATATAATTAGATCAAGCTGGCAGAAGAGGATCAAGAGAAGACTGTTTTCATTGCCCCCTGCAGAGTATACTATTATAAAGTCATGCCATTCGGACTTTGCAATGCAGGGGCAACCTACCAAAAAGCCATGGTAACCTTATTCCATGACATGATGCATCAGGAAGTAGAATTTTATGTGGATGACATGATCATCAAGTCTAAACAGTGGAAAGATCACCTGTTCAACTTGTGGAAGGTGTTTGACCGTCTCCGTAAGTATCAGCTTAAGCTAAATCCTGCCAAATGCACATTCGGAGTATCTTCAGGGATGCTGCTAGGGCTTATAGTCAATGAAAATGGGATAGAGGTTGATCCGGCCAAAGTTAAGTCCATCGTCAAAATGCCGGCGCCAAAAGGGGAAAAAGAGGTTTGATCTTTCCTAGGAAAATTAAACTTTATCAGCAGATTCATCGCCCAAATAACCCACCTGTGCGAACCTATTTTCAAGCTCCTTAAGAAAGACGTTCCAAAAGAGTGGGATGATAACTGTCAAATAGTTTTTGAGAAAAACAAAGAATATCTGCGGAATCCTCCTGTCCTAGTGGCACCAACCCCGGGACGTCCTTTGTTGATGTACATGTCGGTGTTAGATACTTCCATGGGATGTGTTTTGGGACAACATGATGAAACGGGAAGAAAAGAGCAAGCCATTTACTACCTCATTAAGAAATTCCTACCATATGAAACAAATTATTCGGATCTCGAGAAAACTTGTTGCGCATTAGCCTGGGTAGCTCATAGGCTTTGGCACTACATGCTCTATCATACCACCTTCCTCATCTCTCAAATGGATCCCCTTAAGCATATTTTCGAGAAACCAACCCTGTCCAGCAGAATTGCCCGATGGCACATGATCCTGTTAGAATTCAACATCGTGTTCACTACCCGTAAAGCAGTTAAGGGGCAGGTGATAGCTAATTATTTGGCCGAGAACCCTATTGATGATTATCAATCCATGGAGCCCCAATTTCCCAATGAAAATATATTATGCGTTGATGACGCATCTAAAGAGCAAGCAGGAGTCGGGTGGAAGATATATTTCGACGGGGCTACTAACAAAAAGGGAGTTGGCATTGGGGTAGCAGTAGTGTCAAGAGCAGGCAGTCACTATCCTATTGTAGTTAAGCTACAACTTGAATTGTGCACCAATAACATTGCCGAATATAAGGCTTGCATCCAAGGACTAAGATTGGCATTAGAAATGAAGATTGACGAATTGGTTGTTTTCGGCGATTCAAATCTAGTTATTCAGCAATCTAGGGATGTATACCAAACTCGAGATGCCAAACTTTTCCCGTATCATCAATAGGTCAAAGATTTGTGTCAGCTATTCAGAAGCGTGGATTTTCATCACGTACCCCGAGCAGAGAACAGTTTTGTCGATGTCTTAGTTACGTTAGCTGCAGCAATCAAGGTCGACAGGGGCACTGAAATACGCCCTTTACAGATCTTTACTAGGGATATCCCTTCCTATTGCCTGCATACAACTGTTGAATCCAACGAGAAACCATGGTTTTATGACATCCAAAGGTACATCCAAGACAAGACATTCCCCGATGCAGCATCACAACGAGATAGGAAGACCATTTGTCGTTTGGCGGGACATTATTTCAAGGCTGGAAATGAGCTTTTCAGGAGATCATGGTTCGGACCTCTAAGATGCATCAATGCCATCAAAGCCAAAGTGATCATGAAGGAAGTGCACGAAGGGGTTTGTGGTCTCCACATGAATGGCCACACACTTGCAAAGAAGATTCTCCAGACATGGTATTACTGGTCAACAATGGAGTCAGATTATATTAGATACGTTCTTCGGTGTCACAAGTGCCAGATACATGGGGATAAAATTAAAGCCCCGCCAACTGAGCTCCATTCCATGTCAGCCCCGTGGCCTTTTTCTATGTGGGGAATAGATATGATTGATCCTATCACTCCTAAAGCTTCCAACGGCCACTACTTCATCCTTGTCGCCATTGATTATTTCACTAAATGGGTGGAAGCCATTTCCTATGTTCATGTCACCAAGAAGGTCGTGGAAAGGTTCATAAAAAATCATATCATTTGCCGGTATGGGATTCTCGAGTCACTCATTACTGGCAATGCTTCCAATCTGAACAACGAGTTGATGTCAAAGCTATGCTAAACATTTCGCATTACGCACCGAAATTCGGTCACCTACCGGCCTTAGATGAACGGAGCAGTGGAAGCAGCCAACAAGAACATTAAGAGAATACTCCAAAAGATGATTGACAACTACAGAGATTGGCATGAGAAATTTTGTTTTGCATTGATGGCTTACCAAACTATTATGAGGGTCTCCACTAGAAGTACCCCCTTTGAGCTGGTCTATGGCACCGAGGCAGTCATCCCCGTCGAGATTGAGATTCCTTCCCTAAGGATCTTAACAGAAACCAAATTGGATGAAGCAGAATGGATCAAGGACCGGCATGCCCAGCTCTGCTTGTTAGATGAGAAACGGCTAGCCACGGTTTATCACGCTCAATGTTATAAAAGAGGAATGGCCAGGGCGTTTGATAAGAAGGAACGGCCTCGATCGTTCCAACCGGGAGATTTGGTGCTCAAAAAGGTGTTCCCCCATCAGGAGGCAGCGCAGGGGAAATTTGCTCCAAACTATAAAGGGCCATTTGTGATAAAAAAAAAAAAAAAAAAAAAGGTCCTGTCTGGAGGGGCTCTCGTTTTGGAGGAAATGGATGGCCAAGAATTCCCTAGTCCGTTGAATTCAGATGCGGTCAAACACTACTACATATGATTCCGAAAGTTAGACCTTTGGTTTCTGTACAGAAGCAATAAAATCTACTCTCCTCATTCTCCACTAACCAATAGGGTAGTGTTTCAGTGGTAAAGCTCTATGGACTAAACAATTTAATTCCAAGATGACGAGAGGCTCTCGTTTCATTTCCTATACAATTAAAATATATATATGCATAACCTTTGTCAAACCCTTAGAGCCGGTTACTTTCCTTCAGGAACATTCCCCAATAAAGTGATCATGCTAGGTCAAATTAAAAGCACTAAAGATATGCGTTAAAAAAAAAAAAAGAATACCCTTGAAGTATTACCTTAAGTTCGCACAAACATTATTATTAACGTCATTAGTTCAAAAAAAAAAAAAAAAAGGGGGGGGGGGGTGATGGGATCCCTGAAGAACGATGAGAATACGCAGAAAAAGTGCTATTAGACCAAAACTCATTGACGGTGAACACTAGTAGAATGATAGGTTTGAGCCTTTCCCTATTCCTTTAAAAATAAAAAAATAAAAAACCCACACCACAAACCCTAAAAGTCCTCTCAGATTAGAGTCAAATTGATTAGTCCAAATGAGCTTACTAAAATATGTTATTGGCTAGAGAATGGTGTAAGTAGTGTTTAGGAGCTTCTCAACAAAAACCAGAGACCAAGCTGAGGAAAGAGAGAGAAAGAAGAGAAAAAAAATTTATTAAGCGCATTCCTGAGGATGCGGTGAAAACCCGAAAGGGCGCTGTAGGTAAAAAAGTAGGGATGTGGCAAGATACAAAACTGTCGACCCTGGCGAAAACTTGGAAAGGCGCCTTGGTGCAAAAATGAAAGAGCTGGGACTAGTGAAAACCCTTATGGGCACTAGTAGTAAAAATAGCGAAAAAAAGAAAAGAAAAAAAAAAAAAAAAAAAAAGAGGGTGGGGAAGAGATCTAAATGTAATAAACAACCCAAGCTACAGCATTTCCCAAAAGTTATAGGTATGAAGGCAATAGTGTGAAAGTCAAAAGGCATCTCGAAAGGCATTATCCGACTTAGCCCAGTTAAGGTTAAAGGAATGAGGGGTTCCTTTCGTGAGACAATCAGTTAGTCAGAGTGTCAAACAAAAGGGGAGTTATTTTTCATTGAGCTGCAACTTTCATTCAACTTTCCTCAAGTTTGTTTGCTATACTAACCATGCAGGAAAATCATACCAAAAGTACGCTAGGCCATGAATTTGTAAGACAAAAAGGGGGTACGATACTAAACGAAGTATGTTTTTCTACAAATGTAGGAACCAATAAATCTAAGAGCGAGGGGCAAAAATATATCGCTCCCCATCATCATCAGAGGAGGAATCAGCTATGCAAGGGTCCACTGGCTCACCAACCACAGGAGGAACACCCGAAGAAGAATCCGCTGTCAATGACCCAGGCCGGCTCCGCTCATAGTCAGCACATCTGGCCCGAAGCATGTCCCTCTCTTGGGTAAGGGACTCCACAGTCTCCCGCAAGGACTGATTATCCATCACATCACCCTCTAAGAAAGTGGAACTGCCTAGAACGCCTCGTGGCCGCCTATGTCCTCTCGCAGCACTCAAAGGCAGGTCATCACGTGGCGATCTGGCTGCTGCTAGCTGCATCTCCAGCGAAGCAACCTTAGCGTCTCTCATCTTCAACCGGTCATGCAATACCTGTATCAGTCGGCAGTTCTCCCGCCTGTAGCGATGCCCCTGAACAATCATAGTTGTCAAGAAGTCGGTATACCCTACGGCAGGTAAAGGAGTCTCAATGAGAAGATCCACAAGTCTACTGGGACCCACCACATAGCGTCGAAGCTAATAGTGATAGGCCTCAATCGCAAGGGGCAGGACAGAGAATGGACCGTCATCATCAACGTGAGGAAGCAAAGATCTCCATGTATCCATAACTCTCTCCACTAATGCTCCCGGGATCGACGCCTCAAAGAAAAGAGTGAACTTGGCTGCAGATGCTGAAAAGGGGATATCCTGACTCCTACCGAGCTGTCACAGAACCCAAATCCTGAAGAAAGGGGCAATGTCCCGCAAGCCTGCTAGGGGCATGAAGGCTTTCTCAGAAGGCCGAACTCTCAAGCAATAGCTCCCCACCAATCCTGAATACCACCTAACCGTGCCTGACCTCATGCTCTAGAGGTAGTCAACCCAAGATGCAACGGCTTGCGAAAATCTCCCCTCATCCGCTATGACACCCTGAGATCTCGCCAGGGAATGTATATGGTCAAGCTCAGGATACCATGTATACTGGAATAAAGGAGTAACAAACAAGTACCCAATTGCCCAGAGCTAGAAGAGAGTAGCGCATCCCCAGCAACGAGCATCAACGGTCTGCTGGAATCTCGTAAGACTCACAAAAGTCTCCCCTACAATCATAGGAGCATAGGAATACCCCTTACGGATCAAGGCCAGCAGTGCACATAGTCGACAGTCCACTAAATCATCTCCTCGTGGGAACACGAAGTAGTTCAACAGAAGCAAGCCCAGACCAACCATACGAGAAACAACCCAATCCTAGGAAGTGTGCCAATCACCTGAATGGACTCTCCTACCCATGGGAAACTCAAAGCGAGACATGAGGAACTCTGCTGGGACGTAAGGAAATTGAGGCAACAAAGAAGATAAAAGAACGGCGCGTCTGAGTTCGAGCTGGGACGAGACCACTATAATACAACCATCCAGAAAGAGGGGTCCCACAATGTCGGCAAAAACATCTCGAAAACCAAGAAGAAACCCATACTCCTGGGGAGTAGGGGTAAGTTCGCACTCCCCAAAGTGGAAAAGAGACAAGTCAGGCTGCCAGAAAGGAATCACGGCCTCCATGAGCCCAGGAATAGGCCGCACTGATAGAAGTGAAGTCATTCGACCAAACGACTGGCGAAAGATATCCTGCTCATCCGAAGGGTAACTGCCGTGCCAAGCTCTCAGTCGACTCAAAACTGTATCCGCCATCCTGAAAAGGTAAGCCAAGGTAAGAGGTGTTAATATATATCGAGTAGGCAGCTGACATAATAAAGTAAAATGAAATAAATAACTAACACAAACAAAACAAACAAAAGATTTCAAAAGATAAGTCAAAACAAATTTCCTACACACACCTTTTGATTTTCTAACTTCAAATCATATCTCAAGGGATTTCTATCTTTTTTCTTCAAAAAGATTTTATTTCTAAAAACCTTTTCTAACTCTTTCCTTAATTTCTAAAATTTTCGACAGAGTTTTGTTCAAAAATGGTCTCTACAACACCCATGACATCAACACAAAATACAAAATGTGCACTCCACAACGTTACAATCACATAACATCCGCACTTGCGCACATTTTTCAATTTTTTGAGATTTTCAAAACATATGTTTTATTTTTTCAATAAATCAATGGTTTTCAAAGTTATCCTAAAATTTCTCAAAATACCTCAATTGTTTTCTAAAATATTCTAATATTTTTCCAAAATTTCAAAAAATTTCATCAATCTCTCAAGTTTTCCTAATTTTCCTAATTTTATAAATATTTTTTCTATTTTTCAAAAAATAAAAAATTTACCAAGTTTGCAAAAAATCACGAAACTTCGCACGATTGTTAAACACATTTTTCTAAGGCACATTGCACAAAAATCTAGCCAAAAAGCGCAATGCCCAAGCCTGTAGAAACAAATTCACTATTCTTGCAGAAAACTCTCTTCACATAATCACATAAAATCACTCAAATTCAATCGTACAAGCACCAAAATATAAAAATAACATCACCTTAATGTTCAAAACATGTCAAAACATCAAATTCCACTATTCACGTGGTTCAAACGAAGTTTTACACATCAAAATCAACAAAATTTCAAAACTCACTTTTTTGGAGTTCTCCGGTGAAATTTTCTCTTCTGGCGACTTTTCCGGCAACGTGGTCTCCTTCCGGCAATCACCCGTGGTCTCCAAGAAGTGCTCCATCATTGTCCAAGTCAGTTTCCTCACAATGTCTCTCAGATTTGAGAAAAACTCTTCAAATAGTGCACATGTTCGAACCAGAATTTTTTTGGTTTTATTTGCAAGCCTGGTTGAACTAGAATTTTTTTGGTTTTGTTCCCAAGCCTGGTGCCACTAGTAGAGGCGCCAAGCTTCTTTTGCCAAAGATGCCACTCCTAGTGGCGCCAGTTTCCAATTCGGGGCAGCTTTGCCCTTTTTCCCGCCAAAACTCATTTTCAAATGCCTTTTGGGCCCAATATCCATTTCCAAACCTCCATTTTCCAAATCTGTCCCTCTGACCGCCTCACGGTCAACATGGGGCTCTTACTTTATCATTTTCTATTTTTGACAAGTGAAGACAGAAAAAGAGGGGCAGCTGTAAGCACCCCATTTTTGACCGCTTGGCGGTCTCCACTCTGTCCAGACTTGTGTTCAAGTCATTGTGGGCATATTTCAATCCAAATTAACTTGCTAAGTCTAATCCAGTCAATTCGTCGCTTCACGGGCCCCACTGGGCCCAAATATAAGCAAAATGACATAAATACCCTTAAAGGGCATTATCCTTTCTAATTCCAAATCAGGCACATCTTTCCGAAGACGGTAAGCCCCCTTTCCAATTCCAAATCAGGCACGTCTTTCCGAAGACGGTATGTCTCCTTTCCAATTCCAAATCAAGCACGTCTTTCCAAAGACGGTAAGTCCCCTTTCCAAGTCCAATTCCAATTCCAATTCCAATCCCCCTCTCGAGACAGTTGATTCCTGGAGACGGTCTGACACGTTTTTCACAAAAAATCTCTTTGGAACGGTAAGTCCCTTTAAACCTGTCGACCGAGACAAGACCCCAAGTCCCCTAGTGGTAAAACGATCCACCTTTGGCACCTGCTAGCCTGCCAATGCAGAAATGTCCATTTAGGCATGGCTTTCAAGAAAGTTGATTCTCAGGCACTAAGTCCTTTTAGCAACTTCCCGAGATCAAGCAATCTCGGGAATGATCGCGAACCGTCAAAATAGCAGAAATACTCGTAAACATTGCAACCGTTAGAGTACCGAAAATACTCGCAAACAGGTCAATATAGGGAATTGCCAACAAACCCCTGTATCACGCGACCACCGACAGAGTGACAAAAACACTCAAACCCCAAGTCAACACCAATGCCTGCTAGCCCACTTCGGTGAAAAATGACCAAACTGCCCCTAGGGCCATTTTTTAGCATGTTTCTCGAGGAAATACCTTAAGTCCTTAGAACGGTAAGTCCACCCCTTCCAAGATTGTCTTAAAGGCAATCCGGCATGATTAGGTGCCTTCTAGTCAATTTCGGGCCAATTCCGAGACCTTCCGGTCAAGATGACCATTTTGCCCCTAGGCATTCGAATGCCCCGGGAACCACACCGGCCCTGGGTATCAAACCGGTAACCTCCCGAGAGTGCTTCCTATAGTATTCTCAATCTTCCTTTATCTTTCTGAATCATTCCGAGTCAGTTCTGGCAAACCCAGTGCAAAATGACCGTTTTGCCCTTGGTGGGTCAGTCTCCTTTTCCAACCACACCGACTCTGGGTATCAAACCGGGAACATTTTGAATAATGTTTTCATATCTCGAGTCTTTTTTCGGGACATTCCGGGTCCGTCTCGGCAGCTTTCCGGTTCTATTGACCGTTTTGCCCGTAATAGCCCGGTTAATCCTTCCAACACATCCTATTTCCATTTTTCAAGTCAAATACCTCCGGGACACTATTCTAAGTGTTCCCGTCCTTTTCTAGCCTTCCGGGCCAATCTCGATCCCTTAAATCCTTCCCGAACTTTCCGGAGTCACTCCTAGTGAAGCCAAGATAAAAATTGCACGGTAGTCACTAGTACAGGCGCCCAAATCTTCCTAAGATACGTTGCTTGCCAACTTACAAAGTTTCCTAACTGGCTGGTGCCACTCCTAGTGGCACCAAGAGGTAATTTGGCCTGGCGCCACTACAACAGGCGCCAATTCTATCTCATGCCTATAAATACTAAGCCTCCTTTAGCATGAAAGAGGTCCACAAACTCAATCTAAAAACCCTAATATTTGATACACAAAGCTCGAACACTCCCTAAATCCTAGCTTCTCTAGGTTTTCCAAACCCTAGCCACCATACACAAACCCTAGCCTCCTATACACTCTTATACACTTTCATACACTTATACACTAGCCTCCAACCCTCCATTAAAGACTTGGATTGCTGCAACTCGAAGCTCTCGAAGACTGAAGCGAAGATCAAAGAAAAAGCAAGAAAGCAAGGCGCGCAAAGCAAAGTGAAATAAACATGACAAGGTAGGCTTTCTTTTTAAGTTTCTGCACTTCCCCCTCTCTCTTCTCTCTCCTAACCCACTTGGGTTTTCTCTATTTTAATCCCCTATCTCTTTCCCCCCCTTTCTTTGCATGCTTGAAACAAGGGAATTCCCGGTCCATGTGTAGGATTGGACTATTGGAGGGTCACCGTGTCGGGGGCTTTCTTTTAGTCTAACCGGAGACCACGTGAGTTCGGCCCCCTTGATTATGTGGTGAAGCCTTAACCTTGTATGTTCACAACCCCAAATTTGCATTGTGCATATCATGATTCTTACATTCTTCCAAAAGTCGTTTTCAAAATCGTTTTCAAACTTGTTTTCAAAATTATATCAAAATGTTCTTTTTCAAAACTTGTTCTCAAAATCATAATCCTAGGGTAATTCTAGCCTTTCCATGGCTAGGGTTGCTTTAGAAAAGTGTTACATTTAAAGTAACTTTTATGGTCCATATTTTCAAATTTTGTTATTTTCAAAACCACTATCCTAAAGTGGTTCTAGCCCTCTTATGGTTAGAATCGCTTTAGAAAAGTGAGATATTTTATATATACACTCCAAAATCTCTTCCAAAAAATCTCCTTTTCAATATGCTTTCCAAAAACTCTTCCTCCCAAATTTTTTTTCAAAAACTCTCTTCGAAAATCTATTTTTAGACTCCTTTCCAAAACACTCTCCTCAAAATTCATTTCCTAAAAAAACACTCCCTAGGTTTCCGTCCTAGAAAATACCGTTCTTAAAATTCACTTTCCTAAAAACTCTTTCCAAAAAGCTTCTTCCAAAATTTCTTTTCAAAAGCTCTCTTTTTAAAACACATCTTTGTTGTGCCCAGATTTTTCACACTCCAGGAATACTCACACAAGCGGGAAAAATGTTGTTCTTTCTCGTTAGAACTCACCCTACTAAAAGAATGAGTGCGACTATATTTTGAATTGAAAATAGATTTGAATAAAGGGCTTTTAGAAAAGATTTGGAGTCGCCACCTAACTTGATTAAGGTGAGTTAGGTCACCGAAAAACTAAGAATAATTCGAAGACTACACTTAGGGTTTTTGGAAAAGGTTTTGAAAATATCTCCTTAAGAGATGGTTTTTATGAAAACAGGTTGTTTGGCAACCTTTGGAAAACATTTAGCCATTTTTTTTTGAAAAATAACTCTGTTTTGGTCTACGAAAATAGTGATTCTAGGTTCGGAGGTTGGTTACGTGTAGGGAAGACGCGCTAAGCCATCACCCTACCTTGCCCTTTCAGTACCTACATGTCAATATACCCTAGATTCACCTATGAGAATCTTCAACTAACTATTGTCCAATTCTATCCACTTTGAAAAATAATGTTTGAAAAGAGACTAACATGATGCATGAGATGCAAGTGCAAAATAAGAGAGATTTGGAGAATAGATTTGGAAATAAATTTGAAAAGAAATTGATTTGATTTGAAAGAGATTTGAAATTGGATAGATTTGAAATTAAAAATTTTTGGAAATTGAAAGTAGAGATTTGAAAATAGATTGGAGATTTGGAATGATTTTGGAATTTGAAATTTGGAAAATATGGAGGAATTTGAAATTTGAAAGAAGTTGTGACCGCACCCATGAGGGTTGCCTACTTATCCTTTTGGAGGAATCAGGTCAGTCGTAGTTCGGACAAGAGTCCGATAGAAGGTATGATTGGAAGAAAGAGATTGAAAATAGAATGTTTGATTTGAAAAAGGAGTTGAATTGGAATTTGGATTTGGCTTGAACTTAGAATAGAATATTGAAGATTGGAATTTAGAATTTTGAAATTGAAAAGGTTAAGTTTTGATTTAGAAAGATAGAACTTGGAAGAAAGATTTAGACTTGTTTTGGAAAGATGAAGGTTTAGGAAACGTAGACTTAAGAAAGATAGGATTTTAGGGAAGGACTTGAGATTAAGAAAGATTGGATTTGGAAGATTGAAGAAAGATTGGAATTAGGAAAGATTCGACTTAGGAAAGTTTCGAATTAGGAAAGTGTCATTTTAGGAAAGCTTTGGAATTAGAAAAGTTTTCGACTTAGGAAAATTCTGGAATTAGGAAAGTTTCAACTTAGGAAAATTTTGAATTTTGAATGTTTTGAAATAGGGAAGTTTTGAAAATTAGAAAGTTTTGTTTTAAGAAAGGTTTTGAAATAGGAAAGCGTTGAATTTAGAAATGTTTTGAATTAGGAAAGTTTAGTTTAAGAAAGGTTTAGAATTCAGAAAATTTCAAGTTAAGAAAGTTTTGAATTTGAAAAGCTTAGAATTTGGAAAGATTTGAAATTAGGAAAAGATTAAGAAATGATTTGAATTAAGAAAGTTTTGAATTAAGAAAGTTTTGAAGTTTTAAGAAAGCTTAGAATTTAGAAAGTCTTAGATTTAGAAAGTCTTAACTTAAGAATGTTTTGAACTTGGAAAGCTTTGGATTTGGAAAGATTTTGAAATTTAGAAAGTTAGGATTTTGGAAAGATTTGGGGTTTAGAAAGTTTTAGAGTTTGAATTTTAGAAAATCTTGAGATTAGGATAGTTTTGAGTTTAGGAAAGATTTGAAAACTTGGATTTGGAAAGTTAAGATTTGGAAAGAGATGAAATTAGGAAAGGGTTGAATTAGGAAAGATTTGAAAGCTTAATGTTTAAAGAAAGATTTGGAAGTTTTAAGAAACTAATGGTTTGGAAGGGTAGGAAATTAGGAGAGAGTTGAATTAGGAAAGATTTAGATTTTGAGTTTTAAAATTTAGGAAAGATTTTTATATTCGAGTTAAGATTTAGGAAAGTAGAAGATTAGGAAGGAGTTAAGTTAAGAAAGAGTTGGATTAGGAAATGATTGGATTTTGTTTCTAAAAGAGAAAGGCTTGACTTTGTTTCTAAAAACAAAGGATAGGATCTAGTTTTCTAAAGGGGAAGATTTGTTTTGGTTTTCTAAAAGGAAGATTTGATTTGACATGGATTTGGAAAGGGGAGTTTCTAGAAATCCTAGATTTGGAAAACTATAGTTTTGACGTAAAAAAGGGATTTTAGAAATGTGTATAGTTTGGATGTGAAAACAAGAGGTTTTGAAAACCTAGGTTTTAAGTCAAGTTTGAAAACCATGTTTCTGGAAAGAAAATTAGGGTTTCCTAATTGTGAGTTCTAGGGCTTGACTTTAGCTCTAAGGAAAGAGTTTTTTGGAAAGTGTGTTTTTTGGAAACAAGTTTTTGGAAGGAAATCCTAGAGAGGAGTTTCTAAAAGGAAGATTTTGGAAAGAGAGTTTTTGGAAAGATTTTTAGGGAGCATTTTTAGAAAGTGGATTTTGAGGAGAGGATTTTGGAAAGGAATTGAAAAAGAGAGTTTCAAAAAATAGATTTTTGGAGGGAGTTTTTGAAAACAACTTTGGAAAGGAGAGTTTTAGGAAAGTATGTTGAAAAAGAAGATTTTTAGGAAGAGATTTTTAAAGAGAGAGTTTTTAGAAGATATAAAAATATCTCACTTTCCTAAAGCGATTCTAACCATAAGAAGGCTAAAACCACTTTAAGAAAGTGGTTTTGGAAAACAAGGAGTTTTGAAAATATGGACCATATTGGTCACTTTGAATGTAACACTTTCCTAAAGCAACCCTAGCCATGAAAAAGCTAAAATCACCCTAGGATTGTGATTTTGAAAACATGTTTTGAAAAAGGAGATTTTGATGCAATTTTGAAAACAAGTTTAATGCAAGCTTTGAAAACGAGTTTGAAAACGATTTTTGGAAGATGCAAGATAATGATATGCACAATGCAATTTTGGGGTTGTGAATATACAGGGTTAACGATTCACCACATAATCAAGGGGGCCGGACCCACGTGGTCTCCAGTTAGCCTAAAGGAAAGCCCCTAACACGGTGACCCTTTGATAGTCTAATCCTATATATAGACCAGGAGTCCCCTTATTTCAAGCATGCAACGAAAGGGGGGAAAAGAGATGGGGGATTAAAATAAAGGAAACCTAAGTGGGTTAGGAGAGAGCAGAGAGAGGGGGAGTGCAGAAATTTAAAGAGAAAGCCTATCGTATGTCTTGTTTATTTTGCGTGCCTTGCTTGTCTTTGGTTTTCGGTCTTCGTCTTGATCTTCGTCTTCAATCTTCAAGAGTTGTCTTCAAACTTTAGATTGCAGCTCTTCAAATCTTCAAAGGAGGATTGAAGGCTTACTGTATGAGTGTATGGGGGTGTGTATGAGTGAATGTAAGGCTAGGGTTTGTGTATGGTGGCTAGGGTTTGGAAAACCTAAAAAACTAGGGTTTAGGAAGTGCACGAGCTCTGTATATCGAATTATATGATTTTTAGACTGAGTTTGCGGACCCCTTTCACGCTGAAAGAGGCTTTGTATTTATAGAGGTTGAACAAACCTGGCGCCTGTTGTAGTGGCGCCAGGGCAAAATTACCCTAGTGGCGCCAGCCAGTTAGGAAAGTTTGTAAGTCGGCAAGCAACGTATCTTTGACTAGATTTGGGTGCCTGTACTAGTGACTACCATGCAATTTTTAGCCTGGCTTCACTAGGAGTGACTCCGGAAAGTCCGGGAAAGAGTTTGGAAGACCGGGAATGACCCAAAAGGTCAGAAAATAGCAGCAACACTTAAAATAGTGTCCTGGAGGTATGTGACTTAAAAAATAAGGATAGGATGTGTCGGAAGGGTTGACCGGGCCTTTAGGGGTAAAACGGTCAATCGGATTGGGAAGCTGCCGGGACGGACTTGGACTGTCCCAGAAGAAGACTTAAGATTTGGAAACATTATTCAGAATGTTCCCAAAGGTTTCCAGTTTGATACCCAGAGCCGGTGTGGTCGGAAAAGGAGACCGGCCCCTTAGGGGCAAAACGGTCATTTCGCACCAGGTTTGCCGAAACTGACTCAGAATGATCCAGAAAGGTAGAGGAAGGTTGAGAATACTATAAGAAGTAATCTCAGAAGGTTACCGATTTGATACCCAGAGCCGGTGTGGTTGGAAAAGGAGACCGGCCGCCTAAGGGCAAAACGGTCATTTCGCACCGGGTTTACTGGAACAAACTCGGAATGATCCGGAAAGATAGAGGAAGGTTGAGAATACTATAAGAAGTAATCTCAAGAGGTTACCGGTTTGATACCCAGACCCGGTGTGGTTCCCAGGGCGTTCGAATGCCTAGGGCTAGAATGGTCATCTTGACCGGAAAGTCTCGAAAAAGGCCTAAGGGGCAGTTTGGTCATTTTTCACCGAAGTGGGCTAGCAGGCACCGGTGTTGACCTGGGTTTTGAGTGTTTCCGCCACTCTGACGGCGGTCGCGTGATACGGGAATTTGTTGGCAATTCCCTATATCGATCTGACAGTTGTGATGTTTGCGAGTATTTTCGCTACTCTGACGGTTGTGATGTTTGCAAGTATTTCCGCTACTCAGACCATCTCAAGGAATAAACTGCCTCAAGAGAGGGATTGGAAAGGGGTTTTATCATCTCTAGAAAGACATGCCTGATGTAGAACCGTCTCGAGGAATAAACTATCTGGAGAGAGGGATTGGAAAGGAGACTTATCGTCTCCAAAAAGACGTGCCTGATGTGGAACTGTCTCGAGGGATAAACTGTCTCAAGAGAGGGATTGGAAAGGGGACTTATCGTCTCTGAAAAGACGTGTCTGAATTGAAACCGTCTCGAGGAATAAACTGTCGAGAGAGAGGGATTGGAGTTGGAATTGGAAAGAACAATGCCCCTAAGGGCATTTTGGTCATTGTGCCTCTATTTGGGTATGTCGGGCCCGCGAAGCAATAGACAGACGGGATTTGGACCTAGAAAGTTGATTTTGATTGGAATATGCCCACAATAACTTGAACACAAATCGAGACAGAGTGTAGACTGCCGAGCGGTCAAAAATGGGGTGCTTACAGACGAGGTAGTCGGAGGGACGGACATTGGAAATCTTTTGACAACGGGGGTTGAAAACGGATAACGGGCCAAAAAGGCCTTCGAAAATAAGTTTTGGCAGGAAAAAGGGCAAAGCTGCCCAGAATTTGCAACCGGTGCCACTAGCAGTGGTGCCTTTGGCAGAAAATGTTTGGCGCCTCTGCTAGTGGCGCTAGGTTTGGAGTTAAAACCAGAAAATTTTTTGTTCGAACAGCCGCGGCATTTTGGAGAGATTTTGCAAATCCAAGAGACTTCGCGTGAAAATTGACTTGAGCCTTGAAGGGGCACTTCTTGGAGACCACGGGTGAT
The DNA here is from genome assembly GCA_033060915.1 of Euryodendron excelsum. Classification (NCBI taxonomy): domain Eukaryota; kingdom Viridiplantae; phylum Streptophyta; class Magnoliopsida; order Ericales; family Pentaphylacaceae; genus Euryodendron; species Euryodendron excelsum. Next base: position 15,145,607 of record CM065385.1, read on the forward strand.
TGCCAGAAGGAGGCCACGTCACCGAAAAAGTTGCCGGAAGAGAAGATTTCGCCGAAGAACTTCCAAAAAGTGAGTTTTCAAATTTTGTTGATTTTGTTGTGTAGAACTTCGTTTGAATCATGTGAATAGTGAAACTTGATGTTTTGATGTGTTTTGAACATAATAGTGATGTTATTTTTGCATTTTGGTGCTTGTTTGATTGAACTTGAGTGATTATATGTGAATATGTGAAGAGGGTTTTCTGCAGGAATAGTGAATTTGTCCTACAAACTTGGGCATCGGGTTTTCTAGCAATATTTTTGTACAATGTGCCTTAGAAAAATGTGTTTAACAACCATATGAAGTTTCGTGATTTTTTTAAAAACTCAGTGAATTTTTTATTTTTTGAAAAATAGAAAAATATTTACAAAATTTAGGAAAATGAGAAAGCTCAATGAATTGATGGAATTTTTGGAGTTTAAAAATTTGAAAAAAAGGTAGGAATATGTTTGAAAAACATTTTAAATGATCTTGAAGAATTTTAAGGCATTTTTGAAAACCATGGATTTATTTGGAAAAATAAAACATAGGTTTTGGAAATTTTGAAACAATGAAAAATGTGCACGGGTGCTGATATTATGTGATTGTAACGTTATAAAGTGCACAATTTGTTTTTTGTGTTGATGTCATGGGTGTTGTAGGAGCCATTTTTAAACGGGACTCTGCCAAAATTTTTAGAAATTAGGGAAAGAGTTAGAAAAAGATTTTAGAAATAAAATCCTTTTGGAAGAAAAAGACAGAGAACCCCTAAGATGTGATTTGAAAATTAGAAAATCAAGATGTGTAGAAATTTTGTTTTTGATTTATTATTCGAAATCCTTTATTTGTTTTGTTTGTGTTAGTTGTTTATTTTATTTTATTATTATTTGAATTGCATGTATGGTATGTTAACGTTTCTCACATTGGCTTACCTTTTCAGGATGGCAGATGTAGTTTTGAGTCGGCTGAGAGCCTGGCACAGTAGTTACCCTTTGGATGAGCAGGATATCTTTGATCGGTCCTTTGGTCGGGTGGCTTCACTTCTATCAGTGCAGCTCATTCCTGGACTTATGGAGGCGGTGATCTCTTTCTGGCAGCCTGACTTGTCTCTTTTCCGCTTTGGAGAGTGCAAGCTTACCCCTACTCCTCACGAGTATGGGTTTCTTCTTGGTTTCCGAGATATTTCTGCCGACATTATGGGACCCCTCTTTGCGGATGGTTGTATTACAGTGGTTTCGTCCCAGCTCGGATTCAGACGTGCAGTTCTTTCGTCTTCTTCTTTGCCCTAGTTTCCTTATGTCCCAGCTGAGTTCCTCTTTTCCCGTTTTGAGTTTCCCATGGGTATGCGAGTTCATTCAGGTGAGTGGCACACTTCCTAGGATTGGGTTGTTTCTCATATGGTTGCTTTGGCCTTGCTTTTACTAAACTTCTTGGTGTTCCCACGAGAAGATGATTTACTGGACTGTTGACTTTGTGCACCGCTGGCCTTGATCCGTAAAGGGCATTCCTATGCTCCTATGATTGTAGGGGAGACCTTCGTGAGTCTTACGAGATTCCAGCAGACCCTTGACACTCGTTTCCGGGGATGCGCTACTCTCTTCCAACTCTGGGCGATTGGACACTTGTTTGTTACACCCTTGTTCTAGCATACATGGTATCCTAAGCTTGACCATATACACTCCCTAGAGAGATCTTAGGGTGTCATGGCAGATGAGGGGAGATTTCTACAAACCATTGCATCCTGGGCTGACTACCTCCAGCGCATGAGGTCGGGCACTATCCGATGGTATTCAGGACTGGTCAGTAGGTATTGCTTGAGAGTTCGACCTTCCGGGAGGGCCTTCGTGCCCCTAGCAGGCTTGCGGGGCATTGCCCCTTTCTTTGGTATTCGAGTTCTGCGACAGCTTGGTAGAAATTAGGATATCCCTTATTTAGCATCTGCAGCTGAGTTTACTCTTGTCTTTAAGGCATCAATCCCTAGAGCATTGGTGGAGAAAGTTATGGATACATGGAGATCTTTGCTTCCTCACGTTGATGATGATGGTCCCTTCTCTGTCACGCCCCCTATGACTGAAGCCAATCATTATTGGCTTCGACGCTACGTGTTGGGTCCCAGTAGACTTGGGGATCTTCTCATTGAGACTCCTTTACCTCCCGTAGGGTATATTAACTTCTTGACTGCTATGATTGTTCAAGGGCATCGTCACAGGCTGGAGAACCGTCGTTTGATATGGATGTTGCATGACCGGTTGAGGACGAGAGGCGCTGAGATAGTTTCACTAGAGAGGAAGCTAGCAGCCGGCAGATCGACATATGATGACCCACCTTTGGGTGCTGTGAGGGTCCATAGGCGGCCACAAGGCGTTCTAGGTAGTTCTCCTTCCCTAGAGGGTGATGTGATGGATAGTCAGTCTTTGCAGGAGACTGTGGAGTCCCTTACTCGAGAGAGGGACATGCTTCTGGCCAAATGTGCGGACTATGAGCAAGGCCGGCCTGGGTGTTCTACAGCTGGTGCTTCTTCGAGTGCTCCTCTTATGACTGGCGAGCCAGTGGATCCCTACATAGCTGATTCCTCCTCTGATGACAACGGGGAGCGATATATTTTTGCCCCTCACTCTTAGATTTGCTGATTTCTGCATTTGTAGAAAAACATACTTTGTTTAGTGTTATGCCTCTTTTTGTCTTATGAATTCATGACCTCCCATACTTTTCGTATGACTTCCCTGCATGATTAGTATAACAATAAATTTGGAGAAAATTAAATGAGAATTGCAGCTTAATGAAAAATAACTCCCTTTCGTTTGATTCTCTGACTCACTGATTGTCCCGCGAAAGGGGACCCCTGCTTCCTTTAACCTTAACTAGGCTCAGCTGGAGAATGCCTTTCGAGATGCCTTTCAACTTTTACACTGTCACTTTCATATATTAACTCTTAGGGAATGCAGTAGCTTGAGCTATTTCTTACATCTAAATCTCTTGCTCCCAATCCTCCTTCTTCTTCTTTTTTTTTTTTTTTTTTGTTTTTTGTTTTACTACTAGTGCCCCTGAGGATTTTCACCAATCCCAGCTCTGTTATTTTTGCACCAAGGCGCCTTTGCAGGTTTTTGCCAAGATCGACAGTTTTTTATTTTGCCACATCCCTGCCTTTTTACCTACGGCGCCCTTTAGGCTTTTCACCGCATCCTCAGGAAGCGCTTAACTTTTCTCTCTTCTTTCCCTCTCTTTCCTCAGCTTGGTCTCCGGTTTCTGTTGAGAAGCTCCTAAATGCTATTCGCACCATCCTCCAGCCAACGGTATATTTTTGTAAGCTCATTTGGACTAACCAATTTAACTCTAATCTGAGAGGACTTTTAGGGTTTGTAATGTGGTTTTTTACTCTTAAAAGAAAAAGGCTCAAGCCTACCATTCTACTAGTGATCAATAGTTTTTGGTTTAATGGCACTTTTTCTGTGTATTCCCATCTTTCTTCGGGTATTTCATCGCGCACCCTTTTTTTTTTGTTACCAATGACATTAATACCAATGTTTGTGCGAACTTAAAGTAATACCTCAAGGGATCTTTTTTTTATTTTTTTTTTCAGTGCCTTTACTTTGACTTAACATGATCACTTTGTTGGGGAATGTTTCTGAAAGAAAGTAACCAGCTCTAAGGGTTTGACAAAGGTTATATATATGCATTTTAATTGGATAAAAAATGAAATGACGGCCTCTCGTCATATTGGAATTAGATTGCTTAGTCCATAGAGCTTTACCTTTGAAACACTACCCTATTGATTAGTGGAGAATGAGGAGAGTAGATTTTATTGCTTCTTCATAGAAACCAAAGGTCTAGCTTTTGGAATCATATGTAGTAGTGCTTGACAGCATCTAAATTCAATGGGCTAGGGAATTCTTGGCCATCCATTTCCTCCAAAACGAGAGCTCCTCCGGACAGGACCCTCTTTACCATGAATGGCCCTTCGTAGTTTGGAGCAAATTTCCCCTGTGTTGTTACTTGATGGGGCAACACCTTCTTGAGCACCAAATCTCCCGATTGGAGCAATCAAGGTCGTACTTTCTTATCAAACGCTCTGGCCATTCACCTTCTATAGCATTGAGCGTGATAAACCGCAGCTAGCCGCTTCTCATCCAGCAAACAAAGTTGGGTATACCGGTCTTTAATCCATTCTGCTTCATCTAGTTTGGTTTCTGTTAAGATCCATAAAGAAGGAATCTCAATGTCAATAGGGATGACCGCCTCGGTGCCGTAGACCAGCTCGAAAGGGGTACTTCCGGTGGAGACCCTCATAGTGGTTTGGTAAGCCATCAATGCAAACAGAAGTTTCTCATGCCAATCTCTGTAATTGTCAATCATTTTTCGGAGTATTCTCTTAATGTTCTTGTTGGCTGCTTCTACTGCTCCATTCATCTGGGGCCGGTAAGTGACCGAATTCCGGTGAGTAATGCGAAATGTTTGGCATAGCTTTGACATCAATTCGTTGTTCAGATTGGAAGCATTGTCAATAATAAGTGACTCGGGAATCCCATACCGGCAGATGATGTGATTTTTTATGAACCTTTCTACGACCCTCTTGGTGACATGGACGTAAGAGACGGCTTCCACCCATTTAATGAAATAATCAATGGCAACCAGGATGAAGCGATGGCCATTAGAAGCTTTAGGAGTAATTGGACCAATCATATCTATCCCCCACATAGAAAAAGGCTATGGGGCTGACATGGAATGGAGCTCAGTCGGTAGTGCTTTGATCGTATCCCCATGTATCTGACATTTGTGACACCAAAGAACGTATTTAATACAATCTGACTCCATTGTTGACCAGTAATACCCTATCCGGAGAATCTTCTTTGCAAGCGTGTCGCCATTCATGTGGGGACCGCAAACTCCCTCATGCACTTCCTCCATAATGACTTTGGCTTCGGTGGTATTGACACATCTTAGAGGTCCAAACCATGATCTCCTGAAAAGCTCATTTCTAGCCATGAAGTAGTGTCCTGCCAAACGACAAATGTTCTTCCTATCGTGTTGTGTTGCCTCATCAGGGAACATCCTGGCTTGGATATACCTCTGGATGTCATAAAATCATGGTTTCTCGTGGGGTTCAATAGTTGTGTGCAGGCAATAGGAGGGGACATCCCTGGTAAAGATCTGTAGAGGGGGGATTTCAGTACCCCTGTCGACCTTGATTGCTGCAGCTAACGTAGCTAAGGCATCGACAAAGCTATTCTCAACTTGGGGTACGTGGCGGAAATCCACGCTTTTGAATAGCTGACACAAATATTTGGCCTGTTGATGATATGGGGAAAGTTTAGTATCTCAAGTTTGGTACACGTCCCTAGATTGCTGAATAACCAGATCTGAGTCGTCGAGAACAACCAATTCGTCAATCTTCATTTCTAATGCCAATCTTAGTCCCTGGATGCAAGCCTCATATTCAGTGATGTTATTGGTGCAGAGTTCAAGTTGTAGCTTAACCACGATTGGACAGTGATTGCCTGCTCTTGACACTACTACTACCCCAATTCCAGCTCCCCTTTTGTTAGCAGCCCCGTCGAAAAACATCTTCCACCCGGCTGGTTCTTGCTCTTCAGACGTACCATCGACGCATAGTATATTTTCATCAAGAAATTGGGGCTTCATGGATTGATAATCATCAATGGGGTTCTCAGCCAGATAATCATCTATCACCTGCCCCTTGACTACTTTACGGGTAGTAAACACAATATCGAATTCTGACAGGATCATGTGCCATCGAGCGATTCTGCTGGACAGGGTTGGTTTCTTGAATATATACTTGAGGGGATCCATTTAAGAGATAAGGAAGGTGGTATGATAGAGCATGTAGTGTCGAAGCCTGTGAGCTGCCCAGGCTAATGCGCAGTAGATTTTCTCGAGATCGGAATACTTTGCTTCATACGGCAGAAATTTCTTACTGAGGTAGTAAATGGCTTGCTCTTTTCTTCCCGTTTCATCAAGCTGCCCCAAAACGCATCCCATGGAAGTATCTAACACTGACATGTACATCAACAAAGGATGCCCCAGGGTTGGTGCCACTAGGACAGGGGGGTTCCGAAGATATTCTTTAATTTTCTCAAAAACTATTTGACAGTTATCATCCCACTCTTTTGGAATGTCTTTCTTAAAGAGCTTGAAAATAGGTTCGAACAGGTGAGTCATTTGGGCGATGAACTTGCTGACAAAATTTAATTTTCCTAGAAAAGATCAAACCTCCTTTTCCCTTTTTGGTGTAGGCATTTCAATAATGGACTTTACTTTGGCAGGATCAACCTCTATCCCCTTTTCATTGACTATAAACCCCAGTAGTTTCCCTGAAGATACTCTGAATGTGCATTTGGCCGAATTTAGCTTAAGCTGATACCTACAGAGACAGTCAAACACCCTCCGCAAGTTGAACAGGTGGTCTTTTCGCTTCTTGGACTTGACGATCATGTCATCCACATAGATCTCTACTTCCCGATGCATCATGTCATGGAATAAGGTTACCATGGCTTTTTGGTAGGTTACCCCTGCATTGCGAAGTCCGAATGGCATGACTTTATAACAGAATACTCCCCAGGGGGTAATGAAAGCAGTCTTCTCCCGATCTTCTTCAGCCAGCTTGATCTGATTATATCCCGAAAAATCGTCCATGAAGGAAAACATTCCATGACCGGTCGTGTTATCAACAAGCAAGTCTATGTGTGGGAGAGGAAAATCATCCTTTGGACTGGCCCTGTTAAGGTCCCGAAAGTCAATGCACATCCGCACCTTGCCATCTTTCTTAGGTACCGGAACAATATTAGCCAACCATTGGGGATACTCTACTACTTGCAAGAATCCTGCCTGGAGTTGTTCAACCACCTCCTCTTTGATCTTCAGGCTCCATTCAGGCTCTAATCTTCTTAGCTTCTGCTTAAAGGGTTTCATCTGCAGGTTCAGGGGTAATCTATGTTCCAGAATGGATTCATTCAGCCCGGGCATGTGTTGATAAGACCATGTGAAAACATCCAAGTATGCACGCAAAAGTTCCAATAATTCTTTGCACTACCATTGATCTAGGCCTGTACCGATTCTAAGCTCTTTCGGATCCCCTTCATTTCCCAAATTAACGGTTTCTGTTTCCTCAATGTTTGGGGTATTACGATTCTCATGTCTTTCTATTTGTTCCCGAATTTCCTCTGGCACCTCCTCTATAAAATTTACATCTTCTTCAATTCCTAGTTGTTGGTAATCAAACTCGGTGTTGAAGTCATCATTTATCAAGATTGGTATTCTCCGGATTAGCTGAGTAAGATATCGGATGCAAGGGTCCCTGGTATGGAAAATAGTGTACAATGAATCAAACAAGAAAGGAATATTTTTTCATTGACAACTTGATTTTAAAAAGTTACGACAAATAAATTTAAAAGGACAAAGTTTGTTTATGGCGAATCAGTTACTCCAGGATCTCACTCTAATGGGCTTTGTACCGAAACTTGCGAGCACAGACGATGTATTTGCTGGCCCAATTATGCAACTTTTCGCCTGGCAACATCGCTCGAATGGATCCATTTTGGGTTATTCCGATGCTGGCCGTCATGACGGGCGCTTCTTCTTGGACCTTTCTCTTTTTTTTACTTAATATAGATATTCTTTCCCCCATGTCCAACTGCTTGAATTGGTCTGAGAGTTCCACGACAGCTTTCTTATCAGCCCTCTTCTTCTGCATTGCTTCTATTTTCTCCCTTCTTGTGGGTTCATATCCCAACCCAATGGTGGGTTCAGCTGACGGTATTTCTATGATTTTGGGTCTTCCTTGTAAACATCTCCCTAGGCCTTTGCCCAGATGAAAACCATTTGTTTTAAAGTACCATACTATCATCTGAGAATTCTTGGAATATTTCGGCTCCACTTGATCTTCTATATGTACAACAGTGATATATTCGAATGCATGAAAGCAAGAGGGTAGTTCAGTGTCAGATGTAACCACATTAGCTTTGTATACAGCGAGCTCTTTTTTAGCGAAAATAGAAATTAGCTTGGAGCCCACGATGAACTTGACTTTCTGATGAAGGCTAGAAGGAACTGCACCTGCCGAATGAATCCAAGGTCTTCCTAACAGCAAATTGTAGACAGCTGGAATGTGCAAGACTTGGAATTTAATTATGAAGGTTACTGGTCCTATCTCGACAGACATTTCAATTTCCCCCATGGCTTCCCTCCGAGAACCATCAAAGGCATGAATGATCATACCATTATCTTTCAAGTAAGTTTGGTCCATTCCCAGCCTTTCTAGGGTAGAATACGGGCACACGTTTAAAGCCGACCCATTATCTATCAATACTTTGGCTACCATTTTCCCTCTTGTTCTTACAGCGATATGCAGAGCCCGGGTATGGCCTGTTCCATCAACCGGAATCTCGTCATCAGAGAAGGTAATGATGTTTGGAGCCATGATGTGACTCACCATGTCATATAGGTTATCTGGCATGAAACTCTCAGGCACATGAGCATCCTTGAGGATCTTTATTAAAGCACTCCGGTGCACTTCAGAAGTGAGTAGCAAACAAAACATTGAAATATGGGCTGGGGCTTTCCTAAGTTGTTCCATGATATCATAGTCGACCTTTCCTAAAGCTTTGGTGAATTATGACATCTCCTGATCTATTGGTTAGTTGGAGCATTCTCCTTCTTTATCCTTCCCCTTCCTTTTCCTTTCAACTTCAACAGAGGTGTAGAGGCGCCCTGACCGAGTCATCCCTCCTATTTCTGTTACAGGCTCTCCGGTGCCCTTATCAGGTGGGTAATTCTATGGAACATTATGAAGACTAGGTATTGGCGTTTGGGTTATGGTGGGAAGAGTTATTCTTGGATTTATGAGCAAAGGGATTGCCACAGGTGAATGGTTGGTGAGGACGGGTGTCGCGCCCAGATTTTTCGCACTCGAGGAATACTCACCCAAGTGGGAAAAATGATGTACTCTCTCATTAGAACTCACCCTCCTAGAAGAATGAGTGCGACTAGGTTTGAATTGAAAAATTAATTTTGAATAAAGGGCTTTTGAAAAAGATTCGGAGTCGCCACCTAACTTGATTAAGGTGAGTTAGGTCACCTAAAAACTAAGCATAGTCCGAAAACTACACTTAGGGTTTTGAAAAACGATTTTAAAAATATCTCCTCAAGAGAGGGTTTTTAGGAAAACAGGTTGTTTGGCAACCTTTGGAAAATATTTAGCCCTTTTTAGAAAAATAACTCCGTTTTGGTCTTTGAAATCAGTGATCTAGGTTCGGAGGTTGGTTACGTGTAGGGAAGACACACTAAGCTATCACCCTACCCCGCCCTTTCGGTACCTACATGTCAATCTACCCTAGATTTACCTATGAGAGTCTTTAATTAACTATAGTTCAATCCCATTCACTTTGAAAAACAATGTTTAAAAAAAAGAAATTAACATGATGCATGATACGCAAGTGCAAGATAAGAGAGAATTGAAAAATAGATTTGGAAAAAGATTGATTTGATTTGAAAATAGATTTGAAGAAATAGAATTGAAATTGAAAAGTTTGAAAATTTGGAAATAGAAATTTGAAAATAGAAAGTTTGAAAGTAGATGGGAATTTGAGATTTGAAAAGATTTTGAAAACCGCACCCATGAGGGTGGAATTGAAAGTTTGAAAAGTATTGTGACCGCACCTATGAAGGTTGCCTACGTATCCCTTTGGGGGAATCAGGTCAGTCGTAGTTCGGACCGGAGTCCGATTGAAAAGAGATTGATTTGAAGAGAGAGATTGGATTGGAAGGAAGAGATTAAATTGAAAATTGGATTCGATTTGAGATTAGAAGAGGAGATTGGAGAAGATTGGACTTTGATTTGAAGAGATAGATTTGGACTTGTTTTGAAAAAGAGAAGGTTTGAGAAAACTTAGACTTAGGAAAGAGAAGAGATTTAGGAAAGATTTGACTTGGCTTGGAAGATTTGGAAATGTTAGATTTTAGGAGATATTCAAATTAGGAGAAGTCTGATTTAAGAAAGTTTCGAATTAGGAAAGTTTCATTTTTGAAAAGTTTTGAATTAGGAAAGTTTCATTTTTTGGAAAGTTTTGAATTAGGAAAATTTTAGGTTTAAGAAAGTTTTCAACTTTAGGAAAGTTTTGAAATGGGAAAATATTGAATTTAAAAATGTTTTGAATTAAGAAAAGTTTAGTTTGAGAAAGGTTTAGAATTTGAAAAGTTTTAAATTAAGAAAGTTTTGAATTTTGGAATGTTTGAAAAAGAGGAAGTTTTGAAAACAAGGAAGTTTTGAAAATAAGAAAGTTTCGTTTTGGGAAAAGTTTGAAAAAGGGAAATTTTCAGTTTAGGAAATGTTTAAATTAAGAAAGTTTTGAGTTTAGAAAAGTCTTAGATTTGGAAAGATGTTGAAGTTTTGGAAAGTTTAGAATTTGGAAAGATTTAGGGTTAGAAAGATTAAGATTTAAAAAGTTTTAGGGTTTTAGAAAATCTTGAGATTAGGAAAGGTTTGAGTTTAGGAAGAGTTTGAAAACTTAGGTTTGAAAAGTTAAGATTTGAAAGGAGGGTAGAATTAGAAAAGGGTTGAATTAGGAAAGATTTTTATGTTCAAGTTTTGGAAACTTAAGATTTAGGAAAGTGGAGGATTAGGAAGGATTTGAATTAGGAAAGATTTGGATTTGGAAGGGATTGAATTTGGTTCCTAAAAGAAAGGATTGGATTTTGTTTCGAAAAACGGAGGACGGGATCTAGTTTCCTAAACGGGGAGATTGGATTTGGTTTCTTAAAGGGAATATTTGATTTGACAAGGATTTGGAAAGGGAGATTCTAGAAACCCTAGTTTTGAAAGTGTGGAATTTTAACGTAGAAAAGAGGTTTTGGAAATATGTATAGTTTGGATGTAGAAAATGAGAGATTTTGGAAACCTAGGTTTGGGGCAAGGTTTGAAAACTATGTTTTTGGAAAGAAAATTAGGGTTTCCTAATTGTGGGTTCTAGGGCTTGACTTGGGCTCTAAGGAAAGAGTTTTTGGAAAGTGCATTTTTAGAAACGAAGGTTTTCTAGAAGGGAATCCTAGGGAGGAACTTTTGGAAAGTGAATTTGAAGAGGGAGTTTTTGGAAAAAGATTTTGAAGAGAAGGAGTTTTGGAAGGTGTATTTTTAGAAACGTAGATTTTAGAAGGAAAATCCTAGAGAGGAACTTCTAGAAGGAAGATTTTGGAAAGAGAGTTTTTTAGAAAAGGAAATTTAGGAAGTGTTTTTAGAAAGTGAATTTTGAGGAGAAAGAATTTTTGGAAAGGAGTGGAAAAAGGGAGTTTTGAAAAATAGATTTTGGAAGGGAGTTTTTGAAAACAATTTTGAAGAGGGGAGTTTTAGGAAAGTATGTTGAAAAAGTGATTTTTAGGAAGAGATTTTTAAAGAGAGTTTTTAGAATGTGTAAAAACATCTCACTGTCCTAAAGCAATTCTAACCATAAGAAGGCTAGAACCACTTTCGGAAAGCGGTTTTGAAAACAACAAGATTTGAAAATATAGACCAAAAGGTCACTTTTGATGTAACACTTTCCTAAAGCAACCCTAGCCATGGAAAGGCTAGAATCACCCTAGGATTGTGATTTTGAAAACATGTTTTTGAAAAAGAGCTTTTGATGCAATTTTGAAAACAAGTTTGAAAACGTTTTGAAAAATAACTTTGAAAACGGTTTTTGGAAGATGCAAGACTATGATATGCACAATGCAATTTGGGGTCGTGAACATACAAGGCTAAGGCTTCATCACATAATCAAGGGGGCCAGACCCACGTGGTCTTTAGTTAGACTAGAAGAAAGCCCCCGACACGGTGACTCTCCAATAGTCCAATCCTACACCTGGACTGGGAGTCCCCTTGTTTCAAGCATGTAAAGAAAGGGTGGGAAAGAGATGGGGGATTAAAATAGAGAAAACCCAAGTGGGTTGGAGAGAGAAGAGAGAGGGGGGAAGCGTAGAAAATTAAATAGGAAGCCTACCTTGTATCTTGTTTATTTTGCTTGCCGTGCGGTCTTCGGTATTCGGTCTTTGTCTTGATCTTCACCTTCAGTCTTCAAAGGTTGTCTTCAAGCTTTGGATGACAGCTCTTCAAGTCTTCAAAGGATGGTTGAAGGCTAGTGTATGAGTGTATGAGGGTGTGTATAAGTGTATAGGAGGCTAGGGTTTGTGTATGATGGCTAGGGTTTAGTATAGAGTGGCTAGGGTTTGGAGAACCTAAGGAAACTAGGGTTTTTGGAGGTGCTCGAGCTCTGTATATCGAAATATAGGATTCTTAGGTTAAGTTTTGTAGACCCTTTTCACGTTGAACGAGGCTCTGTATTTATAAAAGTTGGACAAACCTAACGCTTGTTGTAGTGGCGCCAGGGCAAACTTTACACTGGCGCCACTAGGAGTGGCGCCAGGCCATTTTTTGGCTTGGCGCCAGCCAATTAGGAAAGGTTTAAGGTCGGCAAGCAATGTATCTTTGACTAGATTTGGGCGCCTGTACTAGTGACTACTATGTAAATTTTAGCCTGGCTTCACTAGGAGTGACTCCGGAAAGTCCGGGAATGATTTGAAGGAGCCGGGAATGACCCAGAAGGCCGGAGAGGAGCAGGAACACTTAAAATAGTGTCCTGGAGGTATTTGACTTGAAAAATGAAGATATAACATGTCGGAAAGGTCGACCGAGCCTTTAGGGGCAAAACTGTCAACCAGACCGAAAAACTGCTGGGGCAGACTCAAACTGTCCCAGAAGAAGACTTGGGATCTGGAAACATTATTTAGAATGTTCCCAGAGGTTTCCAGTTGGATTCCCAGAGCCGGCGTGGTCGGAAAAGGAGACCGGCCCACTAGGGGCAAAACGGTCATTTTGTATCGGGTTTGCCAGAACTGACTCAGAATGAACCGGAAAGGTAAGGGGAGGTTTAGAACACTATAAAAAGTATTCTCGGGTCATTACCGGTTTGATACCCAAAGCCGGTGTGGTTGAAGAAGGAGACCGGCCCTCCAGGGGCAAAACGGTCATTTTGTACCGGGTTGGCTGGAACTGACTTGGAATGATCCGGAAAGGTAAGGGGAGGTTGAGAACACTATAAAAAGTATTCTCAGGAGGTTACCGGTTTGATACCCAGAGCCGGTGTGGTTCCCGGGGCATTCGGATGCTTAGGGGCAAAATGATCATCTTGACCGGAAAGTCTCGAAAAAGGTCCTAAGGGTAGCCTGGTCATTTTTCACCAAAGTGAGCTAACAGACACTGGTGTTGACCTGGGTTTTGAGTGTTTCCGCCACTCTAACGGTGTGAGTATTTCCGCTACTCGGACGGGGTTGATGATTCGTGAGTATTTCTGCTACTCGGACGGGGTTGATGATTTGTGAGTATTTCCGCTACTCTAACGGTTCTGTGAGTATTTCCGCTACTCTAACGGTTTTGTGAGTACTTCCGCTACTCTAACGGTTTTGTGAGTAGTTTCGCTACTCGGACTGTCTCGAGGAATAAACTATCTCGAGAGAGGGATTGGAATTAGAAAGAAAGGTCAATGCCCCCTAAGGGCATTTTTGGTCATTTTGCCTCTATTTGGGCCTGACAGGCCCGCGAAGCGAAGGAAAGACGGAATTTGGACCTAGAGGATTGGTTTCGATTGGAATATGCCCATTATGACTTGAAAACAAGTCTGGACGGAGTGTAGACTGCCGAGCGGTCAAAAATGGGGTGCTTACAACGGGTAGAGTAGTGGGCACAATTGGCTTCTTTGGCAAGACTAAAGGTAGCTTGGGTTGTATGACTCCTTGGTTGTTGGCTTGAGGTTCAAGTCAGGCCATAACGATCATAGGTTCAGATTCGAATAACATAGTAAGGACAAGGTGATAACAGGAAGGGTCTAGTAAAGCTTCTATGGTTAGGTTCATGTTGGGTTGATAAGATTGCGTGGTTAGGAAGGAATGATCTTGGTATTCGAGCTCCTCTTGGGCGTGAATTATCCCTTCTGGAATTACGGTAAGTGGGTTACGCAGGGGATTTTTACTAACATTCCTACTTTCCAATGGTATGTTCTCCTGAAGCTTGTGAACCATGGCCTTCATTATTATGGAGGATGTTGGACTAGTACTCATTACCTATAACAATGACGACAACAGTTACAAATTAGAATTTAGTTCTTGGAGAATTCTATGTAATGTATGCCCTAGGGTGCCCCTCTTTAGGAGGGAAACTAGTCATGATGTATTGGCCCACTCTTGGAGATAAGGGATTTCCCCCTGTATGTGTCGTGTCCAGATTTTTCGCACTCGAGGAATACACACACAATCAGGAAAAATACTGTACTATCTCATTAGAACTCACTCTCCTAGAAGAATGAGTGCGACTAGGTTTTAATTGAAAATAGATTTGAATAAAGGGCTTTGGAAAAAGATTTGGAGTCGCCACCTAACTTGATTAAGGTGAGTTAGGTCACCTAAAAACTAAGCATAATCCGAAAACTACACTTAGGGTTTTTCGAAAAGGATTTGAAAATATCACCTCAAGAGAGGGTTTTTAAGGAAAACAGGTTGTTTGGCAACCTTTAGAAAAACATTTAGCCCTTTTTTAGAAAAATAATTACATTTTGGTCTTTGAAATCAGTGATCTAGGTTCGGAGGTTGGTTACGTGTAGGGAAGACACACTAAGCCATCACCCTACCCCACCCTTTCGGTACCTACATGTCAATCTACCCTAGATTCACCTATGAGAGTTTTTAACTAACTAATGTTCACTCCTATCCACTTTGAAAAAGAATGTTTAAAAAGATATGATGCATGATATGTAAGGGCAAGAGAAAGACTTGGTTTGGAAATAGATTTGGAAAAAGATTTGAAAAGAAATTGATTTGATTTAAAAAGAGATTTGGAAAGATAGATTTGAAATTGGAATTGAAAAGAGATTTGAAAAGAGTTATGGAATTGAAAACTTGAAAAATGTTGTGGAATTGGAGATTGAAAAGAAATTGTAAAAATAGAAATTGAAAGATGTTATGGAATTTGAGATTTGAAAAAGGTGGTGACCGCACCCATGAGGGTTGCCTATGTATCCTTTTGAAGGAATCAGGTCAGTCGTAGTTCGGACAAGAGTCCGATTGAAGATAGAAGATTTGATTTGAAAAAGAGATTTTGATTTGAACTTAGAATGGAAGATCGGAAATTGGAAATTGAAATTGAAGAGATTGGACTTCGATTTGGAAAAATAGAGATCCTAGACTTAGGAAGATAGGATTTAGACTTGTTTTGGAAAGATTGAGGTTTAGGAAACCTAGACTTAGAAAAGATAGGATTTAGGAAGGACTTGAGATTAAGAAAGATTGGACTCGAATGTTGGACTTGGAAGATTTAGGAAAGAGAATGTTGGAGTGAGTTTTTAGGAAAGTGAATTTTAGGGAGTGTTTTAGAAAATGAATTTTGAGGAAAAAAGAGTTTTCTGGAAAGAGATCCTAGTGAAGAGTTTTTTTAGAAAGGGGTTTTTAAGAAAGAAATTTAGGAAGAGGTTTTCCTAAAAAGGAAACCTAGGGAACGTTTTTGGAAAGTGGACCTTGAAGAGAGAGTTTTGGAAAGGAGTTTAAAAAGAAAAGTTTTGGAAAATAGATTTTTGGAGGGAGTTTTTGAAAACAACTTTGGAAAGGAGAGTTTTTAGAAGGTGTAAAAACATCTTACTTTCCTAAAGCAATTCTAACCATAAGAGGGCTAGAACCACTTTAGCAAAGCGGTTTTGAAAACAACAAGATTTGAAAATATGGACCCTATTGATCACTTTGAATGTAACACTTTCCTAAAGCAACCCTAGCCATGGAAAAGCTAGAATCACCCTAGGATTGTGATTTTGAAAACAAGTTTTTGAAAAGGGAATTTTGATGCCATTTTTGAAACAAATTTGAAAACGATTTTGAAAACGAGTTTGAAAACGATTTTTGGAAGATGCATGATCATGATATGCACAATGCAATTTTGGGGTCGTGAATATACAAGGTTAAGGCTTCACCACATAATCAAGGGGGCAGGACCCATGTGGTCTCCGATTAGCCTAAAGGAAAGCCCCCGACACGGTGAGCCTCCGATAGTCTAATCCTACACATGGACCGGGAGTCCCCTTGTTTCAAGCATGCAAAGAAAGAGGGGGAAAGAGATGAGGGATTAAAATAGAGAAAACCCAAGTGGGTTAGGAAAGAGAAGAGAGAGGGGGGAATGCAGAAATTTAAATAGAAAACCTACCTTGTATCTTATTTATTTTGCACGCCTTGCTTTCTTCAGTCTTCGCTTCACTTCAGTATTGATCTTCGAAGGCTCGTCTTTAATCTTCAAGGCTTCGGTTTGCAGCTCTTCAAGTCTTCAAAGGAGGGTTGGAGGCTAGTATATAAGTATATGGGGATGTATATGAGTGTATAGAAGGCTAGGGTTTAGTGTATATGGCTAAGGTTTGGAAAACCTAAAAGCTAGGGTTTAGGGAGTGCACGAGCTCTATATATCGAATTATATCATTTTTAGACTGAGTTTGCGGATCTCTTTCACGCTGGAAGAGACTCTATATTTGTAGAGGGAGAAATGCACTGGCGCTTGTTGCAGTGGCGCCAGGCCAAATATTACACTAGCGCCACTAGGAGTGACTCCGGAAAGTCTGGGAATGTTTTGAAGAGGACGAGAATGATCCAGAAGGCTAAAAAAGAGCAGGAACTTGAAAAATGATTCGATAGGATGTGTCAGAGGCTTTTGACTTGAAAAATGAGGATAGGATGTGTCAGAAGGGTTGACCGGGCCTTTAGGGGCAAAACGGTCTATTGGATCAGGAAGCTGCCGGGACGAACTCAGAACGTCCCGAAAGAAGACTCAAGATTTCAAAACATTATTTAGAATGTTCCCAAAGGTTGCCGGTTTGATACCCAGAGCCGGTGTGGTCGGGAAAGGTGACTGGCCCACCAGGGGCGAAACGGTCATTTTGTACTGGGTTTGCCGGAACTGACTCGAAATGATTCAAAAAGGTAAAGGGAGGTTGAGAACACTACAAAAAGCAATCTCAAAAGGTTATCAGTTTGATACCCAGAGCCGGTGTGGTCGGTAAAGGAGATCGGCCCACCAGGGGCAAAACGGTCATTTTGTACTGGGTTGGCTAGAACTGACTTGGAATGATCTGGAAAGGTAGATGAAGGTTGAGAATACTATAAAAAGTAATCTCAGAAGGTTACCGGTTTGATACCCAAAGCCGGCGTAGTTCCCGAGACGTTTGGATGCCTAGGGGCAGAATGGTCATCTTGACCGGAAAGTCTCAGAAAGGGCCCAAGGGGCAGTTTGGTCATTTTTCACTGAAGTGGGCTAGCAGGCATGGTGTTGACCTGGGTTTTCAGTGTTTTCGCCACTCTGACAGCGGTCGTCATGACACGGGGGTTTGTTGGCAATTCCCTATATCGACCTGTTTACGAGTATTTCTGCTACTCGGACGGTTGTGATGTTTGCGAGTATTTCTGCTACTCAGACCGTCTCAAGGAATAAACAACCTTGAGAGAGGGATTGGAAAGGGGACTTACCATCTTCGGAAAGACGTGCCTAATTTGGAACACTCTCAAGGAGTAAATTGTCTCGAGAGAGGGATTGGAAAGGGGACTTATCGTCTTCGGAAAGACGTGCTTGATTTGCAACCGTCTCGAGGAATAAATTATCTCGAGAGAGGGATTGGAAAAGGGTCTTATCATCTCTAAAAAGACGTGCCTGATTTGGGACCGTCTCAAAGAATAAACTGTCTCAACAGAGAGATTGGAAAGGGGTCTTACCGTCTTCGAAAAGACGTGCCTAAATTGGAACCGTCTCGAGGAATAAACTATCTTGAGAGAGGGATTGGAAAGGGGACTTACCGTCTTTGGAAGGACGTGCCTGAATTGAAACCGTCTTGAGGAATAAACTGTCTCGAGAGAGGGATTGAAAAAGGGACTTATTGTCTTCGAAAAGACGTGCCTGATTTGGAACCGTCTCGAGGAATAAACTGTCTCGAGAGAGGGATTGGAAAGGGGACTTATCGTCTTCGGAAAGACGTGCTTCATTTGGAACCATCTCTAGGAATAAATTGTCTCGTGAGAGGGATTGGAAAGGGGTCTTCTCATCTCCAAAAAGACGTGCCTGATTTGGAACGGTCTTGAGGAATAAACTGTCTCAAGAGAGGGATTGGAAAGGGGACTTACTGTCTTCGAAAAGACGTGCCTAAATTGGAATCGTCTCGAGGAATAAACTGTCTCGAGAGAGGGATTGGAAAGGGGACTTACCGTCATCGGAAAGACGTGCCTAAATTGAAACCGTCTAGAGGAATAAACTGTCTCAAAAGAGGGATTCGAAAGGGGATTTACCATCTTTGGAAAGACGTGCCTGATTTTGAACCGTCTCGAGGAATAAACTGTCTCAAGAGAGGGATTGGAAAGGGGACTTATCGTCTTTACAAAGACGTGCCTAATTTGGAACCGTCTTGAGGAATAAACTATCTTGAGAGAGGGATTGGAAAGGGGACTTACCACCTTTGGAAAGATGTGCCTGATTTGGAACCGTCTCGAGGAATAAATTGTCGAGAGAGAGGGATTGCAAAGGGGACTTATCGTCTTCGGAAAGACGTGCCTGAATTGAAACCGTCTTGAGGAATAAACTGTCTCGAGAGAGGGATTGGAAATGGGATTTATTGTCTTCGAAAAGACGTGCCAGATTTGGAACCGTCACGAGAAATAAACTGTCTCGAGAGAGAGATTGTAAAGGGGACTTATCGTCTTCGGAAAGACGCCCTTGATTTGGAACCGTCTCGAGGAATAAATTATCTCGAGAGAGGGATTGGACAGGGGTCTTATCATCACCAAAAAGACGTGCCTGATTTGGGACCATCTCGAGGAATAAACTGTCTCAGGAGAGGGATTGGAAAAGGGACTTACCATCTTCGAAAAGACGTGCTTGAATTGGAACCTTCTCGAGGAATAAATTGTCTCGAGAGAGGGATTGGAAAGGGGACTTACCGTCTTCGGAAAGACGTGCCTAAATTGAAACCGTCTTGAGGAATAAACTATCTCGAAAGAGGGATTGGAAAGGGGACTTACAGTCTTTAGAAAGACGTGCTTGATTTGGAACCGTCTCGAGGAATAAACTGTCTCGAGAAAGGGATTGGAAAGGGGACTTACCGTCTTCAGAATGACGTGCCTAATTTGGAACCGTCTTGAGAAATAAACTGTCTCGAGAGAGGGATTGGAAAGGGGACTTACCGTCCTCGGAAAGATGTGCCTGATTTGGAACCGTCTCGAGGAATAAACTGTCTCAAGAGAGGGGTTGGAAAGGGGACTTCCCCTCTTTGAAAAGACGTGTCTGAATTGTAACCGTCTTATGGAATAAACTGTCTCGGGAGAGGGATTAGAAAGGGGACTTACCGTCTTCGGAAAGAGATGCCTGATTTGGAACCATCTCGAGGAATAAACTGACTCGAGAGAGGGGTTAGAAAAGGGACTTACCGTCTTTGAAAAGAAGTGCCTGAATTGGAACCGTATTAAGGGATAAACTGTCTTGAGAGAGGGATTAGAAAGGGGACTTACCGTCTTCGAAAAGACGTGCCTGATTTGGAACCGTCTCGAGGAATAAATTGTCTCAAGAGACGGATTGAAAAGGGGACTTACTGTCTTTAAAAAGACGTGCCTGATTTGAAATCATCTCGAGGAATAAACTGTCTCGGGAGAGTGATAGGAAAGGGGAGTTACCGTCTTTGAAAAGACGTGTTTGAATTGGAACCGTCTCAAGGAATAAACTATCTTGAGAGAGGAATTGGAAAGGGGACTTACTGTCTTCAGAAAGACGTGCCTGATTTGGAACCGTCTCAAGGAATAAACTGTCTCGAGAAAGGGGTTGGAAAGGGGACTTACCGTCTTTGAAAAGACGTGCCTAAATTGGAACCGTCTTAAGGAATAAACTGTCTCGAGAGAGGGATTGTAAAGGAGACTAACCGTCTTCGAAAAGACATGCCTGATTTGGAACTGTCTTGAGGAATAAACTGTCTCAAGAGAGGGATTGGAAAGGGGACTTACCGTCTTCAGAAAGACGTGCCTGATTTGGAACCGTCTCGAGAAATAAACTGTCTCGAGAGAGGGATTAGAAAGGGAATTTACCGTGTTTGGAAAGGCGTGCCTAATTTGGAACCGTCTTGAGGAATAAACTATCTCGAGAGAGGGATTGGAAAGGGGACATTCCATCTTCAGAAAGACGTGCCTGATTTGAACCGTCTCGAGGAATAAACTGTCTCGAGAGGGGAATTGGGAAAGAGTTGGAAAGAGCAATGCCCCTAAGGGCATTTTGATCATTTTGCCTCTATTTGGGCCTAGGGGGCCCGCGATGGACAAATGGGATTTGGACTTAGAAAGTTGGTTTCGGTTGGAATATGCCCACAATGACTTGAACACAAGTCTGGACGGAGTGTAGACTGTCGAGCGGTCAAAAATGGGGTGCTTACAGCTGCCCCACTTTTTCTCTCTTTGCTTGTCAAAGATAGAAAACGATAAAAGTAAGAGTCCCATGTTGACCACGAGGCAGTCGAAGGGATGGACATTGAGAATTTTTTGACAACGGGGGTCGAAAATAGATAACGGGCCCAAAAGGCCTTCGAAAATGAGTTTTGGTGGGAAAAAGGGCAAAGCTGCCCATAATTTGAACCTGCCACCACTAGGAGTGGCGCCTTTGGCGAAATACCTTGGTGCCTCTACTAGTGGCGCCAAGCTTAGGATTAAAACTAGAAAAATTTCTGGTTCGAACACCTACGGGATTTGAAGAGTTTTCGCAAATCTGTAAGGCATTGTGAGGAATCCGTCTTGCACATTGAAGGAGTACTTCTTGGAGACCACGGGTGATTGCCGGAAGGAGACCACATCACCGGAAAAGTCGCCAAAAGAGAAGATTTCACCGGAGAACTTCCAAAAAGTGAGTTTTCAAATTTTGTTGATTTTGATGTGTAGAACTTCGTTTGAATCTTGTGAATAGTGGAAATTGATGTTTTGATCTGCTTTGAACACTTTGGTGATGTTGTTTTTGCATTTTGGCGGTTGTTTGATTGAATTTGAATGATTTTTCATGATTATGCGAAGAGGGTTTTCTACAGGAATCAGGGATCTGTTCCTACAGGCATGGGCATTGGGTTTTCTGGCTATGTTTTTGTGCAATGTGCCTTAGAAAAATGTGTTTAACAATCATATAAAGTTTCATGATTTTTTGAAAGCTCGGTGAATTTTTTTTTTTTAAAATATAAAAATATTTAGAAAATTAGAAAAATTAAGAAAACTTGAGAGATTGATGAAATTTTTAAAGTTTGAAATTTGGAAAAATATTAGAACATTTTTAAAAAAATTTGAGATGGTTTTGAGAAATTTCAGGAGACTTTTGAAAACCATTGATTTATTTGAAGAATAAAACATGTATTTTGAAATTTTTGAAAATTTGAAAAATGTGCGCGAGTGCGGTTGTTATGTGATTGTTATGTTGGAAAGTGTACATTTTGTATTTTGTGTTGATGTCATGGGTGTTGTAAGGGCCATTTTTAAACGGGACTCTGCCGAAATTTTTAGAAACTAGGGAAAGAATTAGAAAAAGTTTTTAGAAATAAAATCTTTTTGAAGGAAAAAGGCAGAGAACCCTTGAGATGTGATTTCAAAATTAGAAAACCAAGATGTGTAGAAATTTTGTTTTTGATTTGTTGTTCGAAATCCTTTATTTGTTTTGTTTGTGTTAGTTGTTTATTTTATTTTACTATTATTTGAATTGCATGTATGGCATGTTAACGTCTCTTACCTTGGCTTACCTTTTCAGGATAGCAGACGCGGGTGATGATGGTTCTGAGAGGAGACGTTGCTCGGGGAAGACGGCCCGGATAGATTCTACTGGCGGCTCTAGTCGATCTAGAGGTAGTCGACGATCTACCGGACGATCTTCCTCCAGTCAGAGTGGGCAGGGGAGTAGGCTACCTGTCAACCCCTTTCCTCAGGTTGATCAGGCTTTCGCCGAGGAGATTGACGCTGAGGAGGAGGTACCGGGCCCTGGGGATCAGGTGACCGGTTATGGGAGAGCTTCTTCCAGGCATAGGCAGCCGGATGCTGACTTGGGAGATCTACAGATTCCAGATGTCCCACCACTCAGGGATCTTGCCTATCACCCTAGCGTGTATTCTAGACAGCATTTGCCTCCTCCGCAGGTACGTAAAACTTTCAAAGGAGCCATTCATTAGGTTTTTGTGACCATGCAGGAGGCGGCCCCATCATATCGTGCCTTCTTGGTAGAGATCAGATTTGGCACCTTTATGGGATTACAAGCTAACCGCCTGAACCGGCATTTGGTACTGGCACTTGTTGAGAGGTGGTTTGGGGAGACCGGGACCTTTCATTTTGTCATCTTCGAGTTAGGTCCTACTCCTTTGGATTGGGTGATTATTATAGGGCTCTCCTTTGATGGTCAGCAGATCACCCTGCATTCAGTCAGTAGGGATGAGGCCTGTTCGCTGTTGGACTTGCCTCCTCCTGAGCGTTCTACCTTTCCAGTCTCTTGGATTAGTCAGGATGACCGTACTTTTGCTACTGAGCCATCGCCTGTCAGGCGGGACATCATGAGACGGCGACTTGTGTTGTATATCATCTTTAGCTACTTCTGCAACAACAACAAGTCACTCGTGCCGTGTCGTTTGGTGAGTATAGTGGCCAATCTCGGAGTTTTATCTGAGCTAGACTGGGGGTCCTTTTCTTTCAGCTGCTTTCTCCGGTCGATGCGGGTCCGGACTTCTTCTCGTTGGGGCAGCATGACTAGTTTCTGGCCCTTTCTCGTCTGGTGGAGCTACGAGTACCTTCCTGTTCGTCACCCTGCAGTTTTTGAGGATGATCTCTAACCTCATGCCTTGAGGTGGGCGCGTGACCGGGTAGCCCAGCGATCGGAGATTACTGACTTTGTCACGCTCCAGTCTAACCTGGAGCTGATTGAGGCGCAGGATGTGACCTGGCGGACCTTCAATGGATTAGTCCATTACGAGACAGTCCCGTACTTGGTCCCATTGTCCTTGTCGAGAGCTACTTTTCTCAGTGATGACACCTGGGAGTCCTATCTTGGAGAGCGACACTGGCGGCAGTTTCATGAGGAGTTCCGATAAGCAGGAGCTCCGTCAGAGTATATGATTGGAACCTTGGTGGCGGGAGTGCCTATCCCTTATCAGGAGCCTCAGCCAGGTGCTGAGTTCTTGCTTCCTCCGGATATGGACAACGCTGCACACTTTGGGGGCTCATTTGGTTAGTGCCTTCACTCAGTTTGAGGTAGTAGTTGGCGGGTATGCTGTTGGCCAGGAGGTGGTTGACTTATGGCGGCATGCTGGAGGATATGTGCCTCAAGCCGAGTTTACTGCCGTGAGAGACCAGAGAGATCAGTACTAAATAGAGCGGGATCAGTACCAGGCCGAGGTAGCTTCCCTGACAGCTCAATTATCTCAAATGGGCAGTGGGGGGGTATGTTATTCTTTGTTTGCTGCTTCTTGCTCTGTTATTGCTTAGTTCCTTTTGTATGCAACTGATTTCGGTTCTGTCTTCCCTGCAGGATGGTGGTGTTTCTAGTAGTTATCCCCCTCCTCCAATGTCGGGTTTCGGGGATTTTAATCCAAATGATATTAACTTCGACCTATGATAGATGCCCCTTGTAGAGACCCTGATCTTCCTTTGCCCCTAGTCCCTGAGTTGTATTTATGTTAGACAGTTTTATTTTGATATGTTGTACAAAATTGAATATTTATGGTACTTAGATGCATGGATAGACAGATACATTTATGATCTTTACAGCTAAGCATATGATCAGAAGCATGTGATGTATGATAATGTTAGATATTTATTACATGAGTTGATGTTGGTGACTTCTATTTCTACAAGGAGTTATATCCTAGGTGTGCGAAGCCCATGATTCTTTTTTTTTTTTTTTTCTAACATATGCACAAGTTAGAAGTGTGTTAATAGAATGACACAGGGTGCTGTTAGACTTGTAGTCCTGGGAACGGTAACTCCCTCCTCTCCGAGAGTCTAGCCTCTCCTCTGGCTCAACCCTACCTTAATTGGATGATAGCATTTCGCACCTTTCTCAACCTCTTGATCGCCTCCAACTTTCTGTCTTAGGGTAAGTGTATATGGTTATTGGGTTGAGACTCTCGACTCTCGGGGTTTTAGTAACAGCTTACCTGACCTTTGGCAGAGCGATAAGTGGCAAGTTATTTCAATCCGAGGAGACTTTGCTTGGGACCGTAATGTAGGCTAGGTTATGGGGTTTTAGAAACAACAGGATATATGTAGGCCCAAATTTGACGTTGTTTTCAGTAGGGTTTAGATCCATACCATCCTTGACTACCTTTCAGTAGGACTAGCATCCTTCTTAGCTTTGGCAACATGTCTAGGTCATTTAGATCAAGCAATCCGCTTTCAATCAGAGTGGACTTTAGTAGGGTTGTAATGTAGGTCATGGTTTCGGGGTTTTGCAAGAAAAGAGTAAAGGCTCGAACCTATTGTTTCTACTGGGTTTCTTTGTATCCTAGGATCACCTTTAAATTTCCTTCTTGCTTTTCACATGATTTCTCAAGGTGAAAATGACCTTGTTCTTTCATCCTTTCCCTGCGCCTTTTGAAATAAACATGACTTTCTTTTCTTTCGATCCTTTTATTATGCTTTTTGAAGATGACTCAATCATGATTTTATTCAGGCCTTTCCTTAAGGATGATTTTTTTTTTTTTTTTTTGGCCTCTTGCCCCTTGGCGAATCCTTTCCTTTGCTTTTTCCTTTCTTTTTTTCTTTTATGGAACGACTGATTTTTCGACCCTTTTTTCTTTAGACCTTTTCCTTGGCGGTTCAATCTACCCAATGTGAGCGGTGATCCCTAGGTTGGGGTTTTTTAAGAAAATGATAGATGGCTCAACAGGTTTGGCAAGGGGTTGCTTTTGACTGTATGGGAGATGAAATGAGGGCCTCTTTTCGCTCTAAATTAGATTGCTTGATCGATAGAGCTTTCGACACTATCCTAGCATGATAGAGGTGGACACCACTCCTAGAGTTTTCAACTATGGTCTGCCCCAGTGTGCGGAGGACAGTCTTGGATCGGGGTTGACAAAGAAAATTTTCGCTTTCCGCGAGGCACTAGAGGTTAAGCAAAGGGAATATGAGCACATTGGTTTATTTATTAGTGATTCATTCCTCTTATTTATATGTGGGGAAGTGAAAGATGGCTCTTCTTCATTTTGATAAACTGGCCACACATCGCTTAGCTTCGGAGTCCTGCAAGCGCTACCTTTGGGTAGTATCTTCACTCATCCTTATTCTCTCTTTCTCTGGAAAGCTGATCATTTGGTGAGTGGTTAACTCATGCTATCATCCCTTCAAGTTGGATCATTCCATAAGATAAACCATGCCCCTTGCGTAGAAAGTAGTCACTATTCCCCAAGGAAGACAAAACAACAACAATGGAATAAAAGGCTGTCATTTGATTATTATTATTATTTTTACGGAAAGCATAAAATTCTTAAACAATAAGAAAATGTAAACATTAATTTAAAGATAGAAAGTGAAAGGGATAGAAAGAAAGTGGGTGAAAACACCCCTCTCTTGTACGCTTGTGAGAGGAACCCTTTAGTAAGGTCTCAGGACAACTCCCACATCTTCAATGCTCCATTCAGGATCCGGATCCTCGACGAAGGTGAGACAGGCATAGGTTTCTCCTAGAGCTCCAAAGATGTTGGTACTGTTGATGCGGTTGTCGGCCTCCCTCTTGTTCTTTGCAGTGGGTTCTTCTGTAAACAAGGTGACCAGCTCACCCCCCTCCAATTCGAAAGGCTCTGTTTGTTCTCTTCACTCCTCTAGCTCCCAGCCCATGTCTTCATAGTTGTACTCAGTTATGGGCCAAGGGTTTTCTAGTAAGTGACATTCCGCCGCGGCATACCTTGGATGCAGAAACTCAGCACCCCATCCATCAACAGCTGTGTTCTTGGTCATCTCATCTTTCGGAGATATTGGCTCCTCAATGGGCCAATCAGAAGCATCAGGCACCTCCTCAGGGTTATAAAGATAAATCGGGCACATTGGGAGATCTTCCCCCTAGTCATTTTCTTCATCAGCCTCCCAATCGTTCTCATAATCTTCGGCCTTGAGCTCGTCGAATTCTACCTCGCCTTCCATTTCTACTAGTATCATATTGACGGTGTGATCTGGCAGAGGGTTAGCGGTCATATTGGGAGTAGGAGCAGGTTTTACCAGCAGCAGATCAATGGTCTTATTATCGATCAAGTCTTGGATTTTGTGCTTGAGAGCAAAGCAGCTTTTGGTGTCATGCCCCTGGCCACCCGAATGGTACTTACATGTAAGGGCAGCGTTAAAGGTTGGGGCTAGAGGGCTTGGTAATGGGCAAGCAGGGACGAGCTTCAGGATGTTGTTCTTCAGAAGGCTATGGTAAGCCTCAGTTTGGGTGCAGGCTAAGGCGTCGAAGGTACGGATACGTCGAGCAGGTCTATTGAAGTTGGGTTGTGCCCCAGCGGGACCATAGTTTGGGGTAGGAACAGGCATGGTCAAAGTGGGCAAGGGCAGGACTGGGGGTGATTGTAGCGGGGGTCGGTATTGGGGTGGTTGGCTAGGCAGAATAGCGAACACTTCACTTTCGTTCCTGATCATGCCCCTTGTAGTGGCCACCTTTTTGGCTATGTTGGTGGTATTTTCTTCAATCTTGGCATAGGGATCTGTAATTCTTCCTATCTTGAGGCCATTTTCTATCATCTCTCCCTGCATGATGAGCTCAGAGAAGCTTTTTCCCACGCTTGTGCAGAGCTTCTCGTAGAATATTCCTTGAAAAGTATGTACAAATAGTTGTACATACTCCTTCTCTTCCAGCGAGGGATTAACTTGTGCAGCGGCCTCCCTCCATCTTAGGGCGTATGCTTTAAAGCTCTCCTTCTCACCCTGGCTCATCGTCATCAGGGACCATTGATCGGAAGTGAGGTTGATATTGTGACGGTATTGAGCTTTGAACGCATTGACTAGCTCCATCCATGTGGTGATCTTCCTTAAGTCCAGACGAGCAAACCATTGTAGAGCAGACCCTGTGAGACTGTGTTGGAATAGCTGCATAAGGAGCTTCGGATCGTTGCCATGTCCACTTAGCGCTCCAGCATATAGACGAAGATGAGCAACGGGGTTACCGGTACCGTCGTACTTCTGGAAGTCGGGCATTTTAAACTTAGCAGGTCTCGGATGGTCAGGGAAGAAGCAGAGTTCATCATAGGAAGTGAACCCGTAAGCATCGTGACCATGGAGACTTCGCAATGAATCCTCCAACTCTTGGATTTTCATACTAAGAGGGTCTAGAGAGGCCTTCCTTATGGCAGGTGAAAGCAATATGGTCTCTTATTCTTCAGTGTTGACCCCTTTGGCATCTTCCTTAGTCCTCCCAGCATTGTCAGACTGAAGCATGATCTTTGGATTAGCGGGTTCAAGGTCTTTAGATGAAGTCATAGACGATGACGGGACTACAGTAGCATCCTTTATGGCCAAAGTTTGAATGAGTTTGAGCATCTCATCCATCTTAGTCCTCATTTCGTTGACTTCCTCTCGAGAGACTTGAGAGGATTCTTCAGGGTTAGCAGCCATCAATGATGCTTTTTGCCGGGTGATAATGGGATCCCTAGGTGGATGTTGCCCCTTTTTGGGAGCAATGTTGACTCAGTATAGGGTGACCTCTGTAAATAAAAAGGAAAAGACAAAAGAACATAAGTCACAAATTAGTTTCTAGTTTTTAGAAAACTTCATGTAATGCATGTCCTAGGGTGCCCCTTTTTATGAGGGAAACTAGTATTGATGTTTTGGCCCACTTTTGGAGATAGGGGATTTGCCCCTGTATGCAGATACCTTACTGTCAAGTAGGAACCTGCAACCATCCATGCATTCATTCATAAAAGTAAAGAAGTACATTAAATTTTGGGTTCAAGATACAAAAGAACTTAAATACATTTTAATAGGGGGAGGAGGAACATTTTCCTTTGGACTTCCACCTATCTACTTTTACAAAGGAAAAACTTAAACTACTCTTGAGTCTTCGGATCCGCTTTTGTTGGATCTGATGTCGAGGAGGTCGCTGAGGGACCTTGCTGATTAGTGGCCCCTTGTCTTCTTGGCAATCCTATCTCCGTGAGCATAAAGGGATTGGGGCCCCTCTTATGAAATGGATTGGGATGCATGCAATGAATCCTTAGGGTTACATGGGAACCCCTAGGGTTTGGTAGGTTTAATGCAAGAGAGAGTGACTTTGGTGTCACTCTCAATTGGTTTATCATATGTATGAGAATGCAGTGGCTTGAGTTACTTGGAACTCTTGTCTTGACATGGAATATTGAATCCATGAACATGGATATGCAAAGAGTATAAGGAAAGAGAATGCAATAGCAAGGTAAATGTGCATGCATAAGTAGTTAGACAGTCATTATAACAATATGAATACAGGCATTATAACAACAGGGATAAGCAGGTATAAATGAAAGTAACAGCAGTCGCCCTTTTTTCCATGGTTTTGGAAAATAGTGCACGTGTCTTAAATCCGGCAGAGGTTCAGCTATACATGGTGTCTATATGAGTATGAGGTTGAGGGTTGACTAATGCATCCTAAAAAGGCTCGATCCCCGGATCTTCAAACCTAGGCCCACTCCTCAAGGTGGTGCCATGATCGGTTGGTGATCCGAGCGGGGGAACCATCAAGAGGCCGTAGGCGAAGAAACTGACACAGCATCTTGTCCACAACCAATATACCGTTCCCCCTTTCTAACGAGAAAAGACATATCAGGGTAAAATGTAAATATGCAGAATGCAAGTGCACATGCAATGTGTGTGTGATTTTTAAAAAGTGGAGGAAAGAGCCCAACAACTCCCATTCATCCTGTTCATCACATTCATACATAGCAGTTAATAAAATTTAAACAAAATGTGTACCTACAAAACAAAAATGCAAGTGTTAGTATGAGGATGACAAACATAATACAAGATAATATGAATAAATGCATTTTTTTTTTGTTTTCTTTGAAAACAATTTTGCAAATTTGGTTTTGAAAATTCAAAGTAAATAGGATTGAACAAGTTAATTGAAGACTCTACATGGGTGAAGGGTAAAAAGACATGAATACGGCCCAACCCTCTAAGTGTCCCCAGCAAAGTCGCCAGCTGTCGCGCCCAGATTTTTCGCACTTGAGGAATACACACACAAGCGGGAAAAATGTTGTACTCTCTCATTAGAACTCGCCCTCCTAGAAGAATGAGTGCGACTAGGTTTTAATTGAAAATAGATTTGAATAAAGGGCTTTGGAAAACGATTTGGAGTCGCCACCTAACTTGATTAAGGTGAG
Source organism: Euryodendron excelsum (assembly GCA_033060915.1). Lineage (NCBI taxonomy): Eukaryota > Viridiplantae > Streptophyta > Magnoliopsida > Ericales > Pentaphylacaceae > Euryodendron > Euryodendron excelsum. Next base: position 15,175,009 of record CM065385.1, read on the forward strand.
TTAGGTCACCTAAAAGCTAAGCATAATCCGAAAACTACACTTAGGGTTTTTGGAAAAGGATTTGAAAATATCACCTCAAGAGAGGGTTTTTAAGGAAAACAGGTTGTTTGGCAACCTTTAGGAAAACATTTAGCCCTTTTTTAGAAAAATAACTCCATTTTGGTTTTTGAAATTAGTGATCTAGGGTTGAAGGTTGGTTACGTGTACGGAAGACGCACTAAGCCATCACCCTACCCCGCCCTTTCAGTACCTACATGTCAATCTACCCTAGATTCACCTATGAGAGTCTTTAACTAACTAATGTTCAATCCTATCCACTTTGAAAAAGAATGTTTAAAAATATATGATGCATGATATGTAAGTGCAAGAGAAAGACTTGGTTTGGAAATGGATTTGGAAAAAGAAATTGATTTGATTTAAAAAGAGATTTGGAAAGATAGATTGGAAATTGGAATTAAAAAGAGATTTGAAAAGAGTTATGGAATTGAAAACTTGAAAAATGTTGTGAAATTGGAGATTGGAAAGAAATTGTAGAAATAGAAATTAAAAGATGTTATGGAATTTGAGATTTGAAAAAGGTTGTGGCCGCACCCATGAGGGTTGCCTACGTATCCTTTTGAAGGAATCAGGTCAATCGTAGTTCGGACAAGAGTCTGATTGAAGATAGAAGATTTCATTTGAAAAAGAGATTTTGATTTGAACTTAGAATGGAAGATCGGAAATTGGAAATTGAAATTGAAGAGATTGGACTTCGATTTGGAAAAATAGAGATCCTCGACTTAGGAAGATAGGATTTAGACTTGTTTTGGAAAGATTGAGGTTTAGGAAACCTAGACTAAGAAAAGATAGGATTTATGAAGGACTTGAGATTAAGAAAGATTGGACTCGAATGTTGGACTTGAAAGATTTAGAAAAGAGAGTTTTTTGGAAAGATCTTTGGAAAGAGATTGTTGGAGAGAGTTTTTGGGAAAGTGAATTTTAGGGAGTGTTTTAGAGAATGAATTTTGAGGAAAAAAAGAGTTTTCTGGAAAGAGATCCTAGTGAAGAGTTTTTTTAGAAAGGGGTTTTTAAGAAAGAAATTTAGGAAGAGGTTTTTCTAAGAAGGAAACCTAGGGAACATTTTTGGAAAGTGGACCTTGAAGAGAGAGTTTTGGAAAGGAGTTTAAAAAGAGAAGTTTTGGAAAATAGATTTTTGGAGGGAGTTTTTGAAAACAACTTTGGAAAGGAGAGTTTTTAGAAAGTGTAAAAATATCTCACTTTCCTAAAGCAATTCTAACCATAAGAGGGCTAGAACCACTTTAGCAAAGCGGTTTTGAAAACAACAAGATTTGAAAATATGGACCCTATTGGTCACTTTGAATATAACACTTTCCTAAAGCAACCCTAACCATGGAAAAGCTAGAATCACCCTAGGATTGTGATTTTGAAAACAAGTTTTTGAAAAGGGAATTTTAATGCAATTTTGGAAACAAATTTGAAAACGATTTTGAAAACAAGTTTGAAAACGATTTTTGGAAGATGCATGATCATGATATGCACAATGCAATTTTGGGGTCGTGAATATACAAGGTTAAGGTTTCACCACATAATCAAGGGAGCCGGACCCACGTGGTCTCCGATTAGCCTAAAGGAAAGCCCCTGACACGGTGACCTTCCGATAGTCTAATCCTACACATGGACCGGGAGTCCCCTTGTTTCAAGCATGCAAAGAACGGGGGGGAAAGAGATGAGGGATTAAAATAGAGAAAACCCAAGTGGGTTAGGAGAGAGAAGAGAGAGGGGGGAATGCAGAAATTTAAATAGAAAACCTACCTTGTATCTTATTTATTTTGCGCACCTTGCTTTCTTCGGTCTTCGCTTCACTTCAGTCTTGATCTTCGAAGGCTCGTCTTTAATCTTCAAGGCTTCGATTTGCAGCTCTTCAAGTCTTCAAAGGAGGGTTAGAGGCTAATGTATAAGTGTATGGGGATATATATGAGTGTATAGAAGGCTAGGGTTTAGTGTATATGACAAGGGTTTGGAAAACCTAAAAGCTAGGGTTTAGGGAGTGCACGAGCTCTATATATCGAATTATATGATTTTTAGACTGAGTTTGCAGACCTCTTTCACGCTGAAAGAGACTCTGTAATTATAGAGGGAGGAATTCACTAGCGCCTGTTGCAGTGGCGCCAGGCCAAATATTACACTAGCACCACTAGGAGTGACTCCGGAAAGTCCGGGAATGTTTTGAAGAGGCCGAGAATGATCCAGAAGGCCAAAAAAGAGCAGGAACACTTAAAATAGTATTCCAAAGGTTTTTGACTTGAAAAATGAGGATAGGATGTGTCGGAAGGGTTGACCGGGCCTTTAGGGGCAAAACGGTTAATTGGATACGGAAGCTGCCGAGACGAACTCAGACCGTCCCGAAAGAAGATTGGAGATTTGAAAACATTATTTAGAATGTTCCCAAAGGTTGCCGGTTTGATACCCAGAGTCGGTGTGGTCGGAAAAGGTGACCGGCCCACCAGGCGCAAAACAATCATTTTGTACCGGGTTTGCTGGAATTGACTTAGAATGATCTGAAAAGATAAAGGGAGGTTGAGAACACTACAAAAAGCAGTCTTAAAAGGTTACTGGTTTGATACCCAGAGCTGGCGTGGTTCTCGGGACGTTTGGATGCCTAGGGGCAGAATGGTCATCTTGACCGGAAAGTCTCAGAAAGGGCCTAAGGGGCAGTTTGGTCATTTTTCACCGAAGTGGGCTAGCAGGCATGGTGTTCACCTAGGTTTTGAGTGTTTTCGCCGCTCTGACGGCGGTCGTCGTGACACAGGGGTTTATTGGCAATTCCCAATATCGACCTGTTTACGGGTATTTTCGCTACTTGGACGGTTGTGATGTTTGCGAGTATTTTCACTACTCGGACCGTCTCGAGCAATATACTGTCTCGAGAGAGGGATTGGAAAGGGGACTTACGATCTACGGAAAGACATGCCTGATTTGGAACCGTCTCAAGTAATAAACTCTCGAGAGAGAAGGATTGGAAAGGGGACATATCGTCTTCAGAAAGACGTGCCTGATTTGGAACCGTCTCGAGGAATAAACTATCTCGAGAGACGGATAGGAAAGGGGTCTTATCGTCTCCGAAAAAACGTGCCAGATTTGGGACCGTCTCGAGGAATAAACTATCTCGAGAGAGGGATTAGAAAGGGAACCTACCGTCTCAGAAAAGACGTGCTTGAATTGGAACCGTCTCGAGGAATAAACTGTCTTGAGAAAGGGATTGGAAAGGGGACTTACCATCTTCAAAAAAATGTGCCTGAATTGGAACCGTCTCGAGGAATAAACTGTCTCGAGAGAGGGATTGGAAAGGGGACTTACCATTTTCGGAAAAACATGCCTGATTTGGAACCATCGCAAGAAATAAACTGTCTCGAGAGAGGGATTGGAAAGGGGACTTACAGTCTTTAAAAAGACGTACCTGATTTGGAACCGTCTCGAGGAATAAACTGTCTCGAGGGAGGAATTAGAAAGGGGACTTACCGTCTTTGGAAAGACGTGCCTGATTTGGAACCGTCTGGAGGAATAAACTGTTTCGAGAGAGGGGTTGGAAAGGAAACGTACCATCTTTGAAAAGACGTGCCTAAAATGGAACTGTCTCGAGGAATAAACTGACACGACAGAGGGATTGGAAAGGGTACTTACCATCTTTGAAAAGACGTGCCTAATTTGGAATCGTCTCGAGGAATAAACTGTCTCGACAGAAGGATTGGAAAGGGGTCTTATCGTCTCCGAAAGGACGTGCCTGATTTGGAGTTGTCTTGAGGAATAAACTGTCTCGAGAGAGGGGTTGGAAAGGGGACTTACCGTCTTTGAAAAGACATGCCTCAATTGGAACCGTCTCAAGGAATAAACTGTCTTGAGAGAGGGATTGAAAAGGGGACTTATCGTCTTCAGAAAGACGTGCCTGATTTAGAACCGTCTCAGGGAATAAACTGTCTTAAGAGAGGGATTGGAAACGGGTCTTATCGTGTTCGAAAAGACGTGCCTGATTCGGGACCGTCTCGAGGAATAAACTATCTCGAGAGAGGGATTGGAAAGGGGACTTACTGTCTTGGAAAAGACGTTCCTGAATTGGAACCATCTCGAGGAATAAACTGTCTCGAGAGAGGGATTGGAAAGGGGACTTACCGTCTTCGGAAAGATGTGCCTGAATTGGAACCATCTCGAGGAATAAACTGTCTCGAGAGAGGGATTGGCAAGGGGACTTATCGTCTTCGGAAAGACGTGTCTGATTTGGAACCGTCTCAAGGAATAAACTGTCTCGAGAGAGGGATTGGAAACGGGTCTTATCGTGTCTGAAAAGACGTGCCTGATTTGGGACCGTCTCGAGGAATAAACTATCTCGAGAGAGGGATTGGAAAAGGGACTTACCGTCATGGAAAAGCCGTTCCTGAATTGGAAGCATCTCGAGGAATAAACTGTCTCAAGAGAGGGATTGGAAAGGGGACTTACCGTCTTTGGAAAGACGTGCCTGAATGGAACCATCTCGAGGAATAAACTGTCTCGAGAGAGGGATTGGAAAGGGGGCTTACCGTCTTCAGAAAGACGTGCCTGATTTGGAACCGTCTCGAGGAATTAACTGTCTCGAGAGAGGAATTGGAAAGGGGACTTACCGTCTTTGGAAAGACGTACCTGATTTGGAACCGTCTCGTGGAATAAACTATCTCGAGAGAGGGGTTGGAAAGGGGACTTACCGTCTTCGAAAAGACGTGCCTAAATTGGAACCGTCTCGAGGAATAAACTATCTCGAGAGAGGGATTGGAAAGGGGACTTACCGTCTTCAGAAAGACGTGCTTAATTTGGAGCCGTCTCGAGGAATAAACTGTCTCGAGAGAGGGATTGGAAAGGGGACTTACCATCTTCAAAAAGACGTGCCTGATTTGGAACCGTCTCGAGCAATTAACTGTCTCGAGAGAGGGATTGGAAAGGGGACTTACCGTCTTCAGAAAGACGTGCTTAATTTGGAGCCATCTCGAGGAATAAACTGTCTCGAGAGAGGGATTGGAAAGGGGACTTACCATCTTCAAAAAGACGTGCCTGATTTGGAACCATCTCGAGCAATTAACTGTCTCGAGAGAGGGATTGGAAAGGGGACTTACCGTCTTCAGAAAGACGTGCCTGATTTGGAACCGTCTCATGGAATAAACTATCTCGAGAGAGGGGTTGGAAAGGGGACTTACCATCTTTGAAAAGACATGCCTGAATTGGAGCCGTCTCAAGGAATAAACTGTCTCGAGAGAGGGATTAGAAAGGGGACTTACCGTCTTCGAAAAGACATGCTTGATTTGGAACCGTCTCTAGGAATTAACTGTCTCGAGAGAGGAAATGGAAAGGGGACTTGCCGTCTTTGGAAAGACGTGCCTGATTTGAAACCGTCTCAAGGAATAGACTGTCTCAAGAGAGGGATTGGAAAGGGGATTTACCATCTTCAGAAAGACGTGCCTGATTTGGAACCGTCTCAAGCAATTAACTGTCTCGAGAGAGGGATTGGAAAGGGGACTTACCGTCTTCAGAAAGACGTGCCTGATTTGGAACCGTCTCATGGAATAAACTATCTCGAGAGAGGGGTTGGAAAGGGGACTTACCATCTTTGAAAAGACATGCTTGAATTGGAGCTGTCTCAAGGAATAAACTGTCTCGAGAGAGGGATTAGAAAGGGGACTTACCGTCTTTGAAAAGACGTGCCTGATTTGGAACCGTCTCTAGGAATTAACTGTCTCGAGAGAGGAAATGGAAAGGGGACTTGCCGTCTTTGGAAAGACGTGCCTGATTTGAAACCGTCTCGAGGAATAGACTGTCTCAAGAGAGGGATTGGAAAGGGGATTTACCATCTTCGAAAAGACATGCCTGATTTGGGACCGTCTCAAGGAATAAACTGTCTCGAGGGAGGGATTGGAAAGGGGACTTACCTTCTTCAAAAAGACATGCCTGATTTGAACCGTCTCGAGGAATAAACGGTCTTGAGAGGGGGATTGGAAAAGAGTTGGAAAGAACAATTCTCCTAAGGGCATTTTGGTCATTTTGCCTCTATTTGGGCCTAACGGGCCCGCGAAGCGTTGGACAGACGGAATTTGGACTTAGAAAGTTGGTTCGGTTGGAATATGCCCACAATGACTTGAACATAAGTCTAGATGGAGTGTAGACTGCCGAGCGGTCAAAAATGGGTTGCTTACAGTATGCAGATACTTCACAGTCAAGTAGGAACCCTTAGCCATCCTTGCATTCATTCATAAAAATATAGAAGTATATTAAATTTTGGGTTTAAGAACAAAAGAATTGAGATACATTCTAATAGGGGAGGGGGAACATTTTCCTTTGGACTTCCACCTATCTACTTTTACAATAGGAGACCCTAAACTACTCTTGAGTGTTCGAATTCGCCTTCCTTAGATTTGATGTCGAGGCGGTCGCTGAGAGACCTTGTTGATTGATTGTCTCTTGTTTTCTTGGCAACCCTATCTTTTTTAGCATAGAGGGATTGGGGCTCCTCTTATGAAATGAATTGAGGTGCATGCCATGAGTCCTTAGGGTTACGTGGGAACCTTTAGGGTTTAGGTGGGTTTAATGTAAGGGAGAGTGACCTTAGTGTCACTCTCAATGGGTTGATCATATGCATGAGAATGCAGTAACTTGAGTTACTTGGAACTCTTGTCTCGACATGGAATATGGAATGCATGAGCATTGGTATGCAAAGAGTATAAGGAGAGAGAATGCAATAGCAAGGTAAACGTGTATGCATGAGCAGTTAGACATGCATTATAACAGTATGAATACATGCAATATAACAACAGGGATATACAGGTATAAATGAAAGTAAGAGCAGTCACCCTTTCCTCCATAGTTTTGGAAACAGTGCTCGTGTCTTAAATCCGACAGAGGTTCGGCTATGCATGGTGTCTATATGAGTATGAGGTTAAGGGTTGACTAATGTGTCCTAAAAAGGCTCGGTCCCCGGATCTTCAAACCTAGGCTCACTCCCCGAGGTGGTGCCATGATCAGTTGGTGATCCGAGCAGGGGAACCATCAAGAGGCCGTAGGCGAAGAAACTGACACAACATCTTGCCCACAACTAATATATCGTTCCCCCTTTCGAACTAGAAAGGACATATCAGGGTAATAATGCAAGTATGCAGAATGCAAGTGCACATTCAATGTCTATGTGATTTTTAAAAGTGGAGGAAAGAGCCCAACAACTCCCATTCATACTGTTCATCACATTCATGCATAGCAGTTAATAAAATTTAAACAAAATGTGTACCTACAAAACAAAGATGCAAGTGTTAGTATGTGGATGACAAACATAATACAAGATAATATGATTAAATGCATGTTTTTTTTTAAAACAATTTTAAAAATTTAGTTTTGAAAATTTAAAGTGAATAGGATTCGACCAAGTTAATTGAAGACTCTACATGGGTGAAGGGTAAAGAGACATGACTACGGCCTAACCCTCTAAGTGTCCCCAATGGAGTCGTCAGCTATCGCGTCCAAATTTTTCGCACTCGAGGAATACCCACACAAGCGGGAAAAATGTTGTACTCTCTCGTTAGAACTCACCCTCCTAAAAGAATGAGTGCAACTATATTTTGAATTGAAAATAGATTTGAATAAAGGGTTTTTAGAAAAGATTTGGAGTCGCCACCTAACTTGATTAAGGTGAGTTGGGTCACCTAAAAACTAAGAATAATCCGAAGACTACACTTAAGGTTTTTGGAAAAAGTTTTGAAAATAGAATGTTTGATTTGAAAAAGGAGTTGAATTGGAATTTGGATTTGACTTGAACATAGAATAGAATATTGAATATTGGAATTTAGAATTTTGAAATTGAAAAGGTTGAATTTTGATTTGGAAAGATAGAACTTAGAAGAAAGATTTAGACTTGTTTTGGAAAGATGAAGGTTTAGGAAACTTAGACTTAAGAAAGATAGGATTTTAGGGAAGGACTTGAGATTAAGAAAGATTGGATTTGAATGTTGCATTTGGAAGATTGGAATTATGAAAGATTTGAATTAGGAAAGTTTCGAATTAGGAAAGTGTCATTTTAGGAAAGTTTTGGAATTAGGAAAGTTTTCGACTTAGGAAAGTTCTGGAATTAAGAAAGTTTCAACTTAGGAAAGTTTTGAATTTTGAATGTTTTGAAATAGGGAAGTTTTGAAAATTGGAAAGTTTCATTTTAAGAAAGGTTTTGAAATAGGAAAGTGTTGAATTTAGAAATGTTTTGAATTAGGAAAGTTTAGTTTAAGAAAGGTTTAGAATTTGGAAAGTTTCAAGTTAAGAAAGTTTTGAATTTGAAAAGCTTAGAATTTGGAAAGATTTGAAATTAGGAAAAGATTTAGAAACAATTTGAATTAAGAAAGTTTCAACTTAAGAAAGTTTTGAAGTTTTAAGAAAGTTTAGAATTTATAAAGTTTTAGATTTGGAAAGTCTTAACTTAAGAAAGTTTTAAACTTGGAAAGCTTTGGATTTGGAAAGATTTTGAAATTTAGAAAGTTAGGATTTTGGAAAGATTTGGGATTTAGAAAGTTTTAGAGTTTGGATTTTAGAAAATCTTGAGATTAGGAAAGTTTTGAGTTTAGGAAAGATTTGAAACTTAGATTTGGAAAGAGATGGAATTAGGAAAGGGTTGAATTAGAAAAGATTTGAAAGCTTAATGTTTAAAGAAAGATTTGGAAGTTTTAGGAAACTTATGGTTTGGAAGGGTAGGAAATTAGGAGAGAGTTGAATTAAGAAAGATTTAGATTTTGAGTTTTAAATTTAGGAAAGATTTTTTTGTTCAAGTTAAGATTTAGGAAGGTAGAAGATTAGGAAGGAGTTGAGTTAAGAAAGAGTTGGATTAGGAAAGGATTGGATTTTGTTTGTAAAAGAGAAAGGCTTGACTTTGTTTCTAAAAACGGAGGATAGGATCTAGTTTTCTAAATGGGAAGATTTGATTTGACATGGATTTAGAAAGGGGAGTTTCTAGAAACCCTAGATTTGAAAAACTATAGTTTTGACGTAAAAAAGGGGTTTTGGAAATGTGTATAGTTTGGATGTGAAAACAAGAGGTTTTGAAAACCTAGGTTTTAAGGCAAGTTTGAAAACCTTGTTTTTTGAAAGAAAATTAGAGTTTCCTAATTGTGAGTTCTAGGGCTTGACTTTGGCTCTAAGGAAAGAGTTTTTTGGAAAGTGTGTTTTTTGGAAACAAGTTTTTGGAAGGAAATCCTAGAGAGGAGTTTGTAGAGGGAAGATTTTGAAAAGAGAGTTTTTGGAAAGATTTTTAGAGAGCGTTTTTAGAAATTGGATTTTGAGGAGATGATTTTGGAAAGGAATTGAAAAAGAAAGTTTCGAAAAATAGATTTTTGGAGGGAGTTTTTGAAAACAACTTTGGAAAGGAGAGTTTTAGGAAAGTATGTTGAAAAAGAAGATTTTTAAGAAGAGATTTTTAAAGAGAGCATTTTTAGAAGATATAAAAATATCTCACTTTCCTAAAGCGATTCTAACCATAAGAAGGCTAGAACCACTTTAAGAAAGTGGTTTTGGAAAACAAGGAGTTTTGAAAATATGGACCATATTGGTCACTTTGAATGTAACACTTTCCTAAAGCAACCCTAGCTATGGAAAACCTAAAATCACCCTAGGATTGTGATTTTGAAAACATGTTTTGAAAAAGCAGATTTTGATACAATTTTAAAAACAAGTTTAATGCAAGTTTTGAAAACGATTTTTGGAAGATGCATGATCATGATATGCACAATGCAATTTTGGGGTCATGAACATACAGGGTTAAGGTTTCACCACGTAATTAAGGGGGTCGGACCCACGTGATCTCCCGTTAGCCTAAAGGAAAGCCCCCGACACAGTGACCCTCCGATAGTCTAATCCTAGACATGGACCGAGAGTCCCCTGTTTCAAGCATGCAAAGAAAGGAGGGAAAAGAGATGGGGGATTAAAATAGAGAAAACCCAAGTGGGTTAGGAGAGAGAAGAGAGAGGGGGAGTGCAAAAATTTAAAGAGAAAGCCTACTGTATGTCTTATTTATTTTGTGCGCCTTGCTTGTCTTTGGTCTTCGGTCTTTGTCTTGATCTTCATCTTCAATCTTCAAGAGTTATCTTCAAACTTTAGATTACAGCTCTTCAAGTCTTCAAAGGAGGATTGAAGGCTTAGTGTATGAGTGTATGGGGGTGTGTATGAGTGTATGTAAGGCTAGGGTTTGTGTATGGTGGCTAGGGTTTGGAAAACCTAAAAAACTAGGATTTAGAAAGTGCACGAGCTCTGTATATCAAATTATATGATTTTTAGACTGAGTTTGCAGACCCCTTTCACGCTGGAAGAGACTCTGTATTTATAGAGGTTGAACAAACCTAGCGCCTATTGCAGTGGCGCTAGGGCAAAATTACTCTTGGCGCCACTCCAGGCCAATTCTTGGCTTAGCGCCACTACTAGTGGCACCAGCCAGTTAGGAAAGTTTGTAAGTCGGCAAGCAACGTATCTTTGACTAGATTTGGGCGCCTGTACTACTGATTACCATGCAATTTTTAGCCTAACTTCACTAGAAGGGACTTCGAAAAGTTCGGGAAAGAGTTTGGAAGACCGAGAATGACCCGGAAGGTCAAAAAATAGCAGAAATACTTAAAATAGTGTCCCGGAGGTATTTGACTTGAAAAGTAAGGATAGGATGTGTTGGAAGGGTTGACCGGGTCGTTAGGGGTAAAACGGTCAATCGGATCGAGAAGCTAGCGGGACGAACTTGGACTGTCCTGGAAGAAGACTTATGATTTGGAAACATTATTCAAAATGTTCCCAAAGGTTTTCGGTTTGATACCCAGAGCCGGTGTGGTCGGAAAAGGAGACCGGCCCCTAGGGGCAAAACGGTCATTTCGCATCGGGTTTGCCGGAAATGACTCGGAATGATCCGGAAAGGTAGAGAAAGGTTGAGAATACTATAAGAAGTAATCTCAGAAGGTTACCGGTTTGATACCCAGAGCCGGTGTGGTTGGAAAAGGAGACTGGCCCCCTAGGGGCAAAACGGTCATTTCGCACCGAGTTTTGCCGGAACTGACTCGGAATGATCCGAAAATGTAGAGGAAGGTTGAGAATACTATAAGAAGTAATCTCAAAAGGTTACCAGTTTGATACCCAGAGCCGGTGTGGTTGGAAAAGGAAACCGGCCCCCCAAGGGTAAAACGGTCATTTCGCACCGAGTTTACCGGAACTGACTCAGAATCATCCGAAAAGGTAGAGGAAGGTTGAGAATACTATAAGAAGTAATCTCAAAATGTTACCGGTTTGATACCCAAAGCTGGTGTGGTTCCCAGGGCGTTCGAATGCCTAGGGCTAGAATGGTCATCTTGACTGAAAAGTCTCGGAAAAGGCCCAAGGGGCAGTTTGGTCATTTTTCACCGAAGTGGGCTAACAGGCACCGGTGTTGACCTAGGTTTTGAGTGTTTCCGCCACTCTGACGGCGGTTGCGTGATACAGGGATTTGTTGGCAATTCCCTATATCGACCTGTTTGTGAGTATTTCCGCTACTCTGACGGTTGTGATGTTTGCGAGTATTTCCACTACTCAGACCGTCTCGAGGAATAAACTGTCTCGAGAGAGGGATTGAAAAGGGGTCTTATTGTCTCCGAAAAGACGTGCCTGATGTGGAACCGCCTCAAGGAATAAACTGTCTCGAGAGAGGGATTGGAAAGGGGACTTACCGTCTTCAAAAAGACGTGCCTGATTTGGAACCGTCCCGAGGAATAAACTGTCTCAAGAGAGGGATTGGAAAGGGGACTTACCGTCTTCGAAAAGACGTGCCTGATTTGGAACCATCTCGAGGAATAAACTGTCTCGAGAGAGGGATTGAAAAGGGGACTTATCATCTCCGAAAAGACGTGCCTGATGTGGAACCGTCTCGAGGAATAAATTGTCTCGAGAGAGGGATTGTTAAGGGGACTTATCGTCTCTGAAAAGACGTGCCTAAATTGGAACCTTCTCGAGGAATAAACTATCTTGAGAGAGGGATTGGAGTTGGAATTGGAAAGAACAATACCCCTAAGGGCATTTTGGTCATTGTGCCTCTATTTGGGCCTGGCGGGCCCTCAAAGCGATGGACAGACGGGATTTGGACTTAGAAAGTTGATTTCAATTGGAATATGCCCACAATGACTTGAACACAAGTCTGGACGGAGTGTAGACTGCCGAGCGGTCAAAAATGGGGTGCTTACAATCTTCTAAAAACTCTTCTCTAGGATTTCCTTCCAAAAACTTTTTTCCAAAAAGCACACTTTCCAAAAATCCCTTTCCTTAGAGCCCAAGTCAAGCCCTAGAGTCACAATTAGGAGACCTTAATTTTCTTTCCAAAAAAACATGGTTTTCAAACTTGTTTTAAAACCTAAGTTTCCAAAATCTCTTATTTTCTACATCAAAACTATACATATTTCCAAAACTTATTTTTCTACGTCAAAACTATGCACTTCCAAATCTAGGGTTTTTAAAACTTCCCTTTCCAAATCCTTGTCAAGTCAAATCTTCCCTTTAGGAAAGCAAATCTAATCTTCTCGTTTAGGAAAGTAGATCCAATCCTCCGTTTTTAGAAACAAAATCAAACCCTCTCTTTTAGAAACAAAATCCAATCCTTGTTTTAGGAAATAGGAATCTCAATCCTTCCAAATCCAAATCTTTCCTAATTCAACTCCTTCCTAATCTTCTACTTTTCTAAATCTTAAGTTTCTAAAACTTGAACATAAAAATCTATCCTAAATTCTAAAACTTAACTTCCATATCTTTCCTAATTCTACCTCTTTTCAAATCTTAACTTTCCAAATCTAAGTTTTCAAATCTTCCTTAAACTCAAACCTTTCCTAATCTCAAGATTTTCTACAACTCAAACTTTAAAACTTTCTAAATCTCAAATCGTTCCAAATTCAAAGTCTTCTAAATTCAAAACTTTCTTAAGTTAAATCTCTCTAAACTTTCAAACTTTTTAAGTTCTAAACTTTCCTAAGCTTCAAATCTTTCAAAGTCTAAGCCTTTCCTCATTCCAACCTTTCTTAATTCCACATCCTTTCCAAACTTTAACTCCCAAATCTAGATTTTCAAATCTTTCTAAAACTCAAACTTTGAATCTTTCAAAAATTCTAAAGCTTTCTAAATTCAAATCTTTCTTAACTTAAAATCTTTCTAACATTCTAAGCTTTCTAAATTCAAAACTTTCTTAAGTTGAAGCTTTCCAAATTCTAAACCTTTCTAAAACTAAACTTTTCCTAGTTCAAAACATTTCTAAATTCAAAACTTTCCAACTTCAAAACTCTCATAATTCATAACTTCCCTAATTTGAAACTTTCCTAAATTGAAATCTTTCTTAAGTTAAAACTTTCTTAATCCAAAATTTTCCTATTTCAAAACTTTCTTAATCCAACACTTTCCTAATTCGAAAACTTTCCCAATTCGAAATCTTTCCTAAAATGACACTTTCCTATTTCGAAATTTTCCTAATCTGAATCTTTCCTAAATTCCAAGTTTTCCTATTTTTCAAGTCCAATATTCAAGTCAATTCTTCTCTAAAATCTTTCCAAGTCAAATCCAGTCTTTCATGTCTAGGTCCTTAAGTTTAGGTTTCCTAAAACCAAGTCTTCCAAAGTCAAGTCTTTTCAAATCTTCCAATCAAAGTTCAATCTCTTAATCTTCCAATCCAATTTCCAACTTAATCTTTTTCTTCCAATCATATCTTCTATTTTCAATCGGACTCTTGTCTGAACTACGACTGACCTAATTCCTCCAAAAGGATACGTAGGCAACCCTCATAGGTGCGGTCACAACCTTTTTCAAATCTCTAATTCCACAAAATTTTTCAAATTCTAATTCTACAACTTTTTTCAAATCTCCAATTCAACAATCTTCTTCAAGTTTCCAATTCTATGTTCTATTTCCAATTTCCAATTCCAAATCTCAATTTCCAAATTCTAAAACTTTCCAATTTCAAATCTATCTTTTAAAATCTTTTCTAAAATCAAATAAATTTCTTTTCAAAATCTATTTTCAAATCAAACCTTCCTCTTGCATCTGCATATCATGCATCATGTCTTTTTCAAACATTCTTTTTCAAAGTGGATAAGATTGAACAATAGTTAGTTGAAGACTCTCATAGGTGAATCTAGGGTAGATTGACATGTAGGTACCGAAAGGGCGGGGTAGAGTGATGGCTTAGTGCGTCTTCCCTACACATAACCAGCCTCCGAACATAGGATCACTAATTTCGAAAGACCAAAAACAGAGTTATTTTTCAGAAAAGGGCTAAATGTTTTTCAAAGGTTGCTAAACAACCTGTTTTTCTTAAAAACCCTCTCTTGAGGTGGTATTTTCAAAAACCTTTTCCAAAAACCCTAAGTTTATTCTTCAGATTATACTTGGTTTTTAGGTGACCTAACTCACTTTAATCAAGTTACGTGGCGACTCCAAATCTTTTCTAAAAGCCCTTTATTCAAATCAATTTTCAATTCAAACCTAGTGGCACTCATTCTTCTTGGAGAGTGAGTTTTAAGGAGAGAGTACAGTGTTTTTCCCGCTTGTGTGAGTATTCCTCGAGTGCAAAAAATATGGGTGCGACAAAACTCAGTAGAAACAATAGGTTCGAGCCTTTACCCTTTCTTGCAAAAACCTGAGACCATGGCCTACATTACAACCCTACTAAAGTCCACTCTGATTGAAAATAGATTGCTTGATCTAAATTAGCTAGACACGCTGCTGAAACTAAAGAAGGGCACTAACCCTACTAAAAAATAGTCAAGGACAACATGGATCTAAACCCTACTAAAAAAGACATCAAATTTGAGCCTGTATATCCCATTGTTTCTGAAACCCCATAACCTAGCCTACATTACGGTCCTAAACAAAGTCTTCTCGGATTGAAAAGACTAGTCGCTTATCGCACTGCAAAAGGTCAGGTAAGCTGTTGCTAAAACCCCGAGAGTCGAGAGTTTTAGCCCAATAATCATATACACTAACCCCGAGGCAGAGAGTTGGGGGAGATCAAAAGATTGAGAAATGTGTGAAGTGCTATCATCCAATCAAGGTAAGGTTGAGCTAGAGGAGAGGTTAGACCCCTGAAAAGGAAGGAGTTACCATTCCAAAGATATCGAGTTCGACAGCACCCCTTGTCATTCTGTTAGTTAATGTATTTCTAATATGTGCATAAAAAAATAATAATAATAAAAAATAATTAAAAATTAAAAAATAAAAAAAATTGCATAAGCTTTGCATAAGACATAACTCCATGTAAAAATAGAAGTCACCAACATCAACTCATGTAATAGATACATAACATCATCATCCATCACATACATCTGATCATATGCCTAGCTGTAAAGATCATATATGTATCTGTCTATCCTTACATCAAAATATAAAAAATATATATCAAAATAAAACTGTCTAATATAAATACATCTCAGGAATATGGGCAAAGGAAGATTAGAGTCTCCACAAGGGGCATCTATCAAAGGTCAAAGTCAATGTCATCTGGATCGAAATCCCCGAAACCCAGCATCGGAGGAGGCAGATAACTACTCGAAGCACCAGCATCCTACAGAGAAGATAGAATTGAAATTAGCCGCATGAAAGAAGAACTAAACAACACCAAAGCACAAAGAAGGAGAGAAAAGATGACATACCCCGCCACCTCCCATTTGAGCTATCTGAGCCGTCAAGGAAGCCACCTTTACTTAATACCGATCTCGCTCCATTTGGTATCTATCCCTCTAATCCCTCATAGCAGTAAACTCGGCCTGGGGCATGTGTCCCCCAGCACGGCGTCATAAGTCAACCACCTCCTAGCCAACAGCATACCCGCCGACTACTACCTCAAACCAGGTGAAGGCACCGACAAAATGTGCCCCAAAGTGCGCAGCATAATCCGTACCCGGAGGAAGCAAGAACTCGGTACCCAGCTGCCACTTTTGATAGGGGATAAGCACTCCCGCCACTAAGGCTCCAAACATATACTCCGGCGGAGCTCCTGCTGACCGAAACTCCTCATGAAACTGCCGCCAGTGTCGCTCTCCTAGATAGGACTCCCAAGTATTATCACTGAGAAAAGCAGCCCTCGACAGGCACAACGGAACTAAGTACCACACTGTCTCATAATGAACTGATCCAATGAAAGGCCGCCAAGTCACGTCTCTGGCCTCAATCAACTCCAGGTTCGCCCATAGCATCACGAAGTCAGTAATCTTCGATCGCTGGGCCACCCAGTCACGAGCCCACCTCAAAGCACAAGGATAAAGGTCATCCTCAAAAATTGATGGGCGACGAATAGGCAGATACTCATAACTCCAACAAATAAGAAAGGGCCAGAAACTAGTCATGCTACCCCAACGGGAAGAAGTCCGGACCCGCATCGATTGGAGGAAGCAGCCGAATGAGAAGGACCACCAATCTAGCTCAGATAAAGCCCCAAAATTAGCAGCTATACTCACCAAATGAAAAGGCACAAGTGACTTGTTGTTGTTGTAGAAGCAGCTAAAGATGATGTACAAAACAAGTCATCGTCTCATAATGTCCCGCTTGGCAGGTGACGGCTCAGCAACAAAGGTATGGTCATCCTGACTGAGCCAAGAGACTGGGAAGGCAGAACGCTTAGGAGGGGGCAAGTCTAGCAGCACGCACGCGTCATCCCTACTGACTAGCTGTAAGGTGATTCGCCGACCGACAAAGGAAAGCCCTGTGATGATGACCCAATCCAAGGGAGTGGGTCCTAACTCGAAGCCGACAACATGGAAGGTCCTGGTCACCCCAAACCACCACTCAATCAGTGCCGGCACTAGATGTCAGTTCAAGTGGTTAGCCTATAATCCCATAAAGGCTCCAAATCCGATCTCAGCCAGAAAAGCATGATATTATGGGGCAGCCCGCTACATGGTCACGAAGACCTGATGAACAGCCCCTCTGAAAGCTGCGTGTACCCACGGAGGGAGCAAATGTTATCTAGAGTATACATTAAGGTGATAGGCAATATCCCCAAGCGATGGGATGTCCGGTACCTCCAGGTCACCCAAATCAGCATCCATCTGCTTATGTCTAGAGGAGGCACTCCCATAACTAGTGACCTAGTCGTCCAGACCCGATACCTCCTCCTCTCCACCAATCTCCCCTGCAAAGGCCTGCTCAACTAGAGGGAAGGGGTCGATAGGTGGTCTACTCCCTTGTCCGCTCTGACTGGAAGAGGCTCGTCCGGTGGATCGTCGACTACCTCTGGATCGACTAGAACCACCAGTGGACTCTGTCTAAGCCCCTTCCCCGAGCAACGTCTCCTCTCAGAACCATCATCACCCGCGTATGCCATCCTAACAAAGTAAGCCAAGGTAAGAGGTGTTAATATACCGTACATGCAGATGAATAATAACAAAATAAAGTAAAATAAAATAATAAAAAGATTTCAAATGATAAGTCAAAATAAATTTCCTACACCTTTTGATTTTTCAACTTCAAGTCAAATCTCCAGGGTTTTCTGTCTTTTTCCTTCAAAAAAATTTTATTTCTAAACTTTTTCCAACTCTTTTCCTAATTTCTAAAAATTTTGGTAGATTTTTTGTTTAAAAATGGTCCCTACAACACCCACAGTATCAACACAAAACACAAATCGTGCACTTCACAACGTTACAATCACATGACATCAGCACCCGCACACTTTTTAATTTTTCAAAATTTTCAAAACACACATCTTATTTTTCTAATAAATCAATGATTTTCAAAAATATCCTAAAACTCTATTTCAAAGGCCTTTTGGGCCCAATATCCATTTCCAAGCCCCTGTATTCAAAAATTTCCAAAGTCCGTCCCTCCAACCGCCTCACCGTCAACATAGGACTCTTACTTTATCGTTTTCTATCTTCAACAAGCAAAGACAGAAAAAGAGGGGCAACTGTAAGCACTCCATTTTTGATCGATCGGCAGTCTACAGTCCGTTCAGACTTGATTTCAAGTCAATATGGACATATTCTAGAATTCTAGTCCAAATCTAGTCTATCCATTGCTTCATGGGCCCACCAGGCCCAAACAGAGGCAAAATTACCAAAATACCCTTGTGGGCGTTGTTCAGTCTAATCCTGTAGGCACGTCTTTCCAAGGACGGCAAGTCCCCTTTCCTATTCACATAGGTGCATCTTTTCGAAGACGGTAAGTCCCCTTTCCTATTCGCATAGGCGCGTCTTTCCGAAGACGGTAAGTCCCCTTTCCGATTCTAATAGGGACGTCTTTCTGAAGACGATAAGTCCCCTTTCCAATTTCAATTCCAATCCCTCTCTCGAGAAAGTTAATTCCTCGAGACAGTAAGTCTATCCTTTCCAGCACATTTTCCAAAGAAAGTTTCTTCGGAACGGTAAGTCCCTTCAAACCCGTCGACCGGGACGAGACCCCAAGTCCTCAAGATGGTAGAACGGTCCACCTTTGGCGCCTGCTAGCCTGCCAATGCAAAATTTCTATTTTGGCACGCCTTCCGAGAAAGTTGACTTCTTAGGAGCTAAGTCCCTTTAGCAGCTTCCCGAGATCAGGTAGGCTCGGGAATGATCGCGGGCTGTCAAAGTAGCGGAAGTACTCGCAAACATTGCAACCGTCAGAGTAGCGAAAATACTCGCAAATAGGTTGGTATAGTGAATTGCCAACAAATCAATGTATCATGGAACCACCATTAGAGTGGCGGAAACACTCAAAACCCAAGTCAACACTAGTGCCTGCTAGACCACTTAGGTGAAAAATGACCAAACTGTCCCTAGAGCCATTTTTGGCACGTTTCTCAAGAAAATACCTAATTCCTCAGAATAGTAAGTCCACCCTTCCAAGATTGTCTTAAAAGCAATCCAGCATAATTAGGTGCCTTCTAGTCAGTTTCGGGCCAATTCCGAGACTTTCCGGTCAAGATGACCATTTTGCCTCTAGGCATCCGAACGCCCCGGGGACCACACCGGCTCTGGGTATCAAACCGGTAACCTCCCGAGATTGCTTTTTATAGTACTCCTGACCTTCCTTTATCTTTCCAAATCATTCAGAGTCAGTTCCGGTAAACCCGGTGCAAAATGACCGTTTTGCCCTTGGTGGGTCGGTCGTCTTTTTCTTGCCACACTGGCTCTAGATATCAAACTAGTAACCTCCTGGAAAATTCTAAATAATGTTCCCAAACCTTGTCTTCTTCCGGGACATTCCGAGTCCATCCCAGTAGTTTTTTGATCTAGTTAACCGTTTTGCCCCTAATGTCCCGGTCAACCCTTCCAACACATCTTGTCATTCTTTTTCAAGTCCATTACCTCTGAAACCCTATTCTAAGGGTTTCTGCCCTTTTCAGCTTTTCGGGCCATTCCCAGTCCCATAAATGCTTCTCGGACCTTCCGGAGTCACTCCTAGTGAAGCCAGGCTAAAAATTGTATGGTAGTCGCTAGTACAGGTGGCCAAATCTTCTCAAGATACGTTACTTGCCGACTTTAAAACTTTCCTAACTGGCTGACGCCACTAGTAGTGGCGCCAAGCAAATATTTGGCTTGGCGCCACTCCTAGTGGCGCCAGGTCATTCTTCTCTCTATAAATACAGAATCTCCTCCGGCGTGAATGAGGTCCGCAAACTCAGACTAAAAACCCTACTCTTCTATATATAGAGCTCGTAGCCTCCCCAAACCCCAGTCTCCTTTAGATTTTCCAAACCCTAGCCTCCTATACACTCATACACATCTCTCATATACTCATACACTAGCCTCAAACCCTCCATTAAAGGCTTGGATTGCTGCAACTACGGAGCTTTGAAGATTGAAGACAAACTCTTGAAGACTGAAGTGAAGACCGAAGCGAAGCAAGCAAAGCAAAGCGTGCAAAGCTAAGCAAAATAAAGAAGACACAAAGTTAGCTTCTTATTTACGTTTATGCATCTTCCCCCTCTCTTCTCTCTCCTAACCCACTTGGGTTTTCTTCTATTTTAATCCCTCATCTTCTTCCCCGCCTTTCTTGCATTCTTGAAACAAGGGATTTTTCGGTCCATGTGTAGGATTAGGCTATTAGAAGGTCACCGTGTCAGAGGCTTTCTTTTAGTCTAACCGGAGACCACGTGGGTTCGGCCCCCTTGATTATGCAGTGAAGCCTTAACCTTATATGTTCACAACCCCAATTTGCATTGTGCATATCATGATCTTGCATTCTTTCAAAATTCGTTTTCAAACTCGTTTTCAAAAGCTTACATCAAAATCTTCTTTTGTAAAACTTGTTTTCAAAATCACAATCCTAAGGCGATTCTAGCATTTCCATGTCTAGGGTTGCTTTAGGAAAGTGTCACAATTAAAAGGGCCAACACGGTCCGTATTTTCAAATCCTCGTTGTTTTCAAAATCACTACCTTAAAGTGGTTCTAATCTTCTTATGGTTAGAATCCCTTTAGAAAAGTGAGATATTTTTATAGACTTTTTAAAAACTTTCTTTTCAAAAACCTCTCTTTCTAAAAAACCTATTTTCCAATGTACTTTCTAAAAACTCTCCCCAATCTCCTTTCCAAAATTGTTTTCTAAAAACTCTCTTTTCAAATCTCTCCCTCTAAAAATCTCTTTTTCAACGCACTTTTCAAAAACACTCCCTAGGTTTCCTTCTTAGAAAACTCTCTCCCTAAATCTCTTTCTTGAAAACTCTTTCTAACAATCTCCTTCCCAAAAAAATCTTTCCAAAAACTCTCGCTTCAAAATTCACTTTCTAAAAACTCCTTTCTAGGATTTTCTTCTAAAAAACTCCCTTTCCAAAAACTCACCTTCCAAAAATCTCCTTTCTTAGAGTCCAAGTTAAGCCCTATAACCCACAATTAGGAAACCCTAATTTTCCTTCCAAAAGGCATATTTTCAATCTTGCCTTAAAACCTAGGTTTCTAAAATCTCCTTTTTACATCAAAATCATAAGTTTCCAAAACCTATTTTCAACATCAAAACCATAGTCTTCCAAATTTAGGGTTTCTAAAACTTTCCCTTTCCAAATCCGTGCCAAATCCAATCTTCCCTTTAGGAAACAAAATCCAATCTCTCCCTTTAGAAAACTAAATCCAATCCTCCGTTTTTGGAAACAAAATCAAAACACCTCTTTTAGAAACAAAATCTAATCCCTTGTTTTAGGAAATGGGAATCTCAATCGTTCCTAATTTAAATCTTTCCTAATTCAACTCTTTCCTAATTTCATACCCTTCCAAATCTTAACTTTCCAAATCTAAGTTTTCAAATCTTTCTTAAACTCAAACTTTGAATCCTTCTAAAATTCTAAACTTCTCCAAACTTCAAACCTTTCCAAATCCAAAACTTTCCTAGGTTAAAGCTTTCTAAATCCTAAACTTTCTAAATTCCAAATCTTTCTTACTTTAAACCTTTCCTAATTCAAAACTTTCAAATTTCAAAACCATTCCTATCTTAAACTTTCCTAATTTGAAATCTTTCTTAAAATAACACTTTCCCAAAATGAAACTTTACAAATTCGAATCTTTCCTAAATCCAATCTTTCCCTAATCTTCCAAGTCCAACATTCGAGTCAAGTCTTTCTTAATCTCGAGTCCTTTCTAAATCCTATCTTCCTAGGTTTGGGGTCTCTATCCTTCCATTTCAAATTCCAATCTTCTATTCTAAATTTAAATCAAATCCAAATTCCAATTCAATTTTTTTCTCCAATCAAAACCTTCTATTTTCTTTCAGACTCTTGTCCGAACTACGACTGACTTGATTCCTCAAAAAGGATACATAGGCAACCCTCATGTGTACAGTCAACACTTTTTTCAAATCCCCAATTCCATAACCTTTTTTAAATCTCAAATTCCACAATCTTTTTCAAGCTTCTATTTCCATAACCTCTTTCCAATTTCCAATTTCCAACTTCCAATTCCATGATCTATTCCAAATTTCTATTTTCAATTTCTAAAACTTTCCAATTTCAAATCTATCCTTTCAATTTTTTTTAAAATCAAATTAATTTCTTTTTAAATCTATTTCCAACTCTCTTTTCTTAAACTTGCGTATCATGCATCATTCTTTTCAAAATTGTTTTCTGAAGTGAATAGGATTGAACATTTGTTAGTTGAAGACTGTCATAGGTGAATCTATGGTGAATAGACATGTAGGTACCGCAAGGGCGGGGTAGGGTGATGGCTTAGTGCGTCTTCCCTACACGTAACCAACTTCCGAACCTAGGATCACTGATTTCGAAAGACCAAAATGGAGTTATTTTCAAAAAATGGCTAAATATTTTTAAAAGGTTGCCAAACAACCTGTTTTCTTAAAAACCCTCTCTTGAGGAAATATTTTCAAAATCCTAAGTGTAGTCTTCGGATTGTGCTTAGTTTTTAGGTGACCTAACTCACCTTAATCAAGCTAGGTGGCGACTCCAAACTTTTTTCAAAGGCCCTTTATTCAAAGTAAGTTTTCAATTCAAACCTAGTCGCACTCATTCTTCTAGGAGGGTGAGTTCTAACAAGAGAGTACAATATTTTTTCCGCTTGTGTGTGTATTCCTTGAGTGCGAAAAATCTAGGCACAACAAATATGATGGAGAAGCTTGACTTTGGACAAAAATGGTATGGCTAGGTAATGGAATGTATATCCACTGTGAGGTTATCTGTGTTAGTGAATGGATCGGCTACAAAGGAAATGGATACAAAAAGGGGATTAAGATAGGGAGATACCCTATCTCCTTTGTTGTTTAACATAGTGGAAGGTTTGAATGAACTATTAGGAAGGGAAAAAGAACAAAACCTCATAAAAGGTGTTAAGCTAGGATTACAGGGCCTAGAGGTGTCTTATTTGCAATTTGCAAATGACACTTTACTATTTTATGAAGCTAATTTGGCTCAACGAAGAAATTTAAAATGGATTTTACGAGGTTTTGAACTATTGTCAAGGTTAAGGATCACTACCACAAAAGCTCTATATGTGGCATTTGGATGGATGACTACTTCATTCAACAAGCTTCTCAGATCTTCAGGTGCAAGACTTAGCATCTTCCTATGGATTTTACTTGGGGCTATATTTGGGGGAAAATCCTAGAATAGAAAAGACATGGCAAGGAGTCATTGACAAGATAAAGGGAAGACTAGCGTTATGGAAGGGGAAGCAACTGTCAATTAGGTTAACTTTAATTAAAGCAACATTGTCTAATATGCCTATCTACTATTTATCTCTCTTCAAAGCTCCTGTGAAAGTGAGTAACAAACTGGAAATGTTCCAAAGAAGGTTTCTGTTGGGGGAAGGGGTGGGGGTGTGATGAGAAAAAGAAGAAATTACACTTGGTTGATTGGGAAAAGGTAACAAAGAACACAAAGAGGGGAGGTTTGGGAATCATCCCAATTTCTTTAATAAATAAGGCTTTATTAATTAAATAGTGGTGGAGATATGCTAAGGAAAAAAATGCCATGTGGAGGAAGGTTGTTTGTAACAAGTATAACTATGAGAGCAAAGCTTGGAAACCAAGGGACCTGATGCAACCTGTAGTATCAAGAATCTAGGATGACATCTTAATGGAAGGTAGAAGCCAAGAGAATGAGACAATTTTTTCAAATTTTAGATTGGTATTGGGAGATGGAAAGGAATGCAACGTTTGGGAAGATATTTGGGTTGGAGATAAACCTCTTTGTAAAGTCTTTCCAAGGCTGTTCGCTTTATCCATTCAAAAGACTGGATCAGTAGTTGAAGTACAAGGAGGAAGGGATTATTGGGAGTTGTTTTTCAAAATACCTTTAAGAGGATGGGAGAATGATGACTACTCAAGACTAATTAGCATGATATCTGGTGTGAGAATGCAGATTGATAAGCTTGACACTTTGACATGGAATGCTGATAATCAAGGAACATACTCAGTTAAATCCTGCTGCAAACTGATAATTGATTCCAAAGGTGAGATGTTAAGGGTGTATTCGAGCTTATGGAAAATAAAAACTCCCTTAAGAGTGAATGTGTTTGCTTGGCTGGCTTTGCAACAAAGAATCAAAACTAAGGTTTTACTGCATAAAAGAAAATGTTTACAAGGTGGAGGAAATACTTTATATGATCTTTGTAAGTGCAAGTATGAGGATGCCAACCACTTACTATTAACCTGGATGGACACATGGCGAGTGTGGAGCAACATTTTAAAGTGGTGGAATGTTCAGTGGGTGTGCCTAGCCAGTTTGTTAAAGCACTTCCAATGGTGGTTATCAATGAAGTTCAGATCAGTTGAAAAATAGTTGTGGGAAGCCCTTTTCCTTTTAACAATTTGGCATAATTGGAAGGCTAGGAACAATCTTATATTCAACCAGAGATTGACTGACTGGGTTGAGGTGGTGGATAGTATCAAAGTTCAAGTAGCCTTATGGGTGATATATGGGATTCACAATGCTCCTTTCTCAGTGAATGACATTCTTTATAGTCTAGAACGTGTCAGAAAGGTGAGACTATAGCATGAAGAGCAGCCTGAGGAGGGTTGAAGTAAGAGTTTAGGATTCCTTATATGCTAATAGCTCATCGGCAGCTTCTTTTTGCTAGTTTTTTTCTAGGCCTTCTGGTTTTTTTCTCCTTTTTTCAGTTTCTTTTGGGTGAGGTTGTTTGGCCTTGCTGGGTCTGTCTAGTTTAGGCTAACCCCATCCCTAGATGTTATCTAATTCGTTTGTTCATTATATTTTTGCCTTCTTCAAAAAAATATTACAATACCATGTCCTATTTGAGGAAGCACCAGAGGTCATACTTAGGACATGATTTGACCTATACAAAAGAAAATAGGATAATTAGTTAATATAAACGAACATACATAATAACATGTTTAACATAAAATTTTCCTAAATAGTCAACTATAAATTGATTGCACCTAGGAGGAGGACCCTCTGTCTCGCCTATTGTTTCTTTGTTGAGAAGGAACTTGAGAACTCCTCTTATTGACGCCTATTTTCTAAACCAAGGGCGGTCTTGATGTCAATATATGAAACCACAACGGGTTTTGCTCATGAGTGCCTAATATTTTTTTCTTATCTGATCAATTGTACAGATTTTGTAAAACTGCAACTAGATAAATAGGATATAGCACTAAGGTGAAATAATTATTTACCCGATCCATATGTGTGAATCCTATTCCAGACAAACAAGTACATAAAATTAAGAAAGAACTAGATTTCCTTTACCAATTTAGTGGCAAAAAAAAATTATTTTAGAACTTCGTTGGATGAAAAGACCTGGCACAATATTCAAGAATAACGTTTCTTGTTAGAAACATGTTATGCTTCAAAGCTCTTACTGTGCTTTCAAATTAACAATTAGTCTAAATGTCATTGAGAGAATCAACTCACAAACAAAACTGGTTCGTTGAGTCAAGATCAAAACCACACCGCTAATTTTAGTCAATTTAGTCCTTTCCTTTCTTCTTTGCTTTTTGATATTTTTTTTTTTTTTTTGACCGCCAACGTGTAAGAGAATAAGAGTATCGTGGACACGATTTGAATGTTTATGAATTACATATTTATTTAATGGTTAATTATAAACACACTCCTAAACTATGACTCAATTATGGAGAGAATTTCACTGGTAGAGAGAGAAGGTTGAAGTCTTGTAGCTAGAGAGAGACATATAGAGGTGCTGGGTCCAAGGTAATGTTTGGCACAATTTTTAGAGAAAGAGAGTCGATGAGGATGTAAGTGATGAAGGGAAGGCGGAGACCATGGTGGGTTTGCTCAAAATGCGACTTGATGGTAAGGTATATCATGAGGAGTGGATTGTTTTAAAAAAGTAAGTCTTGGAGAGAAAGGAGGAGATAGTTGTTGTAGTGTGTCGCACCTCGGTTTTTGGGTGTCCAAGGTCCTTTCGGCTCGGAAACCCTAAAGCATGGAACTCTGTCACTAGAACTCGCCCTCCTAGAAGGATAAATGCGACTAGGTTTGAAAATTGATTTGACTAAGGGCTTTTCAGAAAAATAAAAGTCGCCACCTAACTTGATTAAGATGAGTTAGGGCACCTAAAACTAAGTGTTAATCCGAGGATTAAACTTAGGATTTTTTGGAAAAGGTTTTGAAAACTCCCTCAAGAGAGGGTTTTTTAAGAAAATAGGTTGTTTAGCAATCTTTGGAAAGATTTAAGCCCTTTTTAAAAAATAACTCCACTTTGGTCGTTTGAAAACAAAAATCTATGGTTCGGGGGTTAGTTACGTGTAGGGAAGATATCCTAAGATCATCACCCCACCCCGCCCTTTCGGTACCTACATGTCTAATCACCATTTATTCACTCACTAGAATAATCGGTTACCATTGTCCACTTAATATCCACTTTGAAATTTTGCAAACGAGGTTTAGTCATCACTTTTCAGATGGATGATGCATGATGCAAGTTTTTGGAAGAAGTTTGAAAATGATGGGGATTTTGAAAGAGTTTGGAATGGGAACTTTGAATTGATTAGAATTTTTGAAAAAAGGATTGGAGTTGGAATAAAAGTTATGACCGCACCATTTTAGGTTGCCTACGTATCTCATTTGGCGATAATCAGGTCATTCGTAGTTCAGGCAAGAGCCCGATGGAAAAAGGCGCATTGGAGCCTTTGGGAGTTTGAAGACACTTTGGGGTCTTTGGAAAAGTTTAAGACACTTTGGGGTCTTTGGAAAAGTTTAAGACACTTTGAGGTCTTTGAAAAAGTTTAAGACACTTGGAGGTCTTTTGGAAAAGCTTAAGACACTTTGAGGTCTTTGAAAAAGTTTAAGACACTTTGAGGTCTTTGGAAGTTGACGACTCTTTGTGGTCTTGAAAGTTTAAGACTCTTTGGGGTCTTCAAAGTTTAAGACACTTTGAGGTCTTTGGAAATTGAAGACCCTTGGAGGTCCTTGGAAGTTGAAGACCCATTGAGGTCTTTGGAAGTTTTGACTTGAAATTGAATGGTGGAGTGTCTTGAAAGTGATCTTGGATTACCTTAAGGGAGTTTTGGAAAAAGGCCTTGTCATGACTCAAGAGAACTTGAAAGTGTTTTTGAAGTCTTGTTTTGAAAACCTTTGAGGAATATTTTAATGAATTAGTTTTGGAAAGTGGCTTTTGGAAATGGCTAAGGGTTTAAAATCCTAATATGGACAACGTTAGAAGTTGTTCTTGATTTATCACTTGTCCTTGGAATCCCTAACCATGAGAGGGCTAGGGACACCTTAGGTTTGCGACCTTTTGAAAGTATTTTTGGAAATGTCTTGGAGATGGAGTGTAAGAACATTTGAAGAGTTTATGAAGTTATTATTTTTTTTTTTTTTAAAATCATGAGTAGGGGGTTTTGGAAAAATAGGTTATGAGAATAGTTTGAAAATTGAATGACCATTTAGAAGAGGGTTCAAGAATTGGAACCTTGAAATGTATTAACCTAAATAAGGTTGGCCTAGGGTTAGGGGTAACCTAAGGTTAACTAACTTGGATTAGGTTAACCTAGGGTTAAGGTGACCTATGGTTAACTAACTTGGATTAGGTTAACCTAGGGTTAAGATGACCTATGGTTAACTAACCAAGGTTGGGTTAACCTAGGGTTAAGGTGACCTGGAGTTAATTAACTAGGGTAGGGTTAACCTAAGGTTGGGATGACTTAGGGTTAGGTTAACCTAAGGTGGGTGAACTAGGGTCAAGTTAACCTAGGGTTAGTCAACTAGGGTCAAGTTAACCTAGGGTTAGATTGGAGAATGGTTTTGAAAATTGTTTTGATGCATTCTTGGAAAGAGTCATGAAAAATAAAACATGATATGCAATGGACTTTGGTTGGCAATCTTTTTGAAGATCATTTCCATGAAAATTTTGATTGTAGCCAAGAATATGGTTTGTATGGTTGGTGTTTGGAAACCATTCCAAGGAAGGTTTCCTCATGGCCATTATAACCATAATCTTAACAAGAGTGTAAAGGGTCCAAAAATCAACATGGTGATGGCAACTTTTTGAGGCACCATTTTTAATGCAAAGGAGAATGCATTTTTGAAGATCATCTTTGGAGAAGGATTTTGAAAACTATTTCTCAAGGGAACCATTCCATCAAGAGAGAGTTTATATGGCCAAACAAAAGAGAGACCACTCAAGAGAGCGTTTCATGGGGCCATTCCAACCACTACACTTAAAAGAATGGAAATCTTAAAAATTAGAGAATTAGAAAGCAACCCTTATACAAATTAAAATGTCATGACACCAAAATGAAAGTTAGGGGATTAGTAAGAGGTCTTCTAAGGCATAATTTCTAAAATCCCATCCTACACTTCAAGGGGCCAACTCTTGAAAACATTTTTGAAAGCAATATAGAGCTTGGAGATGGTATGAAAATGAGAGCAATGTAAGCATTATAGAGCATGACAATAAGCATAAAATAAAGCCAAGCATGCAAAACATGATCAAAATAGTGATATGCAAGGGGTCATGATTACATACAAGGCTTTTAGGCTTCACCATATAAACAAGGGGCTCTTAGGCCATACCATCTTAAAGTAGGCTAGTGAGAGATCCCCCTACACGGTGGCTCTCACTTGCTTTCCTCTAGGCATGATCTAAGAGCCCTCTTGGCTCAAGCATGCAAGAAAGGGAGGTTGAAGATGGGAGTTAAAATAGAGAATAGCCTAAGTAGGCTAGGAGGAAGAAGAGAAGAGTGGGGGAAGACACAAATGTAAAAGGGATACCACCTTTTGCCTTTAACACACTTGTAGTCCTCAAGGGATGCTTTGATGGGAACTTGAAGGACTTCAAGAAGGCTTAGAGGGCTGGTAGGAAGTGTTTGATGGTGTATAAGGATTTATATGTGAAGTATATAGGCTTAGGGATGATGGAACCTAAGCTAAGTGTTAGAGGGATGAAGTGTGTATAGAGATTCACAGTTTTGGAGTGACTTCAGCAGGGCTTCGCATTAGAAATTGGAGTTGGAATATGCAAACGGTGGTTTGGTATTTATAGAGATTCTAGAATAGGCCTGGCGCATGTACTACATGCACCTGGCCAAAATTTGACCCTGTGCATGTAGGACATGCGCAAGTATTGTTCCACTGCCAGAATGACATGTGGCACCCCATGTACTGGATAAATCTCGACTGTTGATCGAAAGTTGGTCGATCTAATCAAAATTTGAGAGCATGTAGCATACGCTCCATCACCGGGAAGGTTCGTCCAAAGTTTGCCTCAATAATTGAGTCAATCGGGAAGGTTTCGGGGGAATTGGTCGCACTCGGGATGTTCTCCCAGGGCCTCAGGTGAACTTTCATGTTTTCAGAAAGTTTAAATTATGTTTGGAGGCGAGTGATATCATCTTGGGAAGTGTGCCAAAAAGGTCACTTTTGCGGAGCGTCTGTGATATGCTCCGAGGGTGTTTGAAAGTGGTTGTTTTCGTTTCGTGTGATCGAGACCTTCGAGAAGCGATCTTTTCAATCGGACCATACCAATGGAAAGTATTCTGGAAATACTTTTGGGAATTCCTAGATTTACGCATTTCTCAAGTCATTTGACAGTGCGTTTTGATAAGGGAATCAGAGAAAAAGTCAACCTTGGCAAAGCGTCTACGAGACGCTCTAGGGGTTGTTAAAAGTAGCCATGTTTGGGCCATACGATGAAGGGCTTCGGGAAGTGATCTATCCAATCAAGCCATATCGATGGAAAGATATATGAACGAGCTTTCAGGAATTCCCTGATTTACGCATTTCTCAAGTCAGTTGACAGTGCGTTATAACCGGGGAATCAGGAGAAATGACAATTTAGGCGGAGCGTCTGCGAGACGCTCCAAGGAACTTTTATCGAGTCATATGAGTTTAGTGTCACAGAGTCCTCCTAGGGTTAAACAAGGGTGCATGGTGAGACCCTTTGCTCGAAATCCCAAGGCCGGTGCTGTGTCGGGCATATTTGGGCTTCCAGGGGCAAAACGGTCATTTTAACCAAGATTGGTTGGAAATGGTCAGGAACGGTTTGGTGTGTTGTGTTAAGTGTGTAGGGTTGTTTAGGGATGGTTTTGGGAGTGTCTTTTACCGTTCGGCAGGGTTTGCGTAGTGTTGAGGTGTTCAGGGGTAAAATGGTCATTTTGGCTAGAGTGGGCCAGAATGGGACCAAATTCAGACCAAATAGCGTGCAGGGGAGGCCTAATGGTTTGACAACATTTTGGTAGGATGGACTTATCGTTTTGAGGGATTTTAAACTTTCCCAAAACGTGCTTGGAGGCCCAAGGGGCAAGTTTGGTCATTTTTTACCGAGTCGGGCTAGCAGGCGCCGGTGTTGACCTAGGTGTTGGTTCCCGAGACCTCCCAGTCTCAAAAAACTACCTGTGCAGCGTTAGTCTCTAAGAATGCCCGGTCTTAGAGAACTACCAGTAAGGGTGGTGTTGGTTCTTGAGAACGCTTGGTCCTAGAAAGCTACCGGGAAGGGCGGTGTTGGTCTCTGAGAACGCCTGGTCTCGGAGAACTACCAAATGAAGGACATTCTACATTGGCGGGCTAGCGGGCGCCAGAAGTGAACCATCTGAAATTTGATGAGGTGTTGGTCCCTGAGATTGCCCGATCTCGGGAAGCTACCTGGATGGCGTTGGTTTCCGGGACCTCCAGGTCTAGAAAGCTGCCTAGAATAATGGTGCTTATGGCTCCAACGGGTCCTTGTGGGCCTGAGAAGCGACCAGTTGGTTGGATTGGAGATTGTAAGGCTCATCTTGAACCTACATGTGTTGTGATGTTGGAAACCGAACCCGGTCAGGCCAGAGATTGCCAAGTGGGCAAAAATGGGGTGCTTACATAGTGGTTGCAGGATTTTTTAAGTGATTTCAGCCATGGTGAGGGGGAATGACAAGTGCTAGAAAGAGTGGGTTGTGTTGTTGGCCATAGTTGTGCTGCTAGAGTGAGGTTTTAGAGAGAGAGTTAGTTGTATCATTTGGGTTTTTGGTATTGATTACTTTGGCTAGACTCTGATAATTTCTAGTCTTAGAAAAGTGTTGTAGTCACCTCATTAATAAAAATTAAAGTCAAACGAATAACTTCAACCATAAATGCACAAAAATGATTATGTACGATGAGAGGGTATTAGAACATTATCCGCAAAAATTGGACCTAGAAGGGCAACTTTCATCTGCCTTAAAGCCACCTCTATTTATAAGTATGAGATGGTCATCCATATTCTCTGCAAGGTGGGGATTGTAATGTCTTAGTGTCGTGCTCCAGTTTTTAACCAAGCCCTCTAAGCTCGGGAAAAAGCACTGTACTCTCTCTGTTAGAACTTATCCTCTTAAAAGGACAAGTGCGACAAGGGTTTAAACTTGAAGACTTGATTTGATTTAAGAACTTTTTGAAAAAATTGGAAGTTGCCACCTAACATAGTTAAAGATGTGTTCGGTCACCTAAAGCTAAGTGTAATCTAAAGACTAAACTTAGGCTTTTTAAAAAGGTTTTGAAAATGTACTTCTTAAGAAGGTTTTTGGAAAAGAGGTCTTAGTAACCTTTTAAAAGCCTTTTTAAAAACGAGACTCTGATTTTGGTCTTCGAAATAGAAATCTGTGGTCCAGGGGTTGGGAACATGTTGGGAAGATATCCTAAGATCATCACCCTATCCCGCCCTTTCGGTACCTACTTGTCTAATCACCATTAATTCACTCACTTGAATCACCAGTTACCAATAGTCCACTTGTATCCACTTTAGAGTTTTGGAAATGGGATTTAGTCATCACTTTTTGGATGAATGATACATGATGCATATTTTTTAAAATATGTTTGAAAATAGGAAGTTTTGAAGTGATTTGAGATGAAAATTTTACGTGATTGAGACTTTTGAAAAGGGAACTTGAATTGAAATAAAGATTATGACCGCACCATTTTAACTTACCTACATATCTCATTTGACAAGAATCAAGTCATTTATAGTTCAGGTAATGGCCCGTTTAAAAGTAACTCAAGAGAGTTTTTGAAATGTTTTAAAATCACTTAAGGGAGTGTTAGATTGTTTTTGTTTTGAAAATCTTATAAATAGAGTTTGGATTGGAAAAAGGCTTTTGAAAATCATTTTTATTTACTTTATAAAAGGTATCTTGAATATCTCATCACCTTTGTGAGGTTAACTAATGCATAGCTAAACTCCTTTAAGGCTGTGACTTTTGAAAATATTTTTGGAAAAGGGGCTAAAGACTTCCATGAGGTCTTTAGAGCTTTAGGGTTATAGAACTTTACTTGATATCACACCTCCCTTGAACAACCTTAATCATGTAAGGCCTAAGATTAGTTTAAGATTGCGATTCTTGAAAAATCATTCTTGAAAAGAGCTTTAGCAAACACTTAAGGTTTTAGAACCCTAATATGAACAACCTTAAAAGTTGAATTTGATATATCACTTTCCTTTGGAGACCCTAACCATGAAAGGGTTAAGACCACTTTAGGAGTGTGAGCATTGAAAATGTTTTAGAGATAGTTTTTAGAAATCTTAAGTGTCTAGCCATTTTAGTCAATACACGTTTAAGAGACTTTTGGGAAGTCACTTTGATAAGGGGCATGGTGACATTTGAAAAGGCTTTTGACTTGATTTTGGAAACTCAAGAGAGTATAATATTATGTTTTTTTTTTTTTTTTTTCGGAAGGATGCTATGAAAATCATCTTGATTGGAAGGTGGTTAGAGTTAGAGTCTTGAAGCCAACTAAACATGATTAGGGTGACCTAAGGTTAACTAACTAGGGTTAGGTTAACCTATGGTTTGGTTGACCTAAGTTTAACTAAGGTTAGGTTAACCTAGGGTTTAGTTGACCTAGGGTTAACTAACTTGGGTTAGGTTAACATATGGTAAGACAACTAGGGTTAATTTACTATAGGATTTTAGAAGGTGGTTTTGAAAAGTGGTTTTGAAATAGGGTTTGGACCTAGTGGTTTTGAAAGGTGCTTTTGAACTAGGGTTTAGACCTAGTGGCTTTGAAAAATGGTTTTATGCATGAAACTTGAAAGGGTGTTTTGAAAATCATTTTACGAAAATAACTAAAATGAGTATTTGGGTTCATATGGCTGGTATTTGAAAAGTACTCAAGAGAGGGTTGCCTTAGAACCATTATAACCACTAACTCAAGAGAGTAAACTTTTGAAAACCAATATATAAAAGGTATTTTTGGAAAACCATTTTTATGCAAATTAAAGAGAATAAACTTTTGAGAACCCTTCTTGAAGAGGGTTGTTTTGAAAACCACTTTTGGAGATGTAGAAGACCACTCTAGTGGGTTTAAGGCTTTTATGGTCATTATAGGGATACTACTCAAGAGAGGGTTCCATAGGAACCATTCCAACCGCACAACTGAAGAGAGTAAAACTTTAAAAATCAACATAGATTACAACACTTTCAAAGCCACTTTTGACGAAAACTTAAGATAGTGGAAATTTTGGGAAAGATCCTTTTGGAGGGTGGTTTTGAAATCATTTTTGTGCAAAAAAAAAAAAAAAAGAGAGAGAGAGAGAGCTATATGAAAATGCAAAGAAGGTAATTAAGGCTTGGAAACTAAGATTTAGTCCCGCTCGGCATTCTCCAATCCGTCCAAACTTGTATTCAAGTCGATATGGATGCATTCCAATTCAAACCAATTTTCCAGACATAATCAAGTCAATCGATCGCTTCATGGGCCCGTCCGACCCTAATAGAGGCAAAATGACCAAAATGCCCTTGTGACATTAGCTGGTCCAATTTCAGTGGACACGTCTTCTTGAAAACAGTAAGTACCCTTTTTAATCTCAGTTCCAGTTCAAATCCAATTCTAGTCCAGTTCCAATTCAAATTAAGTTTGACATGCCTTTCAAGAAAGTTGATCCCTCAAGGTGATAAGTCCATCCAGTTCGGCACATGTTTTAAAAAAAATATTTAGAATGGTAAGTCCCTTCAAACCCGTCGATCGGGACGAGACCCCAAGTCCTCGAGATGGTAGAATGGTCCACCTTTAGCGCCTGCTAGCCCACCAATGAAGAATGTCCATTTCAGCACCTCTTCTAAGAAAGTTGATTCCTCAGGCGATAAGTCCACCTAGCAGCTTTCCGAGATTAGGCAGTCTCTGGAATGATCGCAAACCGTCAGAGTGGCAGAAACACTCATAAACATCACAACCGTCAGAGTGGCGGAAACACTCGTAAATAGGTCGGCATTGGAAATTGCCAACAAACCCCTTATCATGGGACCACCGTCTGAGTGATGAAAATACTCAAAACGTAAGTCAACACCAGTGCCTGCTAGCCCACTCCGGTGAAAAATAACCAAACTACCACTAGAGCCATTTTCAGCACATTTCTTGATAAAGTACCTAAGTCCTCAGAACGGTAAGTCCACCCTTTCAAGATTGTCATAAAGACAATCCGGTATGATTAGGTGCCTTCTAGTTGGCTTCAGGCCAATTCCGAGACCCTCTAGTCAAGCTGACTGTTTTGCCCCTAGGCATCCAAGCGCACCGGGAACCACACCGGCTCTAGGTATCAAACCGGTAACTTCCCGGGGATGCTTCCAATAGTATCCCCGGTCTTCCGATACATTTCTGGATCATTTCGAGTAAGTTCCAGCAAACTTGTTGCAAAATAATCGTTTTGCCCCTGGGGGGCTGGTCGCCTTTTCTAACAACACCGACTCTAGGTATCAAACTGGTAACGTCCTGGAACATTCTAGCTAATGTTTCCAAGCCTCAAGTCTTCTTCCGGGACATTCCAAGTTCATCCCGGCAGCTTTTTGGCCCGATTGACCATTTTGCCCCTAATAGCCCGGTCAACCCTTCCACCACATCCTGACATTATTTTTCAAGTCTACTACCCCCAAGACACTATTCTAAGGGTTCCTGTCCCTTTCCGGCCTTCCGGGCCATTCCCGGCCCTTTAAATCATTCTCAAACTCTCCAGAGTCACTCCTAGTGAAGCCAAGCTAAAAATTACATGGTAGTGACTACTATAGGCGCCCAAATCTTCTGAAGATACATTGCTTGTCGACCTTAAAAATTTCCTAAGCGGCTGAGTGGCGCCAAGCCAAAAAAATAGCCTGGTGTCACTCCTAGTGGCGCCAGTGTAAAGTTTTTCCTGGCACCACTGCAGCAGGCGCCAGTTCAGTCTTTTGTCTATAAATACAGAGCCTCTTCCAGAGTGAAAAAGGTTTGCAAACACAGTCCAAAAACTCTACTCTTCCATATACAGAGCTTGAAGCCTCTCCAAACCCTAGCTCTCTTTAGGTTCTCCAAACCCTAGCCCTCATAGACTAAACCCTAGCTCATATGCACTCTTATACACTCATATACGAATCTCTGAAGTCTCTATTGAAGACATAAAGTGCTGTAACTCTAAAACTCTAGAAGATCAACGCGAAGCAAAGTAAATAAAATAAGCAAAACAAAGAAGACACAAGGTAGGCTTCCTATTTACGTTTACGCAATTCTCCCCCTCTCTCTTCTCTCTCTTAACCCACTTGGATTTTCTTCTATTTTAATCCTCATCTTCTATCCCCCTTTCTTGTATGCTTGAAACAAGAGACTCTTCGGTTCATGTGTAGGATTAGGCTATTGAAAGTCATTGTGTCATTGGCTTTCTCTTAATCTAACCGGAGACCACATGGGTTTAGCCCCCTTGATTATGTGGTGAAACCTTTAACCTTGTATGTTCACGACCCCAACTTGCATTGTGCATATCATGATCATGCATCTGTCCAAAACTTGTTTTCAAACTTGTTTTCAAAACTTGCATCAAAAATCATTTTTAAAACTTGCATTAAATTTCCATTTTCCAAACTTATTTTCAAAATCACAATCCTAAGGTAATTCTAGCCTTTCCATGGTTAGAGTTGCTTTAGGAAAGTATTATATTTAAAGTGACTTTCATAGTCCATATTTTCAAATCCTTGTTGTTTTCAAAATCACAATCCTACAATGGTTATAATCTTCTTATGGTTAGAGTCGTTTTAGGAAAGTGAGATATTTTTAGAGACTTGTAAAAGTCCACATTCAAATCCCTTTTCGAATTGCTTTTCAAACTTACTCTTCAAAATCTCTTTTTTTTAAATCCTCTTCAAAATCTCTTTTTCTAGTCTATTTTTTAAAATCTCTTTTTCCAATCTACTTTCCAAAACCTCTTTTCAAACTTACTTTCCTAAAAACTCTTTCCAAAAATCCCTTTCTAAAAACTCTCTTCAAAAGTTTTACTTTCTAAAAACACTCTTCGAGTCTCCCTCCTAGAAACTCCCTTCAAAAGATTTACTTTCCAAAAATCTCATTCCTAAAAACTTTCCAAAAAGATCTACTTTCCATAATCCCTTTTGCTTGGAGTTCAAGTTAAACCCTAGAGCCATGGTTAGAAAACCTTAATTTTTCCTCCTAAAACATGATTTACAATCTTGCCTCAAAACATAAATTTTCAAAATCTTTATTTTCTAGGTCAAATCTTAGATTTCTAAAATTACTTTTCCTAAACCAAAACTATAGCCCTACAAATCTAAGATTTTCACAACTCCACCTCTCCAATTCTATGTCAAATCAAATCTTCCGTTTTTGAAAACTGAATCAAATCCTCTATTTTTAAAAACAAAATCAAATCACCACCTTTTAGAAATAAAATTCAATTTTTTGTTTTAGGAAATAGGAATCTAAATCTTTCCTAATTCGAATCTTTCCTAATTCCAACATTTCCTAATTTCATACCTTTCCAAATTTCAACTTTCTAAATTCTAAACTTTCAAATCTTTCTTAAACTCAAATCTTTCCTAACTTCAAGTATTTCCAAAACTCAAACTTTGAATCTTTCTAAACTCAAACCTTTCTTAAATTCAAACCTTCCGAAATTCTAAACTTTCTAAATTCAAATTTTTCCAAAATCAACTTTTTCTTAAAAAGGAAACTTTCCAAATTGGACACTTTCTGAGGATGAAACTTTCTAAATTCAAAGTTTTTCAAATTCAAAACCTTTCCTATTTTACACTTTTCTAATTCGAAACTTTCCTAAAATGAAACTTTCCTAAAACGGAACCTTCCTATTTTGAAACTTTCCTAGACTCCAACTCTCCATCTTTTCTAAATCAAACTTTTCAATCAAATCTTTCTTAATCTCAAGTCCTTCCTAAATCTTATCTTCCTAAATCTAGGTTTCTTAAAACTAAGCTTTCCCAAAATCAAGCTTTTCAAGTTCAAAGTCAATTCTAAGGTTTATTTCAAATACTCAAGTTCTATTTTAAATCAAAGTTCAATCTTTTCAAATCTTTGTCGCACTCAGATTTTTCGCACTCGATGAATACACACACAAGCAGAAAAAATATTGTACTCTTTCATTAGAACTCACCCTCCTAGAAGAATGAGTGCGACTAGGTTTGAATTGAAAATATATTTGAATAAAGGGTTTTTGAAAAACATTTGGAGTCGCCACCTAACTTGATTAAAGTGAGTTAGGTTACCTAAAAACTAAGCATAATTCAAAGACTACACTTAGGGTTTTTGAAAATGATTTTCAAAATACTTCCTCAAGAGAGGGTTTTTAGAAAAACAGGTTGTTTGGCAACCTTAAAAAATAATTAAGCCCTTTTTGAAAATAAACTCCATTTTGGTCTTTCGAAAACAGTGATCTAGGTTTGAAGGTTGGTTACGTGTAGGGAAGACGCACTAAGCCATCACCCTACCTCGCCCTTACGGTACATACACGTCTATTTACCCTAGATTCACCTATAAGAGTCTTCAACTAACAAATGTTCCATCCTATCCACTTTAGAAAAAAAATGATGCATGATATGCAAGTATAAGAAAAGAGAGTTGGAAAATAGATTTGAAAATAGATTTGAAAAGAAATTGATTTGTTTTTAGAAAGAGATTTGAAAAGATAGAATTGAAATTGGAAAGTTTTGGAAATTGGAAATAGAGATTTGGAAATAGAAACTTGGAATTAGAAAAATAGATTATGGAATTGAAAATTTGAAAAAAGTTGTGATCGCACCCGCGAGGGTTGCCTACGTATCCTTTTTGACGAATCAATTAGTTGTAGTTCGGACTAGAGTCCGATAGAAAATAGAAGGTATGATTAGAAGAAAAAGATTTTCACTAGAAGATTTAAAAAGATTTGATTTTGGAAAGCTTGGTTTTAGAAAACCTAGACTTAAGAAAGAAAGGTTCTAGGAAGGACTTGAGATTCAGAAAGATTTGACTCAAATGTTGGACTTGGAAGATTAGGAAAATTGAAATTAAGAAAGGTTCGAATTAGGAAAGTTTCGTTTTAGGAAAGTTTCAATTTAGGAAAGTTTTGGTTTAGGAAAGTTTCAATTTAGGAAATATTTTGAATTAGGGAAGTTTATGTTTTAAGAAAGTTTTAAAATTGAAAAGTTTTGAATTTGGAATGTTTTGAAATAGGGAAGTTTTGAAAGTAAAAAAGTTTTAAGTTTAGGAAGGTATAGATTTGGAAAGATTTGAAGTTTTGAATTTGGAAAGTTGAAATTTGGAAAGGGATGAAATTAGAAAAGGGTTGAATTAGGAAAGATTTGGAAGCTTAATGGTTAAGGAAAGATTTAAAAGTTTTGGGAAACTTATGGTTTAGGAAGGTATGAGATTAGGAAAGAGTGAATTAGGAAAGGTTTAGACTAGGAAGGATTGAGATTCCTATTTCCTAAAACAAGGGATTGGATTTTATTTCTAAAAATAAATGTTTTGATTTTGTTTCCAAAAACGGAGGATAGGATCTAGTTTCCTAAAGGGAAGATTGGATTTGGTTTCCTGGAGGGAAGATTGGATTCGACATGGATTTAGAAAGGGAAGTTTTTAGAAACCCTAGATTTGGAAGACTTTAATTTTGACGTAAAAAAGAGGTTTTGGAAATATATATAGTTTTGATGTAGAGAACAAGAGGTTTTGGAAACCTAGGTTTTGAGGCCAAAATAAGGGATTGGAAATCATGCTTTTGGGAAGAAAAATTAGGGTTTCCTAATTTTGGATTCTAGGGTTTGACTTGGACTCTAAGGAAGGAGATTTTGGGAAGTAAGTTTTTGGAAAGTAACACTTTGAGAGAGTTTTTGGAAAGGGAATTTTTGGAAGGAGATTGTTGGAAAGAGTTTTTAAGAAAGAGATTTAGGGAGCGTTTTCTAAGAAGGAAACCTAGGGAGTGTTTTTAGAAAGTGAATTTTGAGGAGAGTGTTTTGAAAAGGAGTTTTTAGAAAAGTGAGTTTTGTGGAGGGAAGTTTTAGAAAAACAACTTTGGAAAGGAATTTTGTAAAGGAGGTCAAAGA
The DNA here is from genome assembly GCA_033060915.1 of Euryodendron excelsum. Taxonomy (NCBI): domain Eukaryota; kingdom Viridiplantae; phylum Streptophyta; class Magnoliopsida; order Ericales; family Pentaphylacaceae; genus Euryodendron; species Euryodendron excelsum. The sequence goes on from CM065385.1 coordinate 15,214,157, forward strand.
GAATTTTTAGAAAGTATGTTGAAAGAGAGGTTTTTAGAATGAGAGATTTGAAAACAGAGTTTTTAGAAAGTACATAAAAAATCTCACTTTCCTAAAGTGATTCTAACCATAAGAAGGTTAGAACCACTTTAGGATAGTGGTTTTGAAAACAACAAGGATTTTGAAAATATGAACTATATTGGTCACTTTAAATGTAACACTTTCCTAAAGCAACCCTAGCCATGGAAAGGCTAGAATCACCTTAGGGTTGTGATTTTGAAAACAAGTTTTGAAAAAGAATATTTTGATGCAAGTTTGAAAACAACTTTAATGCAAGTTTTGAAAACAAGTTTAGAAGAATGCAAGATCATGATATGGACAATGCAAGTTGGGGTCGTGAACATACAAGGTTAAGGCTTCATCACATAATCAAGGGGGCCGAACCCACGTGATCTCCGATTAGACTAAAGAAAGCCCCCAACACGGTGACTCTCCAATAGCCTAATCCTACACAAGGACCGGAAAGTCCCTTGTTTCAAGCATGCAAAGAAATGGGGGGAAGAAGATGGGGGATTAAAATAGAAGAAAACTCAAGTGGGTTAGGAGAAAGAAGAGAGGGGAAAGATGCATAAACGTAAATAAGAAGCCTACCTTGTGTCTTCTTTATTTTGCTTAGCTTTGTGCGCTTTGCTTTGCTTGCTTTGCTTTGATCTTCACTTCAATATTCAAGAGTTTGTCTTCGATATTTAAAGTTTCGTAGTTGCAGCAATCCAAGCCTTCAATGAAGGGTTTGAGGCTAGTGTATGAGTATATGAGAGTGTATGAGTGTATAGGAGGCTAGGGTTTGTGTATAGAGGCTAAGGTTTGGAAAACCTAAAGGAGACTAGGGTTTTGGGAGACTAGGGTATATTGAAAAGTAGGGTTTTTAGACTGAGTTTGCGGACCTCTTTCACGCTGGAGGAGGTTTTGTATTTATAGACAAAGGAATGACCTAGCGCCTGTTGCAGTGGCGCCAGGCCAAAGTTTACATTGGCGCCACCAGGCCATTTTTTGGCTTAGCGCCACTACTAGTGGCGCCAGCCAGTTAGGAAAGTTTTAAAGTCGGCAAACAACGTATCTTGAGAAGATTTGGGTGCCTGTACTAGTAACTACCATGCAATTTTTAGCCTAGCTTCACTAGAAGTGACTCCGAAAGTTCCGGGAAGGATTTAAGGGACCGGGAATGTCACACCCCCATCCTAATTAGACATTAATTATGTCATATTAGGCAGGGCGTGATCACACAGATCACTGTACCTGGGAACGACACCTTAATCCACACCCAACCAATATAATGCAACGGAAGAACACCATTACCTTATGAAACCATAAACCAATCATGCATAAATATAACATACATCGGAGTAACTCATCCCATAACTTTACACACATCATGTCAAGTATAGATAAATTATGACAAATCCCAAACTCAAACTAACGTAAAGCAAAATACAAATAGAAAAGACGACTCAAGCCTTGAGACATGACATCCGAACACCAACTTGAATGCCACAATGGCAAGGACCAACACTGCAGTGAACCAAACTTTCATCTCCAAGTTACCTGTCAAACAGTTTGTGTGGGTGTGAGCTAATTGTCAACGTGCTCACGATAGATAATCAAACTCATAAAGAATGATAATAAGCACCCAAATGCACACAGGTAGAAATGATTATTATATCTATATCATGGATGTCTCAATGCAATGCATGTATCACCCATATGTGCGCGCAATTTTAGATAACGTTGGCCCAATATATCGATGGTTCGTTATCAAGGAATGCCCACCGTGGCACCCCTAGGCTAGTCCACCATGACTAAGCCTTGGTTAACCCACCGTGGTTAACTTTCTCCAATGCAATGCAAGGCATACAATATGAATGGTATATAATGCCACCATATATATAAAATCATCAATGTCTCCACAAAACTTCTCATATAATACCAATTTCACCTCATATATAAACACCTTCAACACCTCATATGCATTTACCACCATTATATATAAAAAAAAAATACACAATGCATTTAACATGAATAAGATTATCGTAAAACTCCACAATCCCACAATTAACACCAACATAGATAATAACACAAGCAATATATATTCACTTCTATATGAATAAGATTATCCTATGATCCCACCTGTCACCGCACACACACTACGTCAAAGATCACTTCTGGGTTGACGTTGAAAGATTTTGCTCTCCGTTAGCTCCTAACACCACAACCGTATTAGGTTAGGCAACTCAATGTATACCCCAATAATCATAAATATAATGTATGTACTCCAAACAAGTTATAACACTGAATTTATGCATTAAAACTACCATATGCTAATCTCAATCACACTCCCAATGCTAAGCTAGAGCTGAAAATACCAAAATACAATAAGTCCTCTAATATGTCAAAACTGACACAGGTATCCTAATCTGAACATAATTTCGTGAGCTTATACCCAAAAATTCTAAAACTTTAGAAATACAACATAAGCATCTCACAGAGTATCCAGACAAAATTTTACAGATTTTGAACCTGCCTAAGTATTTATTTGGTATTTTCTAAAACAGGGTAGTGCTGCAGAAACTTAAATTCAACAACGGATACTCTACCTTTGATAAATTCATAGCATAGGTAAAAGACATCTAAATAACTTGAAAATTGGTACAAATTATCATCAATCGTTCTAAAAGATACAATCAAAATTTCATAATTTTTGGGCTACTCTAACTTGGTTGAATGCTCTGTTAAACCAGAGGTTACAGATCTGGACAAATCTGAGCATCAGACTTCTACAGTAGCAGCTTAACTTTGAAAAATCACCATAATTCAAATATAAAAAAATTTTAACTAAAACCAAAGCCCAAATTTTCCTAAGATCTCAAAGTTCAAGTCTGTAAAATTTCAACCACAGATCAGATTGTTAAAGAGGTCAAACAACCTCCGAAAGTGGCTGTTTTTGCAAATTTTCGCAATAGAAACTTCCAACTTTGGACAGAAGTTTCTCTCTATATTCTTAACCAAATCAGATGAATTTTGTATCTAAATCAAGTAATTTTTCAAGATCTATCTACCTATAGCCTGATCTACAGCAAGGTATGAATTTTTATACTTGAAATTAGCCTCTTCTTGCACTGCAGCAGCTTCTGCTACTCCCTCTCTATTTCTCTGCAACTTCTCTCTCTCTCTATCTCTCTCTATATCTCTCTCCTTCTCTCTCTATCTTTCTCTCTTTTTGTTTTTCTCTTCCATCGCTTTCTCTCTTTCTTTCTATCACTCTCACTTTTCTTTTCTTTTCTTTTCTTTTAACTATCTCTTTTAACTAGTTAGGTAAAAGCCTTAGGTGTCACCCATTTCTTTTCCCCATCAATTCTCATTCACTAAGTGACTTAGACCTAGGTGCCAACTCCTATTGGTAGGGTAATTTAAGTCAAATTAAACTTATTTTACATAAATGCTAATTTATATACCTCTTAACCATGCAATACTATCATTACTTACCGATGAAATTAAAAGTTAAGGTCTCATAGGGAATGGCCCGAAAGGCCGGAAAAGGGCAGGAACCCTTGGAATAGGGTCCCGAGGGTAATGGACTTGAAAAAGGATGACAAAAATTGTCAGAAAGGTTGATCGAGCTATTAGGGGCAAAACGGTCAATCGGGTCGGGAAGCTATCGAGACGAACTTAGAATGTCCTAAAAGAAGACTTGAGATTTCGAAACATTATTTAAAATGTTTCCAAAGGCCACTGGTTTGATACCCAGAGCCGGTGTGGTCAGAAAAGGCGACCGGCCACTAGTGGCAAAACGGTCATTTTACACCGAGTTTGCCAGAATTGACTTGGAATGATCCGAAAAGATAAAGGAAGGTCCAGAATACTATAAAAAGTATTCTCGGGAGGTTACCGGTTTGATACCTAGAGCCAATGTGGTCCCCGCGGCATTCGGATGCCTAGGGGCAAAATGGTCATCTTGACCAAAAAGTCTCGGAATTGGCCCGAAACTGACTAGAAGGCACCTAATCATGCCAAATTGCCTTTAAGACAATCTTGGAAGGGTGGACTTACCATTCTGAGGACTTAGGTGTGTTCTCGAGAAACGGGCCAAAAAATTGCCCTAGCGGCAATTTGGTTATTTTTACCGGAGTGGGCCAGCAAGCACCGGTGTTGACCTGGGTTTCGAGTGTTTCTACCACTTTGACGGCGGTCCCGTGATACAGGGGTTTGTTGGCAATTCCCTATATCGACCTTTTTGCGAGTATTTCTACTACTCTAACAGTCGTGATGTTTGCAAGTACTTCCGCTACTCCGACGGTTCACGATCATTCTCGAGACTGCCTGATATCAGGAAGCTGCTAAAAGGACTTAGCGCCTGAGAATCAACTTTCTCAAAAGGCGTGCTGAAATGGACATTTCTGCATTCGAGGGCTAGTAGGAGCCAAAGGTGGACCGTTCTACCATCTAGGGGACTTGGGGTCTCGTCCCAGTCAACAGATTTGAATGGACTTACCATTCCGAAGAGACTTTCTTCAATAAATGTGCCGGGTTGGACAGACTTACTGTCTCGAGGAATTAGCTTTCTCGAGAGAAGGATTGGAATTAGAATTAGAAAAAGAATTAAAAAGGGGACTTACCGTCTTCAGAAAGACGTGCCTACGGGATTGGACCAAACAACGCCCACAAGGGCATTTTGGTCATTTTGCCTCTATTTAGGCCTAGTGGGCCCGCGAAGCAATGAATAGACAAGATTAAACTTGGAAAGCTGATTTGACTCAAAATATGTTTGCAATGACTTGAATACAAGTCTGGATGGACTGTAGACCGCCGAGCGGTCAAAAATGGGGTGCTTACAATCTTCCAAGTCAATTTCAAATCAAAGTTCAATTTTCAATCTTCAAATACAAGTTCCAAATCAAACTCTTTTCCAATCAAATTTTCTATCAGACCCTTGTCCGAACTACGACTGACCTGATTCTTGAAAAGGGATACGTAGGCAACTCTCATGGGTGCGGTCACAACCTTTTTCAAGCTTCTATTTTCACAACCTTTTTCAAGTTTTCAATTCCAATAACCTTTTTCAAACTTCCACTTTGATAACTTTTACCAAGTTTCCAATTCTATAACTATTTTCAAACTTCCAATTCCAAAAATCTATTTTCAAATCTCCATTTCCAATTTCTAAAACTTTCTTTCAAAATAAAATCTATCTTTTCAAATCCATTTCAAAAATCAAATCAAGTCTTTTCAGAATCTATTTCCGAAACCAAATCAAGTTCTTTCAAGTCTATTTTCAAAATCAAGTTTTATTCTCTCACTTACATATCATGCATCATGTCAAATTCCTTTTTAAAAGTTCTTTTCTAAAAGTGGATAATTTTGGACTTGTATTAATCAAAGACTCTAATGAGTGAACATAGGGTGAACAGACATATAGGTACCTCAAGGCGGGGTAGGGTGATGGCTTAGAGCGTCTTCCCTACACATAACCAACCTCCGAACCTAGATCACTGTTTTCAAAGACCAAATCGAGTTATTTTCAAAAAAGGGCTTAAATATTTTTAAAGGTTGCCAAACAACCTATTTTCTTAAAAACCCACTTATGAGGAAGTTTTCAAAATCTTTTCAAAAACCCTAAGTGTAATCTTTGGATTGTGCTTAGTTTTAGGTGACCTAACTCACCTTAATCAAGTTAGGTAGCGACTCCAAACTTTTTTCAAAAGCCCTTATTCAAAATCAATTACAAATTCAAACCTAGTCGCACTCGTCCTTTTAGGAGGATGAGTTCTAACGAGAGAGCACTGTGTTTTTCTCACTTGTTTTTTTTCGAGTACGAAAATCAGAGCGCGACACTATGCTTCAAGAAACCAACTCTTAGAACCATCTTTAGGAAAACACTTGAATATGAAGTCTGAGAATGACATGGAAATAGAAATAGTTAGTTTTTAGAAAATGGTGATGAGCATGAAAATGGAGCCAAGTATGCAAAACATGAACATAGTAACCATATGCAAAGAGGGTCATGAAATCATGCAAAGCTAAAAGGTCCCACCACATTGCAAGGGGCCTATGGTCCATACCATGATAATATAGGCCAAAAGGAGAACCCCCACTCGATGGCTTCCCTAAACCTTCCCTTGGGCATAGACCTAAGGTCCTCTTATTCAAGCAAGCAAGAAAGGGAGATAGAAGATGGGGAGTAAAATAGAGAATAACCTAAATAGGCTAGGAGGCAGAAGAGAAGAGTGGAGGGTAGCAAAATATAAATAAAAATACTACCTTGTCTTCACAACTTCTTCAAGCTTCAATGGAGGGTTTTGCTTGAGCTTTGAAGGGTCTTTAATGGCCTTGAAGTGGGCTGAAAATGGCTTGAGTCTTGCTTTGGAGGCTTTGGGGATGAAGTGGATAGGCTAGATTGAGTGGAATCTAGCTTGGATGCTTGGAAGGTTGAAAAAGGTGGAGTATTTAGGATTTTTTGAGGTTATGGGAGTATTTCAATAGGGTTTTGCCATTATTTTCAACTCTAGAATACATAGGGGGAGGCCTATATTTAGAGGCAAAATCCTAGAAGCAGGCACATGTAGCACATGCGTCTTGTCATGTGCTACATACGCCTGTACTGTGCCTTTAAGAAGATGACACGGGGCACCCTTTGTACTACCTTATCTTAAGCAGCAAGTAAAGTTTTGGATGATCTAATCATTTTCTAGGCACATGTAGCATGCGCTCCACTATTTGGAACATTTATACTTACTTTGCCTTGAAATCCGTGTAATCTAGAAAAGATCCAAGGAAATTGGTTATGTTCACGACGTTCCCCTATTGTTTTTCAAGATCAAAGACCCCTCTAAGAGTTTTAAAGAATTTTGGATGACAGAGGTATGTCATCAGTAAGCATGCATGAAAAGAAGTTTTTTCGAGCATTTGTGAGACGCTCCGTGGGTCTCTAAAAATGACATATTTGGGGCCACGTGATCGGGGCTTTCGGAAAGCAATCTCTCCAATCGAACCATACTGATAAAAAGTGCTTAGAAAATACTTTCAGGAATTCTCTAATTTATGTATTTCTCAAGTCTTTCGATGGTGCGTTTTAATCAGGGAATTAAAAAAAAGGTCAACCCTGACAAAGCATTTGTGAGACGCTCTAAGGGTCTCTTAAAGTGGCAACTTTCTGACCACGTGATCAGATGCCTCGGGAAATGATCTTTTTAATCAATCCATATCAATGGAAATACCTATGTAAAGGCTTTTAAGAATTTCTTAATTTACGCATTTCTCAAGTCATTTAACAGTGCATTTTAATCAAGGAATCAGAGAAAAAGACAACTCTAGCAGAGCGTTTGCGAGATGCTTCAGAAAGCTTTTGTTAACTTAAAGATGTTTCAAGTCAAGGGACTCGCCTAGAAATGGACAAAAATCTCATTCATAGTATCCTGATGAATGTTGGTTTGGTACTAGAGCTAGTGTGGTTTAGGAAGTGCTCATGCCACCAGGGATAAAATGGTTATTTTTATCGAGACTTGTCAAAATTTGATCGGAATGGATTAGTGTGGCATACTGAACACGCTAGACTATTTAGGGACAGTTTGAGAAGGTGGCCTTACCGTCTTGAGGGATTGATGCTTTCTCGAAGGACATACCAGAGTGCCTGGGGGAAAAATAATTATTTTGACTAGGTATCACCGGAACTGGTGCTAAGTCGACTGGAATGGTATATTTGAACATGCTAGACTATCCAGGGACAATTATAGAAGGTGGGCTTACCATCTCAAGGCCTTGGAACTTTCTCGAAGATGTGCCGGGTTAAATGAACTCATCGTCTCGAGGAGGTTGTACTTTCTTGCAAGACGTGCCATCATACCCAAAGGATAGGTTCGTTATTTTTCATTGAGACAGGCTAGCAAGCGTTGTTGTTGACCTAGGTTTACGAGTGTTTCTATCACTTTGACGGTTGTAACAAGTTGATTTTTGGAGGTCTCTCTTTTTTTTGATAAACGTGCCATGGCCAAAAGGCGTGTCCAGTCCCATGACACTGGGTGGTTTAGTGGCAACACCTATGTCGACTTAGTGAGTATTCTCATCACTCTAACAGCTTAAAGATTTTTGAGTATTTTTGTCACTCCAACGGTTTGATGTTCGTTACGGAGACTGCTTAATCTTGGGAAACTATCAGATTCTAAGGGGCATAACGGACATTTTACATTGGCGGGCTAGCAAGCGCCAGAAGTAAACCATTTAAGGTTTAGTGTTTCCATCACTCTTATGGCAGTGATTGGTTTCGGAGACCGCCCGGTCTCTGACAATTACCTTGAAAAGTTTGTGAGTGCTTCCGTCACTCCGACAGTGTTTGGCATCAACTCCGGAGATCAATCAATCTTAGGAAGCAACCTAGAGTGCCTAGGAGCATTTTGGTCTTTTAGCTTCAATTGGGCCTAACGGCTTGGGAAGCAACTGATTGACTTGATTGGTGTTTGATAGTGTTGTGACATTTTACTAGTAGACCAATGTGGATAAGAGATTGCCGAGTGGGCAAAAATGGGGTGCTTACACTTAGATATTAGCACATGTTGACACCAAACTTTTGACCCCCGGCCCACATCACATCTTAAACCGGAGTCCAAAAGACCGCATACAGGAGGCCTCTAATGACACCTTAAATCGAAGTCCAAAAGACTGCATCCCAGTTCGTCTCTGATGACATCATCCTAGACATCTCCCTTCTCCGATCTCTACTTAGTACCATTTAAGTCAGTATCTACTACTCCCATAGAATTGTGGAATGGGCGCAAGCCTAGATTACGGTATGTTCAGATATGGGGTAGTCCAACACATGTGCTAAAAGAGAAAGGAGATAAGTTGGAATTGAGAACAGATGTCTGTTTTTTTATTGGGTACCCTAGATGAACGAAAGGTGGTTTATTTTATTATTCTAAGGAACAAAAAGTCATTGTTAGCACCAATACCCGATTCTTAGAAGAGGACTACGTAATGAACCACAAACCTAAAAGTAAGATTGTTCTAAAAAAGCTAAGAGGAGATAGACTAGTACATACTTCTTTAATACCTACAGTACAAGAAGAAGCATCACAAGATTGAATCATTGACATCCCATTGCCTCGTCGTAGTGAGAGGAATATTGTGACTCAAGCTGATACTGAACCATAGTGTGCAAATACTGTCAAAATGTTGGTTCTACAACTAGGGTATGATGAGGTGCACAAGGATCAGAATCAGTAGAGCAATTCACTCATAATAGATAGACACAAGTAGTGTCTCGTTGTAGTGGGAGGGTTGTACGTCAACCTGATCGGTATATATTCTTGGGAGAGTCTTATGATAGGATCCTTGATAAACTAGATGCTGAATCCGTGAACTACAACGAAGCACTTCAAGATAAAAATGCAGAACTTTGGACAAAGGCTATGAAATCAAAGATGGAATCTATGTACTCTAATCAAGTTTGGAATCTTATAGAACCACCCGAAAGGACAAAACCCATCGGATACAAGCAGATCTATAAGAAGAAGAAAGGAGCAAACGGGAAGGTGGAAATCTTAAAGGCTAGGCTTGTTGCTAAAGGGTTTACTCAGAAAAAGGGGATCGACTATGAGGAAACCTTTTTGCTGATAACCATGCTAAATCTATTTGAATTCTCTTATCCATTGTAGTTCATTTCGATTATGAAATTTGGCAAATGAATGTCAAGACATCTTTCCTTAATGGAAGTCTTGATGAGTGCATCTATATAGTACAACCAGATGGTTTTGTACCAAAAGGCCAGGAGCACATGGTGTGCAAACTTAAGAAATTCATTTATGAGCCTAAGCAAATGTCTAGGTCTTGGAACACTGGTTTTGATCAGGCTATTAAGTCTTATGGTTTTAATTAATATATTGACGAGTCGTGTGTACAAGAAATGTAGTGAAAACATGGTGGTATTCTTAGTACTATATGTGGATGATATCTTGCTTATCGAAAATGATGTGGGGGTATTATCTTTAGTTAAGGTATGGTTATCCGAACAATTTGATATGAAGAACTTGGGAGAAGCCATTCACATCCTTAGGATCAAGCTTTTGCAATATCGCAAGCAAAGGATGTTAAGTTTATCTCAAGCAATTTATATCGATACGATTCTTGCCCGTTTTAGCTTTCAGGATTCTAAGGAATGGTTCCTCTCTTTCAGACATGGAATCTCTCTATCCAAGGATCAGTGTCCTAAAACACCGATTGAGTTAGAGAACATGAAAGCAATTAACTCCCTATGCATCAGCAGTGAGAAACCTCATATATGTTATGCTTTACACTAAACTGCAGTAAAGAATATAATCAAGTACCTGAAAAAAGACAATGGGTTATATATTAGTTTACCAGGCAGATTGTCTAGTACTCATTGGGTACACAGACTCAGATTTTCAATTAGATAAGAATTCTAGAAAATCAACCTCGAAAATATGTTTACCCTATAAGGTAGAGCCATAAGTTAGAGGAGTATCAAGCAATCATGTGTTACTGATTCCACCATGGAAGCCAAGTATGTGGTAGCTTCTGAGGCACCCAAGGAGACCGTTTGGCTTAGGAACTTTCTGTTGGATCTAGAAGAGGTGTCTTCAGTACAATCACCTATTACACTTTATTGTGATAATAGCAGAGCGTTGCTAACTTGTAGGAACCTATGACCCACAAGAGGGCAAAACACATCGAGCGTAAATATCACCTGATATGGGACATTGTGCACAGAGATGATGTAGCTGTAAAACCCCAAATTTTTTTATTATTTTCCCATGAATTATTGCACTTTTGATTTGATTACTCAATTTCTCCTATACTAAAATTTGGGGCACCTTGATAATTATGGGTCTGTATTTGGGCATTGTTGTAATTTATTTAAGCCTAATTAAAATAAGGTTTCAGTAGTCAACTTATCTATATATTTGCAAGATAGTAAAAGAGAGCGCTTGTATTTAGTTTTGAATGAGGCAGCCAAGAGAGTGATTCCCGAGAGAGGCGATGCTATGGGATGGAGAGCAATGTGTGTGTGGCTGTGTCGAGCTATTCGACAAGTTTTTCGGCGACATGAGGTAGGGTGATAGAGCAACTATATTTTTCGTTTGTTTCTTGATACATATTCTTATATCTATATATGTACTGTTTTGATGGCATTCGTGAAAATATTGTATTTGTCCATGCAAGTTGGTGTGGGATCTTGAAAGTGTAGATTAGTGAGATTTGGTTCGATTTTGGTGTCACTATGGTGTGGAGACCGTGATGATATAGGTTTTATTTCGTAGGTTTGTTCAGGACGTTCACTGTATAAATAGGGACTTTTGGTTTCCTATGTGTTCCTAAGGTTTGTTATACGAATATGTGTGTAGATAGGCATTCGGTATTGCTAAGGGATATAAAATCTTGGAGAAAGAGATGGTCTATTTATATAAAATTTTAGAAACACAAAGTGAGGTGTGTGAACGTGATAGAGGCCATTAGTGATTTGACCAGTGAGTTATTCAGGATGTTATTTTCTTTGACTAATGCAATGTCTGGTTCAGACCATGGGATTGTGTATATTTATAGCAATATATATATATATATATATGTGTGGGCATATTTATATTTATATAGTCAGATTATATCTTTGGTTTTGTTCATATATAGCAGATGGATAATAAGACTTAAACTGATTCTATATGTTTATATACATGTGTGTGTGAGTGTATTTTAGGTGTATGCTAATGGGCTTCTAGTAGAAGTGGATAAAGTGATTGTAAATTGGGTTTAAGAACATATATGGCCAGAGAGTGTGGGTTGCAGGTTGTTGTGAGGGAAAAGAGATACCAGCACATGCTGGTCAGATTATGACTTGCATGCTAATCAGCCAAGAGGGAAGAAAGGACAGTTCGAGCCATAAGAACACAGAGAGACAGAGAGAGAGAGAGGGGGGGCGCGGGTTTAGAAGGAAGGAACCAAATATAGATGTATTTGTGTACATATGCAAAGTGTGTCTTTGTGAGAGAGGAGTGGGGAAACAAAACCAGTGTCTGCATGGGGGCCTATATATACACTGGTGTGTGTATCTAGATAAGTATTTATGTGTTTTTGGAGGGTCTGTAGTATGAACAGATTATGAAGATAGAGAGGGAAAACAATGGAAAAGAAAGGAGAGAAAGTAAAGAAAAGAAACCAATGAAAGAGAGAGTTTTTCTTAGAGAGAGAAACCCAGATATTTAGAGAGAGAAACAGCTGATCGGTTGTGTAAGGGAAAAAGACATTGCATAAAATCTAGGGTAGGCATGCCCACAGAAACTACAGTACAGACTTGTGTGCTCGGGACCTCCGGGGCAGGTTCTAAGTTTATGAAACCCTTACCCTAGATTTATTCGATGCTCTAAATTCATTCTTGGTGTTAATTTAATCAAATTTTGACCTTAGAATAGTGATCACAAAGAACGAAGGGTGAATGGCTATGGTGTGAGCGATCAACACTCAAATGTGATCGAATTGCTACGAGATTTTTATATGATGATCTTGATAATAAATGTCAACGATCCAATGGATTGAATCTGGTAGGAAAATATTCTATATTTTATCTATGTAAAATAATATTGTTTGATATCTTTATGTAATTTTAGTATACCCGAAATTGATAGAGTAATCAATTGTTACCTGTTATTTCACCGGTTGTGAGGATTGATTTTATTATGTCATTCAATATTATTTAAAGAACATGATTATTGTTATTTATAATTAAAATGTCATGTAATGCATAATTATTGTTATTTGTGAAATACATTATTTGAATGACAATGTTATCTTTATGATTCACTGAGTTATTGGATTATGATAATGCAAATTTAATGATCATTGAGGCATGTTTTGCATTGAGTTGCATAGACATAATGGAGTGATGGTCACGTGCAATTTGATATTGAATACAAATGGTAAGAAATGATATTATCTGAAAAATATGGAATTCTAAGGAATATTATTCGAGAATAATAGATATTTTGAGGTAATAACAAGTAAGAGGATGCAAGCAAGTAGGGATTGTTCATCCCTCGGGTGAAAAGCCCGGAATTGAGTCTTGGCGAAGCGTGTTTAACGTCCTTAAAGATGTGTTGATCCACTCGTATTACATGTAAAAGTTCTAAAAACGGGATTGGTGGATGTCATCATAGATTAGAGCTCCGAAAGCCATTGTCTTCCCCAAATAATTAATATATGACGATGAGTAAGAAAATGTGAAAATTGAAAAGGTGAATTGAATAACAGAATTATATGGTGTTAAATGAAATAAATTGTTAGGATAAGAAGAAGATTATTGCATTGAAGCAAAATTCAATTCATCACTGCATGGCATTCATATTGCATTGCAATTTATTATTGTTATTATGCCTATATTCTGCTTTATATGCTATGTGTTGCATTTGGATGTTCCGGACTATTGGACGCAAGCTCACACCCCTCTAGACCTTCCAGGTGTAGGGTTGGACACAAAGCTAATAAATTGGACAACTTGGATATTAGTTAGATCTTTACAGTTGTATATGTGTTGACATTGTTAGGAAATTTGTACCTTATCCTATATTCTTATTGTAATTGGGGTTTTGGGATTCAGATTTTTATTAATTTTGAGAGATGTGTAGACGCTCTTTTGTATCTATGGACTGTATTTGGTTTGGACATTACTTATTTTTTTAAAACAATTGAAAATATTATTTTACTTTTTATAAAATTAGTTATTTTTATTAAAATCACTCCTGGATTTTGGGGTGTGACAATGCCGGTTACCAAGATTGCATCAGCAGATAATCTGGCAGACCCTTTTACGAAGAGCTTACCAGCAAAGACTTTTGATAGTCATTTAGAGGAAATGAGATTTAGATGCATTATAGCATGGCTTTGAGTCTAAGTGGGATATTGTTAGGGATTTATACTAAAAGACATGCTTAGTGTAAGGCATTTAGTATTTATTAAAAAAATTAGTTATTCCATTTTAATGAGAATCTGTGTGAACAATGTTTGCCTTGCATTATTTATTAATTATGCATGTATATCTCTTATTCTATATAGTAAATGATCTGGCTTATAGAGTACAGCTTACACACGGAAGATCTAATCATTGATTCTTATGAAATATAAGCTTATCGTTCACAGTCTTAGATGGAACTGGACACACCATTAGTAGGACTGTAGCACAAGATTTTAATAAGTCTGTCTTAACTATGGAGAATAGTATAGTTCCAACTCCTAGTACTAGTACACTTTTTATAAATTGAACATGACCGTTTTGAGGTAATTATTTTTATACTAACTATATAAAACAATTATTGCCTTATTATTATTATGAGTGCTTATGCTCTAAATCTTAATATAATAAATAGACACGTGCATGCAATGTTTATTGTTTTAATTCACAGAAGAGTGAAATTTTTCGTGGATTAATAAACTCAATGAGTTCAACGATAGCATTATGTGTATGGTGAATATTAATTTTTAATCAAATCCACGTCCCAGTGTAGGGATTGATGATACCCCTTTGAAGAAACTTATAAGTTTTGATTATCTCAAACCCTGTAGGTGGATTATCAATCTGACATATCAAATGAGTTAAGTAGAAGATCTTAACGAATTAAATAAGTCTATTAAATTTAATTGTCGGTAATTTAATTTAATAAACAAGTATCTGTGATCTTAACATGGAGAGATAAATAGGCATTTAATAATATGGAGTAATTTCTAGTATGGTAGGAAGTGTAATTATAATTCCTTAGTGATATAAATTATAATTTACATAAATAGGGATTAATCCTTGTTGGATTAAGAATTGTTATTTGTGTAGGAAGCTCTATATATACGCACTCTATGAACAGTTAGAATAACAGTTGATAATCTCTGACACACGTTCTTGTGAGAGATAGAAACCCTAATAGTTGCGAGCCCACTTTCTCTAGAGTAAGGAGTATTTGAGGGATATAACAGAAGACTGAAGGTTGAGTTTGAGTAGTTGAATCTTTCTTGTTGTTGTTACTTGCTGTTCGAGATCAAAGAAAAGATATTTCAAAGTTCATACCTACTGCTATTTGGGATCAAAACAAAAAAATCTAGAATTTATAATTCTAATCATGTAGATTAGTTTATGTTAATCAGATCAGAATTTTTAGCATTTTGCGTATGCACTATAACCGAGTCGTAAGAAATTCTGCAGTTCCCAACAATACCCATTTTGACCTAGCATAAGCCGTCATAACCCATTTTCAAAAATCCTAAAAGTGCATACTGACTTATTTGAATAGTCTTAATGACCATTTTCAAACCCAAAACTGCATTTCTAGCCGGTTATAAGCCGTCATACTACCCGGTTGAAAACTCGAAAATAGCTTTTTAAAACAAATGTTCAAACCATCATCATGAGCCACTGTACGTATACTCTATGATTGTTGTCTACATGGATTTTTTTATATTAGAAACACATGGCCTATCAAAATGACGAAAATACCCTTTCTTTGAAAAACATTATTTTTTTTCTAAAAAGCATATACCAAAGTCATAGGCATAGCACATATGCTCTACTGTTGCCATTATATGGATCTTCCGTACTAGAAATGATAAAACTGTCAAAATAATAAAAATGCATTTTTCTTAAAAAATGCTCATTTCTCAAAAATATCCCCATCTTCAGTTCTGAGTTTGTGTACGTATGCTCTATGATTGCCGCTAACCATAACTTCCATATCAGAAATACCAGATTTCTCTGTGCACTAAGCAAGCCTTTTCAAAAGCGATACAAATCACCCAAAATTGCATAAAATCGAGAAAGATCTCTTTTCAAAAGCCAATTTCATAACATTTACCAAAATCATGCATTCAAAAACATAATATTCTAACAACCCTTCAATTAAAGCTGGGAAGTTTTGTGGCGTCAGCCTCTTCCCATTTAAATTTAGCTAGAACTATATCCGACCTGATCCTTACACACTTAGGGTATGTAGGCAGTCTGGGTCGGTCGCCTTTCACCACTTAAGTAGAGACCCTACCATTTTAAGCCATAGTTATGTCTATGAACTCCAACCCATTTAAAACCATGTTGAACTACGCCCGACCTGATTCTCGCATAGTCAAGATACATAGACAGCCTAAGCAAGGGCTCGATCACCTTTCTCCCAACTAGTGGAGAGTCATACCCTTTAAGTTGGAGTTCTAGCCTCAAACTTCAAGCCACCAAGTCAGCCGGAACTACGTCTGAGCTGATTCTTACATAGTTAGGGTACGTAGGCAGTCTAGGTTCTCTTCTCAGGCTCGGTCACCCATTTTCCCGAAGGGTAAGAAACCATCAATCACTTTTTCCTCAAAGAGCAAGGAACCATTAATAGTCATTCACCCGAGGGATGGGAAACCATGTCCAATATCATGGGTTCAAATACCCATGTCATTCAAAGTCAGTCCAAACTACGTTTAGCTTGATTCCTACACAGCTGGGACACATATGCATTTTGGATTCTTTTTTTAGGCTCAGTCAAAACTAATCACAAATATCAACATGTTTTGTTCCTTGATTGGAAAAGCATTTCAAAACCTCCTCTAGAGGAGAGACAACTCTTTCAAGAGACGACCATAAGCCCTTTTCAAAACTAGAGTATTGCATTCATATTACATTCATAAGCAGCATAGCAGTAATATTGCTAACATTTGTGCATTCACTACACATGCACACCCACACACAGCATATATACATAAGCAAAATGATTTTCAACTGCACACAATTATCATGATGCATATACACAAGCACGATGATGATGATGATAAATTTGATAGACAGTGTAAAAGAGGTTTCTAGAGCGGGAGTGATGCCAATTTTGAGTGGGATTGGGTGTTTATGTTTGTATCACATATACTTTCCAACACATAATAGAATTCTCGAGCTTAGACCCGATTACACAAACCAACATGGAGTCAATCCATCAAGGACCTTTCAAAACTGCACAAATGCCTTTTCAAACTAATTAGAACTTTTCCAAAATTGCATATCATGTTTTCTGCATTAAAATCATGTTTTTAATCTCTAAATTCATGTTTATAAAAACACACTTTTTGGTGTCCTAACATACCTTAATAGTCAAGTGGCGACTCCGAAATGTTTTCAAAATTAATGATCCTTTTCAAATCAAAATAAACCATATGAGCCATGACAAAGACCCCCGTACATTTCGGAGGTAATAGGATCTACAAGTCATATGTAAAACCCGATTTTAGACCCCGTCTCATTCACGAGATCTTTAGACGGTCCAAAATCCGGTTGTGACAGCACATATTTGGTACTTTCTCATCATATTTTATAATATTTAAGAACATCTCAAAATTTACAAACAACATTAGAATCCAAGAGAATAATTTGTTCTATTTCTATATAGATACCCAAAGTTTTCATATTTTGTGTGCGTATATTTCGCACATGAATATGCTAATTATACAAATTTAGTAAATTGAACTAGTATGATAATTAATAACAATATTGGATGCTATGATTCTTTCTAAGTGAACATGGTGAAGAGGAATATAGGCAATTATGAATTAACTTAAAATGATTTCTGGCCACTGCTAGTGATAAAAATCCAGATGAGCCGTCTTGAACATATTATTGATTTTTGAGGTGCCTTGAGCACCATTTGAAAGAAAAACAGAAAAGGATAAAAAAGAAAAAAAAAAAAAAAGGGAAAGCATGTCAGTCTTAATCATCGAGTCAAGTGCTTAATTGGGAACATATAAGCTTCAAGAAAAGAGTTAAATTTGTGGTTAAAATAAATACATCCATAACTCAGTTTCAAGAAAAGAGTTAAATTCGTAGTTAAAATAAATACATCCATAACTCTTTCTTTGACACGTGAGAAGGAAGGTTGTTAATATATCGATGTGAATGTAGATTTAACAGTTTCCAGTTTGGAACATTACAAATCATTTTGACTCTTCCAAGTGAATTTTGTGCATGCATTTTCTTTTCAAACCCGTTTGGTTATTTGGCATCTCTTTTACTTCCAAATCTATCGTCAGAAATCTTTCAATTATGCATTGAGTATTTTTATTAATTTCTAAAGCTTAACCACTTGCCTCGTTGGCCTAGTGTGATGTCCCATTCATCACTCAATCTCGACGGCAGCGAATTATTTATTTCTTTTATTTTTTATCAATTTTTTGACAAGCAACAACAAAGGGAAATGTATTTAGAAACGAAAAATATATGCAATCAAAATGCCTTTTTCTTGGAAGTTATAATGATGTGTCTATTGTGCTCTGCATGGCTGAATATTAGTATTTGAATTAGTTTCTCTTTATTGAAGTTCCACTTCTTTTCCTAATTGCGATGGCATCAACAGTTTCATCAGTTCCAAGTACATACTGACGAAATTGAGAACTTACAAAGCTGCAAAAAAAAAAAAAGCATACCAAAACAAAAATTTTAACTTTTATTTTCTAGAACACCCCAAGAAAGCCGATAAGCAAATACATCACAACAGTGCAGACTCTCGAATTGGAATATAAATTGAATAGTCCCAATATTTGACGAGTTTGCTAGTGAGGAACTTCATTAGATAAAATATCATAGTCAATTTAGATATAGCCAACCTCTCCAATGTTTAATCTATTTGGTGACTAAATGATATCATCAGGAGATTTAAGGGGTTGACTCCTCAATTCGGAATTCTGCGCGCACCCAAATTATTTTAAAGAAGAAAAAGAAAAAGAAAAAGAAAAAGAAAAAGAAAACAAAAAAGTAAGAAAACAGAAACAAGAGAGAAATCATCAGTCTTAAGCACTACATCAAAACAGAGAGCATCCTTCCATTTCAAGTTCTTATCGGCACTGGCCTTTTATCACCACATTTTCTTTCCCAAATAAGTCCGATGAACAAAATGCATCATCACGACATGCTGCTGCAACTTCATCAACATCACAACAAAATATGTTTACATGATGATTTATCTATTTTCTACACAATCTTGACTGGAATCAGCTTCATGAGACAGATGCACTGGACATTGCCTCCTTTTCTTCAGGAGTAAAAGGAATTGGTTTGGTTGGTGCAGGCAGGCGCCCAATGCTATCAACTTTATCTCTCTGTTTTGGGGGAGGCCTTGCTGCTTTAGGTAGCAACCTGCCCTTTTTCTCAAACCATTCAGGCTTAAGCAGTGCCCTGAAACCTAACTTGTTGTAGTACACTCTCCTCACTGACCCACCAGCAGCTTCAACTGCTTCCTTTGCCCTAACAGTCACCCTGGAAACCTGCAACCGTTTATTATTAGGTCTCTGTTGCATAAGGCAAGTGGGGATTGCATGCTCTTAGTTAAACAGAAAAGATTATGCAATATATCTGCCCATGTCCACAAGAAGATCAGCATCACAAGTTCTGATATTTGTTTCTCATTTTGTTGAAAGAAATTAATAAAGCAGCTCCTTAAAATAACCCAAATTTACAAGCACAGTTCTGTGTTGCGTGAGAAAAGTGAAGAATATTATATCTCTTAATTAAATTGAAGTTGCTGCAACAAAACTTGATCCCAAAATTCAGAATCTATTCAAGGGAATGAATATAACGCCAAAAGGATAAAAATATATATATTCTGGAGTATGATTTGAATAATACTTGGGTCTTATTTGTAAAGAAAAACTATGAGAAAATAACATGCCCTCGTTAAGTCATACACTTGAGCACAAAATCACAGCATAACACCGTCATGTTAGCTTGCTTAGCAGAAAATTTTCACACCCGTTTATAAGGAAAAATTATTAAACAACCTGATAAAAAAGCTTCTCATATTCAGTGGAAAGTAATTCCATACAATGTCAAGCCAGGGGAGAGAGAGAGAGAGAGAGAGAGAGAGAGAGAGAGAGAATCAGGACAAGAAACATTTCACACAAAGAAATAGAGAAAATCAGAGGAATTAAAAAAAATTATTTATGTATAAATTAATGGAGGAAAAAAGAAAGCACATGCAGAAAACTTTTGACCAAAGATTACCTCAAAATGAATAGGCCATTTTATCTGTTCAGCACCCCGTCCCATTAATCTGACTCCATCTCTTATCTGCTTCCCTATGGCTCCTGCATCCTATTGTGATAGCAATAATGTCACTATCAACCAAAGCATAAAAAGTTAGGAGTGAAGTTAGAAAATCAGATAGCGAATATCCTATACCTTCAGAGTTTTCATTGTGATCAACTCTGATGAATCTATCTTCCCTGCATTTATTAGTTTTGCAATCTTTCCCAATCCGACAGGCTGCCACAATAAAAGAAACTTATCAAGGAATGAATTCAATGAAAAGACAGAAAAACCTCCTTCAAACACAAAAGCCCAGAACAAAGAAGACTTTCTTGAATGTTTGATATAGAACTTGGAAAATATGACACCAATAGCTCTAATCCCAACATCTAAGTAACGATAAAACGTTTTACTATCTTGCATCGGAAGGTATAGGAATGCTTCTATTGAAAAGTGAAAGAATATTCGAACCTGAAAGCATAATTGTCCCCATAATCGGTGATCAGAGTTTGAATGAATTAACTAAACAAACTAGATAAATCATTAGAGCCACAGCTCAAACACCTCAGCATAGAAGAAGTGGAGAAATGCCATCACGTGGTTGATAATATAAACAAGAAGGAATGTGCCAGCAAATTAAAATGTTAGCAACATGGTCATTCCATCAGTTAAACCCCTGCTGGTGAGGACTGGAGAATTTTTTTTCTCCTAGGCAGCCACCTCCAGTTGATGAGATGGCGCCAATCGTGATGAGATTTCTATTTACCTCTACAGGTTTATCTGCCTCCACAAGCAACATACAAGGTAGGCCACAAGCAATGGATAAATGATCCACTTAGCCCAACATACAGTCCAAAGTCCGAACGATGGACCCAACTCCAATAACCAGCAACTAGCAAGACCCAAAATCTAAATGCCAACCAGTTCACCGAGGTCATTCCTTGAAGCTGCATTCGCATTATGGTTGTCCATCTAGTAGATGGGACTATGAAAGCTGTGAAACTCCATCAGTCCTATCCTTGTACTTCCTCTCCCAAGCAAAGCAGAATAATCAGCAGTAAGTTTGCAGCATAGATTGCTTCTGATATTGGTGGTTGTTTCCAGAATTAATTGAGAATTTTCACAGTTGCCACATAAAATCACATTCTGCCTAACTTGGGGAGTGTGTAAACTTCTTCATCTACCCTTCTAGTCACATATAAATAAACCACTTCAGAGCATGGGAGAAAAGCAACTATTCTGAATGGTAGATGTGGACTAAGAATACAATTTCCATGCTCAACATAACCACCATTTTTTCAAAGACCTGTCATCTTATTCTCTCTATCATGCTTAAGTTACAGAACTCTTACTTGCTTAGAAAGAGTACTTATGAAACAAGAAGGTGAAAGAATCAAACATAAACTATGCTAATGATACTACCAAATTTTAATTTAGCCAACGAAGCCTGCTAACTGCAGACAGAACAAAAACTAATATCCCCAACTTAGCCAGCCACTTCATCCCTAGTGGTCCACCTTCTGACAAAACATAAGAGGATGCCGCTACCAAATCTTTCATTTTCCTACCAAAGCTTTGAAATTTTTGATCTGGTTCACTGTTACACAGTCGATGTCAGGAACTGAACCTAATCAATGAGTCTCTCTACTTTTACAACATAGCATAATAACAAAATTATTTCTCTATTCAATGAAATCTAATTCAAAACCAAATATAAAAAAAAAAAAAAAAAAAAAAAAAGAGCTGCTGAAGAACCAAACATAAACTTGGCTAATGCAACAGAATAGGAGGATGAGCAGTGAGTGTACATGCATGAGATCACCTCAAAGGAAAGTCAAATAAGGAACGATCCTCAATTTTCAGCAAACTAGTATAGTCATAGACTCATAGCATAACCATGAAATACATATGAAGGTCAACCTGATATTACAAGTCAGTAGTTTTCTATACAGATTGTTTTTTGGTTAATCATTTCATGAATAGTTTTCAGTTTTATGCCCTTCGGTATATGACTGAAGCAGCCACCAAGCCCCTTTCCTCTTCCTGGTACTCTCTAGAAGAAGAAGAAGAAGATGATGATGAGGATAACAATAACGATGACCTTCAGATAATTCACGAGATATGGCCTTTTATTACTGGGGCAAAGGGTTCCATAATCTTTCTTGTAAGCCGTAAGCATGTGAAGATCTAAACATTAAAAAATGTACTTCCAGAAATTACAAGCAGTTATACATCGGATGAAAACATAACTACTGCAAGTGGTCCAATACTAATAGTCAGACTAGTTATGAAATAATAGAATTTAAATAAAAAGAGAGACACTACTCAGCCATAATAACCCATAAGCATTAGAAAGAATGTTCATCGTAAAGTTAAATTTTTAAATCAGCACTTTTACCTCTCACCATTTCATTGTCCCTAGATATTAAGGTTAATCCATCAGCCAAAACAATTAGCATTTTTTAACATTATGCTTCTGAATTTGTCTCCAAACATACAGGTTCCATGTCTGCCCTTCAACTCTCCTGCTATTTTAATCACATGGTTAACAAGTATGCTATCTAGACTCTTCTAAATCTGTGAAATACCTGTATCAAACATTCGATCCTTGAATAAGCGTATGAGATATGTGTCTGATATGACTAGTTGGATATGCAAGAGTAATTGAGTATACTATAGAACTAAGCATAAGACTTCCATTTTATTCATAAAATGCTATTGCTTAGCCTTAAACTCCATTTTACCTTAAAAAAGCAAAAGAAGTATCTAAAAAAATATGAAATCTAACAGAGTCTGATTGTTGTTGACATGAGAATTAAATGAATCCGACTCTTGGACATGAACCTGCACCTGAAACCCATATCCGAGTCTAGGTAACATAGGTTAACAGTGTAAAATGCCTCCATGTCTACATTATAATTGAGATTGAGATGGAAAGGGTAGAAAGAGAGCCTGGAAAATTAAATCTCTTCTTTCAATAGAACTTGACAATGACAACTAGATCTTCAGACAAATAGGCAAGGATTTGATGCAATGTCCTCTAAAGACTTGCTTTATATATGATTTCAATAGCTTCCTATGCAAATGAGATAGCTACGTTGTAGATCCAAGTCACACTTCATTCTTCCCATCCACATCACTCCACATTACAGCTTCTGTATCAAGGTTGAAGCTGACTTCCCAATATTCACATTCAAGTATTCTTTTCAAGTATTCAAAATCCTTGCTAATTTGAATTTCTTATGTACCATCCATCAGGCTATAACAGCACATTTTAATATATGGCCGCACTTAAGCATCATTAATACATAATTTGCCAAGTCATATTTGATAAAATAAGAGAGCTGCAGATTCAGTTGGTGCCGCCGAAATGATTCACCAAATATGTCAGCAAGGAAACTAGAACTTTCGAATCAAAATGTGTTTCTTATGTATTGGTGAAAGAGTGATATTATCCAGAGAAAGGTTAAGGTTAGACGAGGAAGACAAAAATTAACATGGGTTGACATGGATGCATGTAGTTTAGTGACGTTCCAGCCCTTGATAGAACAGAATGGTGAAAATTGTGATGCAAAGGGAATGACAGGAAAATGTGTACAATATCACAAGAGAAGGGGAAATTCGGATTCCAAGAAAGATATTTCAAAGAAAAAAACTATTTGGAAAGATGAAAAGTTCACAGATTGGTAAGGGGATTAACCATTTAAAGTTCAAATTATGTTTTTGTATTTTACCTTAATTTTTGTCAATGACAGCTTCGTAATTTTTTCTTTTAGACTGTAGAGTAGGCTACCAGAATAGGCTTTAGTACGTAGGTTGATTTCTTAAATTAGGGGGTCAGATTTAATAGGATTTAAAGGATCATATATTGCCCATGTCATAGTGTCATGCTTTGCCATTATGTGGCCAACAAATTTGCTTTGGTCACCAAGTTCTCTTGGACTCCAAGTTTGTCTCCCTTATATATCTAATGTATTTGCTTCTTTTAAGCAATGAATGAAGTTGTAAAGCCCATTTCCTTTGATGTCTGATGCATCATTCCTTGGTATAACCATGTAATGGCCTAACACCCAAGGCACGAGTGCCAAAATCCTCTCCTCTTCCTCTTCTTCTATATTTCTCATTTTCTCTAAGAATTTTGTCTGCAATAAAAAATTAAGACAGAAAATTGTAGTAACGTGTTCAATTTTACTAATTTCAAGAATGGGGAATATATTCTCTGATATAATTTTCTGATGAAAGAAATAATCCTCTTATCCTTCTTTTCAAAGCATTAACTCGAGAGCTTGAAGCTTGTTCCCAAATCAAATGGCAGATCCTTCTACAATGTGAGGAAAGAAGATGACAATAGTACTTGAATTAGAAAATTCTTCAGAAGTCCTAGTCCACCAGAGTTCTCTCTTTAGTGCATGGAATAGTCTCCTCTTCTCTTTGAAGGGTGACACCTATTTATAGCTGTGAGCATGTGGCTGTGGGTGGAAAGGATTATAGTCATAATCATCTCTTATAATTATCTCTATTTGTTTTCAACAGCTAATAGTCTTCGAAGGGTGACACCTCTTTATAGCTGTGAGCAAGTGGCTGTGGGTGGAAAGGATTATACTCATAATCATCTCTTATAATTATCTCTATTTGTTTTCTCCATTTATTTATTTTTTAAGAGATAATAAATAGTAAAGATGTTTGTGGGCTCGTGTCCAAACTTGATTGGAGGGAATATGTCATCTTCCTTGCAGGTCCCATACAACACGTGGCTTAAATTTGATTGCCCAAAGCTTGTCAACTTAAAATTGAATCAATTTGACACTTCTTCTTCCTTTTTTTTTTTTTTTGATTCGCACATTAATGTAATCTTGATAGATCCCATAAGATAGGTGCATGGTTTAATTTTCCAGAATTTGAATTTATTTACGGCTTCATATGAAATGTGACAATTTATTATTGGCTAAAATTTGTGTCTAAAATAGGAACCACCACTAAAGCTCAAAACAATCAGCCCTTAAATATAATATAATTCCTAAAGATTCTGCATCGAAAGGACTTAGGAAGGTGATTGTAAATAGTTGGGACAAGACTTTTCCCAGTTGTAGTTAAGAATCAAAATTTGTTTCGATAGGTCGCTTCTGTTGGTTCGGAAACAGAAATATTTTGGAAACATTTCAAAAGTAACAATTATTAATATAGTAAAATTCAAACTTTTGTATTTTTCTCAATAAAAATTGTACAATATTTATAAGCAGTTCTAAATTCATGTTGATACAACTTCTTGTTTTGGTATATAGTATAGTGTTTTGGTGCATTTTTATATGTTTCAAAGTGTTTTGATGGAAACAATAGAGTTTCGTTATTCCATTGATGTTTCGTTTCGGTCTCTTTGGAAACAGAAACGTTTTGGCCGTTTTGATGGAAACAAATAGAAATTTTGTTCCTTGGTTGTAGTTGACTAACTAGATTTTAGGTTGACAAAAGCCAGAGAGGTTCACATCCTGGTGAGTGTCTATTTACTATGACGCTAATGCAAGTCATGTATTCTACCCAAAATTAAACACCATCATAGAGGATAGGATAAAAAGCTTGGATAGATAATTATTTTGCAAGATTTAATTGAAAATGAAGGCACAAGTTAATCATGTACAGTTCCTATATAAACAGGAAGCCACACCTCTGCTAAATTTAAAGAGATGAAGTAGGATGACAGTTGTGAGAATGACCAAATGCCAGGCAACATTAGAGAAAGTCAATTCAAGTAAAAAATCGAAGGAACTATTTCTAGTTGAATGTAAAGCAAAAATCAAAAGAGCTATAGGCCAAAAGACAAATAGAAAACACCAGTTTTCTATCAGATAGGCAATGCAAGAAGGAAGGTGCACTTGCAAAGCCACTCTCAGAAGATATAAACCACAAGGGAGCTTAAAAACCTGACCTAGAGTACACATCATAATCTCTCAATGTCAAGGAGCATGGCAGCGAAGACTTTTGAAATCCAAAGTATCTCAAGCTTGCAGCTTATCAACTCTTACTAATAGAAAAGGAAAAATAAGGCATTGAGAATTTCTCAGAGGAGAATTTGAATCTCATAAATGAATGCTTCATTAATGCAAAGATTGAGATGTACTAGAATATTCCCCAAAACATAATAGCAAATGTTAGGGGACTTCATCTCATAAGCTTGTTACAGACAATAAACATAACTGGGACAACAAAAACATACACCGGCTAAACTTTTAAATGTGGTACTTCCATTTTTAATTCAAACAGGAAATAGTGTTGGCTAACTTTTCCTCCTTTTATATTCTGCTATTCTCTTTTGTATTGAAGAGGAATCCCTTAAGCAACTAATGCTTTATTTGATACAAGGATAGACAGTTGGAAGGAAAGGGTAGTAAGAAGGAAGAAAAGGAAGGTAAGAGGCTTTTGTTTGCTTAAGTAGGAAGAAAGAGGACGTAAAGAAAGGATGTTGATTGCTTTTATTATTCTTCTCTTACATATTTAAGAAAGAGTGTTCTCAAAGTGTAAAACCATGAAGAAAGGGAAGACTTCCTTCTTTTTGCCTAAAAAAGGATTACTGTGACCCACGAAAGTAAACCCTAGCAAATGGCATCCTCTATTGGTAATGCTTCATCCAAACTCAATTTCAGCACCGATCTGAAAATTAGTTTTACTTTTCGGTAAGTAAAGTACCATCACCAGGGCAACAAGGGGGTGCCACCCGTAAAACTAAAGCACAGAGCACCAAAGAAAATTCTACTATACAAAAACTTATCCCCCAAAAGTCTCATGAAATCCAAAAATTAATCAAGAGATGAGGTAACATCCACCGATATCCAACCATACAAAAATCTATTTTTTAGGCTAAAAAGAGGTTGTTCCACCCCCATTCGTCCAGTTGTACTCACCCCAAATGATCCACATCAATAATAACAGTTGCCAGAAGGCTTGCCTTCTTCCTTCTCTTTCCCATTCTCCCCATCTTCCAACAAATCAATGAGTCCACTGCGCTCCTCTAGAAAACCCAATAAACCCCGAACATGCCTAAGATCATTACCCAAAAAATTTTATGTTATGCTTAAGCCTAACATTCCTGGCAGAGAATTATCACATTGTATTTTGCATTATTTGTATTAAATCTTGTCAACTTTTATCAAATATAGTAGATTGATATTAAACTAACAAAATAACATAAAATTACCATTAAAAATCTAAAAAAGTTTAGGTCAAAACTAGGTTACAATAGATTTCTTCTCCTTCAACTTATTTGGGTCTTCCACTAGGAGCTCTCTTTAATTGTAAGATCATTATCTAGTGGGAATGCAGGCATTTGTACAAGGCACAGTTGATGAGATTACAAGAACAATTTATAGGACTTTAGAAAGAAAAGGATATAAACAAAAAGAAAATGAATTACCACCTTTGCTTCTAGTGATTTCTCCTCTACTAAGAAGCACAAACTCTTCTAAAAGAGTGTTGTGTTCATGTTGGACACCTACACTACACGTGTCGGAATCTCTTCCAAAAGTGTCCTACTCTTTTAAAAAAAAAATTAGAATTGGACGCTTCAGATACTTGGACACGTGCCCATCACGTAGACACATATGAAAAATATTGCAAGTTTGAAGAAAATAACTTGGAATCCACTGATAAACCAAAAATAATGTGGATTTAAACCCCAACTAAATTTGTAAACTTATTTCCACCTAGCTTTATCTTAAATGATGTTTAAATTACAAATTAATTGGTGTTTTCATGTTGAATTAGAGTTATTTTTAATATTTTCGGTGGTGTGTAAATGTTATTCACATATATAGGAAATAAAATATATAAAATATATTTTTCTTCCTGTACCCTGCCGTGTCCATATCCTCAAATTTTGAAAACCGTTGTGTCCTGTGTCCATACTCATGTCCATATCTGTACTTGTTCTATGTCTATGCTTCTTAAGTCCTCTCTTTACATCTTATAAGCACCTTACGAGAATAGTCAGTCCTATTACACAGTACAACAAAGTTCAAATTGCTCAATTGCTTTCCAGTTTAGCATTTCTCAAACACTCTTGTTCATCAAGGTCATTCTGGCTAAATGACTTTAGCATTGAGCTTAGATGCTTGAATTCAAATATTTATCTTCAACTCATTCTTCATAGCATTTCTTGTTCACATATTTGAATGGTTTTATGAAAAGCAAGGACCATTCCTACATTTCAGTTGCCACATTGCATTCATGAAGCATTTCACTGTCTTTTTATATATCAATTCAATACTTCCATCTGGGTTCAGATTAACTCAAAACTGCTCATTTCCACATTGTATTAATGGAAAAAAAAAATCATATATCCATATATATATATATATATATATATAAATCTATGTGAACAGGGAAAAGAGAGACAAAGTATTCAACAGATGTGAACACAAACAGAAATGGCTGATCCCATATACCTGAAAGGTGAGGCTAAAGGGGTTCGTGAAACCCCTCTTCGGCAGCCGGCGCCTGAGTGGAGTCTGGCCGCCTTCGAACCCAAACTTATAAGTCCCTCTTGCCTTCTGCCCCTTGTGACCTCTTCCAGCCGTCTTCCCCTTCCCAGACCCAATCCCACGACCCTTCCTCGTCTTCTGCTTCCTCGCCCCCTTATTGTCTCTCAGATCATTCAAACTCAGAAGGCTATAAGCCCTCATACCCTGAGCCTGAGGAGGCACAAATACCCGGTCGAAAATACGGGTAGCAATAGAGTATTGCACGAACTGTAAGGGCAATGTTGCTGATGACACTGGCGAGACAATCGAGCTGGCTTTGTTGTGGACTGAAGAACCATTGTGGATCGAAGTTGCTATCAATAAAGATAGTCTCCTCCTCAACATTTTCAAGTGTGCGTATTGATATGCACACGTATATATATTTGAACAGCGACTTTTGAAGTTTCAGAGGTTTTGGGTCTTCTCCAATTTTTGGAAACTAGGGCTTTGAGAATGGTTTAACTGGTATTTTTTTTTGTTTTTTTTTTCCTGCGTCTGGACCTGGAGTGCGTATACTGTGACTACGGCATCGACAACGGAACAGATGGGATTTTATCCGGTACGTTCATGCCTTGCATCAATTGGTTAGAATGATTCAAAGGGTTCATTACAAAGACACTGCCTAACTATGACTTACAGTATTACTAAACTACTTAAACTTTATAATATGGCATATTGATCTTTTAAATTATCAATTTGTTACAATAAGCATTTATTAGTAATATGTTCGCATTTTGTTAAGAGAGAAGGAAACTTTATTATACATTTTGTACATATTTACAAAAATATGAAAATTTTTATATCTAATTGATGTTTTTTTTTTTTTGTAAAAGTTATTTAATGACTGAAATACATATTAGATTACTCATATATTTACATATTATTTCAAAAGAGATTCAACTATTAGAGAATTATTATATTAAAAAGAGTCAATTGAGCTATAAAATAATATTTTTGTGAACTTTTGCACGTCATATGACAGTTTTTTATCTATTTTTCTAAAGAATTACTAGTATAATATGATTATTGATACAAATTGATAGTTCAAGAAATCAATATGTTACGTTTTAGAAT
Organism: Euryodendron excelsum; assembly: GCA_033060915.1. Lineage (NCBI taxonomy): Eukaryota > Viridiplantae > Streptophyta > Magnoliopsida > Ericales > Pentaphylacaceae > Euryodendron > Euryodendron excelsum. Next base: position 15,243,788 of record CM065385.1, read on the forward strand.
TTATGGAGTTTTAGTAATACTAAATCGTAGTTCATGTAGTATTTTTGTAATTAACTCCTTAATAAATTTCTCAATTAGAGTTTTTTTTTTAAAATAGAGTTGTTTTTAAACTTATTTTCCAAAAACAAGTTATTTGAAACTTATTTACTAAATCTAAGTTAGTCTAGAAGTTGTTTTTTAAAAAAAATACAACTTCTACATGATGTTTTAACTATTAAATGTTTTTTATGATATACTTTGAATATTAGAAGTTGTATTTTTAAAATATAATTTCAGATCTAAAGTTGTGTTGTGAAGATAACTTTTATATCAACTTAAGTAAATTTCACACAATCTAATTTTGGAAAATAAGTTCTAAAACTGGGCAAAAAAACTCCACCTGCCACCTTAGGTTACCCCACTCCTTGACCAAAAAGACAAAAAAAAGTTCGGTCACTGATAATAATAATCTAATAGCTACACACACTCTCTCTTTGATGATTATTTGTTGCCGATTCATAACGATGGTACTTACCGAAAGATACAGATAAACTTTATAGTATTACTATGATCGAAACGTATAAGATTGACTGGTAGTATGTTATATAAGAATAATAAAATTTATGCTATACATTAACCCATAGAAATTAAATAATGTTATAGATAATAACCATTCCTCTATTATGGTTTTAACGATCAACATGATAAAATTTTAAACACAATTTATTTACACTTTTTGGGGCCAATAACATATGAAAGCTGTCAACTAATTTCAATTATTCTAACAATCTTTAAAAGTTTCAATTTTTTATATTGTTTTCTGAATTTCTTTTCTCTCCAATTAAACTTTCAATGATTTTATAATGACTATCTCCCAAATTTAAAGTTTTCTTGTAGCGTGCTTGTCATGACATTCTCCCAACAGCGATGAAGCCTAATTGCTGTAGATGTGGTCTTGAAAATGAGACTATTGAACATGCTTTAGTGGGATGTAGGTGGTCTGAATCAGCGTGCAAAATAACTCAATGTCATGGTGTCCTCCTATGGAAAATGTGTACAAGGTGAATGTTGATGGGGCCATTGATAATAATGCTAATCGGTCGGTGATAGGAGTGGTGATTCGTGATCATGAGGGTCAGTTGATTGCAGCAATGTCAAAGGGGATTGTATGTCTTATTAATATTCCTACTTTGGAGGCACTGGCTGCCTTACATGACATTATTTTTGCAACTGAGGTTGGACTGAACTCTATTATATTAGAGGGAGATGCCACACAAGTGCTCTTTGCTCTTAACAAAGTAGAAGAGGACCTTTCAGAGATGGGAATCTTCACGGAAGAGTCAAAAAAGAGATTGAAGTTTTTCCAATCAAGTGCCTGTGTCCATGTTAGAAGAAATTGTAATGTGTGTACATTCTTTTGCAAAACATGCTCTTACTGTTGATGACCTTCAAATTTGGATGGAGGATCAACCTTTATGGGCTATACCTATCCTTCAGGTTGATGTAAATGCTTCTTTATGATGATTAATATATATTCCTCTTTCGATAAAATAAAAAAAAAAAAAAACAGTTGCTCTTATGCGGGGAAAGTGGTTAAAAAATCACTTCACAATTTTGTCCCTTAAAAATAGAAGTTAAATGTTATTTTATATGTAATTAACTCAATTTTAAAGAATATTTTTGGTATTGAAAGCATTGGATTGGCTTCAATTTGAAGGACGGAACTAGTGTTCTTGCAACTTCCACGTTGGAGCCGTGGAACCTACGGATACACCGTTTGAAGAGCAACAGAAGTTTTAGATTGCTACCTTTTCTATAACGTGCTTCAGAACATGAGATAATGTAGCCCAACAGGCTTCCATTTGACATACATCTTACCCTCTGATTTGTTAACACTAGCAATACTTTTGTTGGAAAGGAGCACAAAGACTATTTTTTTTCTTATTTGAGGAATTGAAAGTAAAAATTGCTGGAAAAATTAAGTTAAAACACAAATTTTGAGCCACTAAAAATGTGAGACCCACACATCCTTTGATGTGAGTCTAGGGTGCTATGAATTCACCTCTATAAAGAGATTAAGATCAAGCATTTATTTGTTCAAATCCATAGAGATTAGAATAAAATAATTACTCTTAAAGTGACCAACATGACCATGATTTACTTAGGTAAAGTAGGCTTGTCCCACATTGGTTTTTCAGGAAACCAACGAAGGGCTTATAAAAGCTTCCCCTCAAGTTAGGTTTAGGCCCCACGGAATACTGGATTTTGTGAAAGTGAGAGAACCTACCCAACACATGGGTCCACCACACGCACTCCACACCAAACTAGTGTGGGTGCGACCAACTTAGTTTAATTAATTTTTTGCACCAAATTTAAATTTTATTTTTAAATTCAAAAGATGTGACCCTTAGTGAAAGGGCATGTTTAGCTGGTAAGTTTCCACGAACAGGAATGTATATGCCTATTTAAACTGAAGTTCTTCTCCAATTTTAAATAGATCAACAATGGATGAAAGCTAGAAACTTTGTGCAATTTCTAGATCGTCCCTGTCTGATTTTCTAACCCATTTCTGCAGTGAATTTTGTTCAAAATTCTACAGTCTTATCATTTCATCTTCTTTGAAACTTTGCCGAAATTCAAAGGCAAATTTCCTAGTAATTTTCAGAGGTGAATTTCTGTCTAGAAATTCTGATTCTTTCCAATCTCCCTGCATTCATTCTTGATTGTTATTCAGAATTTTTCCTATGCATTTTGAGAGAGTACAAACACGGTCTAGTTCGCTAATCCCACAGGTTGAAGTGCTTCTTCTACACGTTGTGATCATGGCATCCTTGGAGGCAGGTACCCATTCATCCCATTAGCACCATTGTGGGGGGCAAATTTGTCCTAAGGACAAAGTGTGAAACATTTGCCTTAATAAAACCGTTTGTTCCTTGGTTTTCTGTGTTCTTGGTTCCTGCAGTATTGTAAGTTCTTTAATTCTGTATTTTATTTGAATGTCTAGAATCATATAGGTAGTATTTAATTATACTAGATTATATACAGATTGTTAAATTGTAGTATCACTTTGTCCATACACGTAGGGAGGATAACAATCTTAAGACAGATTCTTCATTAATTCCTTTATTGTGTTTGAGTTTTACTGAATTTACAATTTTGTGTGTTGTTTACATTTTGGGATGATTAAGCCATAAATGAAAATTAGATTTCGTACTAGAAGACTTATTTGGTCTTGCATTTTAAAGCACTAGATTTCTATCTTTTTGCTTTGTAGAATGATAGTTTTCATGTTGGTCATGGATACTAAAATCTAGAATTTTGCATTGACCAAGGCTTTATTTTGAGTCGCTCGTACACGATGCACGTTTAGGTATCTAGAGAGTCAGTATCAGCCTTGATTGAAGAAATGCATGAATAGTGGCTTTATCCCTATTTTTTGTATTGGAAAATTTGTTTCATTATGTTAAAGTCAAGTACTTTAAATTCTAATTTTTGAATTGTATAGTGAATTTTAAGTGTTTTAAAATTCCTTAATATTTGAATTGCATGATTAGTATTGTTTTGGTGATTGAATGGTTCACCATTTTGAGAGAGACTTGTACTTTTATATTGTTATTCTACACAAATATATATTGTTCCCTCTAATGTATAACATGTTATAATCTACGATTTACTAATCATACGAATTGTGGTAATTTGTGATTGTAATTCACATGAAAAAGTTTGATTCTTGTGAATCTGGTACATCGGCCAAACTTGTCTCTTATTAAGAATAGAAGGGCACATGGGACACTATGACTGCAATAGAGGAAGTGTGTCAAAATTGGGTTGGGAGTTCTAAAGACAAAGATCCACCTATTTGAAGTGTAAGTTATACATCAATGGCCAAGATGGAGTACCAGTGCTGTCACGCCCTAAAATTTAGGTGATTTATATATAAATAACTTGTCATCCCCTGACAATATCATGCATATTAAAAATGTTATCCATCCAGCTTTCAAAATTCATAACTAAAACAATAATTAAAATCTAATTACCTAGAAAACATATAAACTAGAAATAAACAAAGATAATTTTCTCCTTCTCTCACAAAAATAATTTTCTCCTCTCTCCACCATTCTCTTAACTGCTTCTATCGAGTAGCTCTTTCATCAATAGGAGAAATTCTCTCTCTATTTTTTTTTTTACTATATATATAGAGCTACAATGTTTAACCCTAATATTTTATTGTGGTTTCCAAAGTTCCCGAATTACCTACAAGTTAAAATTACCACTATGCTTTACCTATGTGGTGAGTAATTACTCGAAATGCCCTAACATCTAGCATTAACAATTTAAATTGTAACAAATACCAAATGCCATATAGTAATAATAATAATAATAATAACGAGAATTTTGGAGTTTTACAATCTATCTCCATAAAAAAATAATTTCGTCCTCGAACTTTAACAAAAGGTACCTCTAGAAACAAACAGGTATGGATAGTTAGCACGAATCGTTGCCTCACGCTCCCAAGGGGACTCTTCCACTCCATGATGCCTCCACAAAACTCACACCAATGGAATGGTTTTGCCTCGCAAATTTTGTTCTCTTCGGTCCTCAATCTTGACTGGCCTCTCCTCAAAAGAAGCATCATCATCTAAGTCTAATTCAACCCAATCTATTACATGTGAATGGTTTGGCTCATACTTTCGTAACACGAACATATGAAATAACTATGAACTCCAGCCAATAGGGGTGGAAGTTCTAATCGATAAGCTACCACACCAACTTTCTCTAAGATCTCAAAAGGATCAATATATCTAAGGGGCAATTTCCCCTTCTTCCCCTAGTGGATAACACCTCTACATGGCATCACTTTCAGGAATATATGGTCACTAACCTCATAGGACAAAGGTCGCCTCCTCCTATCAGCATAGCTTTTCTGACGACTATGAGCTGTAAGAAGATGTTGACGAATTCGTCCCACCTTCTCGGTGGTCTCTTGCACTAAATCTAGTCCCAGAGTAGTAGTTTGACTAATCTCAACCCAACATAAAGGTGATCTACATGGTCTTCCATACAATGCCTCGTAAGTTGCCATCTCAATACTGGATTAGTAACTATTATATGATGCAAACTCCACTAAAGGTATACGATCCTCCCACCTACCCCAAAATCCATCACACAAGATATAAGCATACGCTCTAAGATCTGTATCACCCTCTCAGACTACTCATCTGTTTGAGGATGAAAAGCAGTACTGAATAACAACTAAGTACCCAATGCATCTTGAAAACTCTGCCAAAATCGAGCAGTAAATTTTAGATCTCTATCCTATAAAATGGAAATTGGAACCCCATGCAATCTGACTATCTCTCTAATATAAAGTGTGGTTAAAGCATCTATGATATCTGTAGTACGAATCAGCAAGAAATGGGCCGACTTGGTCAACCAATCCATGATCACCCAAATAAAATCATGACCTCAAAAAGACCTCGGCAAACTAGACACAAAGTCTATAGTAACATTCTCCCATTTCCACTCTGCCACTACCAAGGGCTGCAATAATTCTGTAGGTCGCTAATGCTCAGCCTTCACCTGTTGACTGGTAAGACATCTCGACACAAACTGAGCCACGTCCTTCATCATGCCACTCCACCAATACTGACGACTAAGATCATGGTACATCTTAGTACCACCTGAATGAATTGCAAACCAAGAGTGATGGAACTCTCTAAGCACATCTAACCTCAATTGCTCATCATTTGGGACAAGAACTCTCCCCATGTATCGCAAACTACCAACATCATGAATCACCCAATCACTAGACTCCTCACTTTCCCAGACTCGTGCACGAATAGACTCTACCTCAATATATAGTACCTAAGCCTCAACCACTCTAGTCAAAACATTGGTGTAGCCACAAGACTGCAAAACACTGCATGATCAGGCCTCTTCTTGTTAAAGTCTATACTTACGCAAGTCTTCCATCATCTACCACTCACGAATAGCTATATAAGCAACTATACCTCAAGGCTTATGACTCAAAGCATCGGCCACTACATTTGCCTTTCCAGGATGGTAATGCAAATTGAAATCATAATCCTTCAAATACTCCATTCAACGTCTCTGTCTCATATTAAGATCCTTTTGAGTGAACAAATATTTCAGACTCTTGTGGTCTGAAAACACGTCAAATCACTCCCTATACAAATAATGTCTCCAAGATTTCAAAGCAAAAACTACAGCTACTAACTCTAAGTCATGGGTAGGATAATTCTACTCGTGCAGTTTCAGCTGATGAGACCCATAAGCCATAACTTTCTCATCTTGTATCAACACAAAACCCAAGCCATCCTTAGACGCATCACAATAAACAGTATAGCCTAAACTACATGCTGGAACCACAAGTATAGGAGCACTAGTCAACACCTTCTTCAGTTCTTGGAATGCTTGCTCATAGGTATTATCCCACTGAAACTTGACTCCCTTTTAAGTTAAACAAGTCATAGGATGTGCTAGACGAAAGAAGTCCCATATGAACCTACAGTAATAACTAGCAACCCAAGGAAACCGCAAATCTCAAATACTGACTTAGGCCTATCCCAATCAGCCACTGCCTCTACCTTAGTAGAATCAACAGAGATACTCCCTGCAAAAACCACATGCCCTAGAAATTTCACCTCTGATAGCCAAAACTCATAATTACTAGCCTTAGCATATAAGTGATGCTCACGGAGAGCATGAAGAATAATCCTCAAATGCTGCTCATGTTCCTCATTTGATAAAGAATAGATGAGGATGTCATCTATAAAGACCACCATAAAAGAATCTAGGTAAGGCTAAAAGATCATGTTTATGAGATCCATGAACACAGTTGGAGCATTAATTAACCCAAATGGCATGATAACAAACTCATAGTGGCCATAACGAGTACGAAATGATGTCTTAGCTATATCCTCCTCTCTGATCTACAACTGATGATACCCAAACCGAAGGTCAATCTTCGAGAACCATTTTGATCCTCTCAACTAGTCAAATAAGTCATCAATCCTCAACAAAGGATACTTATTCTTAATAGTAAACCTTATTCAACTGTCGATAGTCCACACACAACTTTAAAGTCCCGTCTATCTTTTTAGGAAAAATAATAGAAGCTCCCCCCACGAAGATGTGCACAGCCTAATGAAACCAAGATCAATTAAGTCCTGTAACTTTGTCTTGAGCTCTTTAAGCTCTGCAGGTGCCAATCAATATGGAGCAATCGAGATAGGTGCAGTGCTAGGCTACAAGTCGATGCAAAACTATACATCTCTCTACAGGGGTAATCCAGGTAATTTTTCAGGGAATACATTAAAGCACTCACAAACAACCTGAGGAAGTCCAGAATCTTATAGGACATTGTCACTAAGCACTACGCTCATTAACAATCTAGTTAAATGATTTTGCCACTTCAAATCTGGCAGTGGTGGGGGTAACACTGCTCTAAAATCTCCCCAAAAATAAAAGCAAACCCCTTCTAGTGTGTAGGCAATCACCCTTTTACGCTGGCAATCTATAACTTCATGGTGTTCAGATAACCAGTTCATGCCCAAAATTACATCAAACTCAAAAATAGGCATGACCCGCAAGTTAAAAACAAATCGAAACCCAGATATCTCTAGCACTCTATCTTTACACATTTGATCAACTCAGACACTACCACTCATAGGAGAATCAACACATAAAGGTGCCTCTAGTAATTCTACCTCCAAACCCAAAGTAGATGCACAAATACTAGATAGAAAGGAATGTGAAGCACCAGTGTCAAATAGAACTGCAATGTAAGTGTTATATAATAAGATTATACCTCTAATGATAGAACGATCAATGGACTCCTCCTACGGAGTTAGTGCATAGACACGACCCTAAGTCCTCTGACCCTGACCTCCTCCACAAACTTGAGACTGATACTGATGTGGCTATAACCCAACTGTAACTACTAGGATCTACTGAGCCTGTGTCCCTACTAGTCCAGATTAAACATGCTGCTGAGTCTGGTCCTTCTGTGAAGCATACTGATGTGTAGAAGCAAACTGCAATGTCTGAGAGATTCCGACTACTCCTCGTCTAGATACCCTGTGTGGGCAATTATACTTATGATACCTAGGGTCCTCACATAGGAAACACAATATCTAACCTTGTTTGAATCTCTATCCAAACTGGTATGTCTGTCCATACCTTTGATTGGACTGAGTGGATTGTCCATACCTCTGTCCATGCTGGTGAGTATTCCTCAGAGATTGAGGATGTCTCGGAGGCCCATGTGAATGAAAAGTCCTCTGTAGAGGCCCCTATGAATAATAATTCCTCTGCCTCTTCCCAGCATTACTCTCAGATTGAGTACCCCTTTAACGCGATACGATATTCCTGATGTCCGAGCATCATCCATCTCTCTCTCAACAATAAGCACTCGTTCTACCTCATTCGAATACCTATGGAGGTTCAGTACTGTCACCTTGCTGTGGATAGCAGGCCTTAGACCCCACTCGAACTTCCTAGTCTTCACCTCCTCATCCTGTATTATCATGGGAGAAAATCCGGCCAACTCAGCAAACTTAGCCTTGTACTCCATCATAGCCATATCCTTCTGCACAAGATGAAGGAATTCCTATGGCTTAGCTATCCCAATAATAAAAGGAAAATACTGTTTGAGGAATACCCACCAGAGATGTAAGCTTCATCACCCACCACTCATTAGCCTCTCCCTCCAACTGGAAAGTGGCTAGTTGCACTCTAGTGCGGTCCTCCGTGATACACATAGCATCAAGAATTTTCTCGACTTGTTTGATCCAATGCTTAGCTGCAATAGGATCTGGCTCTCCCTTAAAAGACGGTAGATCTTGTTTCTTAAACTCTCTCAATGTCATTATTGTTGCACTTTCCTGAGTCACAGCAGGTGCCACTACCGGTGTCTTAACTAGTGTTGCAATTGGACCCCTAGCTGTCTGGGAGAATGCTTGGATCATCTCTTTCATAGCCTGAAGGAGCTCTCTACCCTCTCTAGTGCCTCTAGAAGTAGAGGCTGGTGCCTCTGCCTGTGTCTGTGGTGGTGTCTATGCCGATACTTGACCTCTACCTCTACCTCCACCACGTCCACTACCACGTCCTGACATCGTGCAATTCTACAAAAGAGAATCGAACTACTAAGTACACAATGAGGACTAAAAAGAATAGAAAAATGTAACAGCAATCAAATAACACATAGGCCCAAATGCTACCCGAAGCCCAATGTATATCTTGAACCTATGCTTTGATACCAAGTTGTCATGCCCTGGAATTTAGGGGTGATTTACATATAAATAACTTGTCATCCCCTAACAATATCATACATATTAAAAATGCTATCCATCCAGCTCTCAAAATTCATAACTGAAACAATAATTAAAATCTAATTACCAGGAAAACATAGAAACTAGAAATAACCATAGCATCTATCGTCCCAAAATTCCAAAGTAAAATAATACATATAGTATCTGACTATAAACGTGAGTCTACAATCATAAAATATATCCAAGAGTCTAATATCTAGAATCATATCCAGTCCAAATCTAGCATAAAAGTATCACGCTCATCTATCATCATGACAATTCAGGAACTGAATTTCCTTCCTCACCTCTGTTAGCACCTGCAAGGCCTAGTAGGAGTGAGCTATTGCCCGTAGTCAAGATCAACTCTATGTAGTGTAATGTGTCATTAATAGTGAGATGACATAATCAAAATCTAACATAAGTTGAAAATCATATGTATGACATGCATCTCCAAGCATAAAGTCAAATCATATATGAATATCCAAGCCATGCACTATGTCATCATGACTGTCATGCAGCGTCATACATTCCATGAATTTGAGTAACTTCTCAATCTTTATTATATTTTTTGGGGGAACAATGGCTTTATTGAGCTTCCATTAACAGTGCCATCCATCTACACGTTTTCAAGAGCTTTCACCTTGCGGTACACGAGACCAGTAAAATTGTTGGCCAAGATGGTTTCAAGCTTTTCACCCAAAGAAGGAATCCCTGCTTGCTTTTATTTTCCCATCGTTGTTCTTATTATCTTATTAATATTTCCATGCCACAATATCCAATATTTGTGCAAGTCCAAAGCATGGAACATTGCAAAATCTCACATATATTATGTAATTCAAGGCATGGTAAACATAGACAAATAATAATTATATTCCGTCACCTCCAGCAGCGAGACCCAGCTACCTCTCTCTCTCTCTCTAACATCCTGTTCTCTAACATTCTCTTTCTTTCTCTAACCTAAGACTCACTCTTCTAATTTTTTTTTTTTTTTTCGCTCTCTGTTATTTTTTTTCTTTTCTTTATTTTTTTTTATTTTTCTTTCCTCATGCCCCAGCCATTATTATAGTCACGGTTGAATTTCCAGCCACTCCACAACCAGTGATGCGCTAGTCTGTGCGCCCCTCTCTCTCTCGCCAAACTCTTTCTTGCTCTCTTTCTTCCACTCACTCACCCATACAGCTATAACTACATAGACAATATACATATATGAACATTGTGCACTAGACACGCACATATTACACCCAAACCCACACACCAATCAATGATAATGAAATCTACATAATTCTTTGCCTTCACCCAATACGTAGATGAGTCTTTATAGCTTTTGCCAGTATAATCACACGCACATACTCTCATCTCACCTAGCACCACCCTGATACATACAACCGACAATATAAAGATTCATGCATACTAGTATATACTTATGCTCATGTATATGTATGTGTTTCCAGTTATATTAAAATCACATGGTATACTGAAATGCAGACGCATATATATATATATATATATATATGTATGTATGTATGTATGTACATAAAACGGTCAAGGAAAAAAAAATCAATGAGGGATTGATCTATCATCCTACTTCATCGTCGGTAACCAGAGACTTGCCGAAAAAAACAAACCGCACCAAAGTTTCACCTTCTCTCACAGAAATAATTTTCTGCTCTCTCCGCCATTCTCTTGACTGCTTCTAATGGGTAGCTCTTTCATCAATAGGAGAAATTCTCTCTATTTTTTTTTTACTATATGTATAGAGCTACAATGTTTAACCCTAATATTTTATTGTCGTTTCCAAAGTTCTCGAATTACCCACAATTTAATTTGCCATGATGCTTTACCTATGTGGTGAGTAATTACTCAAAATGCCCTAACATCTAGCATTAACAATTTAAATTGTAACAAATACCGAATGTCATATAGTAATAATAATAACGAGAATTTTGGAGTTTTACAAGGGCAACCAGTTTTGCCAAGGACATCGGTTAAACCAAGCCAATCTATTTATAGAAAGGGTCCAATCATTTAGCACACTGCTCGTAAGAGTGTACCATGTCTGACTTACTTGAAGAAACTATGGGTGTCCTCGCATCCTGTTGGCACAGATCACAGTTCACATGCAATGGAATCACATTTCTGCCAAATGTGCATTCTAGAAAATGCAAGGAAGAGTACTTTTGATGTGGTTCCTGTCATGGTTAAGGGATCTTTATCTGATGTATCTTTATATCCATCTTCGTATTTTTAGTTATATGTTTAGTTGTGAGTTAGGATACTGTTGTGTATTATGGTGGTGCTAGGAATACTTTAGTATCCATGTACCCAAAAATTATACTATGTGTTGTGACGTATTTATAGTATGTGTTGTTTTAGTTAGTAGAAAATAACTTGTTTTAGCATTAATTGTGTATGTGTTATTTCATGTCATTTATAGTTTTACTCAAATCTTTTAGAAGTAGTAGTATAAACTATAAACTCCTTTAACTTGAAAGTGTTCAAACTAAAGAAGGTAAAAAGTAGGTCTTTACTTTTAGTAAAGAATGTATGAAATGTTTATACAATATCTAAAAGAGATTGAGAACCAATGTAGTAAGAAGATTAAGGTGATAGAGATGGTGAAAATGAAACACTAAGTGCTTAAGTTATTATTCACCAACTTACAACAACTTATTCAGTACACCAAACTGCAGTTGCTCAAAATTAATATCTAACTCTCAAGGAAATGATAATTACTATATTGAGTAGTTCTGGTTAATCTAGAAATGTGGGGAACACTTTATTTTTCATAACTTATGTTCTCACTAAGATACCACATGAGACTCCTAGTAAAACACCTTATGAATTATGGATAAGTCGTGGACCATATTTTAAATTCTTAAATATTTGTAGGGGTGTTTGGCTAAGGTGGTCGGTCCTATTTTTTAAAGGATTAAAATAGGATCGAGAGGTATTGATTGTATAATCAGAGGTTATGCATAAACACAGTAGTGCATGTCGGTGCCTTATATGCTAGTTTGAAATTTCTGATATTCTTAGAAATTTATTTAATCTAGAAATGTGTCATTCTTGGAGAATGGATTTCCTTGTGATCTTGCACAAGAATCTAGTTCTGTTTAAAGAACTTTAGATTTAGCAACATACCAAGACCTAGGGTCTATGGATGAAGCATACAGGATTAATATAGACAAAATTTAAAAAAAAAAAAAAACAAGAATATCAATGGGTTTTTGATCCAGATTTCTTGACATTAATGATTAGGAAAAATGCCTCAGAGTTTTAAAGGATTGTGTTATCTTGGTAACTTGTTTAGGGAAAAGAGTTTATAAATAATAAATTTGAATTCATTTTTAGGAAAAATTACACTTGGGACCTAGTGGAGTTTTCACTTAGAGAAAAACTATTAGGATACCAGTGGATCCTCAAGAGGGAGATGAAAACTGATGGATCAATTGAATTATGAGATGACATCCTTAAATGGTGATTCAATAAGGATAACTTTAAACGGACAAGGTCTATAGCCCCTTGAAACGAGAAAAAGTTATGCAATTTTGTTAAGTCTTTGTATAGACTTAGACAAGTACTAAAACAATGACAAGAGAAGGTTGACAGTGAAGAAACGTCAAATGGATGCATGTGACATGAATGTAACAAAAGTGTTTATGAGATAGACACGAAATGTAAAGCCCTGAACCTTCATTTTCTAATTTAATATGATTTTTTGGAAGTTTTATATTATTTTATTATATCCTACAAGTCAAGTTGACCATTTTATGACTTATGTAGCAATGTAAGTTTGGGGGAGAACCATGGGATTATTTCCCATGGGTGTTTCCTGATCTCACACACACACTCACACTCACGCTTACGGACACACACACACTTTCAGCCGAAAGAAGAGAAGGGGGGGGAGAAGAAGAGAAAAGATGATAAAAGAGGAAGAGAATGAGAGATCAAGAGGACAAAGGAAGCTCAGAGAGCTCAACCCTAGGTAGAGAAGCCATTGTTAAGCTTGAGGAAGCTTAGAAGAAAGGTATAAACCCTAGCATCTTGTATACGTATATATATGTGTGTGATGTTGTGATTGGAGACTCTTTTGAGTCCAATTTGGTTAGATTTTGAGGTTTTAAAAGCTTATGTTAGTGGATTTGGAGTTTGGGTTAAAAACTTCCATTTTTGTGTATGCTGGGGTCTGAGATTCAAACCCTAGATCCCTTTAATTTACTTCTTTAAAGTGTTTTATTTTGAGTTATTGTAGCCTTCTTGGGTCAATCTTTGAACCCTAGAAGCGTTGAAAGAGTTTGGGAGAATTTAGTTTGAGTTGAATGAGATTTGAGAATTTTCGACTAGGTTTTCATTTTCCTAGAAAATGAGTCAACCCATTTGTCTCAGGAGTCAACCATTGTCTAAAGAGTTCATAGTTTCACTTCCCAGAAAAAGAGTAGACCCATTTGCCTCAGGAGTCGACCCATATGTCCAAAGAGTTCACAGTGTCACTTTCCCAAAAAAAGAGTCGACCTATTTGCCTTAGGAGTCAACTCTTTTGTCTAGAAAGTTCAAAGTTTCACTTTTGTCAGCCAAAAGAGTTGACACCTTTACCCAATGAGTTAACCCTTTTTGTCAGAAGTGTCTACCCTTTTCATTAGTTATACTAACCATTTTCTCCTTTAGTTTTAACACTTCAACACCTATGCTCTATGAGATTACTTCTCCTTTTCTTCAAGTTAAAGAATAGAGTCAATGTGTTTGACCATTTTATGTGTTCTACATGTAGAGACACCTTTGTTAAGCATAACCCTCAAGATTAGAGGTGTGTAACGACATGCCATAAGTAAAATTTGTTACTTTCCAAATGTTTTCAAGTTCAAATATGTTCACAGCATTGTTTTCCACTACTTTCAATGCATCAATAACTATGTTCAAGAATAAATATCATGCTTTGAAATGCATATAAAACTTTGCTTATGATATAAATTGAAACCCGTGGACCATAGTGTTTTAATGAAAGAGATGCATGATTTCGAAAGTATTAGTGCCAACTCGAGGTCTTTTATAACAAGACCTTGAACTAGCAATGATGGTCCTACGATAGGGGATGCGAAATAATCTATCGCTATGTTTGGGAGATGTCCCTCAACTTTAAGCCCTATGTTGTGCGACCTTTAAGGTTGCTAATGCTGAGCTTTGCTCTGATGTCAGGTTATAGAACATGTATGATTTTAGAACAAAGAGATATGATATGTTTTGATACTATATGAAAAGTTATGCTATGCTTTAACAATGAACAATGTTATAATGTATCTCTCTTTTATGACATTATATTTTGAAATGAAGCAATTTTTCAATATGAAAGCTTATGCCATAAATGGTTTATTTATTATTTATATAATAGATATGAATACTAGTCCATGGTATTTTATGCTCATGCATCATTGTTATTCATTAAGCGTATAGCTTACGTTTCTCAAAATGTTTTCAGGTAACTAAATCAGGAGGTCTTAGGAGGGGGCCCTTTATATGGATGTTTGAGTTACCGCCCATGGGCCTTATCTTATGAAATGTGCTATTTGGGGTTAAACCCAATGATGTTTTGTAAACCCTTATAAATGGAATATTTGTGGCGGCCTAGAACAAGCCCATATGATATATTGGTTTTGGGTTAGGCACAACTCTGCCATGTATGACACACGTATTATCTTAAGTTTATAAATTTTATTTCTGCAATTATGTATCATTTTAAGTGATTATGCATAGGAGTTCAACCGGATTATGAGATGTGCGGCCTTGGATAGCTAAGCTACTGGCCTATCATGCACCCTAAATCTACATAGGCTGGGTTACGAGGCGTGACACGAAGTACATAAATGTCATTGTTTGCCCTTATGTGAATCTTCATCTCACATAAATATAACGGTAACTGCATATCCTTTAGGAATATTCTTGGATAATAGGCAATTTAATGTAAAACATGAATTGCGCTCACTCGGATACTACATACTCCAAATTGAGTAGATATGCAATTAACCTAAGGTTAAACCACTAGAAGGCTATAGTTAGGATACTCTGATATCTGAGACACACTTAGAACTATGAGTTGCATTACATGAGATATCCAAACATATTTGGCAGGTTACATTGATGCATACTAGATATCTGACACTAAATACTCCAAATTCTTGAATGGATACTTTACCCTTGGAAGTGCATCTATCTCTTGGAAATCCTCTAAAAGAAACAAGTATAGCTAGATCTATAATGGGACCTGAAGTTATTGCTAGCAAGTGACAAAGCTAGGGGACTTTATAATTTCTTAGAAGATATTTCTCATAACCTGTGTTAACTATTTGCGTACATTGTGATAGACAATCAGCAATAGCAAGGGCACAAAATTATATCTATAATGGTGAGTCACGACAAGTATGTCATTGATTATATCTAGTCAAAGGATAATATTGCGAATCCTCTTACAAAAGGCCTGGTAAGAGATCATGTAATTCTTCATCGAGGGGAATGGGCTTTAAAGCCTATAACTTTAAAAGTTACCATAATGGCAACATAATTTACCTGATTGGAGATCCCAAAATCTAGGTTCAATGGGAGAACAAAATTATGTGTGACTTAGGAAAAATCACTGAGAAACTTGTTCCACTACCCACTCCTGTGATGAAATAGTGATAACCTATAGCGATTGTTAGGACAAGCTAAGTTTTTAATGATTCTTATATATTGGAATGCCAAGTGGAGTATAACAGGATACTCTTAATCAGAAATCACTTATGTGAGTGTGAAGGGGCAGTTTCTATGAGAATTTCAAATCTAAATTCTCTAAAAATCTCATAAAACTTCTAGGCATTGTTCAAGGCTAAAATGAACACAATCGTGAGAACCAAATTGTGTCGAGAAAGGAATCGTGTGATTACTATTGTCTCGGTTTATACAAATGGCTAAACAGTTCAAGACATCATGTTCATTGGTTAGCCAATAAACCCGATAGTATTCCACTAGGGAAGGTTCAAAGCCCAAAGCCACCTATTCTGATGCAGTAACTTTCCACTAAAACTCTCTCTGTCGTGTCAATATTTTCATTTGCATTACATCATTCAATCTCATTCATGTGGGGGATTGTTGAAAAAATTGTGTTCAAACATAAACTTTGAGCCACTAAAAATATGGGACCCACACATCCTTTGATGTGGGTCCAAGCTTCTATTAATTCACCTCTATAAGGAGATTAAAATCAAGCATTTATTTGCTCATATCTAAGAAGATTCAAATGAGATAATAACTCTTAAAGTGGCCAACATGACCATGGTTTACTTAGATAAAGTAGGTTTATCCCACATTGGTTTCTTATGAAACCAATGAAAGGTTTATAAAGGATTCCCTTCAAGTTGGGTTTGGGCCTCAAAGGGTACCCAATTTTGTGAAAGGGAGAGGTATTGGAAACTGCTAAATTTCTCACAATCCGGCTATAGTGCATACGCATAATATCAAAAATTTTGATCTGATTAACAGGAACTAATCTACGTGATTAGTATTATACCTTCGAGATCTCTCTGGTTTGATCCCAAATGCCAACAGTTATGACATTTGAAAACCTTTTACTTTGATATCGAACAGTAAGCAATAGCAACAAGCACGAATCAACTGCTTGAACTCAACCTTTAGACTTCTATTATATTCCTTGTACATGCCTTACTTCAGAGAGAGTAGACTCACAGCTGCTAGGATTTCTTTCTCTCACAAAAATGTATATCTTTCAATTATGAGTAAGTGTAAACCTAGCTACTCTTAGAGTACGTATATATAGAGGCAACAACAGATATTACAGAATTAGTATGACTAGAGCTTCCTATGCAAATAAGGATTCCTAATCTAACCAGGATTAATCCCTAATTATGTAAATTGTAATTTATACCATTAATGAATTATAATTATACTCTCTGTCATACTAGGAATTATGTTTCGAGCCCCATATTATTAAATGTTTATTTATCTCCCCACATTAAGATCACAGATACTCGTGTATTAAATTAAATTATTGACAATTAAATTTAATGGACTTATTTAATTCATTGAGACATTCCACTTAACTTATTTGATATATCAAATTCATAATCCACCTGTAGGGTTTGACATAATCAAAACTTATAAGCATCCTAAAGGGGGTATCATCAATCCATATACCGGGACGTGGATTCCATTAATAATTAATATTCACCATACACATAATGTTATTGTCTAACTCACTGAGTTTATTGACCCACAAAAAATCTCACTTTTCTGTGAATCAAAATAATAAACACTACATACACGTGTCTATTTATTATATTAGAATTAAGAGCATAAGCATTCATAATAATTATGAGGTATTAATTATTTTATATAGTTAGTATAAAAACAATTACCTCAACATGGTTCTGTTAAAAAAAATAATTTTTTTAAATTTAACTCTTTAAAATAGCTAAGAGAGCACTTTAGAGAGCCCTTTAGAGATGCTTTTACTCCATCAATTTCTTGTTTACCGTCTGATGCTTGTTCAAAATGAAAATCAATAGTACAGCGGTGCTCAATCTATGTTGTTTAGTAGTATGAGATGCAAAATGCCATTTAGTAATAGCATAGTGTCACGGGTTGCCACCCGTGGCACGTCGAGGGCCGCGAGGGACCTTGGCGTGGGGCAGGTCTGAGCATGATTGGCCGGTGGCATGGCAACCTCGTAATTTGTATTTTCCATATTTATTGGATTTATGGATTATGACTCCTCGAGGGGGTAGGATGTTTCTTCCTATCAGTTTGGAGATGGCTCAGAATGCTATTATAAGGGGGGGCATGGTGTTGACTCTACCACCCCCTGGTGCTACCGAAAGGGACAGCATTCAAGTGAGTCCCCCAAGGGAGTGGGCGAGACTTGGGGGCCGGCTGTGGCACGTGGCTGCAGTCCTCATGCTAGTCAAGGGGCTACATGGGCGGCATTGTGCCCGGTGGGGCAAATGTTGGGCATTGGCGTCGAGGATGGGGTTGTGGCATTCGCACCCGCTACGCCATAATTATAAAGTGGTGGGGCTTATGTCCATGACGGATTGGACCTCGGTGTGCACACTTGCATGCCGTGTGTCTCGTGTGCACTTGCGCATTGGGTTCACGCTTGTGCACACGGCCGCTTGGTTTGGCTAGCATTGGTGTCGCGGGGCACTATGCTGTGGGCTTAACAGTCGCTATTCGGTGGTGTCTTTCCTTGCGGGCAACCTTGACGCGGGGCGCTAAGAGCTTCAAGGATGGAGGCGTTGTGCCTAACAGGTGATGCTTGGCTGACGCGCGCATGTCTAGTTGCACATGGCCATCTGGCTTGTGTTTCGAGAGGGACTGGCGCTAAGCACGTTGCTTGCTGTGTGTGCGCGCATTTGAGTATGGCGTTGCTATCGCCTATAGCTTGGGTTGCCTTATGGCTTGAGCATCAGAGGTCCGTGCTTAAAGAGTTATGCGGGGCATTACGGATGGATCCTGGACAAGCGCATAATCTTATGCCTTGGTGTTTGAGTTTGGCGGGACTATTGCTTGGAGCATAGTCGCCTCACGGGTGTATTCCGCTGCGTATGATCATGGCGGGTCGCATTTAGTGTCACCGTGTGGTGCCCGGCCTGCCAGCCCGTGACACATAGGCATGCATTGTGCAGAAAAACAATGAGAATTGGTGATGTGCTTATTCGTTCATTTACTAATACTCTTCTGAATCTTAGAGGTTTTAGTTTTCTATTTCCAATTGCAGCTTCTGTTACGTTGGGCAAATTAAGATTGTAGTCTACTCTCTCTCTCTCTCTCTCTCTCTCTCTCCCTCTCTCTCTCTATATATATGATATGTTGGATGTGTGTATACTGATTTGAGTTGAAGGAAACAATAGTTTGACACTATAAATGAAGCTTAGCTTATTAGATGGCAAGAAGGAACTAGTCATGTTTTATGATCTTCGGATCATATATTGTATGGAACTCAGACCAAAACGAGGATTGCCTATTGCAAACGTGACATCTTCAAAGCCATTTTTGAAAAGCAGGACTGCCTACTTTCAATTGGCAAATATTAGTCTGAAATTTTGCTTGTGAACATATGGAAGCGTATAATTTACAGAAGAGTCTGCCGATTTCCTGTTAGGCAATTAACTTCATGGTAGTAAACATAAAATTAAGCCGTGTTGTGCTTCGATGCACTACATGAGTTGCCATTATCTTCGATCCTGTAATAGACTGAGTTCTGAATGTTACATTAATTTAAGACGAATGTCTGCTATGTATCATTTGAAAATTGGACATATAGTATAGTAAAATGTTGGAATATTTTGTCACTGAGAAGTCCAAGTGCTCCAAAAAATGAACCTCGGTTT
Source organism: Euryodendron excelsum (assembly GCA_033060915.1). Lineage (NCBI taxonomy): Eukaryota > Viridiplantae > Streptophyta > Magnoliopsida > Ericales > Pentaphylacaceae > Euryodendron > Euryodendron excelsum. The sequence goes on from CM065385.1 coordinate 15,263,478, forward strand.
GGTTATGTTCACAAGCAAACAAACAGCTCCTCAAGTTCTGTTCTCTTGATCATATCTCTCCAGCATAAAGATATTGCCCTTGTCATCCCTTCCTATCCTCATAGTATCATCAACATATCTATGTGCCTCCATTAAGGAACCGGTACCTTGTCTATCATTATGCATATTTAGCACTATTAAAACCATACTGATATAAAATAGTTAACGACTTTTACATACAAGCGTGAGAGAAAAAAGGATACGTGGTTTCGAGCCAGCCCTCTGGATTGAAGATGCCGAGCAAAAGGTCATAGTTTTTTCGAAAGACATTCATCAACTACATATCAGTTTCCACAAACAAAAACTGTTAATTCAGCTTGAAAGAGGAAAATAAATAGAAGAGCTCCTCCAAAGCCGCATTGTTTGATTGAAGCTTTCATGTGCAAGTAGCTTGATATGGGTGTTCTTGAATCTTGCATACCTGGTCTGGGGTGATCGTGGACTTCTTGTATTTGATCTCAACTCTCTGCATAAGATTTGTAACAAAATAGATTTTAATTATTATGTGACAAGAAAAATCTATTGAATTTGTTGAAGAAACAGGAAAAATGTACAGAAGGTGAAGAGCATTTGGAGACTTAACTGAGTTGGATGCAGTCTTGAAGGAGGCTTCAATTTTGAGCTGTCCATTGAACAAATTCAGCCCCCTTACATTGAACATGATCACATTGACTGCTTTACCCTCCATTTTTCCATATCAAAATATTCAAAACTTAGTTAACCACTGACAGAATTATCATAAAACTTTTAATGAAAGGGGGGTTTTTTTTTTTCCAATGGTAATGAACATTGGAGAAATCAGACATTCTAAAGAAAGAGTTTAGTCAGACATGTAAGAGTATCAAACTACTATATTTTGAAAATAATGTAGGAGTTAGTGCTATGTTTGGATATTTGTTTTACTAAGGGAAAGGAAAATGAAAGAGTGAAATAGCTACATATTCATTTTTTCGTTGCAACGAAGTTAACTAAATGATTTTTTTTGAACATATACCTGTTTATTTTCTTTTCATTTCCTATCCCAACCAAACAAAAGAATGAAGTTTAGCTTCTCTCTCTTCATTTTCTTTTCTTATATTTTTGCTCTACTCTTCTTTTCTTTCACAAATTAAATATCTAAACATAGCTATCGATATGCATGTCAAAGCTTGTACCATAGATTTGGGTTCGAGCATCTAAAACCTGACAAAAACAAAATAAATAAAGAAAAAAAATCGTATTGGATATTATATGCGCAAGTCCTGGATTTGATGGGATACTATAGACTCAACTTTTGAATTCGAATTGAGAACTTTCTTTTGTACAAAAATTCGGTAGAAATAGAATTTTTTTTTTTTCTGGTTGAGCGGTCAAACCAATGACTCCATTTCTGTTCCCCATTCTACCTTTCCAAGTCTAAGAAAGTGCCTTTAGATCAGATGCCGATGACAAAAAATGATTCCATTTTAGAGAGACTGAAAAGTTTTTGGCAAATGAATCTGCACTACAAAACCTTTTTCTTTTTCTTTTCCTTCTATGATATTACAATATAAACTGTTGTAGGCCTGAGTCCTGACTCATCTGCTTTTTCTGTTTAGTTCTGATTTACGAAGTACAATTGAATTCACATGATCTTCTAAAAATTAAAGATTTTACATAGAAATAAAAGTCACATTGGAACTTAGTATCTGTCATTTCCATCGGGATAAAATCTTTCCAATAAAAAAGAATTTTTTTTGTTCTTTAGAAGAAAAATAATAGAAAAAACATAGAGTAGTAAGAGAAGATGTATACCTCAGAAACATCGATGGTCTGTAAAAAATCCCCCAAACTGATGAAATCTCTTAATCCGAGCTTCGTTCTTTTCGGCCCCAGGATGGTTATTGTACTATAAACAAGTTTCCAGCATCCACCCACCTTTCCAATTTATAGAAAAAAGCAGAATTCAAACTTCTCAACTACCGATTTCAAGCTCACCTCTATAAATTCATATTCAACACAGAACTGGTTTCACCTTCTCCAGAAATAGGGTAGGCTCTGGAGTTGGATTCTTGGACTCTAGAAGCTTGACCAGACCTTCAATCTCAGATTTCTTTGCAGATGGAACTCCGAAGATACCTCTGTTGGTATCTTTTTGAACCATTTTCCAATGCAACCCATATTGAAATCATTATATCAAAAGTCAATCCACAAAGTTCATTACAAGAAAAATGAAAATTTTATGTGGGTATACCTTGTAATGCCTCAAAGAGGTCTGCTTTGATTTGGGTTGAAGTTATTGAATCTGAAGGTTCTGCTCTTTCTTGCTCTTCACTTCCAACCAAGCTAGAGCTTTGTTCTGCAACTCTGATGGGTCTAAACCCAGATGGGTAGTCCCCAAATCTCGTGCTCTTGTTCCTTGGGTGAGTGGCTGAGAGTGCTCTATGAGCTCTCATCATCTTTATGATACTGGATATTGGAGGGACCACCTGGGAAGCTGGGATTGGTGGCTGGACAAGCTTTGTAGCCATAAGGATTTGATCTTCTTTGTTTTACTGTTTTAGGAAGATGAAGCTCAGTGTCTCTCCCAATAGGGTCCTATCTTCTTCTTCTGCCAGTAGATCTGCAATGTGCTTTGGCATGGTTTTCTTAGAATTTCCTTTTTTTTTTGGGTATTACATGGTCATTATTTGAATAATTGAGAACCTTTATGACATGAGGTGGGAGTTTGCTCTAGCAGATATATATATTTGAGGGTTAGGTTGCAATTTTTTTTCATTCAAGTGCACGTGGTTGAGATTTCTTTTTTTTTTTTTTTTTGGTACATCGAAATAAAGGTTGAGATTTCGTATGTCAACCAAAGTTACCCAACCGCACATTGGTGGCATATTCGAATTGAAATAGCATTGAAATAGCATTATTTATATTGTAACGAGTTCGAACCGGCTTATAATAGTAATCTTTGTGAATAAAATATCGTATGTGGGGGTCTCAGCTTGCATTTTTGGTAGAGTTAGAATCGGGCTTCAGCTACAGCTCATCCTTTGCTAAGAATCCCAGTGGGATAATAGCTGCTTGATCACGTTCAGACAAAGCATCATCCCCTACTACTATTGTTTAGCAAGGAAAAAAAAGGTCATTAAAAAAGAAACCAATGCTTGTTTATTTATTTTGTGGTGCCTGAACCTGAAAGTTTGGCGGGATTGCATGCTTACATATATATGATTTTCTCAATAATGCCACAAGTACATCGATTGTAAAGAAATGATAATTATTATCATTTGTGAAACTACAGATTAATCTAAAATTGAAATGGCACCTCCTTGGGTCCCGTCTTGAACAAGTTCTCCTTCATCATATTTGGCATCATCAAACATGAAATAAGATGAAATTAGACCTCCTTTTAGATGCATGATTCCTATTCTTTTTTTTTTTTTTTCTTTTTTACTTTCCACAATTTGTTTTGCTATAAAATGTCCAGTCGTATGACCAACTACGCTCCTCAAGCTGTACAAGACCACCCTTTACACAAACCTTTGCAGCAAGAGCGTGTGCAAAAATATCGAACTTGAAACCTCATATATGAGGATCAACTGAGCACTAGGTCATATTTAATCACCTGCACCATGGTAGTTCAATTTAAAACCCTGGCCCAATCATGACAATCTTGATATGGCTTATAAATTGCCCCATGGCCCCACAAGAAACCAGATGCTAGCAGGCTACCCATCTGGCTGTGGTTTATGTTTGGCAATTAGACCACTTTGATGAGAGATGATCAGTCCAAAGCTTTAGAAGTTTCCCAGAGACAAGGAGGATGGTAAATGCTATAATCTTAGGTACAATTATTCATGCCAAAAACATTTTTACTACACAAACAGTGTTTCTGATTTTACTGCATAAGGTACTCTGAAATTTTGATGATTCCAATTATAACCAGAAGTGCGCGTCTTAAGCAACAGATTGAGATTTTTCAGGCTCTTGTTGCTGTTTCCACTGCTCAGGGGTAAGAGACTTCTTTATCGAGAGAGCATGGATTTCTTTCATCTCCTCTGCCAATGCAGCATTCACCATCCGATGCCTCTCCAGCAACCTCTTTCCTTCAAATTGTTCTGATACAATCTCTATTGCAAAGCTTGCGCCGCACCTGATAACAGCATGAAACTATTTTCAGTAAAAGAAAATGCGAAGAATGATCACCTCAACAGTCAAAGTGCAGCTATTCCCTAAAAGGAACTTACCCTCCGGATGTATCAATTACTTCCTGAAACACAAAAAACATACAGAGATTAGTTCATGAAGAAATAGTTTCAAACACAAAAAATCACAATGCAGAACAACACAGGATGAAAAAAGAATTATTAAGAGCGCATATGGTGGCAACTCTTAACGAAGAATAGTTTTATGATTTTTTATGGCCCATTTGCCGCCATCTAGGAAGTACGGACACACCGTTTAGGGTGCCGCTTGCGTGTCGGACACACCGCGGACACGGATACTCCTAGGACACGCCAAAATACGTGTCGGACACGCCAGGTGGCGTGTCCTTTTTTTTTTTTTTTTTTTAAGCTGTGGACACGCTGGGGACACAGCTGGGACACGTCGAGGACACGGCTGGGACACGGCTAGGACACGTTTAGGACACGGCAGGGGTTAAAGTGTAATTATGAAAATTTTTAAATGGGTTATATTTTTTAATTTTCTTAACTTCAATATAAAATGTACAAAATATCCCAAATCAAAACATTTCTTCTTCTTCTTCTTCACTGTCCAAACTGCTACTACTATATTTCTTCTTTTTTCTTTCTTTTTTTGTTCTTATTTTTCTTATTCACTGCCCTTTCTGCTGCTTGTTTCACTACTGCTTATGTTCAATGTGGGTACTGCCCTGCAAAATCAACTAAATAAATTGGTACTGCTTACCTGCCACTGCTATTTTTTTTTTTTTTTTTTTTTGTGAAGTTGGATGCTTGCTAGTTCATGCTTTAAATAGTAATGAATCTAATGATGTATTGGATGATAATCTTCTTTAACTTGTGTTTTTATCTGTGCTTGATGGATGATGAATTGATGACCTGTTGTCTATTATATTGAGTATTGAATTTTTTAATATTTTTGGTGGTAGGTGAATGTTATATTTATAGACATGGAAAATAAAATATATAAAAAATAATAATTGTTTGCCGTATCCTCGCCGTATCTGTGTCCTCTATTTTTTGAAATTGCCGTGTCCCGTGTCTGTATCTGTGTCCATATCTGTGTCCGTGCTTCTTAGGCCGCCATAGCGCTAGTAATTTCCTTCATGTTACACATAATCTGATAATATATCTTTCTACAGTTGATATTTGTAAAGGAAAATGCTATTCTTCCATAAAATTTGTACAAAAAATTCCACCAGAATGATGGGGCAGTGGGTTTTTTTGTAAATAAGAGCAACAATGATGGGTCTTTTGTTTTTTAAGTGTATGGCTCTCATTTAACCACATCGTTCGGGTGACAAATTCTGTATGAATTTTCTATTTGTATAGCATTACCCATTTGTAAATGCCAATTCTGACATACCACACCTTAGGATTCTTTGGTTGCAGTTGTAAAATAGACAGTAGCTCTACCCAACAGACCTTACAGTTAATGCAACGGCTCACAATAATGTGGTAGTTACAGGCTCTACTTTTAGGATTCACTACCTAAACTTGCAGCAACTATAAGAACACAACATTTGAGAATTTCTGGAAAATATTTCTTTCACAGGCTTAGGGATGGACATACTTCTCCGAAAAGTAGGCATACATGCATTTCTAGGAATCATATCAATTACAACTTCCAAGAAAATTATGCTGTGGATGCATTTAACAGTTGCAAAGCAAGCAGCAGGTTGGATTCTAGCAGTCAATTAGGGGTCATCTTTCTACAACTTTGACCATTTACCGTAACTGATCATAGTTAACAGTTTTCAGCTGAAATTAATTTAAGCTAATAAAAAGGGAGAGAACTGTGTCAATGGCAGTGTGTCCCCAAACTTTTCACAAACAGAAAAGGCCTGAGGCCCATGAAAAAAATCATTTTGGCAGCTATTTTATAGTTGTTTTACTCTCTTTCTCACACACACACACACACACACACACACACTTGGTTTTCTTTTTATCTTTTATTCACCACCTTCTCTCCCTCTTTTCCTTTTAATGAGAATAAATTGACCACCATATGATAGGTTTCTCTAAAAAAAAGCCAGGAACTGTGCAATACTCTAGAAAACTGGAGCAAAATTTGACAAGCGAAAGTTAGCAGGTATATGCCAGGGTAAACACCATTATGTATCAAAAAATATAGACACCAGCAGTCATAAATGAGATAATTAAAATGACAATGAGTATGGTGGTTTAGCATACGAGATAAATCAATAGCAGACCTAGTATTACTGTCAAAACCAGCCAATCATGACTGTGAAGGACGTTGGAGAAAAGCCAGACAAGACATACAAGAAAGTGGAAAAGTAGCAAAGAAGAGCATGAATATCTCAGAAAATCATAGGACAAAGGACAAATGCATATCAATGGGTTAGTCCAGAGATAAAGGGTATTAAAGAAAATTACAAACATCCAACACACTTCTCTATTAGTAATATTTGCTGGCAGTAATTACAAATTACAAATATAGACTATTTTACAGTAGTGCAGACTAACTACAAGGATGTGTTTGTGGATTTTAACAAATCACAAAACATAATTATTTTTTGAAAAAATTTGGGATTAAGTATAGATGAGAAGTCATAAATTTAACACAGAACCCATAAAGGACTGAGAATTCAGATTAAATGTCATCTGAACCATGGCTCCACTTCCAAGGTCATAAGACGACCAACTTGGTGTGAATCTCGAGAATCTTGCCTAAAATCCCACCATCTATAATCTCATCATCAGACTAAAAGAGTAACCTCAATATGGGATTCAAATTACTAAAGAAGATAGATGAAACAACAAGGTACACAATCCTAATCATAACTAACTTTATTGTTATATGAGTACATACAAGTCCTTGACTTTTCCATCGGAGGCCCCTTGACCATCACCCCATCGGTGCCACTTCAAGAATTTGTGTTCGTTGCATGGCATCATCTCTTGCTAGGGCTGTAAAGTTCTCTGCATCAACAGCTAGTGCTATCTGTGGGAATGGTTTCTCTATACTGTCAAAATGCATGGTTACGACAAGGTTAATGGATGCCGACTAATGAAATGCACAAGAGACAACTACTCCTAGAGGTTAGTCGAATGTAGATCAAAGAAAAATCACAATCTTTAAGAGCAACAATTACGAGAATAACGATCGGTGGATAACCAAAATGAGGAAGCGGACAACGTTCCCCGAGAAAATGATGTTCTAATGCAAGACCCATTGATAAACCAATCCAGAGGTCGGCTCAGCCAAAGGAGGTCAGCTCGGACAATGTAAAGGTTGCCCATGGAGGTCAAATAGGCCAAAGAAGGTTGGCTCAACCAATACAGAGGTCGTCTAGAGGAGGGCAGCTCAACCAACACAAAGGTCGACCTCGGCCAACAAGATTGGCTCAGCCAAGAAACAGATGATGACCAACTGGAGGTCAAAAACAATAAACTAGGTTAGTACATATCCTTTAACTATTACCTTTAGAGCTAATGAATCTCTCTGGGAGTGGCACCGATGGGGTGCCGGCTGAAGGGCCTCCGATAGTAAAATCTAAGGACTTGTATACACTCTTATAAGAATAAAGTAATTTATGATCAATTAATTGTGTACCTTATTCTTCCATCTATCTTCTTAAATAAATTGTCATGGAGACTGCCTAAGGACATGAATCCCGTGATTGAGCCTACTCTTTTAGTCTGATGGCAAGACTTTAAGCGAGATTAATTGTGAAATTTTAGGCAAGATTCTCAAGATTCACACCAAGTTGGTCATTGTTTGTCCTTTCTCGTGCTGACCTCTATTAGCAGAGCAGACCTCTATGACCGAACTAACATCTTTGGCCGAGCAGACCTCATTTAGCTAAGCTAACCTCTTTAGCCAAGCACAGAGCTCCTTGCCCGCCTAACCTCTGTGTTGGTAGAGCCGATTTTCTCTGGCCTAGCTAACCCCCATGGGCGACCTCTATTGATCGAGCTGACCTCCTCTAGCCAAGCTGACCTCCTTGGCCAACCTCTATATTGGTTGAGCCGACGTTTGGATTGGCTTAGCTTTACAAGGTCAAATTATTACTTATCAATACTCATACTCTTACCCGAGTATTGAGTGTCTAACACTAATAATTCATACATTTTAGAGGAGCCCATGCAACATAGGCTGACACCAAAATTTTAACTAAAGAAAATCAGTCTTGGAAAGTTCTTTAATCCCTATTACTCATGGAAAATTGTATCCAATAGTCCCTCTCTCTTTATCATAGTTATCAGAACCGAACTGGACCGAACCATCCGGTTTAACCAGTTGAATGGGAACCGGACCTTAAACCAGTACGGTTCAATTAATTTACCGAAAATGCATGTAAATCAGATTGAACCAGCCAATTTTTTTGAAAAACCAGTGAACCAACCGGCCGGTTCAATCTAAAATCCGTTGACCAACTTTGACTTTTGAACCCTCTTTCAAAAATTTGATGTTTTGTATCTCCCAAGAGTTGAACTTGAAAACTAAGAGTAGAATTAGGCAACACTCACCACTGCTCCACTTGATTCCTTGTGTTTTACTTTGCAGTATAAATTATATTTAAGGTAAACTATATATATGAATAAATAAAATACATTTAATTTATAACATCGGTTGAACAACCGGTTGAGCCAATGAACAGTGAACCATCGGTTTGATGCTGGATTCAGTTTTGATAACTATGCTCTTTAAGAGTTACAAAGGAAATTAACAATTGCCATCTATTATTGAAATTATGCACAACTATCAAAAACTCATCTTCAGTTTTACCCAATCTAAGGTTCTCATATTCAAGCTTCTAATAACCAGTAGGAATTCTTCAAGATCAATTTAGTTTGAATCACACATTGCAACATCATAATCATTTGGAGAACACAAAAAAATCAATGGGAAATTGACAAATATACAAATAATAAAGTGAAGAAAAGGCAGAAAAAAATATGCATACAAACACCTTAGTAATTGTTATGAGAAAAAGAAAATTAAAAATCTAAAGATGCATTCATGCCCAACAGCAAACTAGTTTTTGCATCAACCACATCCACCAACAGAGTTTTGTATAATATTCTCTACATCACAACCAAACTCTTGATTTCATTGTAGATCATTGGGATTAAGTGATACATCACAACCAAACTCTTGATTTCATTGTAGATCATTGGGATTAAGTGATAAAAAAGAAGAACAGAAATCTTCATTTTGTTGGTGAAACAAAACACTGTCACACTAAATTTCTAAAGGGTCAAACACATCCATTTGTGATACTAACCCCAAAAACACATAGTGCCAGTTCAAATAAGAAGGGGATTAGAGTCTTGATAGAGGAGTAGAACCCTATTGTAACTTGACCTTTTATTCCCATATTATAAAAAAATAAAAAAGAGGAAAAGATAATGGATATAGGGGCTAATTTTCAATGAAAGAGTCCAACAAGAATTCATTAACTATGGAACACTTATGAAGCGTGAACATAGGCACACGACACAAACATTCCGAAAAAACGATTTTTAAGAAAAGTAGGACATGACATGGCGGGGACATGAAAAAAACATATAGCTTATATACCTTTTAGATGTCATATCTACAGATATTGTGCCCAAAGATAATGAAAAATTTTCAAGATTAAAATTGAGAACCATATTTTCATAACTTAAACATCAAATTTTGTATTATCATATTGTTTTTATTTTAAAATAAGATCCTCAATTATTTTTGTAAAATTTGCAATGTGTTTCATGTATATCTAAGGACACGTGTCCAAGTGATGGACACGTATATTCTTTTTTTTTTTTTTGATTGGTAATGACACATATATTCTAAAAAATTAAAAAAATAATAGGATATGTGTGTATGCATGTCCGATACGATGTTCGACATAGACACAATACCTTCTTAGAAATGTTTGTGCTTCTTAGATGGAACTTGAAGCACGAATCAAATTGAATAAATGGTATTAAGAGAGGGTAAATGGAACCGTGTAGCTAAGGGTTGTAAAGGAGGATGAAGAAGAAGAAAGATAGAAGTAAAAACACACAAAAATAAGACAGAAATTTCAGTGAGAACTGGAATTGAAATAACCACTGGAAACAATGACCCAAACGTCATTTCGTTGTTCAAGAAGATGTTGTCATTATCGGAAATAGAGGAGGCGCACACGTGGTACGTGTGCAATCCATATTTCTTTGATAAACAAATTATTGAGTTATCGTCAAATACAACTTTAAAGAACCCACTAACCTGCAAATTCAGATTTCTTCTTCAAAGGCCATTTGAATTTCACAGGCAACTAACAATGAGTTTGAGAGAAAATTGAATTTCAGTCGTAAACTTGCAGCCTGAATCCTTATAAATCCGGAGCGGTTGGTGAGACATGGAATGTTTGATATTTTGTTCGATTTTCCTTTTTTAACCTTTCAGTTATTGTAGACAGCAATAACATGTATTGTAATTAAACGCGTAGACAGCAATAAAATGTATTGTAATTAAACATGTAGACAGCACTAACATGTATTGTAATTAAACATTTTATGCCTAGCAATTGTGGAAGGTTACAAAATTAACACAACTTCAAATTTGGGCAGATTTGGGAGGACACCACCCGGTGTTCTCCCTTTATATATCAGTATAGATACCACATCTCAGCTAACTGCAAACAGGAATTAGAACAGAACCACTTTTTTTTCCCCTTCTCGCGGTTATAAACTACTTAATAGTGCCATGGAAAAAGTTCCCTGCTAGCAAGAGTGAAAATAGGAGATAAATACTTTGCCTTATAAATTAGTTTATAGCACCACAGAAAAAATTGAATGTGAGCAAATGAAAAACTAGCTGAAAATTTGTTTTGCTTATCATCAGGAGAAAAGCAGTATGAGAGAATACACCCTGGAACAGATGTATCCACCTTTAAATAGACCAAACTATCAATGTAATAATGTTCAATGTACAATGTATACACTCATATCTATGGATTTCCCAGATGAGAGGTTGGAGTAAGTGTTATCAAAAGAATAACACTTCATATTTTTAGAAGTTCTTACACATAAAACATTGAGATCTTGGATGATGAACAAGCGCCACGCTTTTCTCTCATGTCAGAGAGACATGAGAAAGCGGAATGAAAAAGTTGAAATTCATTAAATCTTATCCTAGATGCAACAAAAGACATGAGAAAGTTGAAATTCATTAAATCTTATCCTAGATGCAACAAAATACACCAAAAAACCAACAAATATTAGGCCCTCACTAATTGAAAAGGAGGAGGTTAACTAAGACAAACATAAATTGCTTTCTTTTTAATGAGGCAATACTAAGTGGCACAGACACATCTATAGAGAATTCATGCTCCTGTTGGATAACAGTGCTTCTTGGACACTCCAAGACGTGTCCATACTTAAAAAATGAAATTCATATTTGTCGACACTTGGTTGAGCTCAACCAACACTTAATATGAGCATTACCCCACACACCAAAATAGGATGAACATATACTTGGTGTCCAACTTTTTCTAAGGACAAAAATAGGAAAATTAAGCATTGTAAATGTCATTGCAACGGTTCAAGCATCCACTGAACAGTTCTAAAAGAGCAAACAATATAATTGTCAAAAGAAAAAAAATAAAGAGAATAGTAGAAGAAGAACATTGATAATGCACATAATATGTGTCTAGTTTATGCCATTGCCAATTGGACCATTGGTTATACAAAATTTGGAAAATGAATCCAAATTAAATTATTTGCCATGTAAATACATAAATACATTTATTCTTACCAAAAATAAGTAAAAGCAATGCGACATATGCATAGAAATGTATAAATGTTTTGTTATGCCCTTGCTATGTTGGTGCTCAAATTTTCCTGAATTTTCCATGTCAGAATTTGCATCTTGTGTTTGTCATATTCGTGTCTATACTTGTGCCACATAGAAGCCGTACAGATTACATTTTAAACCAATGGACTTCAAATTTCAATGTGAAACCTATTGAGATGAGAAAACTCCCAACTTCATGTTCTATGTTGTGAGGGAAAATAACAATAAAAATTAACGTTATAACTTGAAAAAGCTTTTCAACTTGCCAAGAAGTTGGAGTATTTTGCAAAAATTGCAATCATTTTCAAAACCAGTTGACTGTTATTATTTCTTAAAACAACAAATATATTCCCTACCTTTAAACTTTAAGAGAGAAGAGGATCCAGACATACAAATTTTCAATTGAAATAACTATAACGAAACACAACCTTGCACCTCAACACCATGTGAACTATTAATTGTTATCAAAAAAATCTGAGATAACTCTAGAAAGTATGCAAGAATAAGAATAAAAAAAAAATAAGATTAAGAAAACTTGGCAGCTAATCCAATAAGCAAAAATAATCGTACACCCCAAAAAACAGAACGACCCCCAGTTAAGTGCATGTCCTGCAACAAAGGTTCTCCCAGAAATGAATTTAGAGCATAATTTTTGTCATCATATGAAGTTCTATTAATAATAAAAATGATGTGCATATAGTCTATGGTGAGCAAACTGGCTAAGCATATAATAGTCCACTGTATGAATATGCATCAGACGAAACTACATTCTAATCTCTGTAGAGGAATAGCAAAGAAGCCTGGAAAAACGTTCATGTCTTATAATACATTTCCTCTGCACCATTCACAGGAGAATCAAAAAAGTCAGAAATTTTACTGACTTTTCTTCTATATGGTATACCAGAAAACCGGGCAGTAACATAATGTAGGGGTACTTTCACTTTGCCCCGTTGTACTTGGCTGAAAAAACCTATACAACCCTCAACCTGGAAAACCTACAGTTACACCACCTTATAGTTTAGGGTAAAGTGTGAAACGCTAACCAGTTAATGTATGAAGTAAAATGTCAAAAAATAACTTTCTTTCTGTAGATTTACCCTACCACATCAGCACTGGTTTATTAATAGAAAAAAGAAAGAAAAAAGAAGTATCACCTTTACGGCTTCACCAAACAACCCAGGCAACACTTTCCCCCCTCCACCTTTGACAGCCACCATGGCTGGCCGATTGCCAGCCACCTTCTCTTCCTCTCCCTTCTTTCATTTTCTCTTCTATCGGACACCACTGTTCAACAACCAAATAGTCTAGCTGAACCTCCACCTTCAAGGCTTCAACATTGCCCAATACCACCCATGGCTGCCATCACCTTCACCCATATAAGCTACAACCACCTCTCTCTAAAAATCACAGTCCACTCCTTTTCCACAAGACATAGCAAAACCAGAAAATAAGGGCACGTCTTGGCTGAACTGACCCCCTAAAGGCTCAAACCCTCAATCCTCTAGAGCGGAAAACAATCAAAGAACTAATCCATGTCAACAACGTGGAGGAGATCTCCCTCGTCAACAACTCCATTGCCACCGCTGCTATCATCCTCCAGCAAACCAGCTAGGCCTTCAGCAAGGTCAAGTTCAACAAGGACGATGCCACTGTGATGCTCCAACAAGGTCTATGGCACTATCAAGAATTTTGTTCATGATTCCAGGCCTACGTCTCTCATGCCGGCATCCAAGTCATTGAGTCCAATTGCCTTTTCTGGTAAGCTCTAAAGATGGAATCATCTTTGAATTTCAAAAAGCCCGACAAAAAGCCAAATTTAAAGGACACAATCTAAGAAGCACAGACACTTCTAAGAAGGTGACATGACCATATCAAACACGACTCTCATCAGACACTCTCCCGACATGTATTAGACACGAGTCCAAACATGTCCTATTATTTTATTAAATTTTAAGAACTGGACACGTTTCAGACATTTGAGAGACACATGTATCTATTACTTAAACACCCATGTCCATCACTTATACATATAAAAACACATTGCAAGTTTAAAGAAAATAGGTCAGAATCCAAATGTAAAATAAAAGTAATATGATTTTATATCTAATTTGATATTTAATCTATAACATACAAGGTCTTTAATTTTAACTAGTGTTATTCTAGCTTTTTTTTTTTTTTTTTATTACCTTTGAGTAAACTATTTCTATATATGATACCAAAAAAAAATACATAAATATATAATTTTGTCATGTCCCCACCGTGTCGTTTTCTGCATTTTTTAAAAATTGTCATGTCAGCGTGTTCGTGTTGTGTCGTATCTGTGTCCATACTTCTTACGTCACCATGTTAGTTCCGTTATAGATCACTATACGTAAATGCCCAGTATAGTGATAACTATAAAAGGATTGGTAATGATTTATAGACATGAATGTATTGATCATGTTTTTGTCGATGTAGCTCATACAATTTGGTGTATTGAAGAAGATATGAAGGAAATTTGGGAATCTGTTAAGACTTTTGGTGGTTTCACATAAATATGGGAATAGAGTGGCAATCAAGAGTGAAGGTAGAGAGAAAAAGAAAACTAGAATGCAATATATGGGGCATGGGCAGCCATGGCCAATGAGGGTGGGTGACAAGGAAGGGAGAGAGAGAATGAGAAGGAAAAAAATGAAATGAAATCTAAGGGGTATAAGAGTCATTTCAAGTTTTCAAAATTATGCCCAAGTAAACACTTCACCTATTTGTTCCTTGACCCTAACACTAGCTCAAAACAACTTTGTAAACATATAACAGTCCTAGTTGGCTAAGGCAATCATAATCTGCAACGTCATCAACACAAAAATGTAAAATCTGTGGGACAGCCATTAACAATTTGGAAACATTGCAATCACGCGATAAATCTTATCACTGCCTCATTGTTCCTCCTATGACAGCGAAAATTGAAAGAGATCGTATTCTCCTTGCCTTAAGCCTCTTGAACACTAAAGGAGTAAACAAAACATAAAAACTATTGCATCGTAAGAATAATTGTTGAGAAGCACAGAGAAAGAGGTTTCCAGTTTTGGCTGCAGTACAAACATTACATTATGCTCCAAGATAAGGGAACATTCTTACCCCCTGAAAATCAGCATGATAGGAACAGAATCGTTTCAAAGGTAATAACATTAGTAAGGACAGCCCAAAAAGAATAAAAACAAAAAAGGAAAAGGAGAACCGTAAACAGGTCAATTGAAAAGAGGAGAATTGAGAAGGCAATACCAATTAACTATCCTCAATCTGGTCTCCACTCTAATCTTAACTGTAAAATATAACTCATAAGTACAAGCCCACACTTCTAATTAATAGATTTCTTGTTGTCTGATCTAATGTTCATGCAATTCATCCCTCAGGTTTCACATTAAATCCTGTTCCAGTAATATGACAAAGGGGTTGCTTGATTCACATAGTTGCACACCTTCTCGAAATCTCTAAGAAACCACTCTTATGAGACCACTTCCTTGCCTAATCTATTCACACCTAACCAACCAATCGAGTAAGCGTATAATGTAATTGAATACAATATAAAATCACTTCTGTTTCCATGTAATAGTTAAGAATTAGTTATATTACTTTATTATCTTTAATAATTAGTTATATTACTTCATTTTCTTCACATTCTTCAACCAACAGACCTTTATAACTTAGCTACGGGTTAAACCTTCTCTTAGCAAACTTTTTTTGCCGAAAGCTTGGCAACAAAAGTTATCATTCAATACTAAGATACGTGGGTTTCAGTTCCAAAAATCATTCAAAAAAGAAAGAGTCAAAAGTAACAATTAAATTTTTTTTTTTCCTTTTCATTGTCACTGTTATAAACTCTATACAGGTAGAGTGGAAAAGCCTTAATATTTAGAGAAATTAATCACTTGAGCAAACCTCGAGATTCAACCTGGGGTTCTGATTCTTAAACGACGTTTTGATTTGTTTCATAAGGAACAACAGACGAAGAAATCGAAATCAAATCAACAAGGAGGGATAACAAATAGAATTAAAGGAAACAAGAGCTTACAAGATGAGAAGGGTTTAGCTTTGAAGTCAATGAAGATTCAATCATCTCCTTCGTCACCCCCATCTCTCTCTCTCTCTCTCTCTCTCTCTCTCTCTCTCGGTCTGCGTCTCTAGTTTAAATGTACGGCAGCATGGAATAAGTCCTTTTTTTGGGGATTTTATTTGGTTGGACTGAATGGAAGGCCTACTCATCCAGAAAGCCCATTATAAATTTTATGCAATTTTTTATTTATTTATGTATACTATGCTGTATGTGCATATTATGAGTGGAATCAGATGATAGATATGTATTTTTTAATCATATCTTTTACATTGGCTTTCTATTTCTTAATATACATTTTAAACCTTTTAATTCTTACGAAATTATATATTTGTTATGGAAGCGAATGAGTTTTTTTTTTTTTTTTTTTTTCCCTTCTTCTGTCCAAGGGAGGCCAAACCATAGCTCGAACCCTAAATGATGAGCTAGGAAACTGTGTCTGACTATTGGATTGTCCTATGCACTCACAAGAAAATGAGTTTTAATCACATATAAATTTAAGTTACAACTCCTATTTTTTCACATTACTTGCTATTTTTTGTGTTTTCTTTTTTATTTTTAATTATTTAATTTGTATAGAAGAACAGGAGTTTTAGTTATACAATGTCATTATCGGTTAACTTCCCCTCAAATCACTTCTTTCTGCCTTTAAAAGTTTAGTAACCAACATGTTTCAAATTGTGAATGAATTGAATTTAAATTGTTTAAGTGTAAAATTCTTAATATACTGTATGTGATTGAAAGATATGCAATGGTCCTGCCCACTTAAAGTATATCGCTGCTATACTAAAAGAGCTAGTGAATAGTATTTTTTTTCTAGCTTTTGGGCTAATTTCAAACGATTCTGTTGACTCTATATCTTGATTTTGATAAACACAAAACTATGTGTTAAGTTGTCTAATGATTCTAACTAGTGTGCAGATTTGGTTTACTCTTAAATGACTTGAAACTTGACACTTGGCATAAATTACACTAGTTATGTATTGAAACTTGTTAAGAAGCAATGAAGAAAGAAAGAGCATGATAGAATGATACGACAAGATCATTTCACATGTATTAGAAGCTTTCATGAAGATTTGATGAAGACTTAGAAGAATGAATATTAAAAATGTTCTTGAAGATCCATATCCATATACCTTTCAAGACTTAGAAGTCCCAAGTTGATGACTCTTGAAGAGTTTTGTAAAGAATAGAAGAAATCTTGTAAAGTTAAAGTCTCTGAGTAAAAGAGTCAACACATTGAGATAGTGAGTTGAATTAGAATTTACCAAAAAGAAAGGGGTCGACCCCTCTACAAAAGGGGTTAGAAACCTTGGAGAATGTCCAGAAAAAGTCGACTCCTCATTTCAAAGGTGTTGACACATTGAGACAAAGTTTGATGACCAACACAAAAGGGTCGACACATGACCTGAATAGGTTAACATATTGAAGCAGATTGCTAAGATACTGGAGACAGAACAAAAAGAGTCAACACATGCATAAAAAGGGTCGACACATTGCCTATAATGACTATAAGCACCCTATTTTTGCCCACTCGACAATCTTCGACCTGATCGAACTCCCTTTCAAAACTCCGTAAGCACATCAAGCCTAAATCAACTTTCGAACCCTTATCCAATTAGTCAACTATTTCTCGGGCCCGCTAGGCCCAATAGAGGCCTAATAACCAAACCTGCCCCTTGGGCCTCCAGGCACGTTTCGAGAAAGTTGAAAATCCCTCAAAATGGTAAGTCCACCATTCCAAAGTGCCATTAAGCCTTTAGGCATACTTTGCATGCCATCCTGTCCAATTTCGGTCTCATTTCGGCTAACTATGGTCAAAATGACCGTTTTGCCCCTGAACGCCCCAACGCTGCACAAACCCCACCGAACAGTAAAAGACTTTCCCAAAACCATCCCTGAATGATCCGCCACGCTTAACATGACACTCTAATCCATTCCTGACTATTTTCAACCGAAACCCGCCAAAATAACCATTTCGCCGCTGATAACCCGAACGCACCCCAAAACAACACTGGTCTTAGGATATTGAACGGCGGATCTTGTCATACACCCCTGTTTAACCTAAAGAAGACCTTACGATGCTAAACACCCACGACTCGATAAAAGTTCCCTGGAGTGTCTCGCAGACGCTCCGCCGAAATTGTCTTTTCTCTTGATTCCCTAGTTATAACGCACCGTCAAATGACTTGAGAAATGCGTAAACCAGGGAATTCCCAAAAGCTCGCCCATAGGTCTTTCCATCAATACAACTTGATAGGATAGATCACTTCCCGAAGCCCTTCATCATATGGCTCAAAAACCATAACTCTCAACAACTCCTGGAGCGTTTGGCAGACGCTCCGCCAAGGTTGACTTTTCTCCCAAATTCCTGATTGTAACGCACCGTCAAACGACTTGAGAAATGCATAAATTAGGAAATTCTTGAAAGTATTTCTAGAGTACTTTCCATCGGTACGATCCGATTGAAGAGATAGCTTCCCAAAGGCCTTGATCATATGACACGAAAGCAGCCACTTTCGAACCCCCACTAAGTGTATCACAGACGCTCTGCAGAAATACAATTTATTGCACATTTTCCAAGGCGATATCCCACACTTCCAAACACCACTCAAACTTTTTGAAAACACGAAAGTTCACGAGAAACCCTAGGAGAACATCGTGGGTGCAACCGATTCTCCCGAAACCTTTCCGGTTGGCTCAATTATCAAGACAAAGTTTAAACGAACATTCCCGGTGACAGAACGTATGCTACATGCGCCCAGATTTTGATCAAATAGACCAAAGTTCAATCAATCGTCAGGATTTAACCAGTACACTAAGTATCATGTGACATTCTAGCAATGGAACAGTACTGGCGCATGTGCTACATGCGCCAAGCCTGTTCCTGATTGCTTATAAATATCAGCCTCTCCCTTTGCATATTCCAGAATCGAAAATTGATACGAATCTCTGCTGAAACTGCTCCAGAATCTAGAATTTCTATATATATCCATTTCCTCCAACACTTAAGCTAGATTCCACCTCCCTCTAACCCATACACTTCACTTATATAGCCCTATACACTATTAAACTCCTCCTTCCAACCCCTCAAGCCTACTTGAAGCTATCTAAGTTCAAGCCAAGGCATCCATAGAAGATCAAAAGTATATTGAAGGCAAAAGGTGGTATTCTTTTTACATTTTTGTCTTCCGCCACTCTTCTCTTCTCCCTCCTAGACTACTTAGGCTATTCTCTATTTTAATCCCTATCTTCAACCCCGCTTTCTTAAATGCTTAAGCCAAGAGAGCTCTTAGTTTATGTCTAGAGGAAAGCTAGTGGGAGCCACCGTGTAGGGGGATCTCTTACTAGCCTACTTTAATATGGTATGGCCTAGGAGCCCCTTGATTATGTGGTGTAGCCTAAAGTCTTGTATATATTATGATCCCCTTGCATTTTACTATCTTGGTCATGTCTTGTGTGTTTGACTTCATTTTCATGTTTATAACCATGTTCAACAAAACTTACATTATTCTTGTTTCCATGCCATTTTCAAGTTTAATATTCCTCTAAAAAATGGTTCTAAGAGTTGGTCCCTTGAAGTTTAGGATGAGGCCTTAGAAATCATGCCTTAGAAAATTTCCCATTAACCCCTAACTCACACTTTTGCATCATTGCATTTCAACTTGCATAAAAGTTGCTTTCCAACTCTCTAATTTTCAAGGTTTCCATTCCCTCAAGTGTAGTGGTTGAAATGGCCCCATGGAACCCTCTCTTGAGTGGTCTTTCTTTTATTTGGCCATAGGAACATTCCCTTGTTGGAATGGCTTCCTCTAAAAAGGTTTTCAAAATCCTTTTCTCAAAAATGATTTTCAAAAATTCATTCTCTCCACATTGGCATTAAAAATGGTATTTCAAAAGTTGTTATCATCATGTTGATTCTTGAACTCCATACTCTTGTCAAGATAATGGTTATAATGGTCATAAGGAAGCCTTCTTTGGAATGGTCTTCAAACACCAACTATACAAACCATACTCTTGGCTAGAGTCAAATTTTCATGGAAATGATCTTCAAAAAGGTTGTTAACCAAAGTCCTTTTCATAACATGATTTGTTTTCTAAAACTGTTTTCAAAAGTGCATAAAACCACCTTTCAAAACCATCCTCCAATTCAACCTTAGGTTAACTTGACCCTAGTTATCCAACCGTAGGTTAACTTTACCCTAGTTATTCAACCCTAGGTTAACTAGATCCTAATTATCCAACCCTAGGTTAACTTGACCCTAGTTGCTTAACCTTGGATTAACCCAACCTTAGTTAATTAACCCTAGGTCACTTTAACCTTAGGTTAACCCAACCTTGGTTAGTTAACCCTAGTTCAATCCACCTTAAATTAACTTGACCCTAGTTATCTAACCCTAGGTTAACCAAACTCAAGTTAGTTAACCCTTGGTTGCCTTAACCATAAGTAAACCTAACCCAAGTTAGTAAACCCTAGGTCAACTTAACCCTAGGTCAACCCAACCTAGGTTAGTACACTTTAAGGTTTCAACTGATGGAACCCTTTTAAAGGTTCTTCCTATTTAAAACTACTCCCATAACTCATTTTTTCAAAACCTCCCACTCTCTTGAGGTTTCAAAAACCGACTCCATAACCCTTTCAAATACTCCTATGTTCTGCCTTCAAAAACGTTTTCAAGAACTCACAACCTTAAGGTGTCCCTACCCTTTCCATGATTAGAGATTCGAAAGAAATGTGATATATCAAGAACAACCTCTAAGGTTGTCCATATTAGAATTCCAAAGTCCTAGGTGTTCTCAAAAACCATTTTCCATAACCTTTTTAACATTCCAAAATCATACCTCCAAGGTTTTCAAACAAAACTTTAAGACATTTTCCAAACTCTCTTGAGTTATTTCAAAAGCACTTCTAAAACTCCCTTGAGTTGTTCCAAATACATTTCAAAACCCTCCAAAGGCCCTAATGCGTCTATTTTCCATCGGGCTCTTGCTCGAACTACGAATGACCTGATTCTCGCCAAATGAGATTCGGAGGCCACCTAAAATGGTGCGGTCATAACTTCTACTTCAACTCCAATCCCCTTTTCAAAAGTTTCTATTAATTCAAAGTTTCTATCTCAAACCCCTTCAAAACTCCTATGTTTTCAAACTTCTTCCAAAATTTGCATCATGCATTATTCATTCAAAAAGTGATGACTAAACCCTATTTTCTAAATTCTAAAGTGGATATTAAGTGGATAATGGTAACCGGTTATTCTAGTGAGTGAACAAAGGGTGATTAGACATGTAGATACCGAAAGGGCGGGGTAGGGTGATGATCTTAGGATATCTTCCCTACACGTAACCAACTCCCGGATCATAGATTTCTATTTTTGATAGACCAAAATGGAGTTATTTTCAAAGAAGGGCTTAAATTTTTCTAAAGGTTGTCAAACAACTTATTTTCTTAAAAACCCTCTCTTGAGGGAGTTTTCAAAATCTTTTTTGAAAATCCTAAGTTTAATCTTCGAATTAATACTTAGTTTTAGGTGCCCTAACTCACTTAATCAAGTTAGGTGGCGACTCCTATTTTTCTAAGAAGCCCTTAGTCAAACCAATTTCAATTCAAACCTAGTCACACTTGTCCTTCGAGGAGGATGAGTTCTGTTAATAGAGTTCTATACTTTTGTCTCCAAGCCGAAAAGACCTTGGACACCCAAAAATCGAATCGCGACAAAGATTGTTTTTTTAAACATTCTACTCGACTGATCTTGCATTAAATGCATCTCTAACCACCTCCAATAGGTATACTGAATGTGAGACTATAAAACGAAGACGCCCACAACATTTATACACAAGAATACAAGGGATTCAACTACTATACATTTGATTGAGAGCTGAAATTCTTGACCCATATCAGAAACATTCTCTTTACTGGGAATTTGGGGCATTTACTGATCTTCCACTTCCATATCTACTCTTTAAGAGAGTTATACTTTGTGTAATCCTTATTAACTTCATTTGTAAGGGTTTATAAGGCTGAGTGTCCTTTGGAAAACACTTATAAGTTTGAGTGAAGTTTAGAAAAAATCACTTGGTAGGATTAGAGCTTGGAAAGAGCTATTGTAAAAAGTGAGCTAGGCACTTGAAAAAACTAGCACCTGCTGTGTAATATTTCTTTGCATAATGGAAGAGCTCACATGTTGTGGTTAAACCTCCGTAAATCTTGGTGTTCTTCTTGTGTTTCGTTTTTTGCTTGCTTTCTATTCCTTACTTGCTGTTGCACTATTGATTTACACACACATACACACTTTGATTTATTGTTCCATTGCTTAACTTGTTTTTGTTGCATTATTTGTGATTAATTTTTGAGAAAGCCAATTCACCCCCCTCTTGGACTGTATCTTGGGCCAACAATTGGTATCAAAGCTAGTACTCCATTTTAGAGGCTTAACATCCTTAAAATTGATCCATGGCAATCATATTTGGAAGCTCTCTAGGTGAGGGTCAATCCACCAACAGACCTCATATGTTTAATGAAACTAATTATAATTATTAAAAGAATAGGATAAGAATTTATATTCAATTAGTTGACTATAAACTTTAGAGGATCATTGTTAATGGTCCTAAGACTCCCACCAAGACTATTGAAAGGGTAGTCATCCCTAAACCTGAAAATAAATGGGATGAGAATGACTTGAAGCTTTTGCAATCCATTACTAAAGCTATGAACATCTCATATTGTGCATTAGACCTAAATGAATTCAATAGGATCTCTACTTCTAAATCTGCCAAAGAAATTTGGGATAAACTTGAGGTAACCTATGAAGGAACCAATCAGGTCAAGGAGTTTAAGATCAATATTCTTGTGCATAATTATGAATTATTTAGAATGAAAGCTAATGAGTCTATTACAAAAATGTTTACTAGATTTACTGACATTATTAATTGTTTAAAATCTCTTGAAAGAGTTTATCCTAACAGTGAATAGGCAAGAAAAATTCTAATATCATTGCCAAAGACATGGGAAGCAAAAGTGACAACCATATAAGAAGCTAAGGACCTCAATACTTTATCTTTTTAAGAGCTTCTTGGTTCTTTTATAACCTATGGGCTGACCCAAAAATAGAATACTCAAGAAGAGGAAGAAGTCTGTTGCATTCAAGTCCACCACATAAGAAAATGAATCTAAGGATGAATATAAAGATGAGGAGGAACTTGCTCTCAACACTAGAAAATTCAAAAGATTCATAAAAATAAGGTGGAAGGGAGGAAAGAGGCCTAAGGTAAAGGGAGAATCTACCAACAAGGATTCAACTATCATATGTTTTGAATGCAAAAAACTAGGACATATGAAAATTGCATGTCCTATGCTCAAGAAGAAGGGAAAGAAAGGAAAATTTGGAAAAAGGGCTTTGGCTGCCACTACTTGGAGTGATGATGAGGAAGATAGCTCTGATGAAGAAGCTGAACCTCAAGAGGTTGTAAACTTATGCCTCGTGGCACAAGAAGAACCTGAGGTAGTTATCTCTAAACCATCTAATTTTTCATTTGATGAACTATAAGAAGTTTTTGATGACTTGATTACTGATTTCAAAAAGGTGAGCATAAAAAATAATCTTCTCAAAAATATGGTATCCACTCTCATAAAGGAATGTGAAGACTTACAAAATGAAAATGACATTTTGACAAAGAAAATTTCTATTTTGAAACAAAAAAATCAATGATTTAGAAAAATCTCTTTCGAAATGTGTTGGAGGAAGAGAAAAACTTGATACAATGCTTTGCAAACAGAAATGATCTCTTGATAAAGATAGCCTTGGATACAATCCTTTTAAGAAAAGAAAGTTTTCAAAAGCAAAGTCTGTATCCTCTAGTGGAAAGCCTCAAATTACTTGCTTATATTACCAT
This sequence comes from Euryodendron excelsum, assembly GCA_033060915.1. Lineage (NCBI taxonomy): Eukaryota > Viridiplantae > Streptophyta > Magnoliopsida > Ericales > Pentaphylacaceae > Euryodendron > Euryodendron excelsum. Next base: position 15,287,440 of record CM065385.1, read on the forward strand.
AAGAGATGTCATCTTGCAAATCAATGATTTGCTATGCAAAAATCACATGCTCCTAAGAATGCATGGGTACTAAGAGGACCATTGAAGACTAACTCCCATGAACCTAAAATGATTTGGGTACCAAAGGTCAAGGCTTGAGCCGATGTTTTTATAGGTATGTCTTTAAGCAAAGTTCAAAAAGGATCATTGGTACTTGGATAGTGATTGCTCGAGATATATGACTGGAGATGAAACTCCATTCACATCTCTCACACCAAAAGATGAAGGTTTGGTCACTTTTGGAGACAATTGCAAAGTAAAGATCATTGGTATAGATAGTATTGGTAAAAATTCTTCAACCTCTATTGAGAATGTCTTACTTGTTAAAGGCCTTAAACATAACCTGTTGAGCATTATTCAATTGTGTGACAGAGGTTGCATGGTAGTGTTTAAATCTTCTAAGTGTATCATAGTGAACATAAATAACAACAAGACCATATTGACTGGTCATAGACAAGACAATATCAATATTTTTAACTTAAGTGATTTATCTTCTTGCAAAAACAAATGCCTTGTAGCTATCAACAGTGAGGATAGTTGATTGTGGCATAAAATGTTTGGCCATATAAGTATGAGCATTCTTTCAAAAATTTCACAGAATGAGTTAGTAAATGATCTCTCCAAACTCAAATTTGAAAAAGACGGTTTGTGATGCATGTTAAATGGGGAAGCAAACCTGAATTTTCTTTAAATTTATAAACATGCTCTTTACCTCTAGGCTACTACAACTATTGCATATGGATTTGTTTGGACTAACTAGAATTTTGAGTCTAGGTGGTAAGTAATATGCTCTTATTATTGTTGATGATTACTCAAGATTCATATGGACATTCTTTCTAGCTCACAAGGATGAAACAATTATTTTCTTCACCAAGTTCTGTAAAAAGGTTTAAATTGAAAAATGATTTACAATCACAACAATTAGGATTGACTATGATGGTGAGTTTGATTGTAAACCTTTTGAAATATATTGTGATAAAAATAGTTTTGAATACAATTTTTCAGCACTTAGAACTTCTCAACAAAATGGGGTTGTTAAGAGAAAAAACAGGACTTTGGAAGAAATGGGGAGAACAATATTTTGTGAAAATAATTTGCCAAAATATTTTTGGGTTGAAGCTGTTAACATAATTTGCTATGTGTTAAATAGAGTTTTGGTAGGAAATTTTTTAAACAAAACCCCATATGAGCTTTGAAAAGAAAAGAAATCAAATGTTTCATCCTTTAGAGCTTTTGGATGCAAATGTTTTGCGTTAAATAACAACAAGGACAACCTTAGTAAGTTTGATGCAAAATCTGACGAGGGTGTCTTTCTTGGCTATTCCACACATAGCAAGGCCTATAAAGTTTTCAATAAGAAAACTTTAGTGGTTGAAGAATCAGTTTATGTTACCTTTGATGAACTAAACTCTTTGTCTAGAAATATTGTGAGTGATGATGTAGATGATGTGGAGCATAGCATGGACAAGTTGAACATCAATCCAATTCAAAGTGAAGCTCCACCACAAGAGAAAGGAAACCAAAGTACTCCTTCAAGCCAACAAGATGTGAATGAAGGGCTGCCAAAGGAATGGAAGTATGTCCACAACCATCCAACATAACAAATACTAGGTGATCCATCATAAGGGATAAGAATAAGATCATCTTTTAGAAATGTATGTAATCATCTTTTTTTTCTTTCACAAATTGAACCAAAATATTTTCAAGATGCTAAAAATGATGAATTTTGGATTAGGGCCATGCAAGAAGAGTTAAACTAATTTGAAAGGAATAAGGTTTGGAACCTTGTTTTTAAACCTGAAGATCATCTTGTAATTAGAACTAAATAGGTGTTTAGAAATAAAATAAATGAATCTGGTACTGTAGTTAGAAATAAGGTAAGACTTATAGCTCAAGGCTATAGTCAAGAAGAAGAAATTGATTTTGATAAGACTTATGCACTTGTTGCTAGACTAGAGGCTATTAGAATGTTGCTTGCATTTTCATGTTTAAAAAATTTTTAACTTTATCAAATGAATGTGAAAAGTGCATTTTTGAATGGTTTTATATTTGAAGAGGTGTATATTGAATAACTTCATGGTTTTGAAAATCTTTTACTTGAAATCATGTTTTCAAACTTACAAAAGCTCTCTATGGTTTAAAGCAAGCCCCAAGGACTTGGTATGAAAGATTGAGCAAATTTTTTACTAAAAATGATTTTATAAAAGGAAATGTGGATACAACACTCTTTATAAAGATTAGAGATGATGATATGTTTATCGTGCAAATTTATGTGGATGACATCATATTTAGCTCTACTAATGAGAAGCTTTACAAAGAATTTGCTAAGTGTATGCAGGGTGAGTTTGAAATGAGCATGATGGGAAAACTCAACTTCTTCCTTGGACTTCAAATCAAACAATCAAAGGAAGGTATCTTCATAAATTAGGCTAAGTACATCAAAGACTGACTCAAGAAGTTTGGTATAGAGGATGTAAAGCCAGTGACCACTCCTATGAGTACTTTAACAACACTTGACAGTGATGAGAAAGGTATCTCTGTAGATACTAAGCTACATAGAAGTATGATTGGCTCATTACTTTACTTAACTACTAGTAAGTTTGATATCATGTTTAGTGTATGCATATGTGCTAGACTTCAATCTAATCCTAAGGAATCGCATGTTGTTGCTGTTAAAAGAATATTTAGATATCTCAAGCACACACTTAACCTTAGATTATGGTATTTTAAGGGCACACATTTTAATTTGATTGGCTATTCTGATGCTGACTATGCTGGTAGTAAAATGGATAGAAAGAGCACAAGTGACTCTTGTCAATTTTTTTAGGTAATATGCTTGTTTCATGATTTAGTAAGAAACAAAACTCAGCTGCACTTTCCATAGCTGTAAGCACCTCATTTTTGCCCGCTCGGCAATCTCCGGCCCGACCGGGTTTGGTTTCCAATATCACAACACATGCAGGTTCAAGATGAGCCTTACAATCTCCAATCCAACCAACATATCACTTCTCGGGTCCATAAGGACCCACTGGAGCCATAAGCACCATTATTCCAGGTAGCTTCCCAGACTGGACGGTCCCAGAAACTAACGCCATCTAGGTAGCTTCCTGGGATAGGGCGATATCAGGGACCCACACGTCATCAAATTTCAAACGGTTCACTTCTAGCACCCACTAGCCTGCCAACGTAGAATGTCCGTCATTTGGTAGTTCTCTGAGACCGGGAGTTTTCAAAGACCAATACCACCATTCCAAGTAGCTTTCTAGGACTAGGCGTTCTCAAGAACCAACACCACCCCTACAGGTTGTTCTCTAAGACCGGGGGTTCTTAGAGACCAACACCGCGCAGGTAGTTTTTCGAGACCGGGCGGTCTCGAGAACCAACACCTAGGTCAACACCGGCGCTTGCTAGCCCGACTCGGTGAAAAATGATCAAACCTGCCCCTTTGGCCTTCAGGCACGTTTTGGGAAAGTTCAAAATCCCTCAACATGATAAGCCCATCTGTCCAGAGTGTTGCTAAACCATTAGGCATCCCTCGTACACCATTTGGTCCAAATCCGGTGCTATTCTGGCCCACTCTAGTCAAAATGACCATTTTGCCCCTAAACACCTCGACATTACACAAGCCCCACCAAACGGTAAAAGACTCTTCCAAAACTATTCCTGAACAACTCTACACGCTTAACACAACACACCAAACCATTCCTGACCATTTCCAGCCAATCCCGGTCAAAATGACCGTTTTGTCCCTGAAAATCCAAACATGCTCCGAAACAGCATCGGCCCTGGGATTTCGAGCAAAGGGCTTCACTATACACCATTGTCTAACCTGAGGAGGACCCTACGACATTAAACGCTCATGACTTGATAAAGGTTCCCTAGAGCGTCTCACAAACGCACTGCCTAAATTGTCCTTTCTCCCCATTCCTTAGTTATAACGCACCGTCAACTGACTTAAGAAATGCGTAAATCGGGAAATTTTTGAAAGCCCGTTCATAGACCTTTCCATTGATATGGCTTGATTGGATAGATCACTTCTTGAAGTCTTCCATCGTATGGTGTGAAAACTACAACTTTTAACAACCCCTAGAGCGTCTCGCAGATGCTTCACCAAGGTTAACTTTTTTTCTGATTCCCTAATCAAGACACACCGTCAAACGACTTGAGAAATGCTTGAATCTGGGATATTCCAAAAGTATTTCCAGAGTACTTTCCATCAGTATGGCCCGATCAAAAGGATCGCTTCCCGAAGGCCTCGATCACATGAAACGAAAATAGCCACTTTTGAACACCTTCGGAGCGTATCACAGACGCTCCGCAAAAGTGACCTTTTTGGCACATTTCCCAAGGCAATATCCTACGCTTCCAAACATAATTCAAACTTTCTGAAAACATGAAAGTTCACCGGAAGCCTTGGGAGAACATCCCGAGTGCGACTGATTCCCCCAAAACCTTCTTGATTGACTCAATTATTGAGGCAAAGTTTGAACGAACCTTCCCGGTGATGGAGCATATGCTATATGCGCTCAAATTTTGATCAAATCAACCAACTTTCGATCAATAGTCGAGATTTATCCAGTACATAGGGTGCCACGTGTCATTTTGGTAATGGAACAGTACCTGCGCATGTAGGACATGCGTAGGGTCAAATTTTGGCCAGGCGCATATAGTACATACGCCAGGCCTGTTCCAGAATCTCTATAAATACCAAACCACCCTTTACGAAGCTCTGCTGAAGTCACTCCAGAATTGCGAATCGCTATACTCACTTTATCTCTCCAACACTTAGGTTTGATTCCACCATCCCCAAGCCTATATACTTCACATATAAAGCCTTATACACCATCAAACACTTCCCAGCAGCCCTTTAAGCCTTCTTGAAGTCATTCAAGCTCCAATCAAAGCATCTTTGGAAGACTACATGTGTGTTGAAGGCAAAAGGTGGTATCTCTTTTACATTTGTGTCTCCCTCCACTCTTCTCTTCTCCCTCCTAGCCTACTTAGGCTATTATCTATTTTAACCCCCATCTAAAACCCCCCATTCTTGCATGCTTGAGCTAAGAGAGCTCTTAGATCATACCTAGAGGAAAGCAAGTGAGAGCCGCCGTGTAGGGGGACCTTTCAATAGCCTACTTTCAGATGGTATGGCCTAAGAGCCTCTTGTTTATGTAGTGTAGCCTAAAAGCCTTATATATGGTCATGACCCTTTGCATATTACTATTTGATCATGTTTTGTATGCTTGACTTCATTTTATGCTTATTGTCATGTTCCACAATGCTTACATTGCTCTTATTTTTATGCTATTTCGAAGCTCTATATTTCTTTCAAAAATTGTTCCAAGAGTTGGCTCCTTGAAGTTTAGGATGTGACTTTAGAAATCATGCCTTAGGAAATCCCCTACTAACCCCTTAACTCTTACCTTGGCATCATGAAATTTCAACTTGCATAAAGGTTGCTTTTCAATTCTCCAATTTTTAAAATTTCCATTCTTTTAAGTGTAATGGTTGGAATGGCCCCATGAAACCCTCTCTTGAGTGGTTTTCCTTTTATTTGGCCATAGGAATCCTCTCTTGATGTAATGGCCTCCTACAAAAATAGTTTTCAAACTCTTTTAAAAAATAGTTATCAAAAACTCATTCCTTCTATCTTTGCATTAAAAATGGTTCCTTAAAAAGTTGTCATCACCATGTTGATTTTTGGACCCCTTACACTCTTGTCAAGATTATGGTTATAATGGCCATGAGGAAACCTTGGAATGGTCTCCAATCACCAACCATATAAACCATACTCTTGAGTAGGGCAACTTATCAAAAAGGTCATGGTCACTCTCTGTTATAAGGTGATGCCCTTTGGGCTGAAGAACGCTAGGGTAACTTATCATAAGGACATGGTCACTCTCTTCCATGACATGATACATAAAGAGGTGGAGATTTATATGGATGACATGATAGTCAAATCGAGAGCCCAAGAGGACCATTTGATCAATTTGCGAAAAGTATTTGATCGGCTCTACAAGTATCAACTCAAGCTTAACCCTGCTAAGTGCACTTTTGGCTTATCGTCTAGAAAGCTGTTGGGGTTTATAGTCAATAAGAGAGGGATAGAAGTGGACCCTGCCAAGATAAAGTCAATTATTGAAATGCCGCCCCCAAGGGGAGAGACCGAAATTAGATCCTTTTTGGGGAAGTTGAATTTCATCAACATATTCATTTCCCAAACGACTCACCTCTGCGAGCCAATTTTCAAATTACTAAAAAACAACGCCCCTAAGGAGTGGAATGAAGAATGCCAACAAGTTTTTGAGACGATCAATGAATTCCTCATGAAGCCCCCGGTACTAGTACCACCAAATCCGAGGAGGCCCCTTCTAATGTCCTTAACCGTCCTCGAGACCTCAATGGGATGTGTTTTGGGACAGCATGACGAAACAGGGAGACGGGAACAAGCCATTTATTACCTCAGCAAAAAGTTTTTACCCTATGAGGTCAAATACACTATGCTCGAAAAAAACTTGCCGCACCTTGGCATGGGCATCTCATCAGCTCAGACACTATATGCTGCATCACACCACTTACCTCATATCCTAGATAGATCCAATCAAGTACTTATTTGAAAAATCCACTCTTTCTAGCAGAGTGACCAGATGGCATATGATTCTGGCCAAATTCGACATAGTCTTCACAACTCACAAGGCAGTTAAGGGGCAAATCATAGCAGATTACCTGACAGAGAATCTGTAAGCACCCCATTTTTGACCACTCGGCAGTCTACACTTCGTCCAGACTTGTTTTCAAGTCATTGTGGGCATATTCCTGTGGAAACCAAATTCTTTAGGTTCAAATTCCATCTTTCCATCGCTTCGCTGGCCTGTCAGGCCCAAATAGAGGCAAAATGACCAAAATGCCCTTAGGAGCATTGTTTCTTTCCAATTCTCTTTCCAATCCCTCTCTCGAGACAGTTTATTCCTCGAGACGGTCTGAGTAGCGAAACTACTCACAAAACCGTTAGAGTAGCGGAAATACTCACAAAACCGTTAGGGTAGCGGAAATACTCACAAAACCGTTAGGGTAGCGGAAATACTCACAAAACCGTTAGAGTGGCGGAAACACTCAAAACCCAGGCACGTCTCTTCGGAGACGGTAAGACCCCTTTCCAATCCCTCTCTCGAGACAGTTTATTCCTCGAGACGGTTCCAATCCAGGCACGTCTCTTCGGAAACGGTAAGACCCCTTTCCAATCCCACTCTTGAGATAGTTTATTCCTCGAGACGGTTACAATCCAGGCACGTCTCTTCGGAAATGGTAAGACCCCTTTCCAATCCCTCTCTCGAGACAGTTTATTCCTCGAGACGGTCCGAGTAGCAAAACTACTCATAAAACCGTTAGAGTAGCGGAAATACTCACAAAAACTGTTAGAGTAGCAGAAATACTCACAAAACCGTTAGAGTAGCGAAAATACTCACAAAACCATTAGGGTAGCGGAAATACTCACAAAACCATTAAAGTAGTAGAAATACTCACAAACACACACAATCGTCAGAGTAGCGGAAATACTCACAAACACACACAACCGTCAGAGTAGCGGAAATACTCCCAAACACACACAACCGTCCAAGTAGCGGAAATACTCACACCGTCAGAGTGGCGGAAACACTCAAAACCTAGGTTAACATTAGTGGCTGTTAGCCCACTTCGGTGAAAAATGACCACACTGCCCCTTGGACCTTTTTCGAGACTTTTTGGTCAAGATGACCATTTTGCCCCTAGGCATCCGAACGCCCCGAGAACCACACCAGCTCTGGGTATTAAACTGGTAATGTCCCGAGAATACTTTTTGTAGTATGCTCAACCTTCCTTTACCTTTCCGGATCATTCCGAGTCAGTCCCGGCCAACTCGGTACTAAATGATCATTTTGCCCCTAGAGGGCCGGTCTCCTTTTCCGACCACGCCGGCTCTGGGAATCAAACCGGCAATCTCTGGGAACATTCTAAATAATGTTTCCAGATCCCAAGTCTTCTTCCGGGACAGTCCGAGTCTGTCCCGACAGTTTTCCGGTCCGATTGACCGTTTTGCCCCTAAAGGCCCGGTCAACTCTTCTGACACATCCTATCCTCATTTTTCGAGTCAAATACCTCCAGGACACTATTTTAGGTGTTCCTGCTCTTTTCCAGCCTTCCGGGTCATTCTCGGCCCCTTCAAATCCTTCTCGGACTTTCTGCAGTCACTCCTAGTGAAGCCAGGCTAAAAATTACATGGTAGTCACTAGTACAGGCGCCCAAATCTAGTCAAAGATACGTTGCCTGCCGACCTTAAACCTTTCCTACTTGGCTGGCGCCACTAGTAGTGGCACCAAGCCAAAAAATGGCCTAGTGGCGCCAGTGTAAAGTTTGCCTTGGCGCCACTGCAACAGGCGCCAGGTTTGTCCTCCCTCTATAAATACAGAGCTTCATTCAACGTGAAAAGGATCCGCAAACTCAACCTAAAAATCATATATTTCGATATACAGAGCTCGAGCACCTCCTAAACCCTAGCCTCCTTAGGTTTCTCCAAACCCTAGCCACCCTACACAAACTCTAGCCTCCTATACACTCATACACACCCCCATACACTCATACACTAGCCTTCAACTATCCTTTGAAGACTTGAGAAGCTGCAATCCAAAGCTTGAAGACAACTCTTGAAGACTGAAGGTGAAGATCAAGACGAAGACCGAAGACCGAAGACCGAAGAAAGCAAGGCGCACAAAATGACAACACATACGGTAGGCTCCCTATTTAAATTTCCGCACTTCTCCCTTCTCTCTTCTCTCTCCTAACCCACTTGGGTTTTCTCTATTTTAATCCCCCATCTCTTTCCCCCCCTTTCTTTGCATGCTTGAAACAAGGGAATTCCCGGTCCATGTGTAGGATTGGGCTATTGGAGAGTCACCGTGTCGGAGGCTTTCTTCTAGTCTAACCAAAGACCACGTGGGTCCGGCCCCCTTGATTATGTGGTGAAGCCTTAGCCTTGTATGTTCACGACCCCAAATTGCATTGTGCATATCATAGTCTTGCATATTCCAAAATTCGCTTTCAAAAGTTGTTTTCAAAATCATTTTCAAACTTGTTTTCAAAATTGCATCAAAAGCTCTTTTTCAAAAATATGTCTTCAAAATCACAATCCTAGGGTGATTCTAGCTTTTCCATGGCTAGGATTGCTTTAGGAAAGTGTTACATTAAAAGTGACCTTTTGGTCTATATTTTCAAATCTTGTTGTTTTCAAAACCGCTTTCCTAAAATGGTTCTAGCCTTCTTATGGTTAGAATTGCTTTAGGAAAGTGAGATGTTTTTACACCTTCTAAAAACTCTCTTCAAAAATCTCTTCCTAAAAATTTCTTTTTCAACATACTTTCCTAAAACTCTCCTCTCCAAAGTTGTTTTCAAAAATTCCTTCCAAAATCTATTTTTCAAAACTCCCTTTTTCAACTCCTTTCAAAAATCCTCTCCCCAAAATCCACTTTCTAAAAACTCTCTCCAAAAATCTTTCCAAAAAACTCCCTTTCCAAAATCTTCCTTCTAGAAATTCCCTTCTAGGATTTTCCTTCCAAAAACTCCCTCTTCAAACACACTTTCCAAAAACTCCTTCCTAGGATTCCCTTCTAGAAAATCTTCGTTTCTAAAAACACACTTTCCAAAAACTCTTTTCTTAGAGCCCCAAATCAAGCCTTAGAACCCACAATTAGGAAACCCTAATTTTCTTTCCAAAAACATGATTTTCAAACTTTGCCCCAAACATAGGCTTCTAAAATCTCTTGTTTTCACAGCCAAACTATACATGTTCCCAAAACCTCTTTTCTACATCTAAACTAAAATTTTCAAACCTAGGGTTTTTAGAGTCTCCCTTTCCAAATCCTTGCCAAATCCTATCTTCCCTTTAGGAAACCGAATCAAATCTCCCCGTTTAGGAAACTAGATCCCGTCCTCCGTTTTTGGAAACAAAATCAAATCTTTTCTTTTAGAAACCAAATCCAATCCCTTCCTAATCCAAACTTTCCTAATTTCCTACCTTCCTAAACCATAAGTTTCCTAAACCTAAACTTCAAATCTTTCCTTAAGTTTCAAAATCCAACTCTTTCCTAATTCAAATCCTTCCTAATCCTCCACTTTCCTAAATCTTAAGTTTCCAAAAATCTTTCCTAATTAAACCCTTTCCTAATTCAACCCCCTTCCCAAATCTTAACTTTTCAAACCTAAGTTTTCAAACTTTTCCTAAACTCAAACCTTTCCTAATCTTAAGATTTCCTAAAACCCTAAAACTTTCTAAATCTTAAACTTCCTAAATTTCAAATCTTTCAAAATTCTAAACTTTCCAAAACTTCAACATCTTTCCAAATCTAAGACTTTTCTAAACTCAAAACTTTCTTAATTTAAGACTTTCTTAATTCAAACATTTCCTAAATTGAAAACTTTCCTTTTCAAACCTTTCCTAAAACGAAACTTTCCTACTTTCAAAACTTCCCTATTTCAAAACTTTCTAAATTCAAAACTTTTCAATTTTCAAAACTTTTCAATTTCCAAACTTTCTTAAATTCAAAAGTTTCCTAATTCGAAAACTTTCCAAAAATGAAACTTTCCTAATTCGAAACTTTCCTAAATCGGACCTTTCCTACTTCAAACATCTCCTAAAATCCAATCTTTCCAAATCTTCCAAGCCAAGTCAAATCTTTCCTAAGTTTCTTCTCTTTCCTAAGTCTAGGTTTTCTTAAACCTTCTCTTTTCCAAAACAAGTCCAAATCAATCTTTCCAAAGCAAGTCCAATCCTCTCAATTCCAATTTCCAATCTCATCTTCTAATTTCAAATCCAATTCAATTTCCAATTCAATTTCCTTCTTCAATCCAACCTTCTATTTTCAATCGGACTCCGGTCCGAACTATGATTGACCTAATTCCCCCAAAGGGATACGTAGGCAACCTTCATAGGTGCGGTCACAATACTTTTCAAACTTTCAATTCCACCCTTATGGGTGCGGTTTTCAAAATCTTTTCAAATCTCAAATTCCCATCTACTTTCAAACTTTCCATTTTCAAATTTCTATTTTCAAATTTTCAAAATTTCCAATTTCAATTCCATCTTTTCAAATCTATTTTCAAATCAAATCAATCTCTTTTTAAATTTATTTTTCAATTCTCTTAATTTGCACTTGCATATCATGCATCATGTTAGTTTTCAAACATTGTTTTTCTAAAGTGAATATGGTTGCACATTGATAGTTAAAGACTCTCATAGGTAAATCTAGGGTAGATTGACATGTAGGTACCGAAAGGGCGAGGTAGGGTGATAGCTTAGTGCGTCTTCCCTACACGTAACCAATCTCCGAACCTAGATCACTGATTTCATAGACCAAAAGGAGTTGTTTTTCAAAAAGGGCTAAATATTTTCCAAACGTTGCCAAACAACCTGTTTTCCTAAAAACCCTCTCTTGAGGAGATATTTTCAAATCGTTTTCCAAAACCCTAAGTGTAGTCTTCGGATTATTCTTAGTTTTTAGGTGACTTAACTCACCTTAATCAAGTTAGGTGGTGACTCCGAATCTTTTTCAAAAGCTCTTTATTCAAATCAATTTTTCAATTCAAACCTAGTCACACTCATTCTTCTAGGAGGGTGAGTTCTAATGAGAGAGTACAGTGTTTTTCCCACTTGTGTGAGTATTCCTCGAATACGAAAAATCTGGGCGCGACAGAATCTTGTCGAGGAGTATCAACCCATGGATCCCAGCTTTCCCAACGAAGATATCTTATACATCGAGTCTGAGGCCAAAAAGCAAGAAGACCCGGGGTGGAAAATGTACTTTGATGGAGCTTCAAACAAGAGGAGCACAGGAATTGGGGTAGTCATAGTATCCGAGAAGGGCAATCACTATCCCATTGTGTCCAAAATAAAATTCAACTTCTGCACCAATAATATTCCCGAATATGAAGCTTGCATTTTGGGGTTGCGATTGGCAATAGAAATGAAGATTAAGGAGTTAACGGTCTTTAGGGATTCTGATCTGGTGATTCAACAAACCAAGGAGGTGTACCAGACTAGGGATGACAAACTTTCTCCTTACCATGAGCAGATCAAGGGCCTCTGTGAAAGGTTTCAGAAAATAGGCTTCCACCATATTCCCCGGACCAAAAACAGTTTTGTTGATGCCTTGGCTACATTAGTTGCGGCTATTAAAGCGGATGAAGGTTTCAAAATCCCTCCCCTCCAAATCTTTGTTCAAGATGCTTTGTCGCACTGCCTCAACACCTCCACCGAATTAGACGGACGGCCCTGGTTCTACGACATCAAAAGATATATGTAGATCGGAAAATTCCCTATCCAGGCTATACAAAACGATAAGAAGATGATCCGGAGGATGGCGGCCCAATACTTTCTAGTTGGAAATGAGCTTTTCAAGAGATCCCCCCTAGGGCCCCTAAAATGTGTTGATACAGTGGAGGCAGGAGAAATCATGAGGGAAGTCCATGAAGGAACCTGTGGGCCCCACATGAACGGCCATACTCTCTCCAAAAAGATCCTTAGAACAGGGTATTATTGGACTACCATGGAAATGAATTGTATTCGGTACGTCCTCTGATGTCACAGGTGTCAGATACACGGGGACATGATCAAGGCCCCACCCGTTGAGCTTCATTCAATGGTAGCCCCGTGGCCTTTTTCCATGTGGGGAATGGATATGATCAGCCCAATCTCTCCAAAAGCCTCAAATGGACATCGGTTCATCCTGGTTGCCATTGATTACTTCATGAAGTAGGTTGAAGCCTCATCCTACGTACATGTTACCAAGAAAGTAGTGAACAAATTCCTCAAAAACCACATTATCTACCGATATGGGGTTTCGGAATCGCTCATCACTGATAACGCTACCAACTTGAATAATGACTTGATGACCCGGTTGTGTCAAAACTTCAAAATCACTCACCGAAACTTGGTGGGCTACCGGCCGCAAATGAACAGAGCAGTAGAAGCCTCTAACAAGAACATCAAGAGAATCCTCCGGAAGATGATCGACCATTACAAAGATTGGTATGAGAAGCTCCCTTTCGCACTCATGGCCTACGGAACCATAATGAGGGTCTCTACCGGGGCAACACCGTATGAGTTGGTCTATGGAAGTGAAGTAGTGCTCCTGGTCGAGATAGAAGTTCCTTCCATGAGGGTGCTAATGGAGACTCAGTTAGAAGAGGCAGAATAGATCAAGGATTGATACGCTCAACTGTGCCTGCTGGATGAAAAACGGCTGGCCGCCGTTTGCCACGCTCAGTGCTATAAAAGGAGAGTAGCTAAGGCGTTTCATAAGAAGGTGAGACCCCGAAATTTCCAGGTTGGGGATCTGGTATTGAAAAAGATCATCTCCAGTCAAGAAGGAGCTCAGGGGAAGTTCGCCCCCAATTACGAAAGGTCCTTCATAGTCAAAAAGGTCTTCACAGGGAGGGCACTCATACTAGCAGAGATGGATGGGCAGGAGTTCCCCATCCCCTTAAATTCAGACGTAGTCAAACACTACTTTGTGTAAACCAGAAGCTCTCATTTTCTTCTAAGCAATAGGGAAGTCCATTTGCAACGAAAAGGAGGCCGTGAACTCTGATTAAAGGAAATAAATGCGTTCCCTTTCTAAATCATCAAAATTCTTGCAAAGGGACTCATAAAGATTAGGCAGTTTAAATTGATATGATGAGAGGCCATCAATTCATCTTTCCATACACTATACCCTTTTGCTATGACCTCATTCCAAGCTAATTACATTTCCCCGACAAACTTGACGCGGTGATCACCATTCAAAACGGGTAAAAGCAAATTTGGTAAGCCAAGGGAAGAGCAGAACAGGAGAGGAAAGAAAGTTTCTCATAAAAAAAAAAAATGAATGAAAATGAAAAAATGAAATGATGAACGAGAACAATTGATGCCTCTTGGAAGTCAATAGATTGTGCAAATGGTAGTACTGGGGCAAAGACTAATAACCCCGTATGGGTGCGAGTTTGCACAAAAAGGGAAGAAAGAAAAAGGGAAGATAAGCCCATAAAGATCTAGAAAGGTGATCACCGACAAACCCCCGAAACCACACAACGCTTTGAGCCTTCGATACTATCATTTTCAAAAATTCACAACCTAGCCTCATTACAACCTAACCCAAAAAGTCCTCTCTGATCAATGAAAACTGCCTAATCTGAGCTTAGTTCGATATAAGAAAGATGATGATTCTTGAATAGGAACAAATACCTGAAATCCCCGAGCTTCCACCTTGACAAGCAGGCCCTCCCTCAGCTTAAAGAAAGTTTCCCATAAAAAAAAAAAAAAAAAAAAAAAAAAACAAAAAAAAGGAGGCATGACCCCAAGGGTGCGGCGAAAACTCGAAAGAGCACTGCGAGTAAAAAGATGGAGGCATGGCAAACTACAAATCTGTTGGTCCGGTGAAAACCCGCAAGGGTGCCAAGATGCAAAAATGACAGAGCCGGGGTCGGCGAAAACCTGCAAAGGCATTGATGGCAAAAAAGGGAAAAAAAGAAGAAGAAGGCTTTCCACATTCTCCTCAGGTTTGCCTCAACCATCGAATAGATCATTCCCAGGCCATGATAGGAAAAGACAGGAAGAGACTGTGGTCGTAAAAAAGGCATTGTTTCGAAATCAATAGGCCAAGAAGAAGGAACCACGTGGGCTCCCGCCAAAGACACCCCGAGGAAAATCCCATTCCAGGGAAGTAGTTCTCATCACTAGATACAACATCTACTATAATACTGGTTAAACTAACAAACTGATGCAGGAACAAGCAGATGGTGACATGTCCCAAAGAAAAGGTGGGATCTGTTACAACTAAAACCATAATAATTTAGCTAATATAAGCATGTCTACAAATGTAGGGAATCTTGTAAGAAAGCCAAACACCCTGAACCATAGTATAAAGAAAAGAAAAAGGGGGAGTAGTCACGTCAAGGGCGACGGACTACAATATAGCGATCCACGTCTCCATCAGAAGAATCCTCATTTGAACCCCTAGCCGCAAGACTCGAGGGGCCAAAGATAGCAGGCAAGGGACTGGGCTTGCTAAATGGCGGCACCATCAACCCTCCCCCGGAAGGGCCGGCACTGGTAGAAGCCCCGAAAGAAGAAGTTGATAACTGGCTCAACCTATGGCACTGACATTGATGAAAGAGGCGATCCCTTTCCTGCGAAAGGGTGTGTACCATATCCCTCAATTGGACTATGAACGCGTCCCGCGGGTTGCCCTCTACTGAAGAAGAAGTGTCTCGGGACCCCCGAGGGCGTCTAAGTCCCCAGGAAACATCAACCAAAGGAGAGTCTCTTGCCCTGGACACCTCCTCTAGCTATCTCTCTAAATCACTCACTCGGCCTCTGCTCGTCTTCAGCTGAGTCTCCAACTCACTCATGTGGGCGTGATAAAGTCTCTGTAGGTGCCTCACCCTAATGGTAGAAATAGCCAAAAGATCATCATACCCTACTAGAGGCAAGGGCGACTCTGGAAGAGGATCCCTAACCGTGGCACCCCCTAAAACATACTCCCGAAACCATCTGGTGTAATCAATAGTGGTTGTTGGAATGAAAGAGAATGGATCGTCCGAAGTATCATGCGCCCCAAAAGTTTGCCACAACTCTGTCAACTCAGTCACTATGCCTCTCGGAACCTCGTTGCCAAAAGAAGCTGGATACTCTGTCACCACGGCAGTATACGGGACGTCCTGCGTCCGACCCAAATGGCAGAGGACCCGAATGCCAAAGAAGGGCGCAACACCCCTTAAGCTAATCAAAGGGATAAAAACTTGACTCGAAGTCCGTACCTGCAGCGAATCAACATTACATAAACCCACATACCACTGAACCAAATCGGACCTCCTTGTCTGAAGGAATGCCACCCATGCCATCTGGGAATTAGGGCAGTTAACATCGTCAGTAATCTCCTACTGAGACCCCACCAAAGCACAGATGGGATCAACCTCCGGGTACCATATGTGACAGGTAATGCGATGAATGAACAAGTGCTCAAGAGCCCACAGCTGAAAAAGGGGCCGAGACCCCCTAAAAAAGGTGTCCTCCCCGCTATGAAACCGGGAAAAACTCACATATATCTCACCAACAGCTAACGGAGGGTAAGAATACCCTCAACAGATCGATAACAACAAGGAACAGAGTCTTCCATCCACCTGACCATCCCCCCGAGGGAATACCAGAAGACTCAACAAGATAAGGGCAAGCGTGTTCATCCAGGCAATGGGCCACTCCGTGGAAGTGTGCCAAACACCAGGACGAGCAGTCTGACCGGTACAAAACTCAAAGTGATCCATCAAAAAACCCACCTCCAGTGCCGAAAAAGCAAGGCGAGAGGCCAAATCTAGAGCTTGGAGTCTAAGCCCCAACTGACCGGAAATAACGGACATAAAGCCCCGAGGGAAGTCTGGGCCTACTATACCCTCTTGGCTGCTCCTCAAGCCCAATAAACGCCCATACTCGTGAGGTGTCGGTGTCATCTCAAAATCGCTAAAGCGGAATAAACATAGTTCAGGGCACCAGAAGGCGGCTGAGGCCTCAACCAAGCCTGATACCAGTCTCACGGAAAGAAGCGATCCTAGATACCCAAAAGCCTTACAAAAAATCTGCTGCTCCTCCTTAGTGTAGCTGGCGTACCAAGCCCGGAGTCGAGACATGACTACATCGCCCTCCTTCACTCCCATTCCTGGAGTGAGGGGACCGCTGCCGCTGCCGCTACCGCCCCTAGCCGAGCTACCCCGACTGCTGCCGCCCTCCTCGAGCTCTATCCGCGGTGCCTTCCCATGGCACCTCCTGTCCGGACCGTCACCCCTAGCCTTCGACATTCTGAAAAATGACAATATTCAAGAGAATCAATCAGTCACCATATGTGACAGGCGCAAAGATAAATGCATCAATGTATATGCAAAAAAAAGAAAGAAGAAAGAAAAGAAAAAAAAAAAAAAAAAAAAAAGAAAAGAAAAAGAAAAGAAAAAGAAAAATGGAAGGGCTAGGGCCCCATTTATCATCGTTTTTAAATTTTCTAAGGGTTTTGAAGCTCTCCCCTCAAAAATTTTGGTTGCAAAATTTCAAAACCGGCTTCTCGGGCCTTTTCCTTCAAAAGCCCTATTTCAACATTTTTAACGGTTTTCCGGGCTTTTTCCTCAAAAAGTCTAATTTCAAAAATTTTCAAACTGTTTTCTCGGGCTTTCTCCTTCAAAAGCCTTGGTTCGACATTTTTAAAGGTTTTCAGAGCTTTTTCCTCAAAAAGTCTCATTTCAAAATTCAAAATCGGTTTCTCGGGTTTTTCCCTTCAAAAGCCCCGTTTCAAGATTTTCTAATGGTTTTTCGGGCTTTTTCCTCAAAACGTCTCATTTCAAAAATTCAAAATCGATTTCTCGGGTTTTCCCCTTCAAAAGTCCAGTTTCAAGATTTTCTAACGGTTTTTTGGGCTTTTTCCTCATAAAATCTCATTTCAAAAATTCAAAATCGGTTTCTCAGGTTTTCCCCTTTAAAAGTCCCGTTTCAAGATTTTCTAATGGTTTTCCGGGCTTTTTCCTCAAAAAGTCTCATTTTAAAATTTCAAACCCGTTTCTCAAATTTTCCCCTTCAAAAGCCCTGTTTCAAGATTTCCTAATGATTTTTCGAGTTTTTTTTTCCTCAAAAAGCCTCGTTTCAAAATTTCAAAGCCGGTTTTTGGGGCTTTCTCCTTCAAAAACCTTGGTTCAAAAATTTCCCAAGGGTTTTCAAGCTTTTTTCTCAAAAAGTTTGGTTCCAAAATGTCGAAACCAGTTTTTCGGGTTTTCTCCTTCAAAAGCCCTGGTTTAAAAGTCTTTTAACGGTTTTCAAGCTTTTTTCTCAAAAAGTTTGGTTCCAAAAGTCCAGATCGGTTTCTCAGGTTTCTCTTTCAAAAATCCTGATTCAAAAATTTTCTAATGGCTTTCTAAACTTTTTCTCAAAAGAATCTAATATTAAAATTTCAAACCAGTTCCCCGGGTTTTTCCCTTTAAAAATCCCATTCTAAAATTTCAAACCGGTTTCTCGGGCTTTTTCTTTCAAAAGTCCTGGTTCAACATTTTTTACAGTTTTCCGAGCTTTTTCCTCATAAAGCCTTATTTCAAGGGTTTAACGGTTTCCCGGGTTTTCACCTTCAAAAGCCCTGTTCCACAAGTTTTCTAAAAATCGGTTTCCCGGGCTTTTCTCGTTCAAAAATTCCACTCTAAAAAATTTCTCTAAAATTGCTGTTTCTACGAGCTTTCTCCCTCAAAAGCCCCTTTCTCAAAAGGATTTGCTTTGCTGAAAGCTTTTAAAACTAAGTGTTAAAATTTTTGAAAATTTCGATAGAGTTTCGCCTTAAAAATTCACTACCCCGAAGTTCCACAGGTCACAACAATCCCGGACCTTCCACCACATCAGTCAAAACAATCTTGACCCCACGGCACGCAACCTATCCTCAAAGATAATTTTTAGGATAATTCCTTCAACTTCAAAAATTTTTTGGTTTCAATTTTATTTCCAAAATTTCACAAAAATTCCCAGAACGTTCGAGCGTGTCACCATAATTTTCTAAAAATGTTTTGTGATTTTTCGACCTTCAACAGGACTCGTTTTCTAATTTTCTTTAATTTTTCCTATTTTTCACAATTTTCAAAAAATTCCAAAATTCAAAATTTTACAGAAAATTATGAAAATTCATACAATTGTTCTACACATTGTTCTAAGGTTCTTAGTGTAAAAATCACACACAAACGGTCAATGCCTAAGCCTGTAGAGGCAATTTTTTAAGTCCCGCAGGAAACCCACTTTCATAAACATGAAAAATCATTTGAAATGCATTCAAATCTCCACCAAATCACAAAAACAGTCCGATCATTGTCTTCTAAATATCTTAAAACATAGAAATACACTGATCGCATGCAAAAAATCGAGACATATGCATCAAAATCGAAGAAACTTTCAAAAACTAACCTTTAAAGTTTTCCAGTGAAAACCAAGCTTTTCGGTGAGAATCCGGCGACAAGAGCGGCTTCCGACAAGTACCTGATGTCACCCAACACTCCCCCAACGATCCTGGATTGAAATCTTCTGGAAACTCTTTAGAGGGAATATCGAACCAAACTCAAAACTCCAAAACGCAACACTGAAAACGCGACCTGCTCTGTTTAAATGGCTACGGGTTGGCGCATATAGCAGACGCGCCAAAAGAAAACTCTTATCGGCGCATGTATTAGATGCGCAAGGCTAGAATCACCAAATACGCGTGTAGTACATGCGCTCGGCCCTTCAGCTACCTGCCAAAACTAGTTTCGAGCTTCCAAAAGTCCAAATTTGGTCTTGAGACTTTGTCAAAAGCTGAAAGTCGAGCTTTCAACATTCACTCGCGAGAATTTAATGTCTTGAACTGAACCATGTCAAATCGGCAACTCGGTTCCCAACCGGAACGTAAAGCTTTTTGAATTCCAAAGCCTTCCAAACCGGCGACCCACAAGAGGTCCCAAAGCATTCTAAACTCACCGGCACATCAACCCCCCAATCACCTCGCGACCAAAAAAGGATTCTTACTTTGTTATTTTTCTGCCTTCGGTAAGCAAAGACAGAAAAAGAGGGGCAGCTGTAAGCACTCCATTTCTGTCCGCTCAGCAATCTTCGGCCCGACCGGGATCGGTTTCCAACATCACAACACATGCAGGTTCAAGATGAGCCTTATAATCTCTAATCCAACCAACTGGTCGCTTCTCGAGTCCATAAGGACCCGCTGGAGTCTTAGGCACCATTATTTCAGGCAGCTTCCCGGACCGGACGGTCCCAGAAACTAACGCTATCCAGGTAGCTTCCCGAGATCGGGCGATATCGGGGACCAACACCTCATCAAATTCCAAACAGTTCACTTCTAGCGCCCGCTAGCCCTCCAATGTAGAATGTCTGTCATTTGGTAGTTCTTCGAGACCGGGCATTCTCAAAGACTAACACCACCATTCCAGGTAGCTTTCTAGGACCAGGCGTTCTCAGAAACCAACACCACCCCTACAAGTAGTTCTCTGAGACCGAGCATTCTTAGAGACCAACACTACACAGGTAGTTGTCTGAGACTAGGCGGTCTCAGGAACCAACAACTAGGTCAACATCGGCGCCTGCTAGCCCAACTTGGTGAAAAATAACCAAACCTGCCCCTTGGGCCTCCAGACACGATTTGGGAAAGTTCAAAATCTCTCAAAACGATAAGTCCATCCATCCAGAGTATTGTTAAACCATTAGGCGTCCCTCGCACGTCATTTGGTCCAAATCTAGTCCTATTCCGGCCCACTTCAGTCAAAATGACCATTTTACCCCTGAACACCTCGACGCTGCACAAACCGCACCGAATGGTAAAAGACTCTCCTAAAACCATCCCTGAACAACCCTACACGCTTAACACAACACACCAAACCATTCCTGACCATTTCCAGCCAATCCCGGTCAAAATAACCGTTTTGTCCCTAGAAATTCAAACATGCCCCGAAACAGTACCAGTCCTGGGATTTCGAGCAAAGGGCTTCACCATACACCCTTGTTTAACCTGAGGAGGACCCTACGACATTAAATGCTCAAGAATCGATAAAGGTTCCTTGGAGCGTCTCGCAGATGCTTTGCCTAAATTGTCCTTTCTCCCGATTCCCTGGTTATAACGCATTGTCAATTGACTTGAGAAATGCGTAAATCGGGGAATTCTTAAAAGCTCGTTCATAGACCTTTCCATCGATACGACTTGATTGGATAGATCGCTTCCTGAAGTCCTCCATTGTACGGTGTGAAAACTGTAACTTTTAACAACCCCTGGAGCGTTTTGCAGACGCTCTGCCAAGGTTGACTTTTTCTCCAATTCTCTAATCAAGACGCACTGTCAAACGACTTGAGAAATGCATGAATCTGGGAATTCTTTAAAGTATTTCCAGAGTACTTTCCATCGGTATGGCCCAATCGAAAGGATCGCTTCCCGAAGGCCTCGATCACACGAAACGAAAATAGCCACTTTTGAACACCCTCGGAGTGTATCACAGACGCTCCGCAAAAGTGACCTTTTTGGCACATTTCCCAAGGCAATATCCCACGCTTCCAAACATAATTCAAACTTCTTGAAACCATGAAAGTTCACCGGAAGCCCCTGGGAGAACATCCCGAGTGCGACCGATTCCCCTAAAACATTTTCGATTGACTCAATTATCGGGGCAAAGTTTGGACAAACCTTCTCGGTGATGGAGCATATGCTACATGTGCTCAAATTTTGATAAGATCGATGAACTTTTGATCAATAGTCGAGATTTATTCAGTACATGGGGTGCCACGTGTCATTCTGGTAATGGAACAGTACCTGCGCATGTCCTACATGCGCAAGGTCAAATATTGGCCAAGCGCATGTAGTACATGCGCCAGGCCTGGTCCAGAATCTCTATAAATACCAAACCACCCTTTGCATATTCCAACTTCGATTTCTGATGCGAAGCTCTGCTAAAGTCACTCCAGAACTGCGAATGTCTATACACACTTCATCCCTCCAACACTTAGGTTAGATTCCACCATCCCCAAGCCTATATACTTCGCATATAAAGCCTTATACACCATCAAACACTCTCCACCAGCCCTCTAAGCCTTCTTGAAGTCATTCAAGCTCCAATCAAAGCATCTTTAGAAGACTACAAGTGTGTTGAAGGCAAAATGTGGTATCTCTTTTACATTTGTGTCTTCCCCCACTCTTCTCTTCGCCCTCCTAGCCTACTTAGGCTATTCTCTATTTTAACCCCCATCTACAACCCCCCATTTTTACATGCTTGAGCCAAGAGGGCTCTTAGATCATGCCTAGAGGAAAGCAAGTGAGAGCCATCGTGTAAGGGGACTTCTCACTAGCCTACTTTGAGATGGTATGGCCTAAGAGCCCCTTGTTTATGTGGTGTAGCTTAAAAGCCTTGTATGTGGTCATGACCCCTTGCATATTACTATTTGATCATGTTTTGTATGCTTGACTTCATTTTATGCTTATTGTCATGTTCCACAATGCTTACGTTGCTTTGATTTTTATGCCATTTCGAAGCTCTATATTTCTTTCAAAAATTGTTCAAAGAGTTGGCTCCTTGAAGTTTAGGATAAGACTTTAGAGTTGGCTCCTTGAGTGGTTTTCCTTTTATTTGGCCATGGAACCCTCTCTTGATGGAATGACCTCCTACAAAAATGGTTTTCAAACCCTTTTCAAAAATAATTATTAAAAACTCATTCTCTCCATCTTTGCATTAAAAATGGTGCCTTAAAAAGTTGGCATCACCATGTTGATTTTTGGACCCTTTACACTCTTGTCAAGATTATGGTTATAATGGCCATGAGGAAACCTTCCTTGGAATGGTCTCCAATCACCAATCATATAAACCATACTCTTGACTAGAGTCAAAATTTTCATGGAAATGATCTTCAAAAGGGTTGTGAACCAAAGTCCTTTGCATAACATAAGTTATTCTTCAAAAAACCTTTCTAAAAGTGCATGAAACCAACTTTCAAAACCATTTCCCAATCCAACCCTAGGCTAACTTGACCGTAGTTGACCAACCCTAGGTTAACTTGACCCTAGTTGCCCAACCCTAGGTTAACTTGACCCTAGTTCACTCACCTTAGGTTAACCTAACCCTAAGCCATCCTAACCTTAGGTTAACCCTACCCTAGTTAGTTTACCCTAAGTCATCCTAACCTTAGGATAAACCTACCCTAGTTAGTTAACCCTAGGTCACCTTAACCTTAGGTTAACCCAACCTTGGTTAGTTAACCATAGGTCATCTTAACCCTATGTTAACTTAACCCTAGTTAGTCAACCTTAGGTCACCTCTAACCCCAATCTAGGTTAATACACTTCAAGGTTCCAACTCTTGAACTATTTTCTAAATGATCACTCAATTTTAAACCATTCTCATAACCCAATTTTCCAAAACTTCCCACTCTCTTGATTTAAAAAAAAAAAAAACCAACTCCATAAATTCTTCAAATGTCCTTACACTCCATCTTCAAGGCGTTTTCAAAAATGTTCTCAAAAGGTCACAAACCTAAGGTGTCCCTAGCCCTCTCATGGTTAGGAATTCCAAAGACAAGTGATAAATCAAAGAACAACCCCTAAGGTTGTTCATATTAGGATTTCAAACCCTTAGCCATTTCCAAAAACCACTTTCAAAAAGTAATTCATCAAAACATTCTAAAATCATACCTCCAAGGTTTTCAAAACAAGACTTCAAAAACACTTTCAAGTTCTCTTGAGACATACCAAAGCATTTTTCCAAAACTTCCTCAAGTTGATCTAAAAACATTTTCAAAACACGCCACCATCTAATTTCAAGTCAAAACTTCCAAGACCACAAAGAGTCTTCAATTTCCAAAGACCTCAAAGTGTCTTAAACTTTTCCAAAGACCTCAAAGTATCTTAAACTTTTTCAAAGACCTCTAAGTGTCTTAAACTTTTCCAAAGACCTCAAAGTGCTTTAAACTTTTTCGAAGACCTCAAAGTATCGTAAACTTTTCCAAAGACCTCCAAGTGTCTTAAACTTTTCCAAAGACCTCAAAGTGCCTTAAACTTTTTCGAAGACCTCAAAGTATCGTAAACTTTTCCAAAGACCTCCAAGTGTCTTAAACTTTTCCAAAGACCTCAAAGTGCCTTAAACTTTTTCGAAGACCTCAAAGTATCTTCAAGGCTTCCAAGAGGGCCTAATGCGCCTATTTTCCATCGGGTTCTTGCCCGAACTACGAATGACCTGATTCTCGCCAAATGAGATACGTAGGTAACCTAAAGTGGTGTGGTCATAACTTTTATTCCAACTCCAATCCCTTTTTCAAAAATTCTAATCAATTCAAAGTTCCTATTCTAAACTCTTTCAAAACCCTCATTATTTTCAAACTTCTTCCAAAAACTTGCATCATGCATCATCCATCCGAAAAGTGATGACTAAACCCCGTTTTCAAAATTCTAAAGTGGATATTAAATAGATAATAGTAACCAGTTATTCTAGTGAGTGAACAAAAGGTGATTAGACATATAGGTACCGAAAGGACGGGGTAGGGTGATGATCTTAGGATATCTTCCCTACATGTAATTAACCCCCGAACCACAGATTTCTGTTTTCAAACGACCAAAATGGAGTTATTTTTCAAAAGGGCTTAAATCTTTCCAAAGGTTGCCAAACAACCTAGTTCCTTAAAAACCCTCTCTTGAGGGAGTTTTCAAAACCTTTTCCAAAAAACCCTAAGTTTAATCTTTGGATTAACACTTAGTTTTAGGTGCCCTAACTCACCTTAATCAAGTTAGGTGGCGACTTCTATTTTTTTGAAAAGCCCTTAGTCAAACCAATTTTCAAACCTAGTCGCACTAGTCCTTCAAGGAGGACGAGTTCTAGTGACAAAGTTTCGTGCTTTGGGGTTTCCAAGCCGAAAGGACCTTGGACACCCAAAAACCGTGGTGTAACAATAACTAAGGCTGAGTACATTACGGTGGAAATTGTTGTGCTCAAGCCATTTGGATCAAACACCAACTAGAGGATTTTGGACTGACCTTTGAACAAATCTCTATCAGATGTGACAACACAAGTGCTATCAATTTGACCAAGAATCTCATTCAACACTCTCGTATAAAACACATTAAAATTAGACATCATTTTATACGTAATCATGTGCAAAAAGATAATATTAAACTTGATTTTGTCATCACAGACCAACAATTTGTTGATATATTCATAAAACCTTTGAATGAAAATAGATTTTGTATGATTAGGAAAGAATTAGGGATGATTAATCCATTTTCATGAATAACTCTTAAGAAATATATGCTTGAATCATTCAAAGTTGATATGTGATAATGTATTGCATTGAGGTACCATCCATAAGCCATTTCTGCACTTCATTAGAAAAGGAGTCGATCCCTACTTCAAGGAGTCGAAGCATGTACTTTGAAAAATGGCTCTTGATGGATTTTGTTGAAATGTGTTGACCCCTCATATCTAATGAGTTGCCCCATGTTAATAGATTGCTCAGAAACATTTTAACAGAAAATGCGTCGACACCTTGAAGTAAGGAGTCGACCCTTTTGGTTAGTTGCTCACTACCTATAAATATATCATCTTTTATTGCATAGCTTATGTTTTCCCTCGTCTTTCTTTATCTCTTTACACGCTCGATGAACCAACTTCTTCAACTGCCACCTCCACCAAAATCTCTCCAAAACTTTTCTCAAATCTCTATTTAAACCTAAATCGATCCATCCCAAGTCATCTTCAACCTTCTTCAACCTCCATTTTGAAACCCTAACAGCTCCCAAATCGGACAAACCAAAGAAAGGGAAAAAAACCCTAAATGTGTTGACCCCCAAGGTAACAAAGAATAAGAAAAGGAAGAATCAAGAGAAATCATCCAAGGATGGTGGGAAGGAAAAGAAATAAAAATCATCGAGATTGAAGAAGACATTGTGAGGGACAAACTATATTTCGGTAGTGATGATGCTTACAAGAGGTATATCAAATCTATCTCCTCAAGAGAATTATGAATGGTAGATGGATTGACTTTCAATTCTTTTCAAAACAAGGTCTTGACTTTGAATCTAAATTTGAGGCACTGGGTTGGAAGTCCATGACTTTAATAAAAAAGATAATTACCTTGAATTAGTTGGGCATTTTTATGCTCATGATGAGAAGGAGTTTGGGTGTTTGGAGGTATACAGTGGAGCGAAAGGGGTACCTTTTACTCTTACTAGAGGAGTAATATGTGAAATTTTGGGAATTGAAAGTGGGGGAGAAAAGAATAGAAAAGATGTTGAAAAAAAGGACCAATTATCTACTTTCTATGGTGAAGAAAATCATGAAAATGCAAAACCCATTGCAAGTGATTTACTCTTAGAATTGAGACTTGTTCATCACTTTGTTTGCACCATTTTTATGCCCAAGGGTGGAAATTTTGAGTATATTTCTAAAAAAGAACTATTTTTCTTCTGGGCATATATAAATGACACCAAAATTGATATCCATATGTTTATTCTGGACCATATTATCAAAGCCTCTAACACCAAATTCAGTCTACCTTATGGAATGTTTTTTTACCAAGGTCTTCAATCATTTCAAAGTGGACTTGATAGGAGAAAAGAAAAGAAGTGTCAATTCCAACTATGATAAGCATAATATGAAAACTCTAACTAGGATAGGATAGAAGTATGATGCTGAGAAGAAGATGTGGGTTCTAAAGAAGGAGAAGAGTGGTGGTGGAAGTACCATTCTAAGAACTAAGGGTAAACAAGTTGAAGGGGGTGAGTCTTTAAGTGTTGTAAGGGAGTTGTTTCCCATGGCATCAACTAGCAGTTCAGAAGAAATGTCTACTTTAATGGAAACATTGAAGAAAATGCAAGACTATAATAAAAAGATGTTTGCCAAGATTGATGCTAAGGTAGACAATGGTGCTATGAAGTTAAAGGCAATAGAAACTAAGGTGAGGGCTATTGTGCATGACAATGAGAAATTGAACAAAGATATACTTAGATCTATTGATCTCTCTACTGAGCACCTTGGGGGGTACATAAAGAGAGTAATTGACATGAAATGTTGACCTCTAAACTCTCTAGCAGCAGAGTTTGTAGCCTAAGAGAATAGTGAAGAAGAAAAAGAAGGAGATGAAGGAGATTAAGAAGAAGAAGAAGAAGAAGAAGAAGAAGAAGAAGAAGAAGAGGGTGTAGAAGAAGGAGAAGATGGGGAGGAAGAAGAAGAATGAGGAAAAAAACCAAGAAAAAGGAGCAGAGAAAGCAAAAGGAGAAGACACAGTAGCAAATGTGGGCATCCACTCCCCTTCAGAAACTGAATCAGATCTTCCAGCCTCATCCATCCCAAGCAAAACCTATCACAGATATGGGCTAAGACCAAAAACTGGGAAGAGATTCTCCAACGCCAAAGATACCCCTGTTAATCTATCCTCATCTCCACCTCCATCTCCGAAAACCACTTGAGCATCTTTGCATGTAAAATTTTCATTTTACATTTTCACATCATAACTATATATGTTTTTTGTTTTAAAAGAATGGTATGCCATTTTTAAGACATTTTGTCTATAATATTTGAATTTTGTTATAGCTGTCTTGAACTCTATTGTAGCCTAATATATAAATGCTTATTCAAAGTTATGTTGGTTGGTTGATTAGTTATGTTGTCGCCTTTTTCATAGCATTTATCTTATGTTAAAATTTTTTTCCTATTGTACCTGTCTTTAAATTAGATTTATAACTATCTTTTTGATGAGTTGACAAAAAGGGAGAGCGAATAAATTGCTCTCTAGTATTTGGTAATTAGTTATGGTTGAAATGGTTGAATGCAATTGGTTATGGTCAAAATCCAAGTGCTTATATTATATAAGAAAGGAGGAGCTACTCAAAACCGCTATACCTGCAAAGTGCAATGAAGCATCAATTACACAAGAAAGGGGAAGTAAACATTTTTGGTATATATCTTCAACCTTCATCATTTAAATTAATTGGATTTTGAGCTTGATGTTTATATTATTGATTATATTAACTTAAGGTTTTGTCATTATCAAAAAGGGAAAGATTGTTGATTCCATGTCTTGATTTTGATGATCATAAAACTATGTGTCAAGTTGTTTAATGATTCTAATTAGTGTGTGTCGCACCCCGATTTTTTCGCACTCAAGAACGGTGGAAAAAATGCACTGTACTCTATCGTTAGATCTCAACCTCCTAGAAGGACAAGTGCGACTAGGTTTGAACTTGAAATTGACTTGATTAAGGGTTTTTAGAAAAAGATTTGGAGTCATCACCTAACCTTGTTAAGGTGAGTTAGGTCACCTAAACTAAGGAAAGTCCAAAGACTTAACTTAGGGTTTTTGAAAAATGATTTGAAAACTTTCTCAAGAGAGGGTTTTTTTTTGTACGGAGCAAACAGGTTGTTTGGCAACCTTTGAAAAGATTTAAGCCCTTTTTAGAAAATAATTCCAGTTTTGGTCTCTTAAAAACAGTGATCTATGGTTCGAGGGTTAGTTACTTATAGGGAAGATGTATTAGGCTATCACCCTATCCAACCCTTGCGGTACCTAGGGTTAAAGTATGTAATTGAAATGGGAAGGTTTGATTTTAGAAAGTTGGATTTTAGAAAAATTTTGAATTAGAAAGGTTTCAAATTAAGAAAGTTTTAAATTAAGAAAGTTCTAAATTAGGAAATAGAAAAGTTCCAAATTAGAAAAGTTTTGAATCAGGAAAGTTTTCTTTTTAAAAAAGAGTTGATTTGTGAAAGATTTGAATTTGGAAAGGTTTGAATTTAGAAATATTGAAATTTGGAAAGACTTGGAAGTTTCAAATTTAGAAAGTCAGAATCTGGAAATGTTTGAAATTAGGAATGATTTGAACATCGAAAGATTTGAAATTTGAAAAGATTTAAAAATTTGAAATTTAGAAAAGATTTGAAAGTTTGAAATTAGAAAAGGTTTGATCTCTATTTCCTAAAGTTAAAGATTGGATTTTATTTCCAAAAATAGATGATTTGATTTAGTTTCCTATTTGGAAAAGATTTGATTTGACATGAAATTGAAAAGATTTAGTTTTGAAAATCTATCACTTTATGTGACTTTTAAATTAGAAAATCTATGATTTCATGTACAAAATGGTTTTTGAAATCTATGATTTTATGTAAATAGAAAGTCATGATTTTATATGAGAAAACTAGGGTGGGTCTTAAACATGGATAGGGTTTTGATATGAATTTCAAGACAAAGAGTTTTTGGAAAGTGAATATTTGAAAAGAGTTTTTATGAAGTGGATTTGCAACAACTATTTTAGAAAAAAGGTTTGAATATAGACTTTTGCAAGTTTTTTGAATTTCTCACTTTCCTAAAATAATTCTAGACATGAAAAGATTGGAATCATTCTAGGGTTGTGATCTTGACAACAACTAGGGTTTGAAATATGAACAATAATGATCACATTAAATGTAACACTTTCCTAAAACAACCATAACCATAGAATGGCTAAAATCATATTAGAATTGTGATTTTGATAAAAATAATTTAGCGCTTGAACCCCAGGATTTGTACCTTGATGATCACATTGAATATAATACTTTCCTAAAATAATCCTAACCATGGAATGGCTAGAATCATCCTAGGAGTGTGATTTTGAAGACAAGTTTGAAAGAAAGAGGTTTTGAATGCAAGTTTTAAAAGAGAATTTTGATGCAAGTTTGAAAACAACTTTTAACACAATTTTGAATGCAATGCAAGAACATGACAACTATAATGTAATAGAGTTGTGAACATACAAGGTTAAGATTCACCACATAATCAAGAGGGCCAGACCCACACCATCTTAGATTGAACTTAGCCCCCATCACGGTAACCTTTAACAATTCTTTCTAGGCATGAACAGGGAAGTCCCTTTTCTCAAGTATGCAAGAAGAAGAGGTAGAAAATGGGGATTAAAATAGAAGAGAATCTAAGTGGATGAGAAAAGAGAAGAGAAAGGGGGAATTGCATAAACTAAATTGAAAAGCTACCTTGTCTCTTTATTTTGCTTTGATTCCTTTGCTTGCTTTGTTTGCTTGACCTTGAGAGCTTTGAAGATGCAACACTTGATCTTCAATGGATGCTTGAAGGCTTGTATTTGAGTGTATACAAGCTAGGGTTTGTGCCTATAGAATGTAGGGAGGCTAGGGCTTGAAGAAGACTTAAGAAAATTAGGGTTTCGAAGCCTGTTTTTAGTGAAGTAGTGTTTTTGGATTGAGTTTGCGGACCCTTTTTACGCAGGAGACGTCTGTATTTATAAGTAATTGGAACAAGAATTGGCGCTTGTTGTAGTGGTGCCAGTTGGTTTTTAAGCTTTGTGAACCATTTTTGGGCGCCTGTCCTAGTGACTACCATGCAATTTTTGGCCTGACTCCACTAGGAGTGACTATAGAAAGCCTGGGAATGATTTGAATTTTCGGGGATGGATAGGAATCCCTAAAAGAGTGCCTAAGAGATAACTGGATTGACAACGAGAGTCGGTGTGATTGAAAAGGGTGATCGGCCCTCTAGGGGCAAAATGGTCATTTGAAAAGTGAAACATTGAAACTGGTTCGGAGTTAACCAAGACAGGATTCAAAGGTCAGAAATATTATCAAGAGTGCTCTGAAGGATTGTAGGTTTAATACCTAGAGCCGGTATGGTTGGAAGAGGTGACCGACCCATTAGGTGCAAAACAGTCATTTCACATATGGTTTATCAGAATGCACTCAGAATTGTTTGAAAAGGTACTAGAAGGTTGGGAATACTGTTAGAAGTGTCCGTAGCAGGTAACTAGTTTGATACCCAGAGCCGGTGTGGTTCCCAGAGGCAATAAGATGCTTAGGGGCCAAAATGATTATTTTAACCGAATGGTCTTGGAATTGATCTAGAATTGACTAGAAGGCACTTCAACATGCCGGATTGTCTTTGTGACAATCTTGAAAAGTGAGCTTACCACTCTGAAGACTTTGGTCCTTTCTCAAGAAGAGTGCCAATGGGGCCCAATGGGCAATTTGGTCATTTTTCACCGGATTAGGCTAGTAGGTACTAGTGTTGACCTGGGTTTTGAGTATTTCCATCACTTTGATGATGGTTGAGGAGTTGGCTTCTAAAGGTATCCCATTCTTTGATAAACGTGTCACGGCCAAGAGGCATGTTTGGTCTCGTGACACAGGGGGTTTGTTGGCAATTCCTAATGTCGACTTATTTATAAGTGTTTCCATCACTCTGACGGTTGCAATGTTTGTTAGTGTTTTCGTCACTCTGATGGTGCGCGTTCATTCTAGAGACTACCTGATCTCGGGAAGCTACTGAATGCCTTTATCGTCTTGGGGCCTTAGGTACTTTTTTGATCAACGTGCCGAATAGCGGACACTTTACGTTGGCGAGCTAGCAAGCGCCAAAAGTGAACCTGTCACACCCCTAACCCAATTAGACATAAATATATATCTCCCCCCCCCCCCCCCCCCCCCCCCCTTAGGTATTTTATACACCCACTTATTATATTTTAGGTATTTTATACATCTACTTATTATACTCACTCACCAATGTTTCACCATTTAACCATTTAACTTACCACTAATAAAATGATACAAGTGGCACACACAATTTATAATTAACCATGCAATATATGTAAATTAAATTAAATAAACTAATTTAACTACGTTTACGATGCAATTCAACTAATTATAAAAATATGAGATTAGGGTTTCACAGAACCGCTCTTCCATCTTGGGGACTTCGGTCTTGTCTTGGTCAACGGGTGTAAAGGGACTTATTGTTCCAAGGAATTTTCTCAATAAAAGTGTCGTTCTTGATGGATTTACTATTTGAGGAATCAACTTTCTCAAAAGATGGGCTGAATTAAGTTTGATTGACTTGGACTGGAATTGGAATTAGAATTGAGGTTGAAATAGGGACTTACTGTCTTTAAGAAGACGTGCCAACTGGAATTGGACCAAGTAATGCCCTACGGGCATTTTATTTATTTTGCTTCTATTGGGCCTAGTGAGCCCGTGAAGCAGTTGCTTAGTTGGATTGAGTCTAGAAAGTGTAAGCACCCCATTTTTGCCTGCTCGGCAATCTCTGACCGGACTCACATTCAAATGGACATAGACACATTTAAGTCCAAACTAGTTTTTCAGACTCAAGCTAGTCAATCCATTGCTTTGCCGGCCCACCAGGCCTAATAAAGGCAAAATAACCAAAATGCCCTTGGGGCATTGCTCGGTCCAATTTCAGTTGCCAGGTCTTCCTAAAGACGGTAAATCCCTATTTCAAACACAATTCTAGTTTCAATTCCAGTCTAGATCAATCAAACTCAAATAGGCACATCTTTCGAGAAAGTTGATCCATCAGACGATAAGTTCATTTAGTCTAGCACGTTTATCGAGAAAACTCCTCGAAATGGTAAGTCCCTTCAAACTTGTCGATGGGATGAAACCCAAGTCCCTGAGATGGTAGAATGGTTCATTTTTGGCAATTGCTAGCCTGCCAATGTAGAATGTCTGTTATCCAGCATATCTTTTGAGAAAGTTAATCCCTCAGACAATAAGTCCATCTAACAGCTTCCTACGATTAGGTAGTCTCCGGAATGAAAGCACCCCGTCAGAATGGTGAAAACATTTGCAAACATTTCAACCGTCAGAGTGGCGGAAACACTCACGAATAGGTCGACATTAGGAATTGCCAACAAAACCCCTATGTCATGGGACCGAACACACCTCTTGGCTGTGACACATTTACCAAAGGAAAAGATACCTTTGAAACCAACTCATCATATACTTTCGGAGTGGTGGAAACACTCAAAACCCGGGTCAACACTAGTGTTTGCTAGCCAACTCTGGTGAAAAATGACCAAACTGCCCCATAGGTCTTTTCCGGCACGCTTCTCTTTCATACCTAAGTCCTCAAAATAGTAAGTCCACATTTTCAAGATTGTCCCAAGGACAATCTAGCATGTTCAAGTGCCTTACAGTTGATTCTGGATCAGTTTTAAGACCATCCAGTCAAAATGACCATTTTGCCTCTAGGCATCTGATTACCTCCAGGAACCACACCGGCTCTATATATCAAACTGGTAAGCTTTTGAGAATGCTTCTAATAGTTTTCTCAAACTTTCAACACCTTTCTAGATCATTCTGAGTCCATTCCGATAAGACTGGTGCAAAATAACTGTTTTGCCTCTAGTGAGCTGGTGGCCTTTTCCAACCACATCGGCTCTGGGTATCAAACCAACAACCCTTCGAAACACTCCCATTAGTGTTTCCAATCTTTAAGCCATCTCACGTGTCACACTGAGTCCATTCTGGTGTTTTCCCAGTTCAGTTGACTATTTTGCCCTTGGCGGGCTGGTTGACCTTTTCAACTATTCCAGCATTGTTTCTCAAGCTAGTTATCTCTGGCACACTCTCCCAAGGATTTTCATCCATTCCCGGCCAAGTCTGGTTACTCAGAACCTTCCAAATCATTCCCAGACTTTTCAGAGTCACTCCTAGCGGAGCCAAGCCAAAAATTGCATAGTAGTCACTAGGACAAGCACCCAAATCTTTTGTCTTGCGTCCCAGGGGTCGAAAGATACTTTTCTTGTTGCCGTAAAAACTTTCCTAAGTGGCTAGCGCCACTAGCAATGGTGCCAAGCCAATAAATGGCCTGGTACCACTCCTAGTGGCTCTAGTGGGAAATTTACTGTGGCGCCACTACAACAGGCACCAATGTGGTTTTGTTTGCCTATAAATATAGACCCTCCCCCTACATAAAAGAGGTCCACAAACATAGTCTAGAAACTCTATCTCTCTAAAATTAGAGCTCGAAGTCTCTCCGAACCTAACCCTCTCAAGCTTTAGCTTGTATACACTCAAACCCTAGCTTCTATATACTCTATACACTCAAACATTAGCCCCAAAGCATCCATTGAAGACTTAAGTGCTGCAACTTCGCAGCTCTCAAGAGTCCAGTAAAATAAAGCAAATCAAACAATCAAAGCAGGAAGAATACAAGGTTGGTTTTCTATTTATTTTTATGCAATCCCCCCTCTCTCTTTTCCCTCCTAACTCACTTGGGTTTTCTTCTATTTTAATCTCCATCTTCTACCTCCCTTTCTTGCATGCTTGAAATAAGAGACTCCTCTGTTCATGCCTAGGAAGAACTGTTGAAGGTCACCATGCTGGGGGCTTTCTTCTAGTTCAGCCTTTGATGATGTGGGTTCAGCCCCCTTGATTATGTGGTGAAGCCTAGCCTTGTATGTTTATGACCCTTTTGAATTGTGCATCTCTTCTATCCATTCAAAATTGTTTTCAAACTTACATCGAAACTCTCTTTCAAAGCTTATATTCAAAATCTTCTTTTTCAAACTTGTTTTTCAAAATCGCAATCCTAAAGTGATTCTAGTCATTCCATGGTTAGGGTTGTTTTACGAAAGTGTTATATTCAATGTGACTATCAGAGTTCATATTTTGGGTGTAAACCCTAATTGTTTTAATCAAAATTACAATCTTAAGATGATTCTAGCTATTCCATGGTTAGGGTTGTTTTAGGAAAGTGTGATATTCAATGTGATAATTATGGTCCATATTTCAAATCTTGATTGTTTTTAAAATCACAACCCTACAATGGTTGTAATCTTTCTATAGTTAGAATCGTTTTAGGAAAGTGAGAAACTTAAGAGACTTGTAAAAGTCCATATTCAAACCTCTTTCCAAATTATTTTGAAAATCTACTTTCTAAAAATTCTTTTCAAAAAATCTCTTCCTACAAACTTTTTTCAACAATCTATTTTCTAAAACTCTTTTTCAAAGATCTCATTTCCAAAAACTCTTTTCCTTGGAGTCCAAGTCAAGTCCTAGAATCTATAGTTAGGAAACCCTAGTTCTCTTTCTTAAAATCATAAGTTTTTATTTTGCCTCAAAACATAGGTTTCTAAAACTATTTTCTATATCAATTCTTAGATTTTCAAAATCTCTTTTCCTACACCAAATCATAGATTTCCAAATCCAAGATTGTCAAAACTCAACCTTTCCAATTCCATGTCGAATCCAATCTTCCAATTTAGGAAATTAGATCAAATCTTCTAATTTAGAAAAGCAAATCAAATCCTCCAATTTTGAAAATAAAATAAAATAATCTATTTTTGAAAATAAAATTCAATATTCTACTTTACGAAATAGGAATAAAATCTTTCCTAATTCAAACTTTTCAAACTTTCCTAATCCAAACTTTTTAACCTTTCCTAATTTCAAACCTTTCCAAATATCAACTTTCTAAACTCAAACTTATCAAATCTTTGAAATCCTTCCTAAATCTAAATTTTCAAATCTTTCTTAAAATTCATACTTCTAAATATTTCTAAGTTTAAAATTTTCTTAAAATGAAATTTTCTTAATTTGACACTTTCCTAAAATGAAACTTTCCTATTTTGGAACTTTCCTAATTCAAAGGTTTCCAAAATACAATCTTTCTGAAACCTTAACTTTCTAAATTATTTGAAATCAAATATTCAAGTCAATTCTTTACATGTCTTTCCAAGTCAAGTGTTTCTAAAATCAAATCAAATCATTTCCAAATCCTTCTTAAATCTCATCTTTCCTAACTCTAAGCTTTCTAAACTCAATTTTTTCTTAATAAAAAATTTCAAGTTTAAATCAAACCTTCTTATTTCAAGTCCATGCTTCAACCTTAGGTTACCTAAGTAGTAGGATACCTAAACCCTAGTTCAACCCTAACCCTAAAGTTAGGAAGTTTCAATTCTTTTCTAAACCTCCTTTCTAAACCAATTAGGTTTTCAAACTTCAATCTAAGTTAAGATATTTTCAAAACTCATTCAATCTTTCCCAAATCAAGTCCAAGTTTCCTTTCAAAATTCAATCTTTTCAAATTAAAATCAATTTCAAAATCCTTAAGTTTAATTTCAAATCAAAGTCAATTTCAAGTTCAATTCTAACTCCAAGTTCAATTTCAAATCAAAGTCCACTTTTAAAATTTCTATTCAAAGTTCAAATCAAACTTTTCAAAAACCTAAAACTATCTATTTTCAATCGGACTCTTGTTTGAACTACGACTGACCTGATTCCTAACAAAGGGATACGTAGGCAACCCTCATGGGTGTGGTCACAACCTTTTTTAAGTTTTCAATTTCACAACTTTTTTTAAATTTCTAATTCCACAACCTTTTTCTTGTGAGCACCCCATTTTTGACCGCTTAGCAGTCTACGGTTCGTCCAGACTTGTACTCAAGTCAATATGGATTTATTCCAATCGAAATCAACTTTCTAAGTCTAATCCCAACTATTCATCGCTTTACGGGCCCACTAGGCCCAAATAAAGACAAAATAACCAAAATACCCTTAGGGGCATTGTCCTTTCCAATTCCAAATCAGGCACGTCTTTCCGAAGATGGTAAGTCCCCTTTCCAATTCCAAATCAGACACGTCTTTTCAAAAATGGTAAGTCCCCTTTCTATATTCCAACAGGCGCATCTTTCTGAAGACGGTAAGTCCCCTTTCCAATGTTCCCACAGGCGCGTCTTTCCGAAGACGGTAAGTCCCCTTTCTAATATTTCGACAGGCATGTCTTGCCGAAGACGGTAAGTCCCCTTTTCAATTCCAAATCAGGCACTTCTTTCCGGAGACGGTAAGTCCCCCTTAAACCTGTTGACCAGAACGAGACCCCAAGTCCCCTAGATGGTAGAATGGTCCACCTTTGGCGCTTGCTAGCCCGTTAATGCAGAAATGTTCGTTTTAGCACGCCTTCTGAGAAAGTTAACTTCTTAGGTACTAAGTCCCTTTAGCAGCTTCCCGAGATTAGGCAGTTTCGAGAATGATCGCGAATCGTTAGAGTAGCGAAAGTACTCGTAAACATCGCAACCGTCAGAGTAGTAGAAATACTCACAAGCAGGTCGATATAGGGAATTGCCAACAGACCCCTGTGTCATGAGACCACCGTCAGAGTGGCGGAAACACTCAAAACCCAAGTCAACACCAGTGCTTGCTAGTTCACTTCGGTGAAAAATGACCAAACTGCCCCTAGGGCCATTTTTGGTACATTTCTCGAGAACACACCTGAGTCCTCAGAATGGTAAGTCCACCCTTCCAAGATCGTTTTAGAGACGATCCGGCATGATTAGGTGCTTTCTAGTCAGTTCGGGCCAGTTTCGAGACTTTTTGATCAAGATGACCATTTTGTCCCTAGGCATCCGAATGCCATAGAGATCACACTGGCTTTGGGTATCATACCGGTAACCTCCTGAGAATACTTCTTATAGTGTTCTCAACCTTCTATTACTTTTTTGGATCATTCCGAGTCAGTTCCGGTAAACCCAGTGCAAAATGACCGTTTTACCTCTGGTGGGCCGGTCGCTTTTTTTGACTACACCGGCTCTGGGTATCAAGCCAGTAGCCTTTGGGAACATTCTGAATAATGTTTCCAAATCTCGAGTCTTTTTCCAGGACATTCTGAGTCCGTCCTGGCAGCTTTCCGATCCAATTGACCGTTTTGCCCCTAATGGCCCGGTCAACCCTTATGACAAATTTTGTCATCCTTTTTCAAGTCCATTACCTCTGGGACACTGTTTTAAGTGTTTCTGTCTCTTTTCGGCCTTCCGGGCCATTCTCGGTCCCTTAAGTCCTTCCCAGACTTTCCGGAGTCACTTCTAGTGAAGCCAGACTAAAAATTACATGGTAGTCATTAGTACAGGCGCCTAAATCTTCTCAAGATACGTTTTTTACCGACCTTAAAACTTTCCTAACTGGCTGGCACCACTAGTAGTGGCGCCAAGCCAATATTTGGCCTGGTGCCACTCCTAGTGGCGCCAGAAGCATTTTTGGCCTGGCACCACTGCAACAGGCGCTAGGTCATTCCTTTGTCTATAAATACAGAGCCTCCTCCAGCGTGAAAGAGGTCCGCAAACTTAATCTAAAAACCCTACTTTTCAATATACAGAGCTCGTAGCCTCCCAAAACCCTATTCTCCTTTAGGTTTTCCAAACCTTAGCCTCCATACACAAACCCTAGCCTCCTATACACTCACATAAACTTCTATACACTCATACACTAGCCTCCAAAGCCTTCTTTGAAGACTTGAAGTGCTGCAATATGAAGATTTGAAGATTGAAGACAAACTCTTGAAGATTGAAGTGAAGACCGAAGCAAGACAAGAAAAGCAAAGCGCGCAAAGTTATGCAAAATAAAGAAGATACAAGGTAGGCTTCTTATTTACGTTTATGCATCTCCCCCCCCTCTCTTCTCTCTCCTAACCCACTTGGGTTTTCTTCTATTTTAATCCCCCATCTTCTTCCCCCCCCCCCCTTTCTTGCATGCTTGTAACAAGGAAATTCCCGGTCCACGTGTAGGATTAGGCTATTGGAGAGTCACCGTGTCGGGGGCTTTCTTTTAGTCTAATCGGAGACCACGTGGGTTCGACCCCCTTGATTATGTGATGAAGCCTTTAACCTTGTATGTTCACAACCCCAACTTGCATTGTGCATGTCATGATCTTGCATTCTTTCAAAATTTGTTTTCAAACTCGTTTTCAAAACTTACATTAACATCGTTTTCAAATTTGTATCAAAATCTTCTTTTTCAAAACTTGTTTTCAGAACCACAATCCTAAGGTGGTTCTAGCCTTTTCATGACTAGGGTTGCTTTAGGAAAGTGTTACATTTAAAGTGACTAATATGGTCTATGTTTTCAAAATATTGTTGTTTTCAAAACCACTATCTTAAAGTGGTTCTAACCTTCTTATGGTTAGAATTGCTTTAGGAAAGTGAGATATTTTGTATACTTTTTAAAAACTCTCTTTTCAAATCCCTCCTTCCAAAAACCTCTCTTTCAACATACTTTTTAAAAACGCTCTCCAATCTCCTTATTCAAATTCCTTTCTAAAATTGTTTTCCAAAAACTCCCTCCAAAAATCTATTTTCAAAACTTTCTTCTCAACTCCTTTCTAAAACACTCTCTTTAAAATTCCTTTCCTAAAAACACTCCTTAGGTTTCCTTCTTAGAAAACTCTCTCCAATCTCCTTTCCAAAATTGTTTTTCAAAAACTCCTTTCCAACAATCTCTTTCAAAAAACATCTTTCCTAAAAAAGCTCATTTCCAAAAACGCTCCTTACGTTTCCTTCCTAAACAATTCTTTCCAAAAATCTCTTTCTACAAACTCCTCACTAGGATTTTTTTTGCAAAAACTCTCTCTTTTCAAAATTCAATTTCTAGAAACTCCTCTCTAGGATTTCCTTCCAAAAACCTTTCTTTCCAAAAAACCCACTTTCCAAAAACTATTTCCTTAGAGTCCAAGTCAAATCCTAAAACCCACAATTAG
Source organism: Euryodendron excelsum (assembly GCA_033060915.1). Classification (NCBI taxonomy): domain Eukaryota; kingdom Viridiplantae; phylum Streptophyta; class Magnoliopsida; order Ericales; family Pentaphylacaceae; genus Euryodendron; species Euryodendron excelsum. The sequence continues at coordinate 15,326,321 of CM065385.1, forward strand.
GAAACCCTAATTTTCCTTCCCAAAAGCATGATTTCTAATCCCTTATTTTGGCCTCAAAACCTAGGTTTCCAAAACCTTTTGTTTTCCACATCAAAACTATACATATATTTTCAAAACCTCTTTTCTACGTTAAAACTATAGTCTCCAAAATCTAGAGTTTCTAGAACTTCCCTTTCCAAATTTATGTCAAATCCAACCTTCCCTTTAGAAAACCAAGCCCAATCTCCTCTTTAGGAAACTAGATCTAATCCTCCGTTTTTTGAAACAAAATCAAAACATCTCTTTTTAGAAACAAAATCTAATCCCTTGCTTTAGGAAATAGGAGTCTCAATCCTTCCAAACCCAAATCTTTCCTAATTCAACTCTTTCCTAATCTAGTACTTTCCTAAACCTTAAGTTTCCTAAACTTAAACTTTTTAATATTTCCTTAAACTTTAAGCTTTCAAACCTTTCTTAATTTCATCCCTTTCCAAATCTTAATTTTTCAAATCTAAGTTTTCAAACCCTTCTTAAACCCAAAACCTTTCCTAATTTTAAAAATTTCTAAAACTCAAACTTTGAATCTTTCTAAAATTCTAAACTTCGCTAAACTTTCGATCTTTCCAAATCTAAAACTTTCTAAATTCAAAAATTTCTAAATTCTAAACTTTCCAACTTTCAAAACTTTCATATTTCAAAACATTCTAAATTCAGAACTTTCCAATTTCAAAACTTTCTTTAAACGAAATGTTTCCTATTTCAAAACTTTCTTAATCCAATACTTCCTAAATTGAAACTTTCCTAAAATGAAACTTTCCAAAAATGACACTTTCCTATTTTGAAACTTTCCTAAATCGGACCTTTCCTAATTCGAACCCTTCCTAAATCCAATCTTTCTTCGATCTTCCAAGTCCAACATTCGAGTCAAGTCTTTCTTAATCTCGAGTCCTTTCTAAATCCTACCTTCCTAGGTCTAGGGTCTCTATTCTTCCATTTCAAATTTCAATCTTCTATTCTAAATTCAATTCAAATCAAATCCAAATCCCAATTCAATTTTTTTTTCCAATCAAACCTTCTATTTTCTATCGGACTCTTGTCTAAACTACGACTTACCTGATTCCTTAAAAAGGATACGTAGGCAACTCTCATCGGTATGGTCACAACCTTTTTCAAATCTCAAATTCCACAACCTTTTTCAAGTTTCTATTTCCACAACCTTTTTCAAATCTCAAATTTCACAACCTTTTTCAAGTTTCTATTTCCATAACCTTTTTCAAATCTTTAATTCCATAATCTACTTTTTTTTCTAATTCCAAGTTTCTATTTCCAAATCTCTATTTCCAATTTCCAAACCTTTCCAATTTCAATTCTATCTTTTCAAGTCTCTTTCTAAAAACAAATCAATTTCTTTTCAAATCTATTTCCAAATCTATTTTCCAACTCTCTTTTCTTGCACTTGCACATCATGCATCATACTAGTTTCTTTCTAAAAATTCTTTTCTAAAGTAAATAGGATTGGACATTTCGTTAGTTGAAGACTCTCATAGGTAAATTTAGGGTAAATAGACATGTAGGTACCGCAAGGGCGGGGTAGGGTGATGGCTTAGTGCGTCTTCCCTACACGTAACCAACCTCCGAACCTAGGATCACTGTTTTCGAAAGACCAAAATGGAGTTTATTTTCAAAAAGGGCTTAGTTATTTTCCCAAGGTTGCCAAACAACCTGTTTTCTTAAAAACCCTCTCTAGAGGTAGTATTTTCAAAAATCATTTTCAAAAACCCTAAGTGTAGTTTTCGGATTGTGCTTAGTTTTTAGGTGACCTGACTCACCTTAATCAAGTTAGGTGGCGACTCCAATTGTTTTCTAAAAGCCCTTTATTCAAACCAATTTTTAATTTAAACCTAGTCGCACTCATTCTTTAAGGAAGGTGAATTCTAACGAGAGAGCACAATATTTTTGTCGCTTGTGTGTGTATTCCTTGAGTGCGAAAAATCTGGGCGCGACATTTCTAGTATCCAATTCCACAACCTTTTTTCAAGTATCCAATTATAAAACCTTTTTCAAATTTTCAATTCCATAATCTTCTTCAAGTTTTTAATTCTATAATCTATTTCAAATTTTCAATTTCTAAAACCTTCTTTCAAACTTCAAATCTTCTTTTTAAATCTATTTTCAAAATCAAATCTTTTTCTTTCATTTGCATGTCATATATCATATCAAACTTCTTTCTAAATTCTTTTCAAAGTGGATATAATTAGATATTGAATAATCAAATATTCTAATTGAGTGAACCTAGGGTGAATAGACATGTAGGTACCGCAAGGGCGGGGTAGGGTAATGATATTAGGATATCTTTCCTACACGTAATCAACCTCTGAACCTAAAATCACTATTTTCAAAGACCAAAATGGAGTTATTTTTCAAAAAGGGCTGAAATCTTTTCAAAGGTTGCCAAACAATCTGTTTTGCAAAAAACCCTCTCTTGAGAAAGTTTCGAAAACCTTTTTAAAAAATCCTAAGTTTAATCTTCAGATTGCACTTAGTTTTAGGTGACCTAACTCACTTTAATCAAGTTAGGTGGCGACTCCAAATCTTTTTCCAAAAGCCCTTAATCAAATTAATTTCTAGTTCATACCTAGTTGCACTCATCCTTCTAGGAGGATGAGTTTTAATGAGAGAGTACTGTGTTTTTCTCACTTGCGTGTGTTTTTCTCGAGTGCGAAAAATCAGGGCGCGACAGTTGGCGACTCCACTAGGGATGCTTAGAGGGTTAGGCCTTTATTATGTCTTTTCAACCTTCACTTATCTAGAATCTTCAATTAATTTGTCCAATTCTATCCATCTCAAATTTTCAAGCTCAAACTTTTCAAAGTTGTTTTCAAATACATATCACTGTTTACATTCTATTCATATTCAATCATTCAATCTTATATCAAGTTTGTCACTCAAGTACTGACTTTTTACATCTTTATTTTTATAGGTGGGCTTTTATTCACACTTTTGTTTTATGTCATATTAACTGCCATGTATGTCATAAATGCATGGAATAGACAGAATGGATGGGAGTTGTTGGGCCCTTTCCTCTGCTTTTCTAAATTTCACATATACACTGCACGTGCACAAGCATTTGCATACTTATATTCTTTACCTGAATTTGGCCCCTCTAGTTAGAAAGGGGAATGGTATATTGGTTGTGGGTGGATGCTGTACTAGTTTCTTAGCCTATGACCTCTTAATGGTTCCCCCACTCGGATCACCAACCGATAATGGCACCACCTCTGGGAGTGGGCCTCGGTTTGAAGATCTGGGAACTAAGTCTTCTTAGGAAGCATTAGTAAACCCTCAACCTCATGCTCATGTAGAAACCATGCATAGCCGAACCTCTGTCAGATTTAGGACACGCACATCAATTTCAAAACCATGGAGAAAAGGGCAACTGTTTTACTTTCCTTTATCTATTCTTGCTGTTATAATACTTGTATAACTTCTCATGCATACATGTTTACTTTACAATTGCATTATCTTTCTCTACTCTATGCATACATGTTCTTGCATTCAACATTCCATGTCAAGACAAGAGTTCCAAAGTAACTTAAGTCACTATATCTTCATGCATATGATCAACCCAAAGAGAATGAAACCAAGTTCACTCTCCCTTGCATTAAACCAACTAAAATCCTAAGGGTTCGCACGTAACCCTAAGGACTCATGGTATACATTTCAAGTCATTCCATAAAAAGGGGCCCTAATCCCTCTATGCTCATGGAGATAGGGTTGCCAAGAAGACAAGGGGCAATCAAACAGCAAGGTCTCTCAATGAACTCCTTGGCATCAAAATCAAAGAAGATGAATCTGAAGACTCAAGAGTAGTTTAGGATCTCAAATGTAAAAGTAGATAGGTGAAAGTCCCAAGGAAAGTGTTCCCTCTTCCCATATTAAAATGTACTTTGATTCTATTATATTTCAAACTCAAAGTTCAATGTACTCCTTTACTTTTTGTAAATCAATGAATGAATGTACGTTCCCACTCAACGGTAGGATATCTACATAGAGGGACAAACCCCCTATCTCTAAAAAGTGAGCCAAATCCATCGTGTTTAGTCTCCCTCTCAAGAAGGGACACCCCTAAGACATGCATTGTATAAAGCTTTCTAAATATCAAAAACTAACTTGTGGCATGTGTCCTTGTTTTTATTTTATTTTTCATTTTTTATTTTACAGAAACTACATCATAGAAAGCCACCATTGCTCCTAAGAAAGACCGGCATCCACCTAGAGATCTCATCATTACCCGACAAAGAGCTGCACTAATGGCTACCAATCTTGATGAGTCATCCTCAGTCTCTCAAAAAGAGGTCAATGAAATGAGAACCAAGATCGATGATATGTTTAAGCTCGTACAATCCATGGCTATGAAAGATGCTGCGTTGGCTCCATCATCATCCAGGATTTTTCCGAATGACTTTGAACCTGCTAACCCAAGGGTTGTGCTTCAAACTGATAGTACGTTGAAAAACAAGGAGGATGCCAAGGGAGCTAACACTAAAGAAGGAGAAACTATACTACTCTCACTTGCTATGAAAGGAGCTCCTCTAGACCCTCTCAGTTTGAAAATTCAATGGTTGGAAGACTCATTGCAAAGCCTCTATGGCCATGACACCTTCGGGCTCACATCCTATGATGAGCTGTGCTTCTTCTTAGACCATCCAAGACTTGCCAAGTTCAAGATGCCTGATTTTCAGAAGTATGATGGCACTGGTAACCCTATTGCCCACGTTCACTTTTATGCTAGGGCATTAAGTGGTCATGAAAACGATTTAAAGCTCCTCATGCAACTGTTCCAACAGTCTCACTGGATCTGCCTTGTAATGGTTTGCCCGACCGGATTTAAGGAAAATCACAACCTGGATCGAGTTGGTCAATGCATTGAAAGCCCAATATCGCCACAACATAGACCTCACCTCTGATCGGTGGTCCTTGATGACCATGAGTAAATGAGATAAAGAAAGCTTCAAAAGTTGCGTTTTTAGGTGGAGAGAAGTAGCTGCATAAATCAATCCTCCACTGGAAGAGAAAGAGTATGTGCAATTGTTCGTACACACTTTTTAAGGCAGATACTATGAAAAGCTCTACATTAGCATAGGGAAACATTTCTTCGAGTTCATCATGCAAGGGGAAATGATAGAGACTGGTCTCAAAACAAGGAGGATTACAGATCCTTATGCAAAAATCGGAGAAAGTTATGCTAACATAGCCAAAAAGGTGGCTACTACAAGGGGATTAATCAAGAAAGAAAGTGAGGTATCTGCTAGTTTACCAGTTCAACAACCCTAATACTGTCCACCATTTCAGTCTCACCCCATCCTACCCATGCCTGCACAAGCACCCAACTTTTGGCCTATTGGGGCACGACCTAATTTTAATAGGCCGGCCCGACGCATTCACAACTTTGATAGCTTAGCTTACACCTAAACTGAGGCTTACCATAACCTCCTGAAGAACAACATATTGAAGCCCATACCGGCCCGTCTATTGCTAAGGTCTAAATCTTTCATAAATATCATATTTCCTAACTCTAAGTTTTCTAAACTCAAACTTTTCTTAATTAAACTTTCCAAGTCTCAATCAAACCTTCTTATTTCAAGTCCATGCTTCAACCTTAGGTTACATAAGTCCTGGGATACCTAAGCCCTAGTTCAACCCTAACCCTAAAGTTAGGAAGCTTTAATTCTTTTCTAAACCAAGATGGTTTTCAAACTCCAATCTAAGTCAAGATATTTTCAAAACTCAATACAATCTTTCCCAAATCAAGTCCAAGTTCTCGTTCAAAGTTCAATCTTTTCAAATCAAAATCAATTTCAAAATCCTTAAGTTTAATTTCAAATCAAAGTCAATTATAACTCCAAGTTTAATTTCAAATTAAAGTCCAATTTTAAAATTTCTATTCAAAGTTCAAATCAAACTCTTCTCAAATCAAAGTTTTGAAAAAACCTAAAAGTATTTATTTTCAATCAGACTCTTATTTGAACTACGACTTACCTAATTTCCAGCAAAGGAATATGTAGGCAACCCTTATGGGTGTGGTAACAACTTTTTTTAAGTTTTCAATTTCACAACCTTTTTTTAAATTTCTAATTCCACAACCTTTTTCTAGTATCCAATTCCACAACCTTTTTTTAAGTATCCAATTTCACAACATTTTTGAAATTTTCAATTCCATAATCTATTTCAAATTTTCAATTTCTATAACCTTCTTTCAAACTTCAAATCTTCTTTGTATATCTATTTTCAAAATCAAATCTTTCTTTTCAAATCTATTTTCAAAATTAAATCTTTTTCTTGCATTTACATGTCATACATCATCTCAAACTCTTTCTAAATTATTTTTAAAGTGGATATAATTGGATATTGAATAATCAAAGATGCTAATTGAGTGAACCTAGGGTGAATAGACACGTAGGTACCACAAGGGCAAGGTAGGGTAATGATCTTAAGATATCTTCCCTACATGTAATCAACCTCTGAACCTAGAATCACTGTTTTCAAAGACCAAAATGGACTTATTTTTTAAAAGGGCTTAAATCTTTCTAAAAGTTGCCAAACAACCTGTTTTTCAAAAAACCCTGTCCTGAGAAAGTTTTCAAAACTTTTTTCAAAAACCCTAATTTTTATCTTCGGATTACACTTAGTTTTAAGTGACCTAACTCACCTTAATCAAGTTAGGTGGTAACTCCAAATCTTTTTCAAAAGCCTTTTATCAAATCAATTTCTAGTTCAAACTTAGTCGCACTCGTCCTTCTAAGAAGATGAGTTCTAATGAGAGAGTATTGTGTTTTTCTCACTTGTGTGTGTTTTTCTTGAGTGTGAAAAATCGGGGCATGACAGAAAGCTGGTTTGGGATTGAATGTGTCTATGTCAGTTTGAATGTTGTCGGTTGGTATGGAAATTGTCAAGCAGGCAAAAATGGGGTGCTTACAGTGTGCAATTGTGGTTTCCTCTTAAATGACTTGAAGCTTGACACTTGGCATATATTACACTAGTTATGTATTAATGCTTGTTAAGAAGGAATGAAGAAAGGAAGAGCATGATGGAATGATACGACAAGATCATTTCACAAGTTTTGGTAGCTTTCATGAAGATTTGATAAAGACTTGGAAAAATGAATATTGAAAATGTTCTTGAAGATTCACATGCCTTGAAGAAGACCTTTCAAGCCTTAGAAATCCCAAGTTGATGATCCTTGAAGAGCTTGAAGAGTTTTGCAAAGAATTGAAGAAGTCTTGCAAGCTAAAGTCTCTGAGCAAAAGGGTTGACACATGCTTTAGAAGAGTTGACACATTAAGACAGTGAGTTGAATTAGAATTTGCAAAAGAGAAAGGGGTTGACCCCTTTACAAAAATGGTTAGAAACCTTGAAAAGGTTTAAAAAAAAGTCGACTCCTTATTTCAAAGGTGTTGACACATTAGGACAAAGTTTTGAAAACCAACACAAAAAGGGTTGACACATTGCCTGAATGGGTCGACACATTGAAGCAAATTACTGAGAAGCTAGAGACATAACAAAAAGGGTTGACAAATGCAGAAAAGGGGTCGCTGCATTGCCTGTAACGACTATTTTTTTTAACGTTCTGCTTAACTGATCTTGCATTAAATGCATCTCTAACCACCTTTAATGGGTGTAATGAATGTAATACTATAAAACCAAGGCCCCCACCGCATTTGTGCACAAGAATTCAAGATATTCAACTCTTATACATGTGATTGAGAGCTAAAATTCCTGACCTATATCAGAAACATTCTCTTTGCTGGGAATTTGAGGCATTTATTGATCTTTCACTGTCATATCTACTCTTTAAGAGAATTATACTTCATGTAATCCTTATTCACTTCATTGTAAGGGTCTGTAAGGCTGAGTGTTTTTAGGAAAACACTTGTAAATTTGAGTGAAGTTCGAAAAAAATCACTCTGTTGGATTAGAGCTTGGGAAGAGCTATTGTAAAAAGTGAGCTAGACACTTGGAAAAACTAGCACTTGCTATGTAATCTTTCTTTGCATAGTGGAAGAGAGCTTTCAAGGGGGTCTTAAGGGTGAGGACGTAGATCACATGTTGTGACTGAACCTCAATAAATCTTAGTGTTCTTCTTGTGCTCTGTTTTTTGCTTGCTTTTTATTCCTTGCTTATTATTGGACTATTGATTTACACACACACACCTTGATTTATTGTTCCATTGCTTAACTTGTTTTTTTATTACATTATTTTGTGATTAATTTTTGAGAAACCCAATTGACCCCCCTCTTAGGTTGCATCTTTGGGCCAATAGATTCTGCCCCTACCTTTTGTAACCTTTTGGACAGTTTTGTCCTTGAGTTCTCTAGAATTCCCATTGCTTAACTAGCTCTTGGGTTCATGTGCACAGTGTGGTTTCATTTTTGCCCCTATTTTTTTTCCCTAAGCTGTGGTGGCGCTTTATTATGGCTTTCTCCTGTCCCGTCTCACCTACCACAGGCTTCTTGGTTGTTGAGCATGCAATATGAGCCATTTGTTTTACTTATATAGATACATACATTTTTTCTTTTATTTTTCTCTTAGATTTCTGGTGAATCTATGAACAAAGGTTATGGAGTGACTTTCTCCTCAATAATGAAGGTTTTCTCTCTCTCTCTCTCTTCTCTCTCTCTCTCTCTCTCTCTCTCTCTCTCTCTCTCTCTCTCTCATATTGGAGAAACTTTCTCTACCTTATCTTCTATTTCTATGTGTTTTTTTTTTTCTCTGTTGATGGGGATATATCTCAATATGTAGCGATGTGGTTCTTTGGTGTTTTGAAGCTGAAGGTTCTCTTTTGCCTCTCATGATCATCCGATCAGTTTTTTTCTTTTTCTGTTTCTGTGGCTTGGTCTGTGGTTTCTCAATTTTTTCTTTCTATTTTTTACCTAAATCTTTGGTTGAAACGTGAAGTTGATTATAGGTTTACTTTGGCAATGTGTTTTTTTTTTTTTGGGGGGGGGGGGGTGTTGTTGGGAAAATTGGGGGGTTTGTTGTTGAAGAAGTCTTGGTAAAGGTGGTGTTTTATTGTGAAATCAATGCTCTATTTTTTTGAAGAACTTCTTTGATTGGTTTATAAGTTTGCTGAATTTAGAGTTTATTTTTGGATGGTTTTTTTTTTAACTTAATGTGGAACTTGGATTTTAATGCTCCATGAACAAAGGTTATGTAGATTTTCGATGACTCCATGAACAAAGCTTATGCAGTGACTTTCTCTTGAATAACGAAGATTCCTATCTCTCTCTCTCTCTCTCTCTCATAGTCGAGAAACTTTCTCTACCTTCTGTTCTATTTCTCTGAGTTTTTTTCTGTGTAGATGGGGCTGTATCTCGATCTGTAGCAATGTGGTTCTTTGGTGTTTCAAAGCTAAAGGTTCCCTCTCGCCTCTCAGGATCATGCGATCGGTTTTTTTTTTTTTTTTTTTTTTTTTTTTATGGCTTGGTTTGTGGCTTCTTACTATTTTTTCCCCAAATCATTGTTTGAAACATGAAGTTGATTAGAGGTTTTCTCTGGTGTTGGAATTGGGTTGTTTGCTGGGTTGATTATGAGTTGAGACGTTGCGTCTTTGGCAAATTTTTTGGGGGGGTTGTTGGGAAAATTGGGGGTTTTGTTGTTGAAGTCCTGGTAAAGGTGGTGTTTTATTGTGAAATCAATGCTCTATTTTTTTAGAAGAACATCTTTCATTGGTTTATAAGTTTGTGAATTTGGAATTTATTTTTTGATGGTTTTTTTTAACTTAATGTGCAACTTGGATTTTAATGGTGGACTCCATTTCAATTGTAGGTTTTGTACTAAATTGGAGGTAGTGACACTAGTTAGACTTAATATGTCTCTGTGTGTATATGATAATATGCACACATGCTTGTCATATTATTAGATTCATATATATATATACCCACACATACACACATATTAACAAAAAAAAAAAAAAAAAGAACTCTATTGGCCCAAAAGGCAATCCAAGAGAGGGATGAATTGGGTTTTTCAAAAATTAAAGTAATTAAGATTAATTAAAATTAATCTAATCATTGAAACAGTAGTTCAAGATGTATGCAATACAATGTAGACAATAATGAAATGAAAATAAAGCACAAGAAGCACACCAAGAATTACCGAGGTTTAACCACAATTTGTGATCTACGTCTTGATCCGAAGATCTCCTTGAAGTCTTCTTCCACTATGCAATCTTCAGTTACACAGTAGATGCTGATTTTCAAAGTGCAAAGCTCACTTTTACACAAGAACTCCTTCCTAAATTCTTCCAGCCACTAAGTGGTTTTGTCTAAGATCCACTTCAAGTTACAAGTGTTTTTATTTTACAAGAGAACACTCCAACTCTAACTTACAAGTATATGAAGGATATACAAATGAAATACAAACTCTCTATGAAGAGTAGATGGGAATTGAATAGCTCACTAAATGCCAACTTGAAGATAAAGAGAATTTTCAGATTTTTCAACTCAATCAATCAATGAATGTTGTATCTCTTGTCCATAAATGCATTTGGATGCTTATATATAAAGCCTTGAATTGATTTCACCCATTGGAGGTTATTGGAGCTTCATTAAATGTGTGCCCAATTCAATATAACGTTTAAAAATATAGCCATTAGTCTCCAGGTATCGACACTTAACTTCTATGTGTCGACATATCAAGTCTACATTCTCTAGATTCTGTCCACTGTCTCCGTGTGCCGACACGTCAAATTCATGTGTTGACACATCACCCAAAAAATGTCTTTCATGCTTTCCTTGATTAGTTTGGCTTCAAATAATCTGGGGATGTTCAATGAATCTTCTCTTTGAGGTATGATGTTCTTCAAAAACAGTTAAGATCTTCAAACAGTCTTCTCTTTGGGGTATGATGATACTTTAAGGTCTTCATTCCAATGAGATTATACAAGAATCTCTTCAATTTGATTTGGAATGAATTCAATTTGGTTTCCACTAAATCTTCTCTTGGATTTTTCAAGGAGTATTTACACACATGATGAATTCTTCATTTGAAATATCTTCAATATCTTCGAGTTCAAATCACCTTCAATCTCTTTGAGTTCAAGTCAACTTCATTGAGTCTTTAAAAGCTTGAGGAAGTTTACTTTTGACCACTCTTAATACACATCAACTTTAATGAATCTTCACAGCTCTGATGTAGTCCTCTTTTGAATTCTTTATAGAGATTTTTGCAAACATGATGAATTCTTTGTTTGAACACCTTCAATCTCTTCGAATTCAACTCATCTTCATTTAGTCTTTTCACACTTAATAAAATCTTCCTTTGAGCACCTTCAATCTCTTCAAATGCAAATCATCTGTTTGAAGTTTGAATGGGTGCAATTGCTCTATTTTGGTGTATGGCTTGAACTTGTGAATGTTGTGCATCTATTTTGATATGAATTAGACTTTAAGTAAAGCTTTAAGTCTAAATTACAATCTTTATTAATTTGTACACTAATTAAATGCATTAGTAAACTAACATAAGGTTTAGTTATCATCAAAATCAAGGCGTAGAGTCAACAATCTCCCCCTCTTTGATGATGACAAAACCTTTGCAAAAATAGATGATATAAAATGAAATGAAATCGATAGAATCAAGTTTATTACCAAAGAAAACTCCCCATTTGTTTTGCGACTGATGCTTCCAAGACAAAATATATTTTCTTTTGTTTGATTAGCAAAAACAGATTTCAACTTTCAAAAGGAGTTTTTATTAGTCAATTCCGAAACAAGTTGAGGAAAATAATTCTTTTATCATGTTACTCCCCTAAGAACATACTCTATAAGGTTTTCTAGACTATATCATGCAACTTTCATTATTTCAAACATTTATCAATTATCCATCGTTTTCAACAATCATTCATCATTTTCATTTTTGGTATTTTAAGTTCTTCTTCGCATTTTACTTCAATTTTTCTTCTCTTTTTTGTCAATTCATCAAAAAGAGAAAAAAATATATAACAAAGACAAGCATAATAGCAAAAAAAAAAATTTATAATAAGATAATTTGTATAAATAAGGAAACAAGCAAAGCATTCAATCAACAATGCCTCAAGCTACAACATTAGAGTTATATTTCATTCACAAAAAGCATTACATAAGATTAGTTAATGATCATTCACAAAATATTACAAAAGAAATTGTCTTTGAGGAAGACATGCCATCCTTTAACAAAAATGTATTCATATGCAAGAATGAAAATGTAAATGAAGAGAGAGAGAGAGAGAGAGAGAGAGAGAGAGAGAGAGAGAGAGAGAGATGAGATATTGAGAGGAGATATTAGTGGGGAAAGGCTGGTGGTGAGGGGGTTAGGACAAGGGGGTCATCAGGGGTGTCGAAGAACTTTTTTCCAAGTTTGTCCCTCAGCCCATACTAGTGACCAGAAGTGGAAGGAGCAGCATCAGATTTTGTAGCAGATGAGTCATCGTCTTGACATTGCTCCTCTACTTCTATGCCTTTTGCAACATTAGCTCCTTCTTCAACTTCTTGTGCCTTTACCTCCCCACCTTCTCTTTCTTCTTTAGTCTCCTTCTCTGATTCTCTTTCTTCTTCATTTCCTTCATTTTGTTCTTCTACTTCTTCTTCTTCTTCTTCCTCTTCTTCCTCATCTTCTTCTTCTTCCTCCATCAATTTTTGTTTGCCATGTCTCAACATTTTCACTTCTTTTTTCAATTCTTTGACTTTTCTTTTCATGAAAAACATTCTTGTGGAAGCCATGTCTACCTTTTTGTTTAGTTTTTCAAGAGAGTCCAAGACTTGAGCCATGAAAGCAGTTATTGCATCTTCACTTCCTTCAAGTTCTTGATGTAAGCTTCTTTTGGTACTCCTTTGCCTAGAGCTACTCCCAGAGGGAGCCTTTTCTTTTGAAGTACTGCCACCATCAGATTTCTTAGGAGTCCATTTGTTGTTTTTCAGGGTGTACCCCATTCTCTCGAGTGTCTTTTTATTGTATTCATCACTAATGGCCTTGGGGGTCCTCTTTTTCTCATTGCTCAAATCAATGTGGAAATGCTTGAAGACTTTTGTTAGGAAAATGCCATAAGGTATATTGATTCTAGAAACAGTAGCCATGTGCATATGATCCAAAATAAACAAAGGCAAATCAATCCTAGAGTCAATCAGATATGCCCATAAGAAAAATAATTACTTTTCGAAGACATGCTCGTACTTTCCAACTTTGGGGGTGAAAATGGTGCAAGTGAAGTGGTGAATCAACCTCAATTCCAGAGTCAAGTCATTGGCAATAGGTTGTATGCATTCATCCACTTCCTTCCCATAAAGAATTTTCAGTTGATCTTTTTAGGAATATTATCTCTATAAACTTCTTCACCAAGTCTGATTACAAGAATGTGCCTAATCACAGCTCTATCCAAAGTAAAACTAACACCCTTAACATAACTTATAATGGATACATCTCCATAATCTTTTTCGGCATTAGCATAAAAATGGGCAACTAAGTTAGGGTAAACATCATCTTTTAATGTAGTCATGGATTTCCAGCGTAGATTAGCCAATTTGGTACTCAACTCAAATTTGTAATGATCAAAGAAGTTGTAATCAACCCATCGTCCATTATAGACTTTTTCAAAGAAAAACTTGTATTGTACCTTTCTTGTGCCTTGTCTTCATTGAAGTAGAACTCATTTCATTTCAGGGTAGTAGAAGGCTCTGGTTCTCCCTTCTTGCTTCTCTGCTTCTTCCTTTTATCTTTGCTTGAATCTCTATTGGATTTCCTCTTCTGGCCTTTTGGTATATAGGTTGTAGATACAACTAGGACTTTAGAGATTTTCTTCAATTTAGGATTTTTAGGTGCCATGGTGGAATCAATGAGGGTGGTGAGAGGATGGGAAGGATTCGATTAGGGTTAAAAAGGTGTTTAGAAGAGAGATTTAGATGGTTTGTTGGTGACGGTTGGTTTGGTGTGAACACGGGAGCGAAATAGAAAGAGAGAGGGAAAATTTGAATGTTTGTAAAAGTGTTTATAAAGTGGGTTGTTATAAAATATATAGGCCCGATTCATATATCGACACATGAACTTGATGTGTTGACACATGTGTGTCAACAAATCATTTTTGAGTAAACTGTTGTGATGTGTCGACACATGCAACCAGACTGGATCATTTTGAGTGTGAGTAAATTTAGGAGATGGTTTTTCAATAGGGAGTGAGAATATGTTATATTATGAGCATGCAATATATTATGAGAGCAAGCAATATAATTCATACAATCAATCAACACATTTGTTCATAACTAAAACAATGAAGATCACACATAAAACATAAATAATACGAATTTCACTCAATTTTAACCAAAAATCAAGACATAGGATCACTCATTCCCAATTCTCTTCTTATCATACAGAATCTATCTTCAGTTAATGATTTTGTAAAAATATCAGCTAATTGCATGTTTGTACTCACAAAATCAAGTTCAATATCACACTTTTGCACATGATCTCATATGAAATGATATTTAATTTCAATGTGATTTGTGCGAGAGTGTTGAATAGAATTTTTAGTCAAGTTTATAGCACTAGTATTATCACAACTAATAGAAACATAATCAAATAAGATACCATAATCTTCTAATTATTGTTTAATCCATAACACTTGAGGACAACAACTACCAGCTGCTAAATATTTAGCCTTAGCTGTGAAGATAGCAACCGAATTTTGTTTCTTGTTATACCAAGATACAATCATGTTGCCTAAGAGTTGGTAAGAGCCACTTGTGCTCTTCCTATCAAATCTACTCCCCGCATAGTTAGCGTCGATATAAGCAATCAAATTAAAAGATATACTTTTTGGATACCATAATCCAAGGTTAGGTGTGTGCTTGAGATAACGAAAGATTCTTTTCATAGCAATAACATGAGATTCTTTAGGATTTGATTGAAATCGAGCACATAAGCAAACACTAAACATTATATCTAGCCTACTAGCAGTTAGATATAATAAAGAACCTATCATGCTTCTATAAAGCTTTGTGTCTACTGATTTACCTTTCTCATTGCTGTCCAATTTTGTTGTAGTACTCATAGGAGTACTTATAAGCTTTGCATCTTCCATGCCAAATTTCTTGATCAAGTCCTTAATATACTTGGCTTGGTTGATAAAGATGTCTTCCTTTGATTGCTTGATTTGAAGACCGAGGAAGTAATTAAGTTCACCCATCATACTCATCTCAAGTTCTCCCTGCATACACTTAACAAATTCCTTGCAAACCGACTCATTAGTAGCACCGAATATGATATCATCTGCATATATTTGTACTTAAAACATGCCACTGTTTTTGATCTCGATAATGGTATCCATTTTTTCTCTTGAAAAACCTTTTCAATAAAAAACTTGCTCAATCTTTCATACCAAGCCCTTAGGGCTTGCTTCAAACCATATAAATCTTTTGTTAATTTGAAAACATGGTTAGGAAATTTTGAATCTTCAAATCTGGGGGGTTGCTCAACATATACTTCTTCGGTAATAAAACCATTTAAAAAAGCACTTTAACATCCATTTGATATAGTTTGAGATTTTTAAAATATCAAAATGCAAGTAACAACCTAATGGCCTTTAATCTAGCTATCGGAGCATATGTTTTATCAAAATCAATGCATTCCTCTTGGCTATACCCCTGAGCAACAAGTCTTGCCATGTTCCTCACTATAACTCCGGATTCATCTATTTTATTTCTAAAAATTCATTTAGTTCTAATGACTGGATGATCATTAGGCCTAGGAATAAGATGCCACACCTCATTCCTTTCAAATTTATTCAATTCCTCTTACATAACATTAATCTAAAACCCATCATTTTCAGTATCATTAAAACACTTAGGTTCTATTTGTGATAAAAATGCAAGATGATTATATATATATTTCTAAGAGAGGATCGAGTTCTTACCCCTTGTGAAGGATCACCTAGGATTTGTTCCGTAGGATGGTTATGCACAAACTTTCATTCCTTAGGTAGACCTTCATTGATCTCTTGTTGGCTTGTAGAAGCTTCTTACATTTCTTTCTCCTTTCATGATTCTTCGTTTAAGCTTGGTTGAACATCCAATCTTTTCATATTTTGCTCTACCTTATCTATATCATCACTTATAACATTTCTGGGAAGAGAGTTATGTTCATCAAAAGTGACATGGATTGATTCTTCAACCACTACAATCCTTTTGTTAAAGACTCTATAAGCTTTGCTATGTGTTGAATATCTAAGAAATACACCCTCATCAGATTTTGCATCAAACTTGTCGAGGTTGTCTTTATTGTTATTCAATACATAGCACTTCATCCAAAGGCTTTAAAGTAAGAGACATTTGATTTCTTATCTTTTCAAAGCTCATAAGGGGTTTTGTTTAAAATTTTTTTTATATAGAATTCGATTTAAAACATAACAATTTGTGTTGATAGCTTCAGCCCAAACATACTTTGGTAAACCATTTTCACAAAGTATGGTTCTACCTATTTCTTCCAAAACTCTATTTTTCCTCTTAACAACTCCATTTTGTTGAGCTGTTCTAAGGGCTGAAAAATTGTGATCAAAACCATTTTTATTGCAAAATATTTCGAAGGGTTTGAAATCCAATTCTCCTCTATGATCAGTTCTCACTACTATAAAAAAGGGTTTTACAGGTGCCATTTTCTTGGCGTTTCAGTAAAATGCCGCTTTATGATATAAAATACCAGTGCTTTTTTAAACTGCCATCAAGGTATGTTAATAAAAGGTCCTACATAAGTCTGGCCAGAAGAACAGCAAGTGGGACGATGTCGTTTGGGGAGTTACATAGATCGGCGCTTAGTGAAATGCCGTGACAAAGTTAAAAAAAAAATCAAAACGACATAGTTTTGATTTTAGGGGGAAATCGTTTGGCAATCTCCCTCCCATTCCTCTATCTCCCTATCTCTATAGATCTCTCTATCTTAGTAAGGATAACCAGCCTCCATTGCTCGGTGAAATCACTGCTTAGAGGATTCAATGCTGAATGTCAAACGATTCAAGGAGTGAAATTGCTGGTGCTTTCGTTGTGTGAAATCAAGGTGTGAAATCGCTGGGTGAAATCGCTGCATTCGCTATCTTTTGCTCCTCCTCCTTCTCCTCTTTATTCGACTATCATCATTATTGTATGACCTAAACTCTGAAATCTTCCACAATCTTCTCCCTCTGTTTTTTTGTTCTCCATCTTAGGCTCTACTTGACATGCGAAACACTTGAGATGTTTGAGTTAGATAAAGTTGGGGTTTATATATAGATATACATACATGCATACATACATACATACATATGTATTGGAAGGTTGTCATTGAAGTTTTATAGGACTGTTGGGCATATTCCGTATGTTTGTCTACAGGACTTGAATTTTTTTTTTTGTTTTTTTTGTCTTTAATTGGTGGATTTATCACTTCCGAAAGATGGTTTGTTTATAGGTTTGTCTATAGTCTTAATTTGCTCTTGGAATCAGGATCAATCACTTCCCAAGTGGGTTTTATTTAATTTACTTTTTCTTTTTAAAGTTCTTGATGACACAAAGCGAATTAACCTTTATTTTAAATAACTCTCCCAACTGGATGAAAGTTGTATTTGATCTCAAATGTTTTGTATAATTTCTGAGATTTCGGTGGGTTACTAAAATATGCAAATATAGATTTTGAATTTATCTGTTTGAATCTTGATACAAATAAAGAGATAAGACCAAAAGACTTTCATAAAAGGTAGGACAATTTTGCTAGTTCATTTGTTATCTGTTCAGTAGCTTGATTTTAGTTCTCAAATTTTTGTGCCATTGAGTTATATTTCTTTTCGAAGAATTGCATTCATGCTTGCATTTAAGCATAGACCCGTTCAAGAATCTCAATACAACATACGTTTCATCAGCCATCGTGTGACATACTAGTTTTTGGTATGTGTTTGGTCTATTAAGATCAAATGCAAGTCAACAATTTCTTTGTCTACCTTGTGATGAGTGACGGTTTTTTGAAAATGATTCTTGAATTGTCCAGTATGGATAGTTTGATAATGCACAATCCGTATTGCATTTGACAGCTCATTAATTGTTCCATGGTAGAGAAATTTCGATGGCTCTCCCTTCTTGTTCCCTAGGTACATACATGATGGATGTATGATATTATGGTACTAGGGATAACCCATGCCGTACATCATTTGAGAGTGGATCCCATTTGTACACAGATAATAAATTCTAGATTATAAATGTTATTAGAGTTGATTTAAGAAAAAAAAAAAGACTTAGGTAAACCTCACATGTAGAAAGAGAAAAGAGAAAATTAAAACCAAGCGAACTACTGGCTGGTTGCTGCCACTGCTGCCTAAAAAACCATGTTGCTATTGGCTGCCTTGCTTGCTACCTTGGTTGTTGTTGGCTGTTTGCTTTGCAGTTTACTGATTAAATTGTTGATAAAGAACCTGCACTTGTCTGAGTCACTCGGCCAATTTTTATTGAGATTTGACTTGAACAAGCTATAGTTGAGCTTAAACATGCTACCAAATCAAATCTGCATTGAGCTGACTAGTCCAAAAACTTGAAGTGAGACACATTTTCTATTGGAAAAGAATTCAGCTACCTGGTACATTTTCTATAATCTTGACTTAGCTTCTAGTTTTTTCTATTGCTTTAATAATACTGACTTGGTGGAATGTTAATTTGAAAAACCAGAAAGCCCCTGAAAAGGGATATGTATGATAATGTGAATTGAGATACAAAACTGGTTTTTAACATTGCACTGGTTTTACTCAATTTGGCATATGGTGGTGGCAAGTTAACCTTTCCATGCTCCAGTCTAAGTTCCCGGAAAAATAATTTCTAGCAGGAATGATTGTACCGGCTAAAATTTAAAGCCATTACACTACTACAAAAAGGCCTTTTATTGTCGTTGGCTCCTTGGTGTTTTATAAAAACGCCGCTACAACTATATAACAAGAGATTTCATCGACTAAGTTAGCTGGCACCTTAGACTTGAGAAGCAGTTGATTCTTTTTAGATTATGTTAGTGGGAATTTTATGAAACATGGTGCAATGGTTAGAATTGGGGCCATCAACTGTCACTGATTCCAATATAGAAAGTATATTTATTTTTGAAATATAATTATCCTTCAGAACTATCCCAAAAAAAAAAAAAAAAACAAATGTCCTTTCAAAGACTCAGAAGCTAACTCCACATCTTCCTAATGATGCTTCCTTCTTTGATGCAAATTTGAATTACTTGATTTGGGCAGGGTTTCATTTCTTTTGTTATTGTTGCTCCTGCTATTACTGCTTTTTCGTCTTCCCTTTTCTTTTTTTAAGAATGTTATAAAGCTTGCTAGGATGTAAATTTTTATTTTATTGTCTGTTAGTTTTTACTTTAGGACTTTTTTTTTTTTTGTTTAGATGCAATTTTTATTTCATGAATGAACAATTATGAGAATATGGATGCCCTTCCACCTTCTACATAGACATTTCATGCTTCATTCCACTTGGTGATGAAATTATGACTTTTTTCTCTTCTTTTTTTTTGTTTGTTTATTTTTATGCCAGTATCCCTTATAAATGATTATTGCTGCTTGTTTGATGTATATATGTGTTCTTCTGATGTTTTTTGTGTGCATATTAACCTGGAGTTGCGATTAAAATTTGTATGTTTGTGCTATTGAGCTACATTTCTTCTACAAAAATTGCATTCATCATGTAGTGTGGCATTATATTACCATGTGCATGCATTAGAATTTCATATGTTTGGGATGTCATGTAAGATAGATTTAGATTAGTTATTTTTGTATTCTTCAAAGTTGGGTTGAGAGACCCTATCATGGATAAGAGTTGGATGAATTTGCCAAGGGTGGATGTAAAATGCATTCAAGGGGTTATAGATTTTGTGGAGGTTGTGAAAGAGTATGTGCTGAAGCAGAACAAAGATGCAAAAGAAATGGTGTGTCCGTGTAAGAAGTGTCAGAATGTCAAACTGGTAGCGATAGATTTGGTACTAGATCATCTCATTGTAGTTGGGTTTTTGCCAAGCTACACTCGTTGGATTTTTCATGGGGAAAAATCAATACGTACAGAGTCTGGTAATGAAAATAGTGGGCAAGGTGATTTGGGTGGGCGTGATGAGATGTAGGAAATGTTACACGATGCATTTGGCATATTTCTACTAAGCCCCACTCGCGATATGGGTGCGAATGATTCGCCTGACACTAATGTACACGGTCCAGGCGAAGAAACTAATAACTTTTTTAAGTTGTTGAAGGAAGCTGAGCGAGAGTTGTACCCAGGGTGCCAGAAGTTCTCATTGCTATCGTTCTTTGTACGATTGATGCATACTAAGTGCCTAAGTGGGTGGAGTAACAAATCATTCACCATGTTGCTTAAGTTGTTGAAGGATGCCTTTCTTGATGATGAATCCTTTCCAGATTCTTCTAATATGAGTAGAAAACTATTGGGAGGTTTGGGCCTTGATTACCATAAGGTTCACACATGCCCTAACGATTATATGGTATATTGGGGGGAGAATCTTGAACGTGTTGGTTGCAGAATTTGTCACAGATCTAGATACAAGCAATTTGAGGGGGAACCCAACGAAGATAACAAAGGAAGGGATTAAATTCCATAAAAAGTTGTGAGGTACTTCCCGTTGATACCTAGGCTTAAAAGATTATACATTTCAGCCAAGATTGTTTCTTTAATGAGATGGCATGCAGAGAACCCCGCTCCTGATGGGGTACTCAAGCATCTAGTTGACTCTGCTGCATGGAAACATTTTGATCAACTTTATTTTGATTTTGCTCAAGAGCCTTATAATGTTAGGCTTGGCTTGGCATCTGATGGTTTTAACCCATTTCGAATAATGAGCATTTCACACAGTACCTGGCCCATGGTTGTGATGACATACAATTTACCTCCATGGTTATGTATGAAGCAGCCTTACATGATGTTATCATTGCTTATTGATGGGCCCAAGTCACCAGGAAATGATATAGATGTTTACTTGAGCCTTATTGTGGACGAGTTGAAGGAGTTGTGGGATAAGGGCATTGAAACTTATGATTCAGCAACTAATGAAATGTTTTAAATGAGTGCAATGTTGTTGTGGACAATTCACGATTTCCCTGGATATGCATACGTATCGGGATGGAGCACTAAGGGCAAATTGGCTTGTCCTTGTTGTCACGTGGAGACTCACTCTCGTTACCTTTATAAAGGGAGGAAGACCTGTTATTTGGGGCATTGTCACTGGTTGGATAAGGATCATAAATTTTGACATGAGCAGATGTCCTTTGATAAAACAACTAAAATTGACATTCTTGCACCAACTTGATTATCTGGGTCAGAAGTGTTAGCCATGTTTCCAGCCAACTATGAGAACAAATTTGGAAAGCGGGATGTAGAGGGTTCGAAGGTTAGAAAAAAAAAGGAAGGCACACCAAGATGATGATGAGGAGGAGGATCAAGGCTCAATGTATAATTGGAAGAAGCAAAGTATTTTCTTTGAATTGCCATATTGCAAGTATAATTTGATACGGCATAATCTCGACGTAATACATATTGAGAAGAATGTTTGTGATAATGTGTTATACACGATATTGAATGTTGATGGCAAAGGGAAGGATAACTTAAATGCTCGTAGAGACCTTAAACAAATGGGGATTTGAAAGGCATTTCACCCCAAAAAACTAGCTGATAACAAATATGATTTGCCTCCCGCTTGCCTCACAATGGGCAACACGGAGAAAACTAAGTTCTTGAACATGTTGAAAAATGTGAAAGTTCCAGATGGTTATGCTTCTAACATTAAACGTTGTGTCAATGTAAAACAAAAGACTATATTTGGGTTGAAAAGTCATGACAATCATGTACTGATGGAGCAACTACCTCCAATAGAAGTACGCAAAACCCTCCCTAAGAAAGTAAGTGGGTCACTGAAACAACTATACAATTTCTTTAGGCAGTTGTGCTTGAAAGTCCTAAATGTTGATGACTTGGATCGTCTTCAATCTCGTATTGTGCTCACACTTTGCCATCTAGAGAGAATATTCCCACCAGCCTTCTTTGACATCATGGAACACTTGTCTATTCATTTAGCAGAAAAGGCTAAGATTGGTGGTCCTATACAATACCAATGGATGTACTATGTTGAGAGGTATGTGAATAGACTATGCTTCAAATTGAACTTCAAGTCTTCTTTTTCCATATCATGCACCCATTTTAACATTGAAAAGTATCTATAATGTGCACATACTTTACTTAGGTACCTTAAGACTCTAAAGTCATATGTGCGTAATTGGGCACGCCCAGAGGGCTCTATTGCAGAAGGGTACATGGTTGAAGAATGCATGACATTTTGTTCTCAATACTTGGATGATGTGGAGTCCAAGTTAAAATGACCCGTAAGGAATTATGATGGTAGTCACAATTCTGATCAAGTAGGGGTTATCCTTAAGGGAAACAAAAAGGGTTTGTGCTTAAGGAAATACATAAGATACAGGCACATCGATATATCCTGTTTAAAACTGATGCAGTTATCCCATATCTAGAGTAAGATGCATAAATTTATTTCAAATTTATTTATTTATACATGATTTCAACCCATAATGCATTGGCGACCGTTATAAACTATATAGGGAGCACTGTGATTTCATCAAACAGAATAATCATCGTCTGAGAGATCATAAACTTGATCGCATTCATCATCAGACGTTTGTCTTTTGATTTCAAAACCATGCAAGCCACATATCTTACAAATGTTTATACTTTAATATGCACTCAAAAATTTTCTTATTATTTCCTAGTTTTGTTAATGTAGGTCCAAAATCTACTAAATGCGGGAAATTTGCAATTGTCTGATGAGATGGTGGAGCTAGCATTAGGTCCTCCAGAGACAGCAACTCGATTTAGTGTCTATGTCATCAATGGAGTTAAATATCATACGAGAAAGGTTGGGTTGAGAAGAAAAATGCAAAATAGTGGGGTTTTGCTAAAGGCAAAAACTAATAGTTATGCAAGTGCTAGAGATGTGAATCCTCAGGAAGGAGATGTCATATATTACGGTATCATGCATGATATAGTGGAATTATCTTACTCATCTAATCGTAAGTATGTGTTATTCAATTGTGATTGGATTGATAACAATAGTGGATTGGTAAGGGAAGATGAATTTGGCTTCACGCTTGTTAGTTTCAAACATCTATTATACACAACAGAACATGTGTCCAATAAGCCATTTATATTGGCAACTCAAGCCCAACAAGTGTTTTATGTGCAAGATCCTGTTGAAGAACATTGGAATATTGTACTTAAAATGAAACCCAGAGACTTGTATGAAATGTGTCAACCATTGTCGATGCCGGATGGAAGTATAGAAGACATTCAAGTGGATGGATATGGTGAACAACAATTGGATGGGATAGCCTACACCCATAATGAGAACATGGATTGGGTTAGGGAGGACTTACCTGCCATAATTGTTGATGATAATGTTGATAGTGATGATAATGATGAGGACATGGAATAGTATGAAGACCGTTTGTGTTTTTTCTTTTTGATTGATAGTTGTACTCACTATTGATATGAATGAAATTCTATTTTAAATTTCATGCTGGTGATGATGTCATATTCCGTGTTACAAGAATTTGGTGTTAATAATACTTAACACGCTGTGCTATGCATATGTTGCCCTATTTTTTTCATTCAGGCTGCAATGTTACAATGGTCCATTGGACGAGATGATCACACTGATCATCAACTTCCAGTTGAGAAAGGGAGGATGTCTAACCCACCTACGACTTGGTATCCACTTGGGAGTGTTGTAAGGGCATCTTCCGAGCGTGTGCGTTCCAACAGGGTTCATAAAGGCCAAGCTCTGATTGTGATGGTAATCCATTTGTATTGTCTTAGCTCTGTTGAATGCTATTATGTTTATATTTTTTTATCATTTGCTGACCATCTATCCAACCAATCCTTCCTTTAATATACTTATCTTTATTTCTACTTGCAAAACTACTCTTCTTTTGTATTTTCCAGATCATTATTGCAATTTAGTTGGCAGATTTTACTAATAGTTTTTGATTTTGTGTTCTTTAGATATTTTCATCTTCAATTGGGCACCTTTTCTCTGCATTGAAAATAATTTGTTATGCTTTAGTGAACAGTCTCTTATCCCTGTTTGTCAACCACCAGCCCTATTGCTAGTGTAACTTTTAAATAAGAGTACAGTTAATAATGTATAGCAAGCAGCTCTCCAGGCAACACAATAACCTTCTTTAAAGGCATAGAGCATAATAGGATGAAAAACGTATTCCATGGACATTCAAAGACCTAAGCATGCTAGGTAATGTATGTTACTATATAAAGAACTTCCCATATCAATTCAACTATTATTTATTTTATTTTACATGATTGGTAATGTATGTTACATGTATAGGTAATAGCTCGGAGCAAACACAAGGTAGAGGGCCTACTTATATGCATGGTGCTTGGGACAAGGATAAGGATGACGGTAAAATAGAAATTGTTACCAACAAGACAGGACAACCTATCATGGCTAAGCATTTTGCGCTTGCATCACATTTAGGGGTGTTGGCTTGGGATGGTACGCTTGCACCATTGAATTACACTAGCTCGAGATAGGTTCCAAAACATTGCAAAAAAATTATATGGGATGAAATATTGGTAAATCTAATTCATTAAAGACTTCATTATTTGTGTACATTTTTTTGAATCATGCTTATTTATCTAACTATGCTGATTTACACATTATATGCAAATACAAACGCAACTCAGTCAATGAGGAAATTTTTCATGAAATCTGTGTCTAAAAAGTGGAGAGACTGGAAGGCTGAAGTGAAGAAAGAGGGATACACGCCCTTTAATAATGATGCAGATAGATTAGCTCATAGGCCTTCAAGAGTTATGGAGCAACAATGGCGGTGTTTAGTTAACTTTTGGGGCTCTTGATCAGCATAGGTACACTGCCCAATATTATATAATTAGTTTTATATAATTTAAAGCATATTTCCTAGAGTGATAATATTATCAGTTTAATAGGATATGAGTGACAAAAATAAGCAAATTCGGGGGAACCAACTACTGCTACACACAACAGGTCGGACACTGCATTGTGTGATTAAGCATCAGATTTAAATAATTCCACTTTTTTTTCTTAATTATTTTACCATTTAAACTTTTTATTTAATGTTGAATGTCATAGCTATGTATTAATTAGTTGTAATGGTAGGAGAAGCAAAAAAGAGGTGCATCGCCATCTCGAGCGGAATGTTCATCATTACATGCACAAAGAAATATGGTAAACTAGTAAATAATGCTGCTGGTGAGGCTATGGTATGTAGAATTGGTCAATTTTTGCAAAATTGTGTCTTTATAATGCCTGCTTGCTGCTTCTGGCAACCTTGGTCATTGCCTTGGCTTAATGGAAGGAACAGTTAATGGCCAAAATCTATGAAAGCTGAAGCATTAATGATTACACTTCTTTAATTTGTAGGCAAAGTTGACAGAGTTGAGGGAATGTAATGAAGGGAAAAGTGAAGCACGTACTCTGGATGATAAGGAGATTTTCACACAAGTGATAGGACCAGAGCGTCCTGGACGAGTTCGAGGGTATGGCTTGGGACCCACTCCAAGTTAGGTATTTGGTGGACCTAGCAATGGTTAGTCACAATCCTCAAGTTAGGCTACCATATCTCCACATGTAGACCAGCGGCTACAATCATTGGAATCTTTCATTAGAACACAGAATGAAATTATCAAGTAGATGGCAAGGGCGTTACAGGCTTGTAGGATCCTAGTTGATTTGGATGCCCTATCTTCAGAGCTAGTGCCTCACAAACAGGTAAAGCATAGTTTTCCATTTCCACATGTTTAAATAGGCATATAATTGTATTGTAGAAGTAGACCTTATATTCTAGCATAGTAAGATTACACATAAACTACAACAAAGGGCAAGGGTTGAGAAGAAAATTGAAAACTTTAACTACAAAAGAAGAAGCATGCAGAAAATTGGAAAGGGAAAGAATGATCACAACCTGTTAAGAAATTTCATTTCACTGATCACAACCTGTTAAGAATTCTTGTTTCCACATAATTCTATAGTAAAGGTAGGGTTTTTGTTCTCTTGCCTATCTATGCGATTTCCATGTTTTTTGGTGTATTAGTGACTTTGATTTTGCAATATCTGTTTTTTTTTACCATGTTTGTGGAAAAATAGCATAATTTGTTGGTGGTTTCAATTCAAGGTTTAGTTGGAATCTATTGGTGTTCACTTTTGAGTTGGGTTTTCTATCCACCAATGACTTCATTTTGTAGAACTTTTCATGTTTCAAAATACTTGAGTGCTAAAGATTGACAATTCTGAAACCCATCATTTTGACCTTCAGTCTAAATAAGATGGAAAAGGGTTGGCACCTTTTATAATTTATAATTTATTATTTTATGGCCCTCAGTCTAATAATCATCTTTCAAATGAGATGTCTGCAGTTATATATATTCCTTTTCTATTTTTGCTGGATAGGCTGTCATTTTGACCCGTAGAGACAGCTTGTGGATACCAAATTTAAGTTGAAAAATTAGTGTTTTTTTAAAAAAAAGAAAGGCCTTATAAGACAGCCATAGACAATCAAAAGGACTTAAAAAAAAAAGTTTACAATGGCACCTTCTCTAATAAATGATAGTAAATAAACTGAAAATTGATTATTCCATTCTTTGAACTAGAATAGGCACAGTAGTTGAAGTTTATCGAACATGGGAAAACACTTTCTTCTATCACAAGTAGATGCAAAATTTTCTTGTGTTTTGTAGGGATTGTAAGCAGCTTTCCCTTCAAGCTTTAGAGCCTTGGTCTGTATCCTTATCTTCCACTTCTGTCATGCCAACTTCTGCGGGCTGTAGAACTCGGTCATGTAGTGTGTATCCCACTTGCAGCACAAGAGTACATTGATCTATTTTGCTTCTTGCTGCCATTTGAACATCATTTTGTTGTCAACAGCATTTAGTTGTCTTCTCTATTCTTCAACACCCACTAGTGACTTTGACATATATCAAAAGTCTAAAAATTATAATAGACATGTTATCCAAAGCTTTTCAAAATCCTGGAATGTGTTGTTCAGAATCCTTTTGCATTTAGGCAATAACTATTATTCTCCCCAAACTCTGAAAGAGTTGAATTACTTGAAAACATAAAATGAAAAGAAGGAAAGCGTATGATCTCATAGGTGTGAAACCATGATAAGCAACCCAATAGTCTTGAAAGAGCTGGGTTGCACTGCTTCGGGGCTATGTTAGTTTTTAATTTAGAGATAGTGTTGGCCATGCTAAAATGTGCATTGGCCTGTATATTCTCTATAAGAGTTTAAACCTACGAAAGTATTGATTTCATTGAAGTAAGTGAAGGGTCTTGTTGCTTGCCGGAGCTACCAAGTAAACTTAAGCAGCTTGAGAAAATATATATTCAAATGTTTGTAGTTTTGACTTTGTGGGCTTCGCTTGAGAGTTGAGTACTCATCTTCTACTAGGATATATATAGAAATGTTTGTGTATGTAAAATATATGATACCACTATCATATATTAATACATACCTTATGTGGACTTTTTTCCAAGAACTTAACTAATTAGTAGCATGGTTTTTGATGTAGTTTGGACTACACTATTATTGTTTAAAGTTCCTTTCTCTAACAGCTCTCTTAGTCTTAGCTTAATTAGGTAAGATACCAATACTTGCTTTGTATTGACTACCTTAAGGAATTGAGATAGAGATGACAAAGAGTTGAGTCAATTTGAACAAAGTTATGCATTCTAGCTAATTGAGTAAGTGCAATATATATATACTTTATTTTGTTTCAATTCTAGTATTACTTTTTTAAACTGTCACAGGTGAGGGAAGAGAGTCATTTGTTGAAGTTTCTAATTTTCCTTTTTTTTTTTCCTTCTTTCTTTTTCCTTATAACAGATTCTAGTAGTGTGGCATGTCTAGGAGTCCAGGTTTCTTAGGAAAGGGCTTTCCATGCGCTAAGAATAATTTTTGCCTTGATTGAAGTATAGAACCTACTTGCAAGGTTGCTAATACAAAATAAAAAACGAAATTGATGCAAATTTGTTTGTCCAAAGTGGTTGCATTGCACCTCGACTTGAACTTACATTTTCATAGCTGATAGCTAAACATTTACAATTTTGGTTGGCAATGCCCATCTTTTTTTTTATGATTGAGGTTGAAATTATGAGGTTACAGATGTTTGAATGTATGCTGAACTCTTCAACTCTTTGCATGTTTTCCTATGCAATGAAGCAAGAACTGGAATATTGTCATAGGCTTTGCCGAATCTCAAAATGTAAAGCATCACCAACACACAACTCATGAGTGTCAAGTAATGTAAATAAAAATAAAGCTACAATAATAATTACAGTAATAAAATAAGCTTTTGCTCCATGCATGCCACAACAATTTGTAAAGCATGAGTAACAGTTACGTTCAGTCTCTACCATTATAAAAGCTAAATGTTATGAACTTGAAGTTTAATAGGTGAATAATAGAGCAAATATGTGAAAGTCATTCATGAAGAGTATTTTGTTACTGGACACCAGGCTACAAATGTAGCATTTGCTCATCTGTTTGACTACATTACCAATTCTTAAATTTTGTGTAACAGGCTCCAGATGCATCCAGTGCACACTGTAATATAGTTGGAAGTCTTCACGATAGTGACTCAGGGTTAGAACCGCAGGCACAAGTGCAGGCACAAACGCAAATGCAAGCACAACAAAAATTGCAGCTACAACCACAGAAAATGATCCACTCCTCAGAAAATGAGGTAAAAATATGGTACAACCATTATAGCATGTTTGGAACTCGGGGGAGACAAGGGGAGGGAAGGGAAAGAAAAGGAAAGAGAAAACAAAGGAAAATGATTTTCCTTTCCATGTTAGGTTTTGTGAAGAAAATGAGAGGAAAGTTGAAGGAAAGAAGAGAGAGAAAGACAGAGAGAGTGATTTAAAAATTTTCCTCTCTTTCCCTCCCTTTCCCTACCCTTTCTGTCCTAGCTAAAATCAAACATGGGAAGAAAAGCAAATAGTAAAATTTTCCTTCCCTTCCCTTCTCCTCCCTAAGTTCCAAACAAGTTGTTAGTGTAATTTGCTAGCTTGTATGAATTATTTATCTGTTTTTAACAAAAATATTGTAATTGAATTTAGGAACCCCCAATGAAGAAGAAGAAAAGTTTGCAAAAGTCTGGCAAAGGTTCTCAGGTATTTATGAGTTCCTTAACCTTTAAAAGCACAAGTTTCTATAGAAATATTACTAGTTTTTAATTTTTACTTAATAAATTAAATAATTACATCTGTAAGTTGGCAACCTTGTAGATGTTATTAGTATGAATATACCGAAAGTAGTAGTGGCAAGAGGCTATATTACTAATAGAGACCCTACTAAAGTGGTGGGAAGTATGCAATTGGGGTCAAGATATTGTGAAGTGCATGTTAAAGAGGTGTTGAGGCCTCAAAAACTTTTGATGAGGCCCAATGAACGTCTCAAAACACTTGGAAATGCCATCGGTGAAAATATTGTTTGGTTATAGGATGATGTATTGTCTAATCATTTATCTACTATTTTTACAAATTCAATATACAAGTTCATTCATATGCCTACTATATATACACTAATGTATGTGCTTAATTTTCAATTTCAGGTTTATCAAAAGAAGTAACTATTGTAGCTGTATTACAGTTTCGGAAGTACTTCAAGTGGGCATCATTATTTTGTTTGGGAATATTGAAACTATTGTCTTGGTGGTATCAATTTTTGTTTGTACTTTGAACTATTGTCATTATGGAATTACTTTTTGGTTTGTAGTTTGAACTATTGTCTTCGTTGCATTAATTTTTGGTTTGTACTTGGGACATATTATGGACGTACTGGGATGTATACAGTTAACATTGAATGTTTTATCGTATATTTATTATGGATTTCTAGACATTTTTCTCTTATAAAGTGGATGGATATTGATTTAGTTGCAAACATTAGTTAATTAGTTTTTATATTTTGGTTTGGATGAAAATAGCAGGAGGTTCATAAATTAATACAAACGTAGCAGGTTAATGGACAATTTCATCAATTATTAAATACTAGGAAGGAGGCTTTTGCCAGCGTTTTACAAAATGCCGTTCTAACTAAATGCATTTTAGAATCAATAGCCTTTACCGGCGTTTTATACAAAATGCCACTTAAAAATATATTTGTTACGATTTAAAAATATTGTATAGAGATTGCCGGCCCTTACACAAATGCCGTTTTAAGTTACTAACATCTCGACGCTTCTTGCTACATTTCCCAGTGCTTTTTATCGCCAGTGAAAATTGACCGGCCGGAATTTCACGCCGGCAGTGATGCTGTTGACGGCATAAAATAAATGCCGGCCAAAAATGCCGGCATAGGTTTATGGCGTTTCAAAAACACTAAGAACTTAAGCTGTCATCGATATCGTCGGCGCTTTTGGAAAACGCCAGGCAAAACACCAACATATCATTTAATGGCATTTTTGGAGGCTTTTGCCAACATTTGTGAAGCGCTGGTAAAACTCTTTTTTTGTAGTAGTGCCTTATGGAAGTGATTGAAAAACCTTTTTCATTTTGAACCTTTTTACAAAATTTTGTGAAGAAAATAATTATCTCATCCTTGTGAGCTAAGAAGAATGTCCATGTAAATCTATAATAGTCATCAACAATAACAAGTGCATATTGTTTTCCACAAAGACTTAAAGTCCTAGTTAGTCTAGATAAGTCCATATGCAATAGTTGTAATGGTCTAGAAGTGGTCAACATGTTCAAAGACTTAAAAGAAATGCGAGTTTGTTTTCCCAATTGACAAGCATCACAAACTCTATCCTTGTCAAATTTTATTTTTGGGAGTTTTTTGACCAAATTATTTTTAGAAGCTTTTAAAAGTATGCTCATGCTAATGTGACCAAGTCTTCTATGCCACAACCAATTTTCATCACTATTCATAGCGGCAAGGAATTCAACTTTGCAGGAAGATAAGTCATTTTGATCAAAAATATATATATT
This sequence comes from Euryodendron excelsum, assembly GCA_033060915.1. NCBI lineage: Eukaryota > Viridiplantae > Streptophyta > Magnoliopsida > Ericales > Pentaphylacaceae > Euryodendron > Euryodendron excelsum. The sequence goes on from CM065385.1 coordinate 15,357,389, forward strand.
GCCTTGTCTATGTCCAATGAGAATAGTCTTGTTACTATTGATGTCAATCACATCACATTTAAAGGATTCAAATACAACCTTACATATTTTGTCACAAAGTTGACTAATACTCAAAATATTGTGTTTGAGTCCTTTAACAAGCAATACATTTTCAATAGAAGTGAAAGTGTTCTTACCAACACTACCTATACTGATGATCTTTCCCTTGCTATTATCTCCAAATGTGATAAGTCCTCCATCTTTTGGTGAGAGAGATGTGAATTGTATTTCATCTCCCGTCATATGTCTTGAGCATCCACTATCCAAGTACCAATGGTCTTTCTTGAATTTAGCTTGAAGACATACCTACAAAAGAGTTCATTTGACTTTAGGTACCCAAACCATCTTGGGTCCGTGGGGGTTAATCCTTAATGGCCTTCTAAGGACCCATGCATTGTTAGGAGCAATAGATCTTTGCATAACATAATATCTAATAGCAGTGTGTCCTAATTTATGACAATAAAAGCATGAAATCTGTGGTTTTTCAGTGGAGGAAACAAATTTGCCTTTTGAAAGTTTTCTTCTTTTAAATGGATCAAAACCAAGTCTAGCTTTATCTAGTGAGCACCTTTATTTTCCTAAGATTGCATCCAATTTTTCTTTTCCATTTACACATCTAAAAAGTGTTGTTTCCAAATGTTTAACTTTATCATTTAAGATTTGGTTTTCTTAATCTTTTCTTTCAAAACACAAACTTCTTTTTGTAATACTTCATTTTCTTTTTGTAAGTCCTCATTTTTCTTGGTAAGAGTAGAAACCATTTTTTTAAGGAGTCCATTTTTAATTCCCATCTTTTTGAATTCGAAAAGTAAATCATCAAATGCATCTTGTAATTCATTGAAAGTAAATCGAGATGGGTTTGAGTTTGATAGCTTATTGTCATCCTTATAAGCCATGAGATAGCTTAGTCACCTCTTGAGCTTTGGCTTCTTCTTCAGAGCCAGATTATTTATCGTCATTTCATGTCATAGCTACCATTGCCCTTTTCCCTTGGTTTTTCTTTCCTTTTTTTTTTTGAGTAGGGGCCATTTAGCCTTTACATGGCCAAGCTTCTTACATTCGTATCATATAATGGTAGATTCTTTGCTAGAATCTCCTTTGGTTTCACGCTTCTTTCCTCCTTTCTATTTTTTCTTCATAAACCTTTTGAATTTTTGTGTGACAAGAGCAATGTCTTCATCATCATTCTCATCACTGGTTGGTTCTCCTTCTTGGTTGGTAGACTTGAATGCTAACGTCCTCCTTTTTTTTTCTTCAACATCCTGGGCATGTTGCTTTTGAGTTAATTCATATGTCATGAGGGCGCCCAAGAGTTCTTCAAGAGGCAATGTGTTGAGGTCCTTTACTTCTTGCATTGTCGTGACCTTAGCTTCCCAAGTCTTTGGCAAAGATCTTAAGATCTTCCTTACTTGCTCATTATAAGGATACACATTTCTAAGAGATTTCAAATCATTAATAATATCGGTGAACCTTGTAAACATTTCGGTAATAGATTCATTTGGTTTCATTTTAAACAATTCATAACTATGCACTAAGATATTGATTTTAGATTCTTTAACCTGATTAGTACCTTCATGTGTTACCTCTAATATATCCCATATTTCTTTAGATAATTCACAAGTAGAGATGTGAATGAATTCGTTAGGATCAAGTGCACAATATAAAATGTTCATGGCTTTCGTATTAGATTACAGCATTTTCAAATCATCCTCATCCCATTCAGATTCGGGCTTAAGGATATCAATTCTTTCTACTCTTTTCATAGGGGTTTTGGGACTATTCCCTACAATCCTCCATAATTCATAATCTACTAATTGAATATAAATTCTCATTCTATTTTTCTAATAATTGCAATTGGTGCCATTAAACATAGGTGGTCTGTTGGTGGATTGATCCTCACCGAGAGAGCTTCCAAAGTTGGTTGCCATGGATTTATTCCTAGGATGTTAAGCTTAAAATATGAATACAAGCTATGATACCAATTATTGGCACAAAAGGAAACCCAAGAGGGGGGTGAATTGGGTTTTTCAAAAATTAAAGCAATTAAGATCAATTAAAATTAATCTAATCAATGGAACAGTAGTTCAAAATGTATGCAATGCAATGTAGACAATAATAAAATGAAAACAGAGCACAAGAAAGGACACCAAGAATTACCGAGGTTCAACCACAATTTGTGGTCTATGTCCTCACCCCAAAATCCCCTTGAAGTCTTTTTCCACTATGCAATCTCCAATTATAAAGTAGATGTTGATTTCTAAAGTGCTGAGCTCACTTTTACACAAAAACTCCGTCCCAAGTTCTTCCAGTCACCAAGTAGTTTTGTCCAAGATCCATTTCAACTTACAAGTGTTTTTCTTTTATAAGAGAACACTCCAACTCTCACTTACAAGTATATGAAGAATATACAAACGAAATACAAACTCTCTATGAATAGTAGATGGGAATTGAATAGCTCATTAAATGCTAACTTGAAGACAAAGAGGATTTTCAGATTTTTTAGCTCAATCAATCAGTGAATATTGTATCTTATGTCCATAAATGCATTTAGAGGCTTATATATAAAGCCCTGAATTGATTTCGCTCATTGGAGGTTGTCGGAGCTTCACTAAATGCGTGCCCAGTTCAATATAATGTTTAAAAATATAGTCGTTAGACCCCAAGTGTTGACACTTGACTTCTATGTGTCGACACATTAAGTTTGCATTCTCTAGATTTTATCCACTATCTCCATGTGTCGACACATCAAACCCATGTGTCGACACATCACCTAGAAAATATCCTTCATGCTTTCCTTGATCAGTTTAGCTTGAAATAATCTAGGGATGTTCAAGGAATCTTCTCTTTGAGGTATGATGTTCTTAAAAAACACTGAAAATCTTTAAGGAGTCTTCTCTTTGGGGTATGATGATACTTCAAGGTCTTCAATCTAATGAGATTATACAAGGATGTCTTTAATTCGATTTGGATTGAATTTAATTTGGTTTCTACAAAATCTTCTCTTGGATTCTTTAAGGAGTCTTTGCACACATGACGAATTTTTCATATGAATCACCTTCAATCTCTTTGAGTTCAAGTCAATTTCATTGAGTCTGTAGAAACTTGATGAAGTTTATTTTTGAGCACTCTCAATGCACATCAACTTTAATGAATCATCACAACTTTATTGTAGTTTTCTTTTGAAAATTTTATAGAGATTTTGGCAAACATGATGAATTTTCTTTTTGAACACCTTCAATCTCTTCGAATTCAAGTCATCTTCATTTAGTCTTTTCACACTTAATGAAATCTTTCTTTGAGCACCTTTAATCTCTTCGAATGCAAATCATCTATTTGAAGTTTGAATGAGTGCAATTGCTCTGTTTTGGTGCATGGATTGAACTTGTGAATGTTGTGTATCCATTTTTATATGAATTAGACTTTAAGTCAAGCTTTAAGTCTAAATTATAATCTTTATTAATCTAAACACTAATTAAATGCATTAGTAAACTAATACAAGGTTTAGTTATCATCAAAATCAGGGCATAGAGTCAACAAACTCTTCACAAAATCATTGGTTACTAAACTTCGCAAGTAGCTCAAATCCTTCGTATTTTATATCAATTCATGTATACGCAATAAAATCTAAGATATTCCCAACAAAAGCGATGTTATCACTAGAATTCTATTCATGATGTGAACTGAGTAGAAGCTTTCCATGAAAATCAAACAAAATTTCCTTTGTAAAAATTTGGTTGGTTTTTGGGTTAGATAGATCCACACTATAAGCACCCTATTTTTTCCTGCTCGGCAGCTTCCAATTCGTCCAGAGTTGTATTCAAGTCAATATGGATATATTCCAGTTCAAATCAGTTTTCCAGACATAATTCAGTCAATCAATCGCTTCGCGGGCCCACCGGACCCAAATAGAGGCAAAATGACCAAAATGCTTTTGGGGCATTACCCGGTCTAATTCCAGTGGGCACGTCTTCTCAAAGACAGTAAGTCCCCTTTTCAATCTCAATTCCAGTTCAAATTAAATTTGGCACGCCTTTCAAAAAAGTTGATTCCTCAAGGCGGTAAGTCCATCCAGTCCGGCACATTTTTTGAGAAAAATCTTTAGAATGGTAAGTTCCTTCAAACCCGTCAATCGGCACGAGATCCCAAGTCCTCGAGATGGTAGAACGGTCCACCTTTGGTGCCTACTAGCCCGCCAATGAAGAAATATCCGTTATTCGGCACGCCTTCTAAGAAAGTTGATTCCTCAAGTGATAAGTCCTCTTAGTAGCTTCCTGAGATCAGATAGTCTCTAGAATGAATGCTTAACGGAATTACTCATAAACATCGCAACTGTCAGAGTGACGAAAACACTCATAAATAGGTCGGCATTGGGAATTGTCAATAAACCCCCTATATCATGGGACCGAACTCGCCTCTTAGCCGTGACACGTTTTCCAAAGGACGAGATACCTTTGGAAACCAACTCATCACAAACCGTCAGAGTGGCAGAAACACTCAAAACTCAGGTCGACACTAGTGCCTGCTAGCCCACTCCGGTGAAAAATGACCAAACTGCCCTTAGGGCTTTTCGGTACGTTATTTCAAAAAAGTACCTAAGTCCTCAAAGCGGTAAGTCCACCTTTCCAAGATTGTCCTAAATACAATCCGACACGTTTAAGTGCCTTCCAGTTGATTTCGGGACAATTCAGGGACCATCCGATCAAAATGACCATTTTTCCCCTAGGCATCCTAGCCCCCGGGGAACCACACCGGCTTCAGGTATCAAACCGGCAACCTCTCGGGGATGCTTTTGATAGTATTCGTGGCCTTCTGATGCATTTTTGAATTATTTCGAATCAATTTCGGCAAGCCTAATGCAAAATGACTATTTTGCCCATGGTGGGCCGGTCGCCTTTTCCAACCACGTCGGCTCTAAGTATCAAACCGACAACCTCCTGGAACATTTTAGCTAATGTTTCCAAATCTTTAGTCTTCTTCCTGGATTATTCCGACTCCATTTCGGTGGTTTTTTGGTCTAATTGACCGTTTTGCCCCTAATAACCCAGTCAACCCTTCCAACACATCCTGACATTATTTTTCAAGTCTACTACCCCCGAGACACTATTCTAAGGGTTCTTGTTCCTTTTCGGTCCTCCGAGCCATTCCTGGCCCTTTAAATCATTCTCGAATTTTTAGGAGTCACTTCTAGTGAAGCTAGGTTAAAATTTGCATGGTAGTCACTAGTACAAGCACACCAAATCTTTGAAAAATATGTTATTTGCTGACTTTAAAAGTTTCATAAGTCATTGGCACCACTACTAGCACCACTAGAAGTGGTGCCAAGCCCAAAAATGGCTTGGGTAAAGTTTTGCCTGGCGCCATTGCAGCAAGTGCCAGTTCAATCTTTTGTCTATAAATACAGAGCCTCCTTCAGCATGAAAAGGGGCCACAAACACAGTCCAAAAACTCGGTTGTTCGACATACAGAGCTCGAAGCCCCTCCAAACCCTAGCCCCTATACACTAAACCCTAGCATACATACACTCATATATGAACCTCTGAAGCCTACATTGAAGACTTGAAGTGCTACAACTCCAAAGCTTTTGAAGATCAATGCAAAGCAAAGCAAATAAAGCAAGCAAAACAAAGAAGGCACAAGGTAGGCTTCCTATTTACGTTTATACAATTCTCCCCTCTCTCTTCTCCCTCTTAACCCACTTGGGTTTTCTTCTATTTAATCTCCATCTTCTACCCCTTTTCTTGCATGCTTGAAACAAGGGATTCCCCGGTTCATGTGTAGGATTAGGCTATTGAAGGTCACTGTGTCGAGGGCTTTCTCTTAGTCTAACCAGAGACCACATGGATTCGGCCTCCTTGATTATGTGGTGAAACCTTAAACCTTGCATGTTCACGACCCCAACTTGCATTGTGCATATCATGATCATGTATCTCTCCAAAACTCATTCTCAAACTTGTTTTCAAACTTGCATCGAAAATCGTTTTCAAAACTTGCATTAAATCTTTTTTTTCCAAACTTATTTTTAAAATCACAATCCTAAGGTGATTCTAGCATTTTCATAGTTAGGGTTGTTTTAGGAAAGTGTTACATTTAAAGTGACTTTCATGGTTCATATTTTCAAATCTTTATTGTTGTCAAAACCATAATCCTAAAATAGTTCTAATCTTCTTATGGTTAGAATCCATAATCCTAAAATGGTTCTAATCTTCTTATGGTTAGAATCATTTTAGAAAAGTGGGATATTTTAAGAGGCTTGCAAAAGTCCACATTCAAATCCCTTTCCAAGTTGCTTTTCAAACCTACTTTCCAAAACCTCTTTTAAATCCTCTCCAAAATCTCTTTTTCCAATCTACTTCTAAAATCTCTTTCTTAAAATCTAATTTCTAAAATCTCCTTCCTAAAAACTCTTTCCAAAAATATCTTTCCTAAAAACTCTCCCTTCAAAGTTCTACTTTCCAAAAAATTTCATTTATTGGAGTCCAAGTCAAGCTCTAGAAGCCATGATTAGGAAACCCTAATTTCCCAATTTCCTATTTTGGCCTCCAAATCTAAGTTTCCAAAACCTCCTTTTTACATCAAAATCATCAATTTCCAAATCTTATTTTCTACATCAAATCATAGACTTCCAAATCTAGGATTTCTAAAACTTCCCCTTCTAATTCCATGCCAAATCCAGTATCCCATTTAGGAAACTAGATCCAATCCTCCGTTTTTTGAAACAAAATCAAATCATCTCTTTTTTGAATAAAATCCAATCTTTTATTTTAGGAAATAGGAATCTAAACCTTTCTTAAATTCCAACCTTTCCTAATTGCATACTTTTCCAAATTTCAACTTTTTAAATTCTAAATTTTCGAATCTTTCCTAACTTCAAGTATTTCCAAAACTTAAACTTTGAATCTTTCTAAATTCAAACCTTTCTTAAATTCAAACCTTTCCAAAATTCTTAAACTTTCCTATTTTCAAACATTTCTAAATCCAAATATTTCTAAATTCAAAACTTTTCAAAACTAAAATCTTTCTAAAATCAAAACTTTCTTAATTTTAGATCTTTCCTAATTTGAAAATTTTCCTAATTTGGCACTTTCCTAAAATAAAACTTTCCTAAGGTCAAACTTTTCAAATTCTAAATCTCTCCAAAGTCCAACCTTTCCTTAACCCTAACTTTCCACATCATTCCAAGTCAAGTGTTTCCAAATCAAATCAAATACCTTTTCAAATCTTCCTTGAATTCAACTTTCCTAATTCAAACCTTTCCTAAAAACAACTTTCTAAAATCAAACTTTTCAAATCCAAATCAAACTCTTTCCAATTCAACTACGTGTTCTAATCTTAGATAATCTAAACCCTACGATGTCTAAACCCTAGTTCGACCCTAACCCTAAAGTTAGGAAACTTCCAACTCTTCTCCAAAAATTCTTTTCTAAACCAAGATGATTTTTCGAACGTCAATTCAAGTCAGGATGTTTTCAAAATTCTATACGTCCAAATCAAGTTCAAAGTCAATTCTAAGATCTATTTCAAATCCTCAAGTTCTATTTTAAATCAAAGTCCAATCTTTTCAAATCTTCCTAGTCAATTTTAAATCAAAGTTCAATTTTCAATCTTCAAATCCCAGTTCCAAATCAAACTCTTTTTAAATCAAATTTTCAATCGGACTCTTGTCCGAACTACGACTGACCTGATTCTCAAAAATAGATATGTAGGCAACCCTCATGGGTGCGGTCACAATCTTTTCCAAATTCCAATTCCACAACCTTTTTCAAGCTTCTATTTTCATAACTATTTTCCAACTTCCAATTCAAAAATCTATTTTCAAATATTTGTTTCCAATTTCTAGAACTCTCTTTCAAAAACCAAATCTATCTTTTCTAAAACCTTCTTTCCAATTTCAAATCAAATCTATCTATTCAAATCCATTTCAAATTCAAATCAAGTTCTTTTCAAATCTACTTTTCAAAATCCAATCAAATTCTTGCACTTGCATAACATGCATCATGTCAAACTTTTTTTCAAAATTCTTTTCAAAGTGGATAGTTTTTGATATTTATTGATCAAAGATTCTGAGTGAGTGAACCTAGGGTGAATAGACATGTAGGTACCGCAAGGGTGGGGTAGGGTGATGATCTTAGTATATCTTCCCTACACGTAACCAACCTCCGAACCTAGATCACTATTTTTAAAGATCAAATAGAGTTATTTTCAAAAAAGGGCTTAAATATTTCCAACGGTTGCCAAACAACCTATTTTTTAAAAACTCTCTTTTGAAGAAATTTTCCAAAATCGTTTTTAAAAACCCTAAGTGTAATCTTCGGATTGTACTTAGTTTTAGGTGACCTAACTCACCTTAATCAAGTTAGGTGGCGACTCCAAACATTTTCTAAAAGTCCTTATTCAAAATCAATTTTCAATTCAAACCTAGTCGCATTCATTCTTCTAGGAGGATGAGTTCTAATGAGAGAACACTGTGTTTTTCTCACTTGTCTTTTTTTAAGTGCGAAAAATCGGGGCGTGACACACACCTTTTTTCTTACTTCTCCTCTCTCTCTATAGTTTGCTACCAGTGAATGTTACAGGCTAGTCGATTATCTTCAAAATTTTAGTAGACATCCTTAGTTCAAGGATTTCAGTAGAAATCCTTAGTCCAACCTGTTAATTGTATATCCCATATTATGTTTATCAATCAAGATTTTCATGAAATTATTGTAATTTTTTAGGGCTTTAGTATGGAAATGGCTACTTGTAAGGTTGATTTAACTTGGGCATGTCTTGAACTAATCTTAGAGTAGTGCACTTTTTCTGATGTGTGTATGTGAGCTAATTATTCAAATACCCCACTGTCACACCCCAAGTTTACCCAAGCCCTTTTGACTCTAGAAAAGCACGGTACCCTCTCTGTTAGAACTTATCTTCCTAAAAAGATGACTGTAACAGAGGTTTGAACTTGAAAACTTGATTTGGTGAAGGGCTTTTTGAAAAATGTTTGGAGTTACAACTTAACATAGTTAAAGATGTGCTACGTCACCTAAAAGCTAAGTGAAATATGAATAGTAAACTTAGGTGTTTTGTAAAGGTTTTGGAAATGCCTTTTTTAAGAAGGTTTCTAGAAAAGAGGTTTTTAGCAAACTTTTGAAATGTTTTAAAGCCCTTTTATAAAAGTATCCCGTCCTTCGATAAACGTGTCACGGCCAAGAGGCGAGTTCGGTCTCGTGACATAGTCGTTTTGTTAGCAATTCTTAATTTCGACTTGTTTACGAGTGTTTATGCCACTCTGACAGTTGTGATGTTTGTGAGTGTTTCTGCCACTCTGACGGTATGCGTTCATTCCAAAGATTGCCTGATCTTAGAAAGCTGCTAGATTGACTTATCATTTGAGGGATCAACTTTCTCGAAAGACATACCGAATAACAGACGTTCAACATTGATGGGCTAGCAGGCACCAGAAGTGAACCGCTTTACCATCTTGGGGACTAGGGTTCTGTTCTGGTCGACAAGTTTGAAGGGACTTACCGTTCTGAGGAGTTTTCTCAGTAAACGTATCGGACTTGATGGACTTACCATCTGAGGAATCAGCTTTCTTAAAAGACATGCCTATTTGAATTTGATTGGCATAGACTGGAATTGGAATGGAAACTGGATTTATGATTGAAATAGGGACTTATAGCCTTTAGGAAGACGTGCTAACTGGAGTTGGACCAAGCAATGCCTTAAGGGCAATTTAGTCATTTTGCCTCTATTGGGCTCGGTAGGCCCTCGAAGCAATTGATTGATTGGATTTAGTCTGGAAAACTGGTTTGGACTTGAATGTGTCTGTGTTGGCTTGAATGTGAGTTTGGTCAGGCCAGAGATTTTCGAGCGGGCAAAAATGGAGTGCTTACAGTAAGTTTGCTGGATTTAAACGAGTAGGTGATGGAGTTAAATAACCCGGTAAGTGGTTACGTAAATGATCGACGCTACAAAGACGATGGGTGTGATCTTTAAAGAATAAGGACATACATATGGAATGCACAAATTAATCAAGTCAAGTCCTTTCGAGTCTCCAATCTCCATAGAAATATCAACTCTATTGCCCACAAGAAATTTAAAAGCAACCCAACCAATCCTCCAATCTCCGCATACAAGGCAAAATCACCAATAAACACTTAGCACGTAGCCTAACCACCTCTAATTTAGCATCCTAATTACAATATGCCTAGACCCCTAAAAAGAAGAAAAACAAGTAAAAATCCTAAGATTCTCACAACACAAAACAAAAATGATGGAACGAAGATACCGCATGGCCTTAGCCGACGATTCCTCTGTGGTTGTAGGTTGATGGTGAAACAGTTCGCTAAACTTCATGTTAACTGAGGTTCGTGTTCTAGCACGCCTCTTGCGGTCACTTGTGCAAAAGCAAGCTTCTTAGCAACGGCGCCAAAAATTGACTCGCACCAAATGTGTGCTTGAGATGATCCCAAGTGTAGGATGGTGGACTAGTATATACTCAAAGTATGAGATTGTTCGCACAAGGAGAAGTATGTGTCGAGCCCCAATTTTTTGCACTTGAAAAAATACACACAAGTGGAAAAAACACTATACTCTCTCGTTAGAGCTCATCCTCCCAGAAGGATGAGTGCGACTAAGTTTGAATTAGAAATTGACTTGATTAAGAGCTTTTAGAAAAAGGTTTGGAGTTGCCACATAATCGAGGGGGCCGAACTCACACCATCAAAGATTGAATTTGAAGAAAGCCCCTGACACGGTGACCTTCAACAATTCTTTTTAGGTATGAATTAGGAAGGCTCTTGTTTGTGGCACCCAGATTTTTCGCACTCGAGGAATATACACACAAGCGGGAAAAATACTGTACTCTCTCGTTAGAACTCACCCTCCCAGAAGAATGAGTGCAACTAGGTTTGAATTGAAAATATATTTGAATAAAGGGCTTTTAGAAAAGATTTGGAGTTGCCACCTAACTTGATTAATGTGAGTTAGGTCACCTAAAAACTAAGAATAATCCGAAAACTACACTTAGGGTTTTGGAAAAGGTTTTAGAAAATACCACCTCAAGAGAGGGTTTTAGGAAAACAGGTTGTTTGGCAACCTTTGGAAAACATTTAGCCCTTTTTTTTTTTTAAAATAACTCCTTTGGTCTTTCAAAAACAGTTATCTAGGTTCGCACTAAGCCATCACCCTAACCCGCCCTTTCGGTATCTACATGTCAATCTACCCTAGATTCACCTATGAGAGTCTTTAACTAACAAATGTTCAATCCTATCCTCTTTAGAAAACAATGTTTAGAAAAACATGATGCATGATATGCAAGTGCAAGAAAAGAGAGTTGATTCGGAAATAGATTTGAAAAGAAGAATTTAATTTTGATTTTAGAAGAAAGATTTGAAATTGGAAAGTTTGAAAAATTAGAGATTTGGAAATAGAAATTTGAAATTGGAAGTTTGAAAATAGACTTGAGATTTGAAAAGATTGTGGAATTTGAGATTTGGAAAGTATGGAGGCTGCACCCATGAGGGTTGCCTACGTATCCTTTTGGAAGAATTAGGTCAGTCGTAGTTCGGACAATAGTCTGATTGAAAATAGGATGATGGATTGGAAGAAAGAGATTTTGATTGGAAAAAAAATTTGATTTGAACTTAGAAATTGAAATTTGGAATTAAGAAGATTGGACTTTGATTGGAAGATTTGAAAAGACTTGACTTTGGAAAACTTGGTTTTAGGAAAGCTAGACTTAAGGACATCGAAAAGAAGGATTGGACATGACTTGGAAAGATTTTAGAGAAGATTTGACTCGAACGTTGGACTCAGAAGATTAGGGAAGCTTGGATTTAGGAAATGCTCGAATTAGGAAAGTTCCGTTTTAGGAAAGTGTCATTTTAGGGAAGTTTCAAATTAGGAAAATTTGGAATTAGGAAAGTTTTCAAATTAGGAAAGTTTCAAAATTTGGAAAGTTTTATTTTAAGAAAGGTTTTGAAATAGGAAAGTGTTGAATTTAGAAATGTTTTGAATTAGGAAAAGTTTATTTTCAGCTTAAGAAAGTTTTGAATTTAGAAAGATTTGAAGTTTAGGAAAGTTTAGAATTTCAAAAGTTTTGGTTTTATAAAGTTTTAACTTAAGAAAGTTTTGAATTTGGAAAACTTCGAATTTGGAGAGTTTTGAAATTTAGAAAGTTTAGGATTTAGAAAGTTTTAGAGTTTGAGTTTTAAAAAATCTTGAGATTAGGAAAGGTTTGAGTTTAGGAAAGATTTGAAAACTTAGATTTGAAAAGTTAAGATTTGGAAAGAGATAGAATTAGGAAAGGGTTGAATTGGGAAAGATGTGGAAGTTGAGTTTTAAAATTTAGGAAAGATTTTTATGTTCAAGTTTTGGAAACTTAAGATTTAAGAAAGTCGAAGATTAGGAAGGATTTGAACTAGGAAAGATTTCGATTAGGAAGGGATTGGATTTTGTTTCTAAAAGAGAAAGTTTGATTTTGTTTCCAAAAACGGAGGATTGGATCCAGTTTCCTAAACGGGAAGATTGGATTTGGTTTCCTAAAGGGAAGATTGGATTTGACAAGGATTTGGAAAGGGAGGTTGTAGAAACCCTAGATTTGGGAAGACTACAGTTTCGACGTAGAAGATAGGTTTTGGAAATATGTATAGTTTTGATGTAGAAAATAAGAGGTTTTGGAAACCTAGGTTTTAAGGCAAGTTTGAAACTATGTTTTTGGAAGAAAATTAGAGTTTCCTAATTGTTAACTCTAAGGCTTGACTTGGACATTAAGAAAAGGGATTTTTGGAAAGTGCATTTTTGAAAACGAAGATTTTTAGAAGGAAAATCCTGGAGGGGAGTTTCTAAAAGAACGATTTTGGGAAGAGAGTTTTTAGAAAGATTTTTGGTAAAAGATTGTTGGAGAAAGTTTTTGGAAAGATTTTTAGGGAGCGTTTTTAGAAATTGGATTTTGGGGAGAGTATTTTGGAGAGGAGTTGAAAAAGGGAGTTTTGAAAAATAGATTTTCAGAGGGAGTTTTTGAAAATAACTTTGGAAAGGAGAGTTTTAGGAAAGTATGTTGAAAAAGAGATTTTTAGGAAGAGAGACTTTTGAAAAGAGAGTTTTTAGAAGGTATAAAAAGGTCTCCCTTTCCTAAAGTGATTCTAACCATAAGAAGGCTAGAACCACTTTAGGAAAGTGGTTTTGAAAATAAAAAAAGTTTGAAAATATGGACTATGAAAGTCACTTTAAATGTAATACTTTCCTAAAGCAACCCTAGCCATGGAAAGGCTAGAATCACCCTAGGATTGTGATTTTGAAAACAAGTTTTGAAAAGGAGATTTTGATGTAATTTTGAAAACAAGTTTAATGCAAGTTTTGAAAACGAGTTTGAAAATGATTTTTGGAAGATGCAAGATCATGATATGCACAATGCAAATTTGGGGTCGTGAACATACAAGGTTAAGGCTTCACCACATAATCAAGGGGGTTGAACCCACGTGGTCTCCGGTCAGACTAAAAGAAAGCCCCCGACATGGTGACCTTCCAATAGTCTAATCCTACACATAGACCGGGAGTCCCCTTATTTCAAACATGCAAAGAAAAGGGGGGGGGGGGGACAAAGATGGGGGATTAAAGTAGAGAAAACCCAAGTGGGTTAGGAGAGAGAAGAGAGAGGGGAAAAGTGCAAAAATTTAAATAGAAAGCCTACCTTGTGTCTTCTTTATTTTTCTTAACTTTGCACGCTTTGCTTTCTTGCTTTCTCTTCATTCATCGCCTAAGTCTTTGAGAGCTTTGTCTTGATCTTCAAATCTTCACAGTTGCAGAACTCCAAGTCTTCAATGGAGGGTTGGAGGCTAGTGTATAAGTGTATAGGGGTGTGTATGAGTGTATATGAGGCTAGGGTTTGTGTATGGTAGCTAGGGTTTGGAAAACTTAGAGAAGCTAGGGTTTTGGGAGTGTACAAGCTCTGTATATCGAAAATTAGGGTTTTTAGATTGAGTTTGCGGACCTCTTTTATGCTGGAAGAGGCTCTGTATTTATAGAAATGAGACAGACCAGGCGCTTGTTGCTGTGGCGCCAGGCCAATTTTTCTCTTGGCCCCACTAGGAGTGGCGCCAGCCAGTTAGGAAAGTTTTTAGGTCGTCAAGTAACGTATCTTTGGAAGATTTAGGCGCCTGTACTAGTGATTACCATATAATTTTTAGCTTGGCTTCACTAGGAGTAACTCCGGAAAGTGTGGGAACGATTTGAAGAGGCCGAGAATGACCCGGATAGCCAGAAAAGGGTAGGAACACTTAAAATAGTGTCCTAGAGATATTTGACTTGAAAAATGAGGATAAGATGCGTCGAAAGGATTGACCGAGCTATTAGGGGTAAAACGGTCAATCGAGTTAGAAAATTGGCGGGACGGACTTGGAATGTCCCAGAAAAAGACTCGAGATTTGGGGACATTATTTAGAATGTTTCCAAAGGTTACCGGTTTGATACCCAGAGCTAGTGTGGTCGAAAAAGGCGACCGGCCCACCAGGGGCAAAACGGTCATTTCGCACTGGGTTTGTCGGAATTGACTCGGAATGATCTAAAAAGATAGAGGAAGGTTGAGAATACTATAAGAAACAATCTCAAGAGGTTATCGGTTTGATACCCAAAGCCGGTGTGGTTCTCGAGGCGTTCAGATGCCTAGGGGCGAAATGGTCATCTTGACCAGAAAGTCTCGAAACTGGCCCGAAACTGACTAGAAGGTACCTAATCGTGCCGGATGGCTTTTAAGACAATCTTAGAAGATTGGACTTACTGTTCTGAAGACTCAGGTGTGTTCTCGAGAAACGTGCCAAAATGGCCCCAGGGGCAGTTTGGTTATTTTTCACCAAAGTGGGCTAGCAGGCACTGGTGTTGACCTGGGTTTTGAGCGTTTCTGCCACTCTGATGGTGGTCGCGTGATACAGAGGTTTGTTGGCAATTCCCTATATCGATTTGTTTGCGAGTATTTCTACTACTCAGACGGTTACGATGTTTGAGAGTATTTCCGCTACGTTGACAGTTTGCGATCATTCCTGAGACTGCCTGATCTTAGGAAGCTTCTAAAGGGACTTAGCACCTGAGAATTAACTTTCACGAAAGGCGTGCCTAAACGGACATTTCTGCATTGGTGGGCTAGTAGGCGCCAAAGGTAGACCGTTTTACCATCTAGGGGACTTAGGGTCTCGTCCCGTTCGAAAGGTTTAAAAGGACTTACCATTTCAAAGAGATTTTCTTTGAAAAACGTGTCAGACCGTCTCGAGGAATCAACTGTCTTGGGAGAGGGATTGGAAATGAAATTGGACTTGGAAAGGGGACTTACCGTCTTCGTAAAGACGTGCCTAATTTGGAATAGATTTACCATATTGAGGAATCAACTGTCATGAGAGAGGGATTGGAATTGGAAGTGGAAAGGGGACTTATCGTCTTTGGAAAGACGCGCCTGTTTTGGAATTAGAAAGGACAATGCTTCTAAGGGCATTTTGGTCATTATGCCTCTGTTTGGGCTTGGTAGGGCCCGCGAAGTGATAAATTGATAGGATTAGACTTAGAAAGTTAATTTGGATTGAAATATGCTCACAATGACTTGAACATAAGTCTGGACGGAGTGGAGACCGCCGAGCGGTCAAAAATGGGGTGCTTATAGCTGCCCCTATTTTTCTGTCTTTGCTTGTCAAAGACAGAAAACGATAAAGTAGGAGCCTCATGTTGACCATGAGGCGGTCGGAGGGACGAATTTGGAAAACGGGGGTTTGGAAATGGGTATTGGTCCCCAAAAGCCTTCGAAAACGAGTTTTGGCGGGAAAAAGGGCAAAGCTGCCCAGAATTGGAAACTGGCGCCATTAGGAGTGGCCCCTTTGGCAGAAAATGCTTGGTGCTTCTGTTAGTGGCGCCAGGCTTGGGAACAAAACCAGAAAATTTTCTGGTTCGAACAGTTGCGGTGTTTTGAAGAGTTTGTGAAAGGTTGAGAGTGTTTGTAGGGAAACCGACTTGAACCTTGAAGGGGCACTTCTTGGAGACCACGGGTGATTGTCGGAAGGGGACCACGTCATCGGAAAAGTCACTAGAAGAGAAGATTTCGCCGAAGAACTTCCAAAGAGTGAGTTTTCACATTTTTTTTTATTTTGATGTGTAGAATTTTATTTGAATCATGTGAATAGTGGAAATTGATGTTTTGATATGTTTTGAATATTATGGTGATATTATTTTTGCATTTTAGTACTTGTTTGATTGAATTTGAGTGATTATATGTGAGTATGTGAAGGGAGTTTTTTGCAGAAATAGGGGATTTGTTCCTACAGGCTTGGGCATTGGGTTTTCTGGCTAGATTTTTATGCCATGTGCCTTAGAAAAATGTTTTTATCAATCGTATGAAGTTTCATGATTTTTTGAAAACTCGGTGAATTTTTTATTTTTTAAAAAATAGGAAATACTTAGAAAATTTAGGAAAATGAGAAAACTCAATAAATTGATGAAATTTCGTAGAGTTTAAAATTTGAAAAATGTAGGAATATTTTTGAAAAACATTTGAAATGATTTTGAAGAATTTTAAGGAATTTTTGAAAACCTTTGATTTTTTGGAAAAATAAAACATGTGTTTTAAAAATTTTAAAAAATTGAAGAGTATGCGCGAGTGCTGAGGTTATGTGATTGTAACGTTGTGGAGTACACGTTTTGTGTTTTGTGTTGATGTCATGGGTATTGTAGGGGCCATTTTCAAACAAAATTCTGTCGAAATTTCTAAAGATTAGGGAAAGAGTCAGAAAAGGTTTAGAAATAAAATCTTTTTGAAAGAAAAAGACAAAAAACCCTTGAGATTTGACTCGAAAGGAGGAAAATCAAAAGGTTAGGAAATTTATTTTGACTTATCATTTGAAATCTTTTTTTTGTTTTGTTTGTGTTAGTTGTTTACTTCATTTTACTTTATTATGTCAACTACCTGCTCGATATATTAACACCTCTTACCTTGGCTTACCTTTCAGGATGGCAGATGCGAGTGATGATGGCTCTGAGAGGAGACGCTTCTCGGGGAAGGCGGCTCGGACAGATTCCACTAGCGGCTCTAGTCGGTCTAGGGGCAGCTGATGGTCTACTGGGTAGGCAGCATCTAGTCAGAGTGGTTGGGGGAGTAGGCCACCTGTCGACCCCTTTCCTCCAGTTGAGCAGGCTTTTGTAGAGGAGATTGGTGCTGAAGAGGAGGTACCGGGCCTTGGGGATCAGGTGACCGATTATGGGAGCTTCCTCCAGGCATAGGCAGACGAATGCTGACTTGGGAGATCTGCACGTATCGGATGTTCCACCACTCGGGGATTTGGCCTATCATCTCAGTGTATACGCCAGACAGCATCTGCCCCTTCCGCGGGTACATACAGCTTTCAGAGGGGCCGTTCATCAGGTCTTTGTGACTATGCAGCGGGCTGCTCCGTCATATCACGCCTTTTTGGCGAAGATTGGATTCGGCGCCTTCATGAGATTACAGGCTAACCGCCTGAACCGGCATTTGGTACTGACACTTGTTGAGTGGTGGTTCGGGGAGATCGGTACCTTCCATTTTGTTGGTTTTGAGTTAGGCCCCACTCCCTTGGACTGGGCGATCATCACAGGGCTTTCCTTTGTCGGCCGGCCGATCACCCTGCATTCAGTCAGTAGGGATGAGGCCTGTTTGTTGTTGGACTTGCCTTCTCCTGAGCGTTCTGCCTTCCCAGTCTCTTGGATTAGTCAGGATGACCGCACCTTTGCTGCTGAGCCATCGCCTGCCAGGCGGGATATTATGAGACGGCGACTTGTTTTGTACATCATCTTTAGCTGCTTTTGTAACAACAACAAGTCGCTCATGCCATGTCAGTTGGTGAGTATAGTAGTCGATCTTGGAGTTTTATCTGAGCTGGACTGGGGGTCCTTCTCCTTTGGTTGCTTCCTTCGGTTGATGCGGGTCTAGACTTCTTCCCGTTGGGGCAGCATGACTAGTTTGTGGCCTTTCCTCGTCTGGTGGAGCTACGAGTACCTTCTTATTTGTTGCCCTGCAGTCGTTGAGGATGACCTCTATCCTCGTGCTTTGAGGTGGGCTCGTGATCGGGTTGCCCGGTAATCGGAGATTACTGATTTTGTGACGCTCCGGGCTAACCTAGAGCTGATTGACGTGAGGGATGTGACTTGGCAGCCCTTCATTAGATCAGTTCATTATGAGACAGTTTGGTATTTGGTCCCGTTGTCTCTGTCGAGAGCTGCTTTTCTCAATGATGACACTTGGGAGTCCTATCTTGGAGAGCGACACTGGCGGTAGTTTCATGAGGACTTCCGGTCAGCAGGAGCTCCGCCAGAGTATATGTTTGGAACCTTGGTTGCAGAAGTGCCTATCCCCTATTAGGAGTGTTAGCCGGGTGCCAAGTTCTTACTTCGCCCAGATACAGATTACGCTGCACACTTTGGAGCTCATTCGGTCAGTGCCTTCACCCGGTTTGAGGTAGTAGTCGGCGGGTACGCTGTTGGCCAGGAGGTGGTTGACTTATAGCGCCGAGCCGAAGGATATGTGCCCCAGGCTGAGTTTACTACTGTGAGAGACCAGAGAGATCAATACCAGATAGAGCGGGATTAGTACCAGGCTGAGGTAGCTTCCCTGACGGCTCGGTTATCTCAGCTGGGTGGTGGGGGGGGGGTATGTTGTTCTTTCTCTGCTTCTTCTGTTCATTCTGCTGTTGTTTAGTTTTGCTTTCATACGAATAATTTCGGTTCTATCTTCCTTGCAAGATGGCGGTACTTCGAGTAGTTATCCGCCTCTTCCGTTGCTGGGTTTCGGGGATTTCGATCCAGATGACATCGACTTTGACCTGTGACAGGTGCCCCTTGTGGAGGCTCTAATCTTCTTTTGCCCCTATTCTGGAGATGTATTTATGTTAGACAATTTTATTTTGATATTTTGTACAAAAATGGATATTTATGGTATTCAGATGCATGGATAGACAAAGACATTTATGATCTTTTCAGCTAAGTATATGATTAGATGCATGTGATGGATGATGATGTTATGTATCTATTATATGAGTTGATGTTGATGACTTCTATTTTTACCGGGAGTTATATCCTATGTGTGCAAAGCCCATGCTGAATTTTTTTTAAACATATGCACACGTTAGAAATATGTTAATAGAATGACATAGGGTGCTGTTAAACTTGTAGTGTTTGGAATGATAACTTTTTCCTTTTCGGGGGTCTAGCCTCTCCTCTGGTTCAACCTTACCTTGATTGGATGATAGCACTTCGAACCTTTCTTAACCTTTTGACCGCCTCTGAGTCCCTATTTCAGGGTTAGTGTATATTGTTATTGGGTTTAAACTCTCGACTCTCGGGGTTTTAGCAACAGCTTACCTAACCTTCAGCAGAGCAATAAGCGGCCAGTCTTATCAATCCGAGGAGACTTTGTTCAGGACCGTAATGTGGGCTAGGTTATGGGGTTTTCGAAACAACAGGACGTAAAGGCTCAAATTCGATGTTGTTTTTAGTAGGGATTAGACCCATACCATCCTTGACTTTTTCAGTAGGGCTAGCATCCCTCCTTAGCTTAGGTAACGTATCCAGCTCATGTAGATCAAGCAATCCATTTTCAATCAGAGTGGACTTTAATAAGGTTGTAATGTAGGCCATGGATTTGGGGTTTTGCAAGAAAGGGTAAAGGCTCAAACCTATTACTTCTACGGGGTTTCTTTGTAACTTAGGATCACCTTTAAATTCCCTTATTCTCAGGATGAAAATGAGTCTTCACCCTTTCCATATGCTTTTTCAGATGAACATGATTATATTTTTTTTCGATCTTCTTATTATGCCTTTGAAGATGACTTAATCATGGTTTTCTTCAAGCCTTTCCTTAAAGGATTTTTTATTTTTTATTTTTTGGCCTCTTGCCCCTTGGCAATTCTTTTCCTGCACTTTGTCCTTTCTTTTCTTTTATGAAACGAATAATTCTTTGACCCTTTTTCCTTAGACCTTTTCCTTGGCAGTTCATTCTACCCAGTGTAGGCAGTGATCCTTAGGTTGGGGTTTTGTTAAGAAAAGGTAGGTGGCTTAACGGGTTTGGCAAGGGGTTGCTCTTGACTGTATGGGAAATGAAATGAGGGCCTCTCTTCACTTTGAATTAGATTGCTTGATCTATAAAGATTTCATTGCTGCCTTAGCACAGCAGGGGTGGATACCATTCCTAGAGTTCTCAAATATTGTCTGCCCCAGCGTGGGGAGGACAGTCTTGGATCGAGATTGACAAAGAAAACTTCGTTTGTTGCGAGGCTCTAGGGGTTAAGCAAAGGGAATATGAGCACATTTATTTATTTATTTAGTGATTTATTCCTTTTATTTATATATGGGGAAGTGAAAGATGGCTCTTCTTCACTTTGATAAACTAGCCACACATCACTTAGCTTTAGAGTCTTGCAAGTGCTGCCTTTGGGTAGTATCCTCACTCATCCTTATCCTCTTTCTCTCTGGAAAGCTGATCATTTGGTGAGTGGTTAACTCATGCTATCATTCCTTCAAGTTTGGATCATTCCATAAGATACACCATGCCCCTTGCGGAGGAAGTAGTTACTATTCACGAGAGACATATAAGATAGCAGTAGTGAACAAAAAACTATCATTTGATTATTATTATCATTTTTATGGAAAACATAGAGTTCTTAAGCAAAAACGAAATGTAAACATCAATTTAAAGACAGAAAGTAAAAGGGATAGAAAGAAAGTGGGTGAAAACACCCCTCTCTTGTACGCTTTTGAAGGGAAACCATTTTTAGTAAGGTCTTGGGATAGTGCCATTGTCTACATTCCATCCACAGTTGAGATTTTTAGCCAAGGCAGGATAGGTAGATGCTTCTCTTGGAGTTCCAAGTGAGTTGGCGGTGATGATGCAATTGTCAGCTTTCTTGACTGTTTTGCCTTCATTTGTATGCTCTGGAGTTTCTCTAACAAACCACTCGGGCGACTCGTCTTCGTCTAGCTTGATAGGTCGAGCTCGGGGTTTTCTGCTCTAGCATCCAGCTGGGGCTCGGTGTTCCTCAGGTGTACACAATGGGAGATTTTCATTACCAAGTTTGGACAGCTCTAGGTCAATTTTCTTCACAGATTCATATGCGAGTTCGTCCTCGGGGGTCGGCATTTTACCAGGGTTACACCGTAACCGAGTACGACTTTGTTCCATATTGTCGCATTCCATTTCCTCCTCATCCTTGTAATATATCTCTTGGCATGCAGCAAAACAAACCTTGTTGTTACCAAATTTTGTAACAATGTTGATGCCTGCGGTCCAGCGAAGGGTCTGTAGAGCCATTCGGAGAAGGATTTGCTGGTCGTACACCAATGATCTTGTTATTTATCAGGTCTTGGATCTTATGCCTGAGGGTCAAACAATCTTCAGTGTCATATCCTTGGCTACCTGAATGATACTTACAGCTTGCTGCAGATTTGAAGTAATGAGGCAGAGGATTGGGCTGGGGTCGGGTAGGTATAGGCTTCAGATATCCAGCTGCTAAGAGACCAAAGTAGGCTGTGGTCTGTGAGCATGCGAGTTTAGTAAATGTCCACTTTTTCGCACTTGTTCACCTAGGCCGAGGAGGTGTTGCAGATGTTTTTGATGATTGGGGACCGAGCTTTGGTGACGTCACAACTGGGTTGATGGTTCGAGAATCGAAAGGGTTTTGGGTTTTATGTCTCAACATGGGGTAATTTTCGGTGTCAGGGCCAAATGGGTTGGGCTTGTATTTGTAGGAGAGATTATATAATCCATGGGTTTGGTTAGAGGTTGGTTTAGGAGGCATCCAAGCAGGGCCCTCGACCTGGGGAGGTTGTTGGCAAGCAATGGTCGAGGCATAGTCTTGGTCTTCCTTCTTCATCCTTTTTCATCCATTATGGGTTTGGGGCTGCGAGGACTCTGATTGCTCATAGGTTGCATGAGATAAGAGTGAAGAGAGTATGCCTTCCAATTTGGTCATCCTATGTCTAACTCCTCTTGCCTTTGCTAATAGTAGAGTTAAGGTGTCGAGTGTGAGTGACTCCATGAGCGTTTCTGAGCTTTTGGCCTGTAATGACAGGGGGAACGAGGGGAGGTACCTAAAACCAACAAAAGAAAAGAGTTAGTGTTTTATCTCGACAAGTCTTTATGCAATGCATGCTCTAGGGTGCCCCTCTTTAGGAGGGAAACTAAGCATGATGTATTGGCTCACTTTTGGAGATAAGGGATTTGCCCTTGTATGCAGATACCTTACCGTCAAGTGGGAATCTTCAGCCATCCATGCATTCATTCATAAAAGTAAAGAAGTACATTGAATTTTGGATTTAAGATACAAAGGAATTGAAATACATTTTAACAGGGGGAAGGGGAAACATTTTCCTTTGGACTTCCACCTATCTAGTTTTACAAAGGAAAAACCTAAACTACTCTTGAGTTTTTGGGTTCGCCTTCTTTGGATTTGATGTCGAGGAAGTCACTGTGAGACCTTGTTGATCGATTGCCCCTTGTCTTATTGGCAACCCTATCTCCATGAGCATAGAAGGATTGTGGCCCCTCTTATAGAATGGATTAGTATGCATGCCATGAATCCCTTAGGGTTACGTGGGAACCCTTAGGGTTTGGGTAGGTTTAATGCAAGGGAGAGTGAGTTTGGTGTCACTCTCAATAGGTTGATCATATGCATGAAAATGCATAACTTGAATCGCTTGGAACTCTTGTCTTGACATGAGATATTGAATGCATGAACAAGGATATGCAAAGTGTATAAGGAGAGAAAATGCAATAGCAAGGTAAACGTGTATGCATGAGCAGTTAAATAGGCATTATAACAGGATGAATACAATCATTATAACAACAGGAATAAGCAGGTATAAATGAAAGTAAGAGCAGTCGCCCTTTCCTCCGTGGTTTTGAAAACGGTGCTCGTGTCTTAAATCCGGCAGAGGTTCGGCTATACATGGTGTCTATATGAGCATGAGGTTGAGGGTTGACTAATACGTCCTAAAAAGGCTCAGTCCCCAGATCTTCAAACCTAGGCCCACTCCCCGAGGTGGTGCCATGATCGGTTGGTGATCCGAGGGGGGGAACCATCAAGAGGCCGTAGGTGAAGAAACTGACACAGCATCTTGCCCACAACCAATATACCGTTCCCCCTTTCTAACTAGAAAGGACATATCAGGGTAATAATGCAAGTATGCAGAATGCATGTGCACATGCAAGGTATGTGTGATTTTTAAAAGGTGGAGGAAAGAGCCCAACAACTCCCATCCATCCTATTCATCACATTCATGCATAACAATTAATAATGTTTAAATATAAAGCGCACCTACAAAACAAAAATGCAAGAGTTAGTATGTGGATGACAAACTTAATACAAGATAATATGAATAAATGCATGTTTTTTGAAAACAATCTTGAAAATTTGATTTTGAAAAGTTAAAGTGAATAGAATTGAACCAAGTTAATTGAAGACTCTACATGGGTGAAGGGTAAAGAGACATGACTACGACCTAACCCTCTAAGTGTCCCCCGCGGAGTCGCTAGCTGTCACGCCCAGATATTTCGCACTCGAGGAATACACACACAAGCGGGAAAAATACTGTACTCTCTCGTTAGAACTCACCCTCCTAGAAGAATGAGTGCGATTAGGTTTGAATTGAAAATAGATTTGAATAAAGGGCTTTTAGAAAAGATTTGGAGTCGCCACCTAACTTGATTAAGGTGAGTTAGGTCACCTAAAAACTAAGAATAATCTGAAAACTACACTTAGGGTTTTGGAAAAGGTTTCAGAAAATACCACCTCAAGAGAGGGTTTTTAGGAAAACAGGTTGTTTGGCAACCTTTGGAAAATATTTAGCCCTTTTTTTTTGAAAATAACTCCTTTGGCCTTTCGAAAATAGTGATCTAGGTTCAGAGGTTGGTTACGTATAGGGAAGACGCACTAAGCCATCACCCTAGCCCGCCCTTTCGGTACCTACATGTCAATCTATCCTAGATTCACATATGAGAGTCTTTAACTAACAAATGTTCAATCCTATGCTCTTTAGAAAACAATGTTTAGAAAAACATGATGCATGATATGCAAGTGCAAGAAAAGAGAGTTGATTCGGAAATAGATTTGAAAAGAAGAATTTGATTTTGATTTTAGAAGAAAGATTTGAAAGGATAGATTTGAAATTGGAAAGTTTGAAAAATTAGAGATTTGGAAATAGAAATTTGAAATTGGAAGTTTGAAAATAGATTTGAGATTTGAAAAGATTGTGGAATTTGGGATTTGGAAAGTATGGAGACCGCACCTATGAGGGTTGCCTACATATCCTTTTGGAGGAATCAAGTCAGTCATAGTTCGGACAAGAGTCCGATTGAAAATAGGATGTTGGATTGGAAGAAAGAGATTTTGATTGGAAAAAAGATTTGATTGGAACTTAGAAATTGAAATTTGGAATTAAGAAGATTGGACTTTGATTGGAAGATTTGAAAAGACTTGACTTTGGAAAACTTGGTTTTAGGAAAGCTAGACTTAAGGACATAGAAAAGAAAGATTGGACTTGACTTGGAAAGATTTTAGAGAAGATTTGACTCGAATGTTGGACTCGGAAGATTAGGGAAACTTGGGTTTAGGAAAGGCTCGAATTAGAAAAGTTCCGTTTTAGGAAAGTGTCATTTTATGGAAGTTTCAAATTAGAAAAATTTTGGAATTACGAAAGTTTTCGAATTGGGAAAGTTTCGAAATTTGGAAAGTTTTATTTTAAGAAGGGTTTTGAAATAGGAAAGTGTTGAATTTAGAAATGTTTTGAATTAGGAAAAGTTTAGTTTAAGAAAAGTTTAGAATTTGGAAAGTTTCAGCTTAAGAAAGTTTTGAATTTAGAAAGATTTGAAGTTTAGGAAAGTTTAGAATTTCGAAAGTTTTGGATTTAGAAAGTTTTAACTTAAGAAAGTTTTGAATTTGGAAAACTTCAAATTTGCAGAGTTTTGAAATGTAGAAAAGTTTTAGAGTTTGAGTTTTAGAAAATCTGGAGATTAGGAAAGGTTTGAGTTTAGGAAAGATTTGAAAACTTAGATTTGAAAAGTTAAGATTTGGAAAGAGATAGAATTAGGAAAGGGTTGAATTGAGAAAGACGTGGAAGTTGAGTTTTAAAATTTAGGAAAGATTTTTATGTTCAAGTTTTGGAAACTTAAGATTTAGGAAAGTAGAAGATTAGGAAGGATTTGAACTAGGAAATATTTGGATTAGGAAGGGATTGGATTTTGTTTCTAAAAGAGAAAGTTTGATTTTGTTTCCAAAAATAGAGGATTGGATCCAGTTTCCTAAATGGGAAGATTGGATTTGGTTTCCTAAAAGGAAGATTGGATTTGACAAGGATTTGGAAAGGAAGGTTGTAGAAACCTTAGATTTGGGAAGACTATAGTTTCGACATAGAAGATAGGTTTTGAAAATATGTATAGTTTTGATGTAGAAAATAAGAGGTTTTGAAAACTTAGGTTTTAAGGCAAGTATGAAAACCATGTTTTTTGAAAGAAAATAAGGTTTTCCTAATTGTTAACTCTAAGGCTTGACTTAGGCATCAAGAAAATGGATTTTTGGAAAGTACGTTTTTAGAAACGAACATTTTTAGAAGGAAAATCCTGGAGGGGAGTTTTTGGAAGAAAGATTTTGGGAAAAGAGTTTTTAGAAAGATTTTTGGTAAACAATTGTTGGAGAGAGTTTTTGAAAAGATTTTTAGGGAGCGTTTTTAGAAAGTGGATTTTGGGGAGAGTATTTTGGAGAGGAGTTGAAAAAGAGAGTTTTGGAAAATAGATTTTTGGAGGGAGTTTTTGAAAACAACTTCGGAAAGGAGAGTTTTAGGAAAGTATGTTGAAAAAGAGATTTTTAGGAAGAGAGACTTTTGAAAAGAGAGTTTTTAGAAGGTATAAAAATGTCTCACTTTCCAAAAGCGATTCTAACCATAAGAAGGCTAGAACCATTTTAAGAAAGTGGTTTTGAAAATAACAAAGGTTTGAAAATATAGACCATGAAAGCCACTTTAAATGTAACACTTTCCTAAAGCAACCCTAACCATGGAAAGGCTAGAATCACCCTAGGATTGTGATTTTGAAAACAAGTTTTGAAGAGGGAGATTTTGATGCAATTTTGAAAACAAGTGTAATGCAAGTTTTGAAAACGAGTTTGAAAATGATTTTTGGAAGATGCAAGATCATGATATGCACAATGCAAATTTGGGGTCGTGAACATAGAAGATTAAGGCTTCACCACATAATCAAGGGGGCCGAACCCACGTGATCTCTAGTTAGACTAAAAGAAAGCCCCCGACACGGTGACCCTTCAATAGTCTAATCCTACACATGGACCGGGAGTCCCCTTGTTTCAAACATACAAAGAAAGGAGGAAAAGAGATGGGGGCTTAAAATAGAGAAAACCCAAGTGGGTTAGGAGAGAGAAGAGAGAGGGGGAACGTGTAGAAATTTAAAGAGAAAGCCTACCTTGTGTCTTCTTTATTTTGCTTGGCTTTGTGCGCCTTGCTTTATTGCTTTTTCTTCAATCTTCGCTTCAGTCTTTGAGAGCTTTGTCTTGGTCTTCAAATCTTCGTAGTTGCAGAACTCCAAGTCTTCAATGGAGGGTCGGAGGCCAGTGTATAAGTGTATAGAGGTGTGTATGAGTGTAAATAAGGCTAAGGTTTGTGTATGGTGGCTAGGGTTTGGAAAACCTAAAGAAGTTAGGGTTTTGGGAGTGTATGAGCTCTGTGTATCGAAAATTAGGGTTTTTAGATTGAGTTGGCGGACCTCTTTCACGCTGGAAGAGGCTCTGTATTTATAGAGATGAGACAGACCTGGCGCCTGTTGAAGTGGCGCTCGGCCAATTTTCTCTTGGCACCACTAGCAGTGGTGCCAGCCAGTTAGAAAAGTTTTTATGTCTGCAAGTAACGTATCTTTGCAAGATTTGGGCGCCTGTACTAGTGACTACCATGCAATTTTTAGCCTGGCTTCACTAGGAGTAACTCCGAAAAGTCCGGGAACGATTTGAAGAGGCCGGGAATGGCCCAAATAGCCCGAAAAGGGCAAGAACACTTAGAATAGTGTCTCGGAGATATTTGACTTGAAAAATGAGGATAAGATGCGTCGAAAGGATTGACTAAGCCATTAAGGGCAAAACGGTCAACCGGGTTGGAAAGCTACCGGGATGGACTTGGAATGTCCCGAAAAAAGACTCAAGACTTGGGGACATTATTTAGAACGTTCCCAAAGGCTGCTGGTTTGATACGCAGAGCCGGTGTTGTAGGAAAAGGCGACCGGCCCACCAGGGGCAAAACAGTTATTTCGCACCGGGTATGCCAGAATTGACTCGGAATGATCCGAAAGGATAGAGGAAGATTGAGAATACTATAATAAGAAATCTCAGGAGGTTGTCAGTTTGATACCAAGAGCCGGTGTGGTTCCCAGGGCGTTCGGATGCTTGGGGGCGAAATGGTCATCTTGACCGAAAAGTCTCGAAACTGGCCTGAAACTGACTAGAAGGCACCTAATCGTGTCGGGTGGTTTTTAAGTCAATATTAGAAGGTTGGACTTATTGTTTTGAAGACTCAGGTGTGTTCTCAAGAAACGTGCCGAAAAATGGCCCTAGGGGCAATTTGGTCATTTTTCACCAAAGTGGGTTGGCAGGCACTAGTGTTGACCTAGGTTTTGAGCATTTCTGCCACTTCGACGGTGGTTGCGTGATACAGGGGTTTGTTGGCAATTCCCTATATCGACCTGTTTGCGAGTATTTTCGCTACTCTAACGGTTGCGATGTTTGAGAGTATTTCCACTACTCTGACTGTTCGCAATCATTCCCGAGACTGCCTAATCTCGGGAAGCTGCTAAAGGGACTTAGCGCTTGAGAATCAACTTTCTCGAAAGGCATGCCTAAACAGACATTTCTGCATTAACGGGCTAGCAGGCGCCAAAGGTGAACCGTTCTACCATCTAGGGGACTTGGGGTCTTGTCCCGGTCGACAGGTTTAAAGGGACTTACCGTTTCGAAGAGATTTTCTTCAAAAAACGTGTTGGACCGTCTTGAGGAATCAACTGCTCGAGAGAGGGATTGGAATTGAAATTGGACTTGGAAAGGGGACTTACTGTCTTTAGAAAGACGTGCCTGATTTGGAATTAGAAAGGGGACTTACCGTATTCAGAAATACGTGCCTAATTTGGAATATATTTATCATCTCGAGGAATCAACTGTCTTAAGAGAGGAATTGGAATTGGAATTGGAAAGGGGACTTATCGTCTTCGGAAAGACGCGCCTGTTTTGGAATTAGAAAGGACAATGCCTTTAAGGGCATTTTGGTCATTATGCCTCTTTTTGGGCTTGGTAGGGCTCGCGAAGCGACAAATTGATGGGATTAGACTTAGAAAGTTAATTCGGATTGAAATATGCTCACAATGACTTGAACACAAGTTTAGACGGAGTGGAGACTGCCGCGCGGTCAAAAATGGGGTGCTTACATTGTTTCAAGCATGCATGAAAGGGAAGTAAAATATGGGGGATTAAAATAGAAGAAAACCCAAGTGGGTTTGGAGGGAGAAGAGAAAGGGAGATTGCATAAAGATAAATAGAAAACCAACATTGTCTTCTTCGTGCTTTGTTTGCTTTGCTTAGTTGAACTTTAAGCCTTGAGAGCTTTGAAGTTGTAGAGCTGTAGTCTTCAATGGATGCTTTAGAGGCTTGTGTTTGAGTATAGAAGGTGTACAGAGGCTAGGGTTTGAGTATATGGAGGCTGGGGCTTGAAAAGGCTTGAGAGGGATAGGGTTTGGAGAGACTTCGAGCTCTGAATTTCAAGAGACAAAGTTTCTAGACTATGTTTGCAAACCTCCTTTACACAGGGGGAGAGTATGTATTTATAGACAATCGAAATAGCCTTGGCACCTGATACAGTGGTGCTAGAACAAAAAATACACTAACACCACTAGGAGTGGCACCAGGTCATTTATTGGCTTGCAGTGGTGCCAACCACTTAGGAAAGTTTTAAGGCGGCAAGAAATATATCTTTCGACCCTTGATATGTAAGGTAAAAGATTTAGGCCCTTGTCCTAGTGACTACCATGCAATTTTTGGCTTGGCTCAACTCGAAGTGACTCTAGAAAGTCCGGGAATGATCCGAAAGATTTTGAATAACCAGACTTCACCAAAAACTCTAGATAGAGTGTCTCGAAGGTAACTGTCTTAAGAAATAATGTTGGAGTAGGCCCACTAGGGGTAAAACAGTCAATTGAATTGGGAAATTGTGGAATGGACTTGGAATGACCCATGAGAAGGCTTGAGGGTTGTGAACACTATTAAGAGTGTTTTAAAAGGTTACCAGTTTGATACCTCGAGTCAGCGTAGTTAGAAAAGGCGATCGGCCTACTAGGGGCAAAACGATCATTTTGCACCGAGATTACTGGAATAGACTCGAAATGGTCCAGAAAGGTGCTATAAGGTTGGAAATACTGCTAGAAAAATCTCTAGAAGGTAACCAGTTTGATACCTAGAGCTAGTGTGGTTCCCAGAGGCGATCAGATGCCTAGAGACAAAATGGTCATTTTGACTAGATAGTCTCAGAATCGATCACGAACCGACTGAAAGGCATCTGAACATACCAGATTGTCCTTGGGACAATCTTGGAAAGGTGGATTTACTGCTCTAAGGACTTAGGTATTTTCTCAAAAAGCGTGCCGAAAAGACCTAAGGGGCAGTTCGGTCATTTTTCACTGGAGTGGGCTAGCAGGCACTGGTGTTGACCCTGATTTTGAGTGTTTTCGTCACTCTGACGATGTGTGACAAGTTGGTTTCCAAAGCTATCCCATCGTTTAGTAAACGTGTTACGGCCAAGAGGCGTATTTGGTCCCGTGACACAGGCGTTTTGTTGGCAATTCCTAATGTTGACCTAATTGTGAGTGTTTCTGCCACTCTGATGGTTCTTGATGTTTGCGAGTGTTTTTGCTACTCTGACGGGGTGCGTGTAAGCACCCCATTTTTTACCGCTCGGCAGTCTACGCTCCGTGCAGACTTGTACTCAAGTTAATATGGACGTATTCCAATCAAAACCAACTTTCTAAGTCCCAAATCCTGTCTATCCATTGCTTCGCGGGCCCGCCAGGCCCAAATAAAGGCAAAATGACCAAAATGCCCTTAAGGGCATTGTTCTTTCTAATTCCAACTCCAACCCCTCTCTCGAGACAGTTTATCCCTTGAGACGATTCCTAATCAGGCACGTCTTTTCGAAGACGGTAAGGCCCCTTTCCAATTCCAACCCCTCTCTCGAGACAGTTTATCCCTTGAGACGGTTCCGAATCAGGCACGTCTTTTCGAAGATGATAAGTCCCCTTTCCAATTTCAACCCCTCTCTCGAGATAGTTTGTCCCTCGAGACGATTTTGAATCAGGCACGTCTTTCCAAAGACGGTAAGTCCCCTTTCCAATCCCTCTCTCGAGACAGTTTATTCCTCGAGACGGTTCCAAATCAGGCACGTCTTTCCAAAGACGATAAGACCCCTTTCCAATTCTAATCCCTCTCTTGGGACAGTTTATTCCTTGAGACGATTCCAAATCAGGCACGTCTTTCCGAAGACGATAAGACCCCTTTCCAATTCCAATCCCTCTTTCGTGACAGTTTATTCTTCAAGATGGTCCAACACGTTTTTCAAAAAAAATCTCTTCGAAACGATAAGTCCCTTTAAACCTATTGATCAGGACGAGACCCCAAGTCCCCTAGATGGTAGAATGGTCCACCTTTGGCACCTGCTAGCCCGCCAATGCAGAAATGTCCGTTTAGGCATGCCTTCCAAGAAAGTTGACTTCTCAGGCGCTAAGTCCCTTTAGTAACTTCCCGAGATCACGCAGTCTTGAGAATGATCGTGAACCGTCAAAGTAGCGGAAATACTCGCAAACATCACAACCGTCAGACTAGCGGAAATACTTGCAAACAGGTTGATATAGGGAATTGCCAACAAACCCTTGTGTCACGACGACCGTCGTTAGGGTGGCGGAAACACTCAAAACCCAGGTCAACACTAGTTCTTGCAAGCCCACTTCGCTGAAACATGACCAAATTGCCCCTTGGACCAATTCCGAGACTTTTCGGTCAAGATGACCATTTCGCCCCTAGGCATCCGAACGCCCTGGGAACCACACCGGCTCTGGGTATCAAACCGGTAACTTTTCGAGAATGATTCTTATAGTATTCTCAACCTTCCTCTATCTTTCTGGATCATTCCGAGTCAGTTCCAACAAACCCGATACAAAATGACCGTTTTGCCCCTGGTGGGCCGATCTCCTCTTCCGACCACACCGGCTCTGGGTATCAAACCAGTAACCTTCTGAGATTGCTTCTTATAGTATTCTCAACCTTCCTCTATCTTTCTGGATCATTCTGAGTCAGTTTTGGCAAACTTGGTGCAAAATGACCGTTTTGCCCCTAGTGGGCCGGTCTTCTTTTTCGACCACACTGGCTCTGGGTATCAAACCGGTAACCTTCTGAGAATGCTTTTTATAGTGTCCTCAACCTTTCTTTATCCTTTCGGATCATTCTAAGTCAGTTCCGGTAAACCCGGTGCGAAATGACCATTTTGCCCCTAGTGGGTCGGTCACTTTTTCCGCCCACACCGGCTCTTGGAATCAAACCAGCAACCTTTGGGAACATTCTGAATAATGTTTCTAAATCTCGAATCTTCTTCCGGGACAGTCTGAGTCCGTCCCGGCAGCTTCTCCATCCGATTGACCGTTTTGCCCCTAACGGCCTGATCAACCCCTCCGACACATTCTATGCTCATTTTCCAAGTCACATACCTCCGGGACACTATTCTAAGGGTTCTTGCCCTTTTTTTGGCCTTCTGGGTCATTCCCAGCCTCTTTAAATCATTCCCGGACTTTCCGGAGTCACTCCTAGTGAAGCTAGGCTAAAAATTGCATGGTAGTCACTAGTACAAGCGCCTAAATCTAGTCAAAGATACGTTGCTTGCCGACCTAAAACATTTCCTAAATGGCTGGCGCCACTACTAGTGGCGCCAAGCCAAAAAATGGCCAGGCGCCACTCCTAATGGCGCCAGTGTGTTGTTTGGCCTAGCGCTACTGCAACAGGCGCCAGTACATTCCTCTCTCTATAAATACAGAGCCTCTTCCAGCGTGAAAGGGTTCCGCAAACTCAGTCTAAAAACACCAATATTCAATATACAAAGCTCAACACTCCCTAAACCCTAGCTTCCTTAGGTTTTCCAAACCCTAGCCACCATACATAAACCCTAACCTCATATACACTCAAACACACCCCCATACACTTATACACTGGCCTCCAACCCTTGATTATGTGGTGAAGCCTTAACCTTGTATGTTCACGACACCAAACTTGCATTGTGCATATCATGATCTTGCATATTCCAAAAACCGTTTTCAAACTCGTTTTCAAAGTTTGCATTAAACTTGTTTTCAAAATTGTATCAACATCTCCTTTTTCAAAACATGTTTTCAAAATCACAATCCTAAGGTGATTCTAGCTTTTCCATAGCTAGGGTTGTTTTAGGAAAGTGTTATATTCAAAGTGACCAATATGGTCCATATTTTCAACCCTTGTTGTTTTCAAAACCACTTTCTTAAAGTGGTTCTATCCTTCTTATGGTTAGAATCGCTTTAGGAAGGTGAGATGTTTTTATACTTTCCAAAAAACTCTATTTTCAAAAATCTCTTTTCCTAAAACCTCCTCTTTCAATGTGCTTTCTAAAAACTCTCCTTTTCCAAAGTTGTTTTCAAAAACTCCCTCCAAAATCTATTTTTCAAAACTTCTCTTTTTAAACCTCTTTCCAAATGGCTCTCTTCAAGGTCCACTTTTCAAAAACGTTCCCAAGGTTTCCTTCTTAGAAAAACCTCTTCTAAATTTCTTTTTTAAAAATCTCTTTTTTAAAAAAATTCCTCACTAGGATCTCTTTCCAAAAACTCTTTCTCCTCAAAATTCACTTTCTAAAAACACTCCCTAAATTCACTTTCCTAAAAAACTCTCTCCAACAATCTTCTACCAAAAATCTTTCTAAAAACTCTCTTTCCAAAAATCTTTCTTTTAGAAACTCCCCTCTAGGATTTTCTTTCCAAAAACTTGTTTCCAAAAACACACTTTCCAAAAATTTCTTTCCTTAGAGCCTAAGTCAAGCCCTAAAGCCATAATTAGGAAACCCTAATCTTCTTTCCAAAAATATGGTTTTCAAGCTTGCCTTAAAACCTAAGTTTCCAAAACCTCTTGTTTTCTACATCAAAACTATACATATTTCCAAAACCTATTTTCTACGTCGAACTATAGTCCTCCAAATCTAGGGTTTCTAAAACTTCCCCTTTCCAAATCCTTGTCAAACCAAATCGTCCCTTTAAGAAACCAAATCAAATCTTCCCGTTTAGGAAACTAGATCCTATCCTCCGTTTTTTTTAAACAAAATCAAACCTTCTCTTTTAAAAATAAAATCCAATCCCTTCCTAATCCAAATCTTTCCTAGTTCAATCATTTCCTAATTCAACCCCTTTCCAAATCTTAACTTTCCAAGTCCAAGTTTTCAAATCTTTCCTAAACTCAAACATTTCCTAATCTCAAGATTTTCTGAAACTAAAACTTTAAAACTTTCTAAATCTTAAACTCTCTAAATTTCAAATTTTTCCAAGTTCAAAACTTTCTTAAGTTAAGACTTTCTAAACCCAAATCTTTCCAAAATTCTAACTTTCTAAATTTTCAAATCTTTCCAAAGTTTTCTAAATTCAAAACTTTCTTAAGTTAAATCTTTTTAAACTTCCTAAATTTTTCTAAAACTCTAAACTTTCCTAAAACTTCAAATCTTTCCAAATCTAAAACTTTCTTATTCTCAAAACTTTCTTATTTTCAAAACTTCTCTATTTTCAAAACCTTTTCTTTTTCACAACCTTTCCTTTTTCAAAACCTTTCTTAAAATGAAACTTTCTTAATTCAAAACTTTCCTAAGTTGAAACTTTCTTAATTCAAAACTTTCCTAAGTTGAAACTTTCCTAATCCAAAACTTTCCTAATTCAAAACTTTCTTAAGTTGAAACTTTCTTAATTCAAAACTTTCCTATTTCGACACTTTCCTAATTTGAACCTTTCCTAATCCAAACATTTCCTAAATCCAATCTTTCCTAAGTCTCCTTCATAAAGTCTAGGTTTCTTAAATCTCCATCTTTCCAAGATAAGTCTAAATCTCTCTTCCAAGTTCTATCTTTTCAAATCAAAATCTAATCTTTTCAATTCCAAAATTCTAAATTCCAATTTTCAACCCTCTATTCAAAGTTCAATCTCTCAATATTCAAATCCAATTTTCAATTCAATCTCTTTCTTCCAATCATCTCATTCTATTTTCTATCAGACTCTTGTCCGAACTACGACTGACCTGATTCCTCCAAAAGGATACGTAGGCAACCCTCATGGGTGCGGTCACAACATTTCTCAAATCTCAAGTTCCACAATCTTTTCAAATCTCCAATCTATTTTCAAACTTCCATTTTCAAATTTCTATTTTCAAATCCCTTTTCTCAAATCTCTTTTCAATTTCAATTTCGAATCTATCCTTTCAAATCTCTCTTCTAAAATCAAATCAAATTCTTCTTTTCAAATCTATTTCCAAATCAATTCTCTTTCCTTGCACTTGCATATCATGCATCATGTCTTTTTTAAAAACATTATTTTTCAAAGTGGATAGGATTGAACTATAGTTAGTTGAAGACTCTCATAGGTGAATCTAGGGTAGATTGACATGTAGGTACCGAAAGGGAGGGGTAGGGTGATGGCTTAGTGCGTCTTCCCTACATGTAACCAACCTTCGAACCTAGGATCACTGATTTCAAAGACCAAAACGGAGTTATTTTTCAAAAAAAGGGCTAAATGTTTTCTAAAGGTTGCCAAACAATCTGTTTTCCTAAAAAAACCCTCTCTTGAGGAGATATTTTCAAAATTATTTTTCAAAAACCTTAAGTGTAGTCTTCGGATTATGCTTAGTTTTTAGGTGACCTAACTCACCTTAATCAAGTTAGGTGGCGACTCCAAATCTTTTTCAAAAGCCCTTTATTCAAATCTATTTTCAATTCAAACATAGTCGCACTCATTCTTCTGGGAGAGTGAGTTCTAACGAGAGTACAACATTTTTCCTGCTTGTGTGTGTATTCCTCGAGTGCAAAAAATTTGAGCACGACAGTGCGTTCATTCCGAAGACTACCAGATGGACTTATCGTGTAAGGTATTAACTTTCTTGAAAGACGTGCTGAATAATGTACATTCTGCATTGGTGAGCTAGCAGGCGCCATAAGTGAATCATTCTACGATCTCAGGGACTGGGGTTCTGTCTCGGTTGACAGGTTTGAAGGGACTTACTGTTTTAAGGAGTTTAGTCGATAAATGTGCTGGATTGGTTGGGCTTACCGTCTAAGGGATCAATTTTCTCAAAAGACGTACTTGATTGAGTTTGATTGATCTAGACTGGAATTGAAATTGGATTTGAGCTTAAAATAGGGTCTTACGTTCTTTAGGAAGACGTGCCAACTAGAATTGTATCGAGCAACGCCCTAAGGGCATTTTGGTCATTTTGTCTCTATTGGGCCCAATGAGCCCACGAAGCAATTGATTGACTGGATTGAGTTTGGAAAATTGATTTAGACTCGAATGTGTCTGTGTTAGCTTGAATGTGAGTCAGGTCGGGCCGAAGATTGCTGAGCGGGAAAAAATGGGGTGCTTACAGTTGCCCCTCTTTTTCTGTCTTTACTTGTCGAAGACAGAAAATAATAAAGTAAGAGTCTCATGTTGACTGTAAGGCGATCAGAGGAATGGAATTTGAAGGTTTTTGAAAACTGGAGCTTGAAAATGGTGATTTGGCCCAAGAGGCCACTTAAAATTGGATTTTAGGGGGAAAATGGCAAAATTGCCTAGAATTTTAATTGTTTTTTAAAAATACCTTGGCACCACTGCTAGTGGTGCTAGGCCTGGAATTAAAATCAACAAACTTCTGATTCGAAGTTTGTAGCTTTGTGAGGGATTTTGAGAGTGCGTGAGAGATTTTTGAGTGTTTTGCAAGAGGAGAGGCTTGAGCATTAATGTGGTAACCTCGGGGGACAGCAAAGAGTTGCCAGAAGTGGTCACTGTTGTCGGAATTGTCGCCGAAGAAAAACATCTCATCAGAGAACTCCAAAAGATGAGTTTTTCATTTGGTGTTGATTGCGATATGTAGAATTCCGTTTGAGTCGTGTAAATAATCAAAATTGATATTTTGATGTGTTTTGAACACTCTAGTAATGTTATTTTCATGTTTTGATGCTTTTGTGAATGAGTTTGAGGAGTTTTGGCATGTTTGTGTAAAAGTGGTTTCTGTAGGAATTGAAAATTTACTGGTACAACCTTGGGTGTTAGGTTTTTAGGCTAGGTGTTTGTATCATGTGCCTTAGAAAAATGTTTTGAATAGCTGTATAAAATTTTGTGATTTTTTGAAAACTTTTTGAATTTTTTATTTTTTAAAAAATAGAAAAATAATTGAAAAATAAGAAAAATTGAGAAATTGATGGAAATATTTAAAGTTGACATTTAGAAAAATATGAAAATATTTTAGAAAACATTTGGAGTAATTTGAAAGATTTTTGCAACAATTTTGAAAACCCTTGAATTTTTGAGAAATAGAACAAGTGTTTGAAAATTTGAAAATCTTAAGAATATGTAAAGATTGTTTTGGTACTATGTGATTGTGATGGCATAGGGTACATGACTTGTGTGTTGTTGAAATGTTTGGGTGTTGTAGGGACCATTTATAAATGAGACTCTGCCAAAATGTTTTAAAATTTAAGGAAAGAGTTAGAGAATTTTTTGAAATGAAATATTTTTGAAGGCAAAAGATATAAAACCTTTGAGGGTGGGGCTATTTTGGCGGAGAAGGCCCTGAGAAACTCAAGGGAAGCCTTTTGAAATAAGAAAAGGGTTTAAAATTTTAAAATGAAATCTTTTTGAAGGAAAAAGAGGAAAAATCTTTGAATGCGGGGCTTTTTGGTGGAGAAGGGCCTGGGAAACTCGATGGGGGTCCTAGAATAAAACTATTGAAGGGAAAACTTGAAAAAACTTTTGAAAATGAAATTTTGGATAAAACATTTAGGGGAAACACTTAGGAAATTCTTGAAAATAGATTTTGAATTTAGAAAACTTTGAAATTGATAGAAATTTTGGAAGGATGAATTTTGAAAATCTTTGAGGATTAATTTTGATGAGAATGCAAATGTCATATTTTTCTCCCTTAATGTTTAGTCTTTTATACTTATTTGGTGCCTAAATATACTCATTATTCTCATATTTTGATTTAGGGTGCTATGGAACGCCACGGAAGAGAATCCTAGCTTAAAAGGGGCAAAATCGAGCTAAATTGAATAAAGCGTTCAAAGGGCATTTGAACAGTCCAAAAAGAGTGTTCGAATGGTTATAGTTACGTTCAAACGGTATGTCAAACGGGTTCACACCAAGTTCAGGTTTGAAGTGCTTTCGAAAGATATAGAGAGCAAATTTCCCGTTCGAAGTGCGTTCAATTCACCGTTCGAACGGTTAGAAGGGCGTTCAAATAGTTTTATGAATCTACAGATTTTCAGAAGCCTATAAAAGCTGGGACTATTTTATATTTAGGGTTAGCATCTTTCATATTATTCTAAGAGGAAAAAGCAGCAAAAGACATACGTTTCTCTTTTCTTCTCTAACTTCTTCTTTGAGTTTTCTTCATGGCCTTGTGTGGC
Source organism: Euryodendron excelsum (assembly GCA_033060915.1). NCBI lineage: Eukaryota > Viridiplantae > Streptophyta > Magnoliopsida > Ericales > Pentaphylacaceae > Euryodendron > Euryodendron excelsum. The sequence continues at coordinate 15,395,153 of CM065385.1, forward strand.
TAAACTTTGAATCTTGGTCGAAGGAAACAGAAGCCTCAGAATTAAAAATAAACTATGAGATCTAATTTGTTTTCATTGTTCGATCTATGCTTTGAGTATCGGATGTTCTTCTGTGCCTATTTTCATGATTGTCTCGTTTAATTACTAGGAGGCCTACTAGTTTATTATTCGTTGCAATCAATTGCTGGGTTAGGTATCAAATCCATAATTGTTTGATTCTTTGAATTTGCAAAGCAACTAAAATTTAATGATTCGCTACAACAGGAATTAATAGATATTAGGAAGGACGCTTGACTAAATTAAATGCAACCGCTTGTGCTTGTGTTGTTCAGTTTCATCGATCTCTCTAATTCTTAAGGCTGCTACTAGATTAAACCGTGTGCTTATGCTGAGTTGTTTAATAGTTAGGGTTAATGAGATCACTTGTTTTCTAATTAACTATGATTAAGAAGAGATAGGAAAATAATTCCGACGGTGAATATTAAAAGTGTGAATTGATATATGCGTGCATCGATGATCAGTTATATAATTCTGATGGTGGATGCTGACTTAGACCAAGGTTTGTTCTTTTGATTGATTTTGATACTTTAATTTGAATTGTTCCTTATTTATTTTTATTAAAATTGTTTCCATTATACCCAAACCCCTCCCCAATCCTTATTCACGTAGCATAAAACTAGACTAGACACTCTCCGTAGGAACGATCCTTGCACTTTATATTTGTTTTTTAAGAGGTGTAGGTTTTATTTTGGTTGCCTATGACAGCACACCAAATTTTGGAGAAGACTTTTTAGATGAAGAATTTTTAGAAAACTTTGAAACTTGAGTAGAAATCTTTTGAAGAAGACACTCGAGATGGACTTTGATTAAAAATTTTTTGAGATTTGATTTTGAAAATGAACTTTAAATTTTGATTTTGAAATAACTTTGGGAAAGGGAAGGTTAAAAGACCTAAAAATTGATTTTGAGATGAACATTTAGAGGGAAAAAGTTTAGAAACTATTTTGATTTGAAACCTGGACAAAACATGTAGAAAATTTATTTTGACTTGAAACTGTGAACACATAGAGACAAAATATTTAGAAAATTCATTTTGACTCAGAACTTGAATTTTTGAAGACAAAATGTATACAAAATTTATTTTGACTTGAAACTTAAAATTTTAAAGATAAAATGTGTAGAAAATTTATTTTGACTTGAAACCTAAATTCTTTTCATTTTTTTCCTTTTCTTCTTCCTTTTTCTTTTTGATGCGCCTTCTTTTTCCTGTCTTTCTCTTTTTTTTTTTTCAATACCTTTGGTCCTTTTGAACTATACTTACCTTATTTTGACGTCCTTACCTTGATTTGACTTTCAGAATAGTAGATGCTATTTTGAGTCGACTGAGGGCTTGGTATGATAGGTATCCTCTAGATGAATAGGACATCTTCCAGTGGTCCTTCGGTCGTATGGCTTCACTCTTGCCAGTTCAGCTTATTCCGAGATTTATAGAGGCAGCGATTTTCTTCTAGCAGCCTGACTTGTCTCTTTTCTATTTCGGGGAATGTAAACTTAGTCTCACTCCTCACGAGTATGGCTTTCTCCTAGATTTTTGAGATGATTCTACTGACATTGTGGGACCTTGTAAGCACCTCATTTTTGATCACTCGGTAGTCTACACTCCATCCAGACTCGTGCTCAAGTCAATATGGACGTATTCCAATCAAAACCATCTCTCTAAGTCTAAATCTCATCTATCCATCGCTTCGTGGGCCCACCAAGCCCAAATAGAGGCAAAATGACCAAAATGCCCTTAGGGGTATTGTCCTTTCTAATTCCAATCCCTCTCTCAAGACAGTTGATTCCTCGAGATGTTAAATCTACTGCAACCAGGCACGTCTTTCTGAATACGGTAAGACCCCTTTCCAATTCTAATCCCTCTCTCGAGACCGTTTATCCCTCGAGACGGTAAATCTACTCCAATCAGGCACGTCTTTCCGAAGACGATAAGAACCCTTTCTAATTCCAATCCCTCTCTCAAGACAGTTGATTCCTCGAGATGGTAAATCTACTCCAACTAGGCACGTCTTTCCGAAAACTGTAAGTCCCCTTTCCAATTCTAATCCCTCTCTCGAGACTATTTATTCCTCGAGACGATAAATCTATTCCAAATTAGGCACGTCTTTCGGAAGATGGTAAGACCCCTTTCCAATTCAAATCCCTCTCTCGAGATCGTTTATTCCTCGAGACGGTAAATCTGCTCCAATCAGGCACGTCTTTCCGAAGACGATAAGACCCCTTTCCAATTCCAATCCCTCTCTTGAGACAGTTGATTCCTCGAGACAGTAAATCTACTCCAACCAGGCATGTCTTTTTGAAGACGGTAAGACCCCTTTCCAATTCTAATCTCTCTCTCGAGACCGTTTATTCCTCGAGACAGTAAATCTACTCCAATCAGGCATGTCTTTCCGAAGACGAGAAAACCCCTTTACAATTCCAATCCTTCTCTCAGGATAGTTTATTCCTCAAGATGGTAAATCTACTCTAACCAGGCACGGCTTTCCAAAGACGATAAGACCCCTTTCCAATTCCAATCTCTCTCTCGAGACAGTTTATTCCTCGAGATGGTAAATCTACTCCAATCAGGCACGTCTTTCTGAAGACGATAAGACCCCTTTCCAATTTCAATCCCTCTCTCGAGACAGTTTATTCCTCGAGATGGTAAATCTACTCCAATCGGGCACATCTTTCTGAAGATGATAAGACCGCTTTCCAATTCCAATCCCTCTCTCGAGACAGTTTATTCCTCGAGACGGTAAATCTACTCCAATCAGGCACGTCTTTTCGAAGACGGTAAGTCCCCTTTCCAATTCCAAATCAGGCGCGTCTTCCTGAAGACGATAAGCCCCCTTTCCAATTCTAAATCCCTTTCTTGAGACAGTTTATTCCTCGAGACGGTAAATCTACTTCAATCAGGCATGTCTTTCTGAAGGTGATAAGACCCCTTTCCAATTCCAATCCCTCTCTTGAGACAGTTTATTCCTTGAGACGGTCCGGCACATTTTCGAAGAAAATCTCTTTGAAACAGTAAGTCCCTTAAACCTGTCAACCGGGACGAGACCCAAGTCCCCTAGATGGTAGAACGGTCCACCTTTGGCGCCTGCTAGCCCGCCAATGCAGAAATGTCCGCTTAGGCACGCCTTTCTAGAAAGTTACTTCTCAGGCGCTAAGTCCCCTTTAGCAGGTTCGCGAGATTAGGCAGTCTCAGGAATGATCGCGAACCGTTAGAGTAGCGGAAATACTCGCAAACATCGCAACCGTCAAAGTAGTAGAAATACTCGCAAACAGGTTGATATAGCGAATTGCCAATAAACCCTTGTATCAGACAACCGCCGTTAGAGTGGCAGAAACACTCAAAACCCAGGTCAACACCAGTGCCTGCTAGTCCACTTCGGTGAAAAATGACCAAACTGCCCCTTGGGCCTTTTCTAACATGTTTCTCAAGACCACACTTGAGTCTTCAGAACATGAGTTCGATGGTCTAAGATTGTCTTAAAGGCAATCCGGCATGATTAGGTGCCTTCTAGTTAGTTTCGGGCCAATTCCGAGACTTTCCGATCAAGATGACCATTTTGCCCCTAGGCATTCAAATACCCCGAGAACCACACCTTCTAAGAATACTTCTTATAGTATTTTCAACCTCCCTTCATTCTTTTCGGATCATTCTGAGTCAGTTCCGGCAAACCCGATACAAAATGACCGTTTTGCCCCTAGTGGGCCGGTCTCCTTTTCTGACCACACTGGCTCTGGGTATCAAACTAGTTAGTTCCCGAGAATGATTTTTATAGTATTCTCAACCTTTCTTTCTCCTTTTGGATCATTCCGAGTCAGTTCCGACAAACCCGGTGCGAAATGATCGTTTTGCCCCTGGTGGGCCGGTCACCTTTTCTGACCACACCGGCTCTGGGAATCAAACTGGCAACCTTTGGGAACATTTTAAATAATGTTTCCAAACTTTGAATCTTCTTCCGGGACAGTCCGAGTCCGTCCCGGCAGCTTCTCGATTCGATTGATCGTTTTGCCCTTAAAGGCCCGGTCAACCCTTCCGACACATCCTATCCTCATTTTTCAAGCCACATACCTCCGGGACACTATTTTAAGTGTTCCTACTTTTTTCGGCCTTCCGGGTCATTCCTGGCCTCTTCAAATCATTCTCGAACTTTTTGGAGTCATTCCTAGTGCAGCCAGGCTAAAAATTGCATGGTAGTCACTAGTACAGGCGCCTAAATCTAGTCAAAGATATGTTGCTTGCCGAATTTTAAACTTTTCTAACTTTCTGGAGCCACTAGTAGTGGCGCCAAGTCAAAAAATAGCCTGGCACCACTCCTAGTGGCACCAAGAAGAATTTTGCCCTGGCGCCACTACAACAGGCGCTAGGTCTGTCCTACCTCTATAAATACAGAGCCTCTTCCAGCGTGAAGGAGGTCCGCAAACTCAGTCTAAAAACACCAATATTCGATAAACAGAGCTCGCACACTCCGAAAACCCTAGCTTCCCTAGGTTTTCCAAACCCTAGCCACCATACACTAAACCCTAGCCTCCTATACACTCATACACACTCTATACACTTATACGCTATCCTCCAATCCTCCATTGAAGACTTGGAGTTCTGCAACTACGAAGATTTGAAGACCAAGACAAAGCTCTCAAAGATTGAAGCGAAGATCGAAAAAAAAGCAAGAAAGCAAGGCGCACAAAGCCAAGCAAAATAAAAAAGACACAAGGTAGGCTTCCTATTTAAATGTCCACACTTCCCCCTCTCTCTTCTCTCTCCTAAACCACTTGGGTTTTCTCTATTTTAATCCCCCATCTCTTTTTCCCCCTTTCTTTGCATACTTGAAACAAGGGGATTCCCGGTCCATGTGTAGGATTGAACTATTGGAGAGTCACCGTGTCGGGGGTTTTCTTTTAGTCTAACTGGAGACCACGTGGGTTTGACCCACTTGATTATGTGGTGAAGCCTTAACCTTGTATGTTCACAACCCCAAACTTGCATTGTGCATATCATGATTCTTGTATTCTTCCAAAATTCGTTTTCAAAATCGTTTTCAAACTTGTTTTCAAAATCTCTTTTTTCAAAACATGTTTTCATAATCACAACCCTAGGGTGATTCTAGCCTTCCTATGGCTAGGATTGCTTTAGGAAAGTGTTACATTTAAAGTGACTTTCATGGTCCATATTTTCAAACCGTTGTTATTTTCAAAATCACTTTCCTAAAGTGGTTCTAGCCTTCTTATGGTTAGAATTGCTTTAGGAAAATGAGACATTTTTATACCTTCTAAAAACTCTCTTTTCAAAAGTCCCTCTTCCTAAAAATCTCTTTTTCAACTTATTTTCCTAAAACTCTCCTTTCCAAAGTTGTTTTCAAAAACTCCCTCAAAAAATCTATTTTTTAAAACTCTTTTTTTCAACTCCTTTCCAAAATCCTATCCCCAAAATCCACTTTCTAAAAATGCTCCCTAAAAATCTTTCCTAAAAACTCTCTCCAACAATCTCCTTCCAAAAATCTTTCTAAAAAACTCTCTTTCCAAAATCTTCCCTCTAGAAACTCCTCTCTACGATTTCCTTCCAAAAACTTGTTTCCAAAAAACACACTTTCCAAAAACTATTTCCTTAGAGTCCAAGTCAAGCCCTAGAGCTAACAATTAGGAAACCCTAATTTTCTTCCCAAAAACATGGTTTTCAAACTTGCCTTAAAACCTAGGTTTCCAAAACCCCCTATTTTCTACATCAAAATTATACATATTTTCAAACCTTATTTTCTACGTCAAAACTAGTCTTCCAAATCTAGGGTTTCTAAAACTTTCCTTTCCAAATCCTTGTCAAATCCAATCTTCCCTTTAGGAAACCAAATCCCATCCTCTCTTTAGGAAACCAAATCCCATCCTCTCTTTAGGAAACTAAACTCAATCTTCCCTTTAGGAAACTAGATCCTATCCTCCATTTTTGGAAACAAAATCAAACCTTCCCTTTTAGAAACTAAATCCAATCCCTCGCTTTAGGAAATAGGAATATTAACCTTTCCTAATCCAAATATTTCCTAATTCAACTCCTTTCTAACCTTCTCCTTTCCTAAATCTTAAGTTTTCAAAACTTGAACATAAAAATCTTTTCTAAAATTCTAAAATTCAAATCTTTCCTAATTCTATCTCTTTCTAAATCTTAACTTTTCAAATCTAAGTTTTCAAACCGTTCTTGAACTTAACCTTTCATAATCTCAAGATTTTCTAAAACTAAAACTCTGAAACTTTCTAAATTTTAAACTTTCTGAATTTCAAATCTTTCTAAATTCAAAACTTTCTTAACTTGAAAGTTTCCAAATTCTAAACCTTTCTTAATCTAAACTTTTCCTAATTCAAAACATTTCTAAATTCAACACTTTCCTATTTCAAAATCTTTCTTAAAACGAAACTTTCCAATTTCAAAACTTTCCTAAGTTAAAACCTTTCTTAATTCAAAACTTTCCAATTTCAAAACTTTCTTAAAATGAAATGTTTCCTATTTCAAAACTTTCTTAATCCAACACTTTCTTGATTCGAAAACTTTCCCAATTCGAAATCTTTCCTAAAATGACATTTTCTTAATTTGAACTTTTCCTAATTCAAAACTTTCCTAAAACGAAACTTTCCTAAAATGAAACTTTCCAAATTCGAACCCTTCCTAAATCCAAGTTTTCCTAATCTTCCAAGTCCAATATTCAAGTCAATTCTTTTCCAAAATCTTTCTAAGTCAAATCCAATCCTTCTTTTCTAAGTCCTTAAGTTTAGTTTTCCTAAAACTAAGTCTTTCAAAATCAAATCTTTTCAAATCTTCCAATCAAAGTTCAATCTCTCAATCTTCCAATCCAATTTCCAATTCAATCTCTTTCTTTCAAATCAACTCTTCTATCTTCTATCGGACTCTTGTCCAAACTACGACTGACCTAATTCCTCCAAAAGGATACGTAGGCAACCCTCATGGGTGCGGTCTCCACATGTTTCAAATTTCCAATTCCACAACTTCTTTCAAATTTCAAATTTCAAATTTCACAACATTTTTCAAATCTCCAATTCCACAACATGTTTCAAATTTCTATTTCTACAACTTCTTTCCAATCTCCCATCCCACAACATTCTTCAAGTTTCCAATTCCATAACTCTTTTCAAATCTCTTTTCAATTCCAATTTCAAATCTCTTCAAAAATCAAATCAAATTCCTCTTTTCAAATCTATTTCCAAGTCTATTTTTCAATTCTCTTTTCTTACACTTGCATATCATGCATCATGTCAATTTCTTTTCAAAATTTCTTTTTAAAAGTGGATAGGATTGAACATTATTTAGTTAAAGACTCTCATAGGTGAATCTAAGGTAGATTGACATGTAGGTACCGAAAGGGCGGGGTAGGGTGATGGCTTAGTGCATCTTCCCTACACGTAACCAACCTCCAAACCTAGGATCACTGATTTCAAAGACCAAAACGGAGTTATTTTTCAAAAAGGGCTAAATGTTTTCCAAAGGTTGCCAAACAACCTGTTTTCCTGAAAAACCCTTTCTTGAGGAGATATTTTCAAAATCGTTTTCCAAAAAGCCTAAGCGTAGTCTTCAGATTATTCTTAGTTTTTAGGTGACTTAACTCACCTTAATGAAGTTAGGTGGCGACTCCAAATCTTTTCTAAAAGCCTTTTATTCAAATCAATTTTCAATTCAAATATAGTCGCACTCATTCTTCTAGGAGGGTGAGTTTTAACGAGAGAGTACAGCATTTTTCCCGCTTGTGTGAGTATTCCTAGAGTGCGAAAAATTTGGGCGCGACAGACCTATCTTTCCTGACAGTTGCATCACAGTTGTTTCATCTCAGCTTGGACTCTAGCGTACAGTTCTTTCCTCTAACCTTTTTCCCCAGTTTCCTTATGTTCCAGTGGATTTCTTATTTTCTCGCTTTGAGTTTGTGACGGGTATGGGGGCTCATTAGGGCGATTGACATACTTCTCAGGATTGGTTCATTTCTCGTATGGTAGCTCTAGCTCTGCTTCTTCTGAACTTCTTGCTATTTCCATGGGGGGGATGATTTGGTTGACTGTCATTTATGTGCACCTCTTTCTAGGATTTGTAAGGGGCACTTATACGCTCCTATGATTGTGGGAGAGACCTTCGTGAGCCTAACTAGATTCTAGCATGGTGTCGATGCTCACTTTCGTGGATGCAGTGCACTTTTCCAGCTTTGGGCAATCGGGCACTTATTTATTACTCCCTTATTTTAGCATACATGGTACCCTGAGCTTGACCATATATGCTTCTTGGTGAGATCTCAAAGAGCTATCGTGGATGATGAGAGATTCCTGTAGACTGCTACGACATGGACTGACTACCTTCGGGGTAGGAGATTTGACATGGTCAGGTGGTATAGAGGATTGGTTGGTAGGTATTGCTTAAGAGTACGACCTTCTAAGAGGGCCTTCGTGCCTTTAGTGGGCTTGCGAGGCATTACCCCTTTCTTCGAGATCCGAGTTTTGCGATAGTTTGGTAAGAGCCAAGACATCCCTTATCTGGTATTGGCGATAGAGTTTACCCTTATCTTTAAGGCGGTGATCCCAAAAGCACTAGTGGAGAGGGTCATGGACATGTGGAGATCCTTGCTTCCTCATGTGGATGATGATGGGTGATTTTCTAACTTGCCCCTTGAGAGTGAGAAGTACCATTATTGGCTCCACCGATATATGTTAGGTCCTAGTAGGCTTGGGGATCTACTTTTTGAAACTTTTATGCCCCTTGTGGGATATACAGACTTTTTAATAGCTATGATTGTTCAGGGATGTCGTTACAGGCAGCAGAACTGAAGACTGATATAGGTGTTGTATGATCGGTTGAGGGCGAGAGATGCTGAGGTAGCTTCCCTAGAGATACAGCTAGCAGCAGCCAAATCGATACACGATAGCTTACCCTTGAGTACTGCATGGCAATAGAAGCGGTCATGAGGTGCCCCAGATGTTTCTACTCACCCGAAGGATGATATTGTTGATATTCAGTCTTTGCGAGAGACCGTGGAGTCCCTTACCTAAGAGAGGGATACACTTCTAGCTAGGAGTGCAGACTATAAGTGGGGCCTGCTTAGATCACCAGCAGTTGGTGCTTCTTCGAGTGCTCCTGTTGTGGGTGGTGAGCCGATTAATCCTTCCTTGGTTGACTCTTCTTTTGATGATGATAGAGAGCGTTACATTTTTGCTCCTCGTTCCTGGATTTGTTGATACCTGCATTTGTAGAGAGACAGATTTTATTTTAGTATTTTCATCTTTTTGCCTTATGGATTTGTAGCCTTTTACATGTTTAAGATGTTTTCCCTACATAGTTAGTACAAAAGCATGCTTGAGAAATTTGAATGGAATTTATTCCTTTTTGCTTGATGTTTTGGCTGACTTATTGTTCCAAGAGAGGACCCCCTGCTTCCTTTAACCTTGACTAGGCTAATCTGGAGAATTCTTTTCAAGACATCATCTAACTAATCCATCGTTGCTTCATACCTACAATTTCTAGGAATGCTCATGCCTTGGATTATCTCTTACACCGTGGCCCTCTCCCTTTTTTTTTTTTGGCTATTTTTACTATTGGTGCCCATGGGGGTTTTCACCATTTCCAACTCTATCATTTTTGCACCAAAGCGACTTTGTAGGTTTTCACCACGATCGATAGTTTTGTGTCTTGCCATATCCCTACTTTTTTTACCAATAGTGCCCTTTATGGTTTTCACCGTATCCTCGAGAATGTGCTTGTTTTCTCTCTTCTCCCTCTCTTTTCCCTTAACCAGGTCTCTGATTTTCTATTAAGAAGCTTCTAAATAATGCTTGAGCCATCTCCTAGCTTTCCTTGCCAAGACCGTATCTCGGTGAGCTGATTTGGACTAAGCAATTTGATCTTGATCTGAAAGGACTTTAGGGTCTGTGATATGGGTTTCTATTTTGAAAGAAAAGGAAAAGGCTCAAACCAACCATTCTACCTTGATTATGATACCGGTGATCATTATTGGTGATTTTGGCCTACTAACACTTTTCTTCCTTTTGCATTTTACTATTGCCAACATTCATCATTTTTGTTAATGGCAGCTTATCCCTTAACAACGTTTTTTATGGCAGCTTTTTCTTTGTGCTTTATTTTAACCTATTATGATCACTAGGTTTGGGGGGGCTTCTTTTGAAAGAAAGTGATTGGCTCAAAGGGGCTTGACAAGGGTTGCTTTTGACTGTATAGGAAATGAAATGAGGGCCTCTTCTCATTTCAAAATTAAATTGCTTAGTCCATAGAGCTTTACTATCAAGATTCTGACCATACCTTATTGGTTAGCCGAGATTAAGAAAAGTAAATTTCATTGCTTTTGAATAGAAAACAGAAATCTAGCTTCAAGGATCATATATAGTAATGCTTGACAACATCAGAGTTCAATGGACTAGGGAATTCACGGCTATCCATTTCTTCCAGAATAAGAGCTCCTGTAGATAGGACTTTTTTAACCATGAACGGCCCCCTCATAGTTCGGAACAAATTTCCCCTGTGATGCTTCCTGGTGCGGGAATACATTTTTTAGTACTAAATTTCTCAGTTGGAATGATCGAGGCAACACCTTTTTGTCAAATGCCCTAGCCATTCGTCTCTTGTAGCACTAAGCGTGATAAACTATAGCTAGCCGCTTCTCATATAGCAAGCAGAGTTAAGCATATCGGTCTTTGATCCATTCTGTTTCATCTAACTTGGTTTCATTAAGATTCTTAGGGAATGAATCTCAATTTTAATGGGAAAGACTGCCTCTGTCCATAGTAGAAACCCTCATGGTGGTTCGGTAAGCCATTAGTGCAAAAGGGAGCTTCTCATACCAATCTCTATAGTTGTTAATCATTTTTTGGAGTATCTTATTGATGTTTTTCTTAGGTGCTTCCATCACTCTGTTCATCTGAGAACGGTAGATGACTGAATTTCGATGGGTGATGCAAAACCTTTAGCATAATTTTGATATCAATTTATTGTTTAGGTTGGAGGCATTGTTAGTGATGAGTGATTCATGAATCCTGTACCGGCAGATGATGTGGTTTTTTATGAACTTCTTCACGACCTTTTTGGTGACATGAACATAGGAGACTGGTTCCACCCATTTAGTGAAGTAATCAATGGCAACCAGGATAAACCAATGACCATTACAAGCTTTGGGGGTGATGGGGCTGATCATATCTATTCCCCACATAGAGAAAGGTCATGGGGCCGACATGGAATGGAGTTCCGTGGGTGGTGCTTTGATCTTATCCCCATGCATTTGACACTTATGATACCAGAGATCGTATTTAATAAAATCTGACTCCATTGTTGACCAGTAATACCCTGTTCAGAGGATCTTCTTGGCAAGCGTATTGTCGTTTATATGGGGGACACAAACCCTCTCATCTACCTCCTACATGATGGTTTTGGCTTCAACAGTGTTGACGCATTTCAAAGGGCCGAATAAAGACTTCCTGAAAAGCTCATTTCTGACCATAAAGTAATGTCCCACCAAATGGCAAATGGTCTTCCTATCATGATGTGAGGTCGCATTAGGGAATGCCCTTGTCTAGACGTACCTTTGGATATCATAGAACCATAGTTGCCCATTGGGCTTAGTTGTTGTGTGAAGGCAATAGGAATGGGTATCTCTAGTAAAAATCTGGAGAGGAGGTATTTATGTGCCCTTGTCGACCTTGATTGCTGTGGCTAGTACATCAGCGAAGTTATTTTCTATCTGGGGTATGTGATAGAAATCTATGCTTCTGAATAGTTAACACATGTCCTTAATTTGTTGGTGATACGAAGAGAGTTTGGCATCCTGGGTTTGGTAAATGTCCTTGGATTGTTGAATAACTAGATCGAAATCTCCGAAAATAGCCAATTCCTCCATCTTCATCTCCAATTCTAGCCTCAATCCAAGGATATAGGCCTTATACTCAACGATGTTAGTGGTGCATGGTTCTAGTTGTAATTTAACCACAATGGGGTAATGATTGCCCATTTCTGGTACTACTACTGCTTCGACACCGACTCCCCTTTTATTAGAAGCTCCGTCAAAATACATCCTCCATCCGGTTTCTACCAGCCGTTTAGTCACATCTTTGGTGCATAGTATATCCTCGTCTGGGAATTGAGGTTCCATGAATTGATAATCATCGATAGGGTTCTCGGCCAAATAATAAGCTATTACCTACCCCTTAACTACTTTATAGGTGGTAAATACAATATCGAATTTTGACAAGATCATATACCAATGTGCGATTCTACTGGACAGAGTTGGCTTCTCGAATATATACTTGATTGGGTTTATTCGAGAGACGAGGAAAGTGGCACGATAGAGCATATAACGTCAAAACCTGTAGGCCGCCCAGGCTAATGCACAACAAGTTTTCTTGAGATCTGAATACTTTATTTCGTATAACAGGAACTTGTTACTGAGGTAATACATGGCTTGCTCTTTTCTCCCTGTTTCATCATGCTGCCCCAAAATGCACCCCATGGAAGTGTCCAAAACTTATATATACATTAATAGAGGGTGCCCCGGAATAGGTGTCCTTAAGATTGGAGGATTCTGTAGGTATTCTTTGATTCTTTTGAAAATTGTTTAACAATTATCATCCCATTCCTTCATAACATCTTTTTTGAGGAGTTTGAAAATAGGCTCACATAGATGAGTCATTTAAGTAATGAACCTGCTGATGAAGTTCAATTTTCCTAGGAAGGACCGGATCTCTCTCTCACCTCTTGGAGTTGGCATTTTAACAATGGACTTGACTTTGGCCGGATCGATCTGTATTCCCTTTTTATTAACTATAAACCCCAACAACTTTCCTAAAGATACCCCAAACGTGCTTGTGGCAGGATTTAGCTTGAGTTGTTACTTACGGAGCCGGTCAAACACCTTCCATAGGTTGAATAGGTGGCTTTCCCATTGCTTGGATTTGATGATCATGTCATCTACATAAACTTCCACTTCTAGTTGCATCATGTCATGGAACAACGTTACCATGGCCTTTTGGTAGGTTGCCCCCGCATTGCGAAGCCCAAATGACATAACTTTGTAACAATACACTCCATAGGGGGTGATAAAAGTAGTATTTTCTCAATCTTCTTCTGTAATCTTGATTTGGTTATAGCCTGAAAAGCTATCCATGAAGGAGAACATTTCGTGACCTACCGTGTTATCAACGAGTAGGTCTATGTGTGGAAGAGGGAAATCATCTTTTGGACTGGCCTTGTTGAGGTCTCGAAAGTTGAAACACATTAGTACTTATTCTTTCTTGGGAACAGGGACAATGTTAGCTAACCATTGGGGATACTTTACCACTTGCAAAAATCCTGCTTGGAATTGTTTAATCACCTCTTCTTTGATTTTCAAGCTCCATTCCGGCTTGAGTCTCTTCAACTTTTGCTTGAAAGGTTTCATTTGCGGGTCTACGGGTAATCTGTGTTCAATGATGGATTCATCTAGCCCAGGCATGTCCTGATAAGACTAGGTAAAAACATCTAGGTATGCGCATAATAGTTCCAACAACTCTTTGTGTTGCCACTGATCTAACCCCATGCCAATTTTGAGCTCCTTTGGATTCCTCTAGCCCCCTAAATTAACTGTTTCTGTCTCCTTGATGTTTGGGGTGCTACGGTTCTCATGTCTTTTTACTTGTTCTTGGATTTCCTCTGGTACTTCATCTGAATAGTGCACATCCAATTCAATTCCCAATTGCTGATAGTCAAATTCTGTGCTTAAGTCATGATTTGTCATGTTTGGCATTCTCTGGATTAGTTGAGCAAGGGCTCGGATACAAGGGTCCCTGACATGGAGAATAATGCATAACGAATCAAATAAAAGGAGTAATTTTCCATTAATAGTAAATTGAATTAAAAGTTTGAAACAAGTAAATCATAAAGATAGAATTTGCTTATGGCAAGTCGGATGCTCTGGGACTTGCTTTATCAAGCTTTGTACCAAAACTTGCAAGTATGAATGATGTCCTCGCTAGCCCAGTTATGAAGTTTCTCACTTAGAAGCATTGTCCAAATGGATCCATCTTGAGTTATTTTGGTGTCAGCCATCATGACGGGTGTTTCTTCTTGAATTTTCATTTTCTTCCACCCTTTACCGGATGCAGATACCACCTTTCTTATGTCTAATTGCTTAAATTGATTAAGGAGCTCCGTGACTACTTTCTTATTAGCCCTTTTCTTCTGTGCCACCTTTCACTTCTCTTTTCTTGTAGGTTCGTACCCCAGCCTGAAGGTGGGTTTGGCTGATGGTATTTCTACGATCCCAGGCGTTCCTTCTAAGTACTTCCCTAAGCCTTTACCCGGATGGAAACCAATTGTTTTGAAGTAGTGTGCTATCATTTGGGAATTTCAAGAATATCTCAGCTCCACTTGATCTTCCTTCTATATGACAATGACATATTCGAATGACTGGATGCAGGAGGGGGGCGACTCTGTGTTAGGTGAGACGGTGTTGGCTTTGTTTACGACAAACTCTTTCCCGAAAAAAATATAGATCAACTTGGAACTTATGATGAACTTGACTGTTTGATAAAGACTAGAAGGGACTGCACCTACCGAGTGAATCCAAGGTCATCCTAACAACAAGTTGTAAACAATTGGAATATGGAGGACTTGAAATTTGACTGTGAAGGTTACAAGTCCTATCTTGACTGGCATTTCAATTTCCCTCATGGTTTCTCTTCAAGAGCCATCAAAGGCATGGATGACTGTGTTGCCATCATTCAAATAGGTTTTGTCCATCCCAAGCCTTTCTAAAGTGGAATATGGGCAAACATTAAGAGCTGATCTATTATCTAATAATACTTTGGCTACCATTTTTTCTCTCATTTTACAACCACATGTAAAGCACGGGTGTGCCTCGTTCCGTCAGTAGGAATTTAATCATCAGAAAAGGTAATGATATTTGGGGCCATGATAAGGCTCACCATGCTATGCAAGTTATTTGGCGTAAAGTTTTCAAGCACATGGGCTTCTTTAAGGATCCTTAGCAAAGCATCCCATTGTACCTCAGAGGTGAGCAGCAACCCTAACATCGAGATATGGGCCAAGGCTCTTCTAAGTTGTTCTATGATATCGTAATCAACTTTTTCCAAAGCTTTGGTAAATTCTAATATCTCTTGATCGTTTGGTAGGTTAGAGCTTTCTCGCTCTTTATCTTTCCCTTTCCTCCTTTTGGACTTCAACAGAGGTGTAAAGTCGCCTTGACTGGGTCATCCCTCCTTTGGCTACGAGCTCTTCAATGCTTTGGGCTTTATCAAGAGGGTAATTCCATGGGACATTATGGACACTAGCTATTAGCAATTGGGTTATAATGGGAAGAGTTATTTTTGGGTGTACGGGCAAAGGAACCACAGGTGAAGGATTTGCGAAGATGGGCAAGGTTATGGGCATAGTTGGTTTCTTTTATAGGTCCAGAGGTAACAAAGGTCGCATGGTTTCACGGGTGTTGGTTTAGGGTTAAGGTCCAGCCATGGTGACCATGGTTTCAAGTTCAGGTTCAGGTAAAGGAGTAAGGATAAGGCAGTAACAGGGAGGATTATATAGGGTTTTGAAAGGTTAGGTTCATGTTGGATTGGTGAGGTTGTATGGTTCGGAAGGTCTGGTCTCGGTATTCTGGCCCCTTTAGGACATAAGTCGTCCCTTTTGGAATTATAATGGATGGGTCATGTGGACTGCCTTTGCTAGAGTTCTTGCTTTCCAGTGGTATATTCTCTTGCAGCTTACGAATTATGGCTTTTACTAGTATGGAAGAGGTTGAACCAGCATTCATTTTCCTTGCCTATAAAGATTAAATGCAAACAGGAACACAAGTCATAAGTTAGTATTTTGATTTTAAAAAGTTTTATGCGATGCATGCCCTAGAGGTTGTTGACTTAAAGTTGACCATTGTTGACTTAAGGTTAATTCCCATGTTGATTTTGATGATAACTAAACCTTGTGTTATTTTACTAATGAATCTACTTAGTGTGCAGATTAACAAAGTTCATAACTTAGATTAAAGTTGAATCTTAAGTCTAATACATGTCAAGAAGAAAGCACAACAAGTTCAAGATCAAGCAATGAATTCCAAGAGCTATGCAATGAACCAAACATAAGATTGTCGCCTATCTCTACTTCAAGCAAATGTCTTACATTCGAAGAGATTGAAGGTGTTCAAATAAAACTTTCATAAAGTATGCATAGTTTCAATAAAGATTGATTTGCACTAGACCGAAGACTTTATCAGAATATGCAAAGATCAGTTGAGGAGGTGCAATGTTCAGTTGAAGAGTTTGAAAATGCTCAAGAGATGATTTCATCTAGTATGCAAAGACCAATTCAAGACAATGCGATTGAAGTTGCTGAGAAGATGGCTCACAATAATTTTCTAATCTCTACCTGGAATCCAAGTGAAGAATTCTTCTACAATACAAAGGATCAATGAAGAATAGATGTATGAAGAGATTTCATCAAGTCTGCAATGGTCTCAATGAAGTGATTTTAATGAAGAATGAAGAATGAAGAATTGCTAGCAAAGAGAGGAAACCAGAAATCAAGTATTGTGAAGCTCTACACAATTGAGGAATCTTGGTATTGAAAGATAGTTTTCTACAATGATAGAAGGAGCTGAGCAAAAGAAGAAGAAAATATGAACATTGATCTAATGAAGCCTTGACAGTTTGAGAGTCAAGAGAAGATCAATATTCAATGATTGATTCAATCCAAATTGAATAGAAGTTAACTCTGATGAGCTAAAGATATTTGATTGATCATCATACCCCAAAGATATACTCCTTGAAGATCTTATACTAATGCTTTGATAAACTTGATCAATAGAAATCTGAAAGCAGAATTCTGGGCAATGAGGGGACTCATGGAAATGAGGAGTCGCCTCTTGATCATAGAAGTAAAAGGTCTAAAGAAAAATTGGACAATGAGGGGACTCATGGTAATGAAGTGTCGCCTCTTGAACACAGAAGCAAAAAGCCAGGAAACTATATAGACAAAGAGTGGACTCATTGAAATAAAGAGTCGCCTCATGGAGATAGACGCAAATGCTTGAAGATGCAACGATCAATGAGTGGACAGATGAAGACAAAGAGTCGCCTCATCACAATAGAAGAAAAAGGCTGAAGAACCGAATAAACAAAGAGCGGACTCCTGAAAGAAGAAGAGTCGCCTCATGACAACAGAAGCCTAAGATGTGAAGAGAGAATGAACAAAGAGTCGCCTCATTGATATGAAGAGTGGACTCATGAAGTCAGTAAACTACATCTAGTAAATGCAGAAGCAGAAAGTGTCGACTCCACAAATCTGGAGCCGACTCCTTTGATATAATGGCTATTTTTCTTAACGTTATAACGGACTGGACGTGCATTTATGATACCCAACCACCTCTAACGGATGGAATCAATACAGGGGTATATATACAACCTTCCAGTTGCATTTATAAACAGGATTGAAGACAAAAAGAAGATCAACTGACTGAATCACTGAAATACTCAGAATATTCTTCCTTCTTCTTTAGTGAGCTTTGAATGTAAAATTTACTCTTGCTAGAGAGTTTGTTTGTTACTTGTATATTTATATACACTTGTAATTGAGAGTTTGAGAGTTCTCTTGTGAAAGCAAAACTCATGTAAGTTTGAGTGGAGCTTGGACAAAACCACTTAGAGATTGAAGAGCTCGGTGAGGAGTTCTTGTATAGTGAGATGAGCACTTTGTCAATCAGTAGCCCATCTTGTAATAGGTGATTACATAGTGGAAAAAGACTTTAAGGAGGTCTTGGGGTGAGGACGTAGACCACGGTTTGTGGTTGAATCTCGATAAATCTGTGTGCCCTTTCTATTGCTCTATTTTCTTTACTTCTGCTAATTACATTGCATTGCATTTAGATTGGTCACTGTTACATTGCTTAGATTATTTTTAATTAATCTTAACTAGCTTTAATCTCCGAAAAACCCAATTCACCCCCCTATTGGGTTGCCTTTTGGACCAACAATTGGTATCAGAGCTAAAATTCCTGCTCTTAAGGCTTAACATCCTAGGAATATATCCATGGCAACCAATTTCGAAAGCTCTCTTGGTGAGTGTCAATCCATAAATAGACCACCTATGTTCAATGGCACCAATTACAATTATTGAAAAAATAGAATGAGAATCTACATTCAATCGGTAGATTATGAACTATGGAGACTTATTGTAAATGGACCTAAAACTCCTACTTTCAGAATAGAACAAATGGTTGTCCCTAAACCAGAATCTGAATGGGAAAATGCTACAATCAAATGCTAAAGCTATGAATATCCTATATTATGCACTTGATCCCAATGAATTTAATCGTATTTCCACTTGTGATTCAGCTAAGGAAATATGGGATAGACTAGAAGTCACACATGAAGGTACCAATCAAGTTAAAGAATCTAAAATCAACATATTGATACATAACTATGAATTGTTCAAAATTAAAATTGAAGAATCCATCACCGAAATGTTCACTAGGTTCACTGATATTGTTAATGGTTTAAAATCTCATGGAAAAGTGTATCCTAACAGTGAACAGGTAAGGAAGATTCTAATGTCTCTACCAAAGGCTTGGGAGGCCAAGGTCACAGCAATCCAAGAAGCAAAGCACCTCAACACCCTACCACTGGAAGAACTCTTGGGCTCTCTAATAACACATGAGCTCACACAAAAGCAACATGCCCAAGAGGATGAAGAAAAGAAGAAAAAGGTAGTTGCATTCCAATCCACCTGTCAAGATGATGAATCAGCAAGTGAAGAGAATGAAGATGAAATTGCTCTCATCATCGAAAGTTTAGAAGATTCATAAAGAAGAAACAGAGAGGTAGAACGAAGCATGAAGCCAAAGGAGAACCTAGCAAGGACTCCAACGTAACATGCTACGAATGCAAGAAGCCTGGCCACATGAAGGCAGATTGTCCTCTGCTCAGAAAAAGAGGAAAGAAATATCAAAGGAAGAAGGCCATGGCAGCCATGACATGGAGTGATGATGAAGTATCAAGCTCCGAAGAAGAAATTGAACCACAAGAAGTGGCTAACCTATGTCTCATGGCTCATAAAGATGATAGTGAGGTATCTGATTCTTCCCAATTTACTTTTAATGAATTACAAGATGCTTTTGATGACTTAATTTGTGAATTCAGAAAATTGGGAATTAAAAATGGAATTCTTAAGAAGATGATTTCTACTATTACTATTGAGAATGAAAATTTGCAAAAGGAAAATGCAGTTTTTAAAAATGAAGTTTGTGTCCTAAAGGATAAGGTTAAGAAAAATTCTTTTCAAAAAGATCTTTCAAAAGAAAATCACATTTTACTTGAAAAGGTCAAAAGCCTGGAAACAAATCTTCATAGATGTGTAAATGGAAAAGAAAAACTAGATGCCATTTTAGGAAAACAAAATTGTTCTCTTGACAAAGCTGGCCTTGGTTTTAATCCATTTAAAAGGAAGAAATTTTCAAAAGGCAAATTTGGAACTTCAACTGAAAAATCACAGATATCATGCTTTTACTGTCATAAAAAGGGACATATTGCTAGTATATGTTTTGCTTTACAAAAATCAAATGTTCCGAGCAATGCATGGTTTCTAGAAGACCATTGAGGACTAACCCCTAAGGACCCAAGATGATTTGGGTACCTAAGGTTAGATAAACCCTTTTGCAGGTTTGCCTTCAAGCCAAATCCAAGAAAGACCACTGGTACTTGGATAGTGGATGTTCAAGGCATATGACGGGAGATGAAGCTCAATTCACTTTTCTCTCACCAAAGGATGGAGGTCTTGTCACATTTGGTGACAATAGCAAAGGGAAGATCATCGGTATAGGTAGTATTGGTAAGAATTCCTCTACCTCTATTGAAAATGTATTACTTGTTAAAGGACTCAAACACAATCTTTTAAGCATTAGTCAACTTTGTGACAAAGGATGCAAGGTTGTATTTGAATCCTCTAAATGTGATGTAATTGACATTAATGATAACAAGATAATTCTCACTTGACATAGACAAGGCAATGGTTATGTTTTCAATCTTAATGATTTATCTTCATGCAAAATAGAATATCATGCTGCTATGAATAGTGATGAAAGTTGGTTGTGGCAAAGAAAACTTGGTCATATTAGCATGAGCATACTTTCAAAAGTTTCTAAAAATGATTTGGTCAAAGGTCTTCCAAAGATAAAATTTGACAAAAATAGAGTTTGTGATGCTTGCCAATTAGGTAAGCAAACTAGAATCTCTTTCAAATCCTTAAATATGCTCACTACCTTTAGGCCACTTCAACTATTGCATATGGATTTAGTTGGACCTACTAGGACTCTAAGTCTTGGTGATAAGCAATATGCACTTGTTATTGTTGATGATTATTCTAAATTTACATGGACATTCTTCTTAGCTCATAAGGATAAGACAATTGTTTTCTTTACAAAATTTTGTAGAAAAGTCCAAAATGAAAAAGGATTTTCAATTACCTCAATTAGGACTGATCATGTAGGGGAATTCGATTGTAAACCTTTTGAAATGTTTTGTGATGAAAATGGTTTTGATCACAATTTCTCAGCTCCTAGAACACCTCAACAAAATGGGGTTGTTGAAGGGAAAAATAGAGTTTTAGAAGAAATGGGTAGAACCATGCTTTGTGAAAATAGTTTACCAAAATACCTTTGGGCTGAAGCTGTTAACACAGCTTGTTATATTCTAAATTGAATTTTATTTAGAAATTTTTTGAACAAAACCCCCTATGAACTTTGGAAAAAAAAGAAACCAAATGTCTCATACTTTAAAGCTTTTGGATGTAAATGCTTCGTATTGAATAACAATAAAGAAAATCTTAGCAAGTTTGATGCTAAATTCGACGAGGGTGTATTTCTTAGCTATTCAATACATAGCAAGGCTTATAGAGTCTTTAATAAGAGGACTCTAGTGGTTGAAGAATCAGTCCACATTACTTTTGATGAACTTAACTCTTCTTCGAAGAATTTTGCAAGTGATGATGCAGATGAGCTAGAATCTGGAATGGAAAAGATGGACATCCAACCAAGCTCAAATGAGGAACCACAAAAGGAAAGAGAAGTACAAGGAGTTCCTACCAACCAACAAGAAATTAATGAAGGTCTACCTAAGGAGTGGAAGTTTGTACATAACCATCCTACGGAACAAATCCTAGGTGATCCTTCATAAGGTGTAAGAACTCGCTCCTCTATAAAAAATATATGTAATCATCTTGTATTTTTATTTTAAATAGAGCCTAAATGTTTTTATGATGCTGAACATGATGAATTTTGGATAAATGCAATGCAAGAAGAATTAAACCAATTTGAAAGGAATGAGGTATGGCACCTTGTTCCTAGACCTAACGATCGTCCAGTTATTGGAACTAAATAGGTATTTAGAAACAAAATGAATGAATCTGGTATTGTTGTGAGGAATAGGGCTAGACTTATTGCTCAAGGTTATAGTCAAGAGGAAGGCATTGATTATGATGAAACCTATGCTCCTGTAGCTAGACTAGAAGCCATTAGATTATTACTTGCTTTTGCTTGTTTTAAAGACTTTAAATTATATCAAATGGATGTAAAAAGTGCTTTTCTAAATGGCTTTATCATTGAAGAAGTTTTTGTTAAACAACCACCTGGTTTTGAAGTTCCAAAACTTCCTAACCATCTTTTCAAACTAACAAAAGCTTTGTATGGTTTGAAACAAGCCCCAAGGGCTTGGTATAAAAGATTAAGTAAGTTTTTGATTGAAAAAGGTTTTTCTAAAGGAAAAATAGATACAACTCTTTTCATTAAAATAAAAAATAGTGATATGCTTGTAGTACAAATTTATGTAGATGATATTATATTCGATGCTACTAATGAATTGCTTTGCAAAGAATTTGCTAAGTGTATGTAGGGAGAATTCGAGATGAGCATGATGGGAGAGCTCAACTACTTTCTCATACTTCAAATCAAGCAATCGAAGGAAGACATTTTTATCAATCAAGCCAAGTACATCAAAGACTTAATCAAAAAGTTTGGCATGGAAGATGCAAAGCCTTTAAGTACTCCAATGAGTACTACAACTAAATTGGATAGCGATGAGAAAATTAAGTCAGTAGATACTAAGCTTTATAAAAGCGTGATAGGCTCTCTATTGTATCTAACTGCTAGTAGACCTGATATAATGTTTAGTGTTTGCTTATGTGCTTGCTTTCAATCTAATCCTAAAGAATATCATGTGATTGCTGTATAAAGGATTTTTCGTTATCTTAAGCACACACCATATCTTGGATTATGGTATCCAAGAAATACATGTTTTAATCTAAATGCTTACACTGACACTGACTATGCGAGGAGTAGAGTTGATATGAAGAGCACAAGTGGCTCTTGCCAACTTCTAGGCAATATGATTGTATCTTGGTATAGCAAGAAACAAAATTAAGTTGTTCTCTCCACAGCTGAGGCTGAATATGTAGCAGCTGGGAGTTGTTGTGCACAAGTATTGTGGATCAAACAACAATTGGAAGATTATGGAATCTTGTTTGATCATATTCCTATTAAATGTGATAATACTAGTGCAATAAACTTGACTAAAAATCCTATTCAACACTCTCGCACAAAACACATTGAAATCAGATATCACTTTATACGTGATCATGTACAAAAGGTGATATAGAACTTGACTTTGTGTGTACTGAGATGCAATTAGCTGATATCTTTACTAAACCATTAAGTGAAGATCGTTTTTGTATGATTAGAAGAGAATTAGGGATGAGTGATCCTTTATCTTAAATTGTGTTTGATTCTAGTGAAATTTGTATTTTGAATGTTTAAATGTGTTTATCATTCATATGAAATGCTTTTCTTGAATTCATGATGCATTATATGATCATATTAAGATAATCTTTATCTCAAAACTTGAAAAAGATCATTTCATGAAATTCTTATGATTCACATGCTCAGTCTGAGTGAAAGAGTCGATACTTTATTTCATGGAGTCGGCTCATCATGACAGTAGACTTAAATCATTTCATTAATAAGGCATGTGTCGCCTCATTTAGTTCATGAGTCACCTTATGCTTCAGGCCTATATACCTTGACGAAGCCCCACTTTACAAACATTCGAAATTTTTCTCTCACTCATTCACTCTCACTCTTTTTCTCTCCCGCTCTCTTGTTCGCACCAAAACCCAACCATCACTCTCAACCATCGCGTATCTTCATCTCAATATCTCTATAAACCCTAATCAACCTTCTCTCTCTCTCTCTCAACCTTTCGTTATCCTACCATGGCTCCCAATACCTCTAAACTGAGAAAGATGTCCAAAGCCCTAGTAGTGGTACCAGCTCCTGCTTCAACAAAGCCAAAGAGAAAATCCAAAGGTGGGTCTGGCAAAGACAAAGGGAAGCGGAAGAAGAGTAAAACTGGAGAAGCCTCATCCTTAACAGTCCTGGAATGGAATGGACTATATTTTAGTGAGGGCAAGGCCCAGGAAAGGTACAATTTGATCTTCTCTCTTCGAAAAGTATTCAATGGACGATGGATAGTCTATAAATTCTTTGATCTTCAGAAGTTCGAATTTGGTACAAAATTTGAAAACCTAGGGTGGAAATATATGACAACACTTAGGGATGATGTTTACCCTGATTTGGTAGCTCATTTCTATTCAAATGCTGAAAGGGAATCTGGAGAAGTATCTGTTAGAAGTTATGTTAAAGGAATTACCATCAATTTGGATAAAGAAGTAATTAGAAACATACTTGGAATCAGAATTAGTGGAGAAATCTATAGAGATAGTGTCTCCCGGAAAGACCAATTAAAAGTCCTTTATGGAAAAGACATGGATGAAAATGTACAGCCTCTTGCTATTGATCTACCTCTTGAATTAAGGCTTGTTCATCACTTTATCTGCACCATATTCACTCCCAAAACTGGGAAGTACGATTATGTTTTGGAAAAGGAATTGTTCTTCCTATGGGCATATATAACTGATTCAAGAATTGATTTGCCTCTGTTTATCTTGGATCATATATATAAAGCTATAATCTCCAAAATCACTTTGCCTTATGGAATTTTCTTGACAAAGGTTTTCAAGCATTTTGGTATTGATCTGAAAAATGAGAAAAAGATAATCCCCAAAGCCATTAGTGATGAGTATAATGAGAGAACACTCAACAAAATGGATATATTCTCAAGAATGACAAATAGACTCCAAAGACAACAGAAGGGGAAAGTACTTCAAAAGGAATAGCTCCATCTGGAAGCACCTCGAAGCAGAGAAGCACAAGAAGATTATTGGGTTCTGAGTCACAAGAAAATGCAGGGGATTTGAGTTCTTTTATGGCTTAAGTTATGGAATCTCTAGACAAATTACACCACAAGGCTGATATTGCAAACACAAGGATGATGATTTTTGAAAGAAAGATGAGAGAACTCAAAAAAGAGGTTCAAATTTTGAGAAATAAGAAAGGAAAATTTACAGAAGAAGAAGAAGAGGAAGAAGAAGCTAATGAGGAAGAAGAGCAAGCATAGGAAGGGGAAGAAGCTAGGGAACAGGACTTTTCGGCCACTGAATCTGAAGCTCACTAGACTCTCCTTCTTTAATCCTATTTATTCTTACCTCTATCACCTTTCCTCACCTCATATTTCCTCTCACCTCATCACATTTGTTTTCCTCATAGCCCTGTTAATACTTTTTTTTTTTGTTGCTTTGACTGAATGTTTTTATTCTAGCATAATTTTTGTGAACTTCAACTGTATAACTCTTTTGTAATTTCAATGGTTCCATTAATGAAATATCATTTTCCTCTGGTATCAAATGTGATTCCTCTGATAACTTGTCTTGTTTGATTGATTGTCTATTTATACATTCTATTCTATTTTTTTTTTTTTTTTGCTATTGTACCTGTCTATTATTCTTACTCATTTGGTATCATTCTCATTCTATTTCTCTTTTTGATGAATTGGCAAAAAGGGGGAGAAGAATTTGAAATGAAATTTGTATTGCAAAATTGTACAATGCATGTTTGTTAGAAAATGAGTTAAACATCACTTAGAATTGACAAAAGATTCTGTTTAAATCATGGGGGAGAAGAATATTGACATGAAAATTGTATTGCAAAATTGTACAAAGCACATTTGTTGAAAAATAAGTCAAACATCACTTTGAATTGGAATAACATGACTTATGGGGAGAAGTATCCTTTCAAAATTCGGGAACATGAATTGCATAAGAAATGGATTTTACTAAAATAAACATGAATTGTTTATTGTGTTGGCATTAAATGAAAATGACATAAAATGAGTACCTTTTGACATATATAGAGCATTGTCTCAGGGGGAGTAACATGAATCATTTATCTCAAAATGTTTTGATTTCACTGACAAAAACTCCCTGAAACTGTTTTTGAAATGTCTTTATCCTTTAAGCATCATTTGCTTAACTACAAAACAAAGGGGGAGTTTTCTCATTGGTATATATTTAACTCTATTCATTTCATTCAATCTTATATGAACTTATTTTGCAAAGGTTTTTTCATCATAAAAAACGGGGAGATTGTTGACTTGAAGTTGACCCTTGATGACTTAAGGTTAATTCCCATGTTGATTTTGATGATAACTAAACCTTGAATTATTTTACTAATGAATCTACTTAGTGTGCAGATTAACAAAGTTCGTAACTTAGACCTAAAGTTGAATCTTAAGTCTAATACATGTCAAAAAGAATGCACAACAAGTTCAAGATCAAGTAATGAATTTCAAGAGCTATGCAATGAACCAAACAGAGGATTGTCGCCTATCTCTGCTTCAAGCAAATGTCTTACATTTGAAGAGATTGAAGGTGTTCAAATGAAGCTTTCATCAAGTATGCATAGTTTCAATAAAGATTGATTTGCACTAGACTAAAGACTTCATCAGAATATGCAAAGATCAGTTGAGGAGGTGCAATGCTCAGTTGAAGATGAATTGTTTGTTGAAGAGTTTGAAAATGCTCAAGAGATAATTTCATCTAGTATGCAAAGACCAATTCAAGTCAATGCGATTGAAGTTGCTGAGAAGATGGCTCACAATGATTGTCTGATCCCTACCTGGAATCCAAGTGAAGAATTCTTCTACAATATAAAGGATCAATGAAGACTAGATGTATGAAGAGATTTCATCAAGTCTGCAATGGTCTCAGTGAAGTGATTTTAATGAAGAATGAAGAATTGCTAGCAAAAAGAGGAAATCAGAAATCAAGTATTGTGAAGCTCTACACAACTGAGGAAGCTTGGCATTGAAAGATAGTTTTCTACAATGATAGAAGGAGCTGAGCAAAAGAAAAAGAAAAGATGAACATTGATCTAATGAAGCCTTCATAGTTTGAGAGTCAAGAGAATATCAATATTCAATGATTGATTCAATCCAAATTGAATAGAAGTTAACTCTGATGAGTTAAAGAGATTTGATTGATCATCATACCCCAAAGATATACTCCTTGAAGATCTTATACCAATGCTTTGATAAGCTTGATCAATAGAAATCTAAAAGCAGAATTCTGGGCAATGAGGGGACTCATGGAAATGAGGAGTCGCCTCTTGATCATAGAAGTAAAAGGTCTGAAGATAAATTGGACAATGAGGGGACTCATTGTAATGAAGTGTCGCCTCTTGAACACAGAAGCAAAAAGCCTGGAAACTGTATAGACAAAGAGTGAACTCATTGAAATAAAGAGTCGCCTTATGGAAACAGACACAAAAGCTTGAAGATGCAACGATCAATGAGCGGACACATGAAGACAAAGAGTCACCTCAGCACAACAGAAGAAAAAGGCTGAAGAACCGAATGAACAAAGAACGGACTCTTAAAAGAAGAAGAGTCGCCTTATAACAGTAGAAGCCAAAGATATGAAGACAGAATGAGCAAAGAGTCGCCTCATTGATATAAAGAGCGGACTCATGAAGTCAATG
Source organism: Euryodendron excelsum (assembly GCA_033060915.1). Lineage (NCBI taxonomy): Eukaryota > Viridiplantae > Streptophyta > Magnoliopsida > Ericales > Pentaphylacaceae > Euryodendron > Euryodendron excelsum. Next base: position 15,422,146 of record CM065385.1, read on the forward strand.
AACTACATCTGGTAAATGAAGAAGCAGAAAGTGTCGTCTCCACAAATCTGGAGTCGACTTGTCTGATATAACGGCTATTTTTCTTAACGTTATAACGGACTGGACGTGAATTTATGATACCCAACCACCTCTAACAGATGGAATCAATACAGGGGTATATATACAACCTTCTAGCTACATTTATAAACAGGATTGAAGACAAAAACAAGATCAACTGACTGAATCACTGAAATACTCAGAATATTCTTCCTTCTTCTTTAGTGAGCTTTGAATGTAAAATTTTCTCTTGCTGGAGAGTTTGTTTGTTACTTGTATATTCATATACACTTGTAAGTGAGAGTTTGAGAGTTCTCTTGTAAAAGTAAAACTCATGCAAGTTTGAGTGGAGCTTGGACAAAACCACTTGGAGATTGAAGAACTCGGTGAGGAGTTCTTGTATAGTGAGATGAGCACTTTGTCAATCAGTAGCCCATCTTGTAATAGGTGATTACATATTGGAAGAAGACTTCAAGGAGGTCTTGGGGTGAGGACGTAGATCACAGTTTGTGGTTGAACCTCGGTTAATCTGTGTGCCCTTTCTATTGCTCTATTTTCTTTACTTCTGCCAATTACATTGCATTGCATTTAGATTGGTCACTGTTACATTGCTTAAATTAACTTTAATTAATCTTAACTAGCTTTAATCTCCGAAGAACCTAATTCACCCCCCTCTCGGGTTGCCTTTTGGACCAACAGAGGTGTCCCTTCTTGTGACGGAGACTAATCATGATGAATTTGGCCCACTTTTTAGAGAGAGGGGGTCCATCCTTGTAAGCAGATACTTTAGCGTTTGATTAAGAATATAAATTCATTCATGAAAAATAAAGAAATACATTGAACTTTGGTTTAAGATACAACGGAATTGAAAGACATTTTAATTGGGGGGAGGGGGACATTTTCCTTTGGATTTCCACTAATCTACTTTTACATTTGATATCCTGAACTATTCTCGAGTCTTCGGATTCACCTTCTTTGAGTTAGATATTGAGGAGGTCGTTTAGAGACCTTGCTGTTTGATTGCCCCTTGTCTTCTTGGTAATCCTATCTCCACGAGCATAGAGGTATTAGGGCCCCTCTTTATGGAATGAATTGAAATGCATGCTTTGAGTCCTTAGGGCTACATGGGAACCCTTAGGATTTTGGTAGGTTTAATGCAAGGGAGAGTGAACTTGGCGTCACTCTCAATGGGTTGATCATATGCATGAGAATCCAATAACTTTAGTTACTTTGAAACTCTTGTCTTGAAATAGAATATTGAATGCATGAACATATATGCATAGAGTAGAGAGAAAGAGAAAGCAATTGTAAAGTAAACATGTATGCTTGAGCAGTTATACAAGCAATGTAACAGCAAGAATAGACAAGAATACAGGAGTAAAACAGTCGCCCTTTCCTCCATGGTTTTGAAATCGATGTGAATGTCTTAAATCCGACAGAGGTTCAACTATGCATGGTGTCTAAATGAGTATGAGATTCAGGGTTTACAAATGCTTTCTAAAAAGACTTGGTTTCCATATCTTCAAACCTAGGCCCACTTCCTAAGGTGGTGCCATTATCAGTTAATGATCTGAGTGAGCGAATCATCAAGAGGCCGTAGGCTAAGAAACTAAAATAACATCTGCCCACAACCAATATACCATTCCTCTTTCTAACTAAAAGGGACATATTCAGGTAGAGAATGCAAGTATGCAAATGCTTGTGCACGTGCAGTGTGTGTGTGAATTTTGAAAAATGAAGGAAATGGCCCAACAATTCCCATCCATCCTGTCCATTCCATTCATACATTTAGCACATTCATGGCAGTTAATATGACATAAAATAAAAATGTGAATAAAGGTCCACCTACAAAATAAAGATGCAAAAAATTAGTACTTGAATGATAAACTTAATGCAAGATAGAATGAATATGAATAGAATGCTAACAATGACATGTTTTTGAAAACAGCTCTGAGAAACTTGATTTTGGAAAATTTAGAGTGGATAGAATTGAAAAAATTAATCAAAGACTCTAGATGAGTGAAGGGTGAAAAGACATGATAATGGTCTAACTCTCTAGGCGTCCCTAGCGGAGTCGCCAGCTGTCAGGCCTTGATTTTTAGCACTCAAGAAAATACACACAAGTGGAAAAAACACGGTACTCTCTCGTTAGAACACATCCTCCAAGAAGGACGAGTGTGACTAGGTATGGATTAGAAATTGATTTGCTTAAGAGCTTTTGGAAAAATGTTTGGAGTCACCACATAATCAAGGGGGCCGAACCCACACCATCAAAGGTTGAATTTGAAGAAAGCCCTTAACATGGTGACCTTCAATAATTATTCCTAAGTATGAATCGGGGAGTCCCTTGTTTCAAGCATGTAAGAAAAGGAGGTAGAAGATGGGGGATTAAAATACAAGTAAACCTAATGGGTTTAGAGGGAGAAGATAGTGGGGGGGGGGGGGGGGATTACATAAAGATAAATAGAAAACCAACATTGTCTTCTTCTAGCTTTGTTTGCTTTGCTTACTTGAACCTTGAACCTTGATAGCTTCGAAGTTGCAAAACTAGAGTCTTCAGTGGATGCTTTAGAGGCTTGTGTTTGAGTATAGAAGGTGTATAGAGGCTAGGGTTTGAGTATATGGAGCCTAGAGCTTAAAGAGGCTTGAGAGGGCTAGGGTTTGGAGAGACTTCGAGCTTTGAATTTCAGGAGATAGAGTTTTTGGACTGTGTTTGCAGACCTCTTTTATGCAGGGGGGTCTATATTTAAAGACAATCGAAATAGCTTGGCGCCTATTGCAGTGGTGCCAGGCCATTTATTGGCTTGGTGCCACTGGCCACTTAGGAACGTTTTAAGGCAGTAAAAACATATCTTTTGACCTTGATACGCAAGGCTAAAGATCTGGGCACCTGTCCTAGTGACTACCATGCAATTTTTAACTTGACTCCACTAGGAGTGACTCCGGAAAGTTTGAGAGTAATCTAGAAGATTCCAAGCAACTAGACTTGGCTGAGAACTCGAGAGAGAGTGTCTCAGAGGTAATTGGCTTGAGAAACAATGTTGGAATAGTTGAAAAGCTCAATCGGCCCACCAGAGGCAAAACGGCTAATTGAACCGGAAAAATTCCGAAATGGAGTTGGAATGACCCGTGAGAAGGCTTGAGGGCTAGGAACACTATTGAAAGTGTTCTGAGAGGTTACTAGGTTGATACCCAGAGCCGGCGTGGTTAGAAAAGGCGACCGGCCCACAAGGGGCAAAATGGTCATTTTGCACCGGGCTTATCGAAATGGACTCAAAATGGTCCAGAAAGGTACTATAAGATTGAAAATATTGATAGAAGCATCCCTAGATGGTAACCAGTTTGATACCTAAAGTCGGTGTGGTTCTTAGAGGCAATCGGATGTCTAAGGGCAAAATGATCATTTTGACCGAATAGTCTCATAATCAATCCAGAACCGAATGGAAGGTATTTGAATATGCAGGATTATCCTCAAAACAATCTTGGAAAGATGAACTTACTACTCTGAAGACTTAGATACTTTCTCGAAAAGAGTGCCGAAAAGGCCCAAGGGGTAGTTTGGTTATTTTTCATCGGAGTGGGTTAGCAGACACTAGTGTTAACCCGGGTTTTGAGTGTTTCCATCACTCTAACGGTGTGTGACGAGTTGGTTTCCAAAAGTATCTCATCCTTTGGTAAACATGTCACGGCTAAGAGGTGTGTTCGGTCCCGTGATATAGATATTTTGTTGGCAATTCCCAATGTTAACCTATTTGCGAGTGTTTCTGCCATTTTGACGGTTACGATGTTTGTGAGCGTTTCTACCCCTTTGACGGGGTGTGTTCATTCCAGAGACTGCCTGATCTCGAAAAGCTACTAGATGGACTTATCATTTGAGGGATCAACTTTCTCAAAAGACGTTCTGAATAATGGACATTCTACATTGGTGGACTAACAGGTGCCAAAAGTGAACTGTTCTACCATTTCGGGGACTTGGTTTCTATCCCAGTCAACATGTTTGAAGGGCTTACCATTCTGAGGAATTTTCTCGATAAATGTGCTGGACTGGATGGAGTAGTTTAAGGGTTTAACTTTCTTGAAAGACGTGCCTGATTTAGTTTGATTGATCTGGACTGGAATTGAAATTAGAATTGAGGTTAAAATTGGGACTTATCGTCTTTAAGAAGATGTGCCAACTAGAATTGGATCAAGCAATGCCCCAAGGGCATTTTGATTATTTTGCCTCTATTATGCCTGGCGGGCCCGCGAAGTGATTGATTGATTGGGTTGAGTTTGAAAAACTAATTTAGACTTGAATGTGTTTGTGTTGGCTTACATGAGAGTCCAGTCGGGCCGGAGATTACCGAGTGGAAAAAAATGGGGTGCTTACAGTGTGCATAGGACGAAAAAAACTAGAACAAGCCTCTCAATCACTCACAAAAATTAAAACAAATTGCTTCTAAAAAGAAAATAAAATTTTGATTGTTTTAAAAAAGGGTTGATTATCTAAACTAACTAACAATCAAATGATAAATAACTTGAACAATGTTTGATTTTAAAGTAATGAGAACAAGTCTCAAGATTAATTGATCCAACCAATTATGTTTCTTGCAATTCCAAAGGAGATAATTTTATAACTCAAATCCTTCGACTATATCGTGAGTCTTGGATTTGGAAGTTTTGGTGATAAAAACCAAGTGTTCTTTAAAAATTCAACTTCCAGAATAAATTGGGTCGATAGATTCAAGGACGAGTACTATTGATTCATGCAGCGCATATACTAAATATAGACTCATGCATAAACGTTACTGAACATAATCAATCATCCAAGTTATCAAAGATTTCTAGAATGAAGAACAAAAAGAAAGATAAAAATGGAAAATTTAACTTTAAAACCCAAAATCTCAACTCCTTTATTCATCCAAGACCTTCAAGCGGTTTTCACAATCAATCCCGAGATGGGAGGGTTTAGCTACTCATCTCCATCTATAAAAAGCTTCAAAATAATGGAATAAACACTGAAAATATGGATTTAATGCAAAGAAACAAAAGAAATCTCGAATAGAATGCTAGGAATCAAGAAAACTTGCATTGAAACTTGTATTGAAATGAATACAAATACAAATAAGCAACAAACTAACAAATGTAAACTATTCTAATGGAAAAACTATAAAAACCATCTACAATAGCCGCCTCCTAATCTCCTTGCTTTGAACCTAATGGCTTGGTATTTATAGGGATTGCAGTCTAAACCCTAGAAATTGTCTGAATTTTGCCTTAGTGTTCGAATGGTAAAATGGGCGTTCAAATGCCTCATGTATTGTTCTTCACTGTTCGAACGCCAAGAACCAGCATTCGAACACCAGGCCATTTGTGGTATTACATGCTCTCAGGTTGTTCAAACACTAGCCTTTGGCATTCGAAGGCAAGCCAATTTTTGGTCTTCTTTTGTTTCTTGCCATTCGAATGACTGTGCTGGGATTCGAACGCTAGAGCCACTTTTTGCACTATTTGGTTTCGACTTGTTTGAGGCTCTTGAAGTCAGAATTTGACAATGTTTATTAGACGCAAACATGTGTAACTTGATGAGAGATTTTTCACGGCATATCATTCATCCCATTCTGAGCTACGAGTGAAAACTTACACGTTTCCCAAGACATGACCCGATAACAATCCTCGAGGAGCCATGCCCATAGACTAGATTACTTCTTTGACTCCAAATCAACTCCCTTAGCTTTAGATACCTAAAATGAGATTGAGTACGAGGTTAAATACAATATATAGTAAAGAGAGCATAATTAACCATAATCTACAGCTAGCAAGGGTTGTTTAGTGGCAATAAACTACACTTATGTAGTCTAATAAGTACTTAGCCGCTGGAGAAGGACAGGAGCATGTGCTATATGTGCCTGGCCAATTTTTGGCTAAGCGCATGTCTGAGTATGTGTTTTTCTCCTAAAACTTATATAAAAGTTTTTTGCCCATGATGTCCTCCAAAACTTATTTTCATGCACGCTTCCTAATGATATATCTCCATCATCTGAAATCCTTTGAAGCTCCCCGAGGAATCGTGGTTCAGAAAAAACAACGAGGGAACGTTGTGACCGCGATCGATTTCCTCGATTCTTTTTTGAATTGCATGAATATCAAGGCAAAGTCGGCAGAAAAGTTTTTGATAGCAAAACGTGTGCCACATGTGCCCCTAGCACTTAACCACTAGAGAAGGACAAGCGCTACATGCTCTTGGCCATTTTTTGGTTAGGTGCATGTAGGACATGTGCCTAGGATGTCTTTTTTGCCTATAAATACCAAGCTCCCTCCTGCCTATTCCATAATAAAAAACACACGTGAAGCCCTGCTAAAATCATCCCAGAACCTTGAAAAACCTTACACACTCAACCTCTTTCCACTCTCAAAGCATCCAAGCATGATTCAACCTCTCTAGCCTATACACCCCGTCTTTCGAGCCTTTAAAGTAAGATTCAAGCTAACTCCATCCCACTCAAACTCCATTGAAGGCCTTCTAAGATAAAGTCAAGCCCTCCAAAAAAGCATGAAGATGTGTTGAAGATAAGGTAGAGTTTCTTTTTACATTTTGTCTTCCCTCACTCCTCTCTTCTCCCTCATGAAGCTCACTTGAGTTTTTTCTCTATTTTTATCCCCATCTTCTACTTCCATTTCTTGCTTACTTGAATAAGAGGACCTTAGGTCCATGCCTAGGGGAAGCTCCAGGGAAGCCACCGGTTGGGGGCCCTCCCTTTAGCCTACCTTATTATGGTATGGCCTTAAGGCCCCTTGCAAAATGGTGTAGCCTTGAGCCTTGTATGTTTTCATGACCCCCTTGCATATGGTTACTGTAAGCACCCTATTTTTGTCGGCTCGGCAATCTCTGACCTGACCGGACTAACATTCAAACTGGCGTAGACACATTTAAGTTCAAACTGGATTTCCAGACTTAATTCGGTCAATCAATCCCTTCACAGACCCGCTAGGTCCAATAGAAGCAAAATGACCAAAATGCCCTTAGAGTGTTGCTCGATCCAATTCTAGTTGGCACATCTTCTTAAAGATGGTAAGTCCCTATTTCAACCCCAATTCTAGCTTCCAATTCCAATCCAAGTCAATCAAACTCAATTCGGCACATCTTTCGAGAAAATTGATCCCTCAGATGATTAGTCATCCAGTCTAGCACATTTTTTGAGAAAACTTCTGAAAATGATAAGTCTTTTCAAAGCTGTCAACTGGGATGGAACCCAAGTCCTTGAGATGGTAGAACGGTTCACTTGTAGCTCTTATTACCCGGCCAATGTAGAATGTTTGTTATTTGACATGTCTTTCGAGAAAGTTGATCCCTCATACGATAAGACCATCTAACAGCTTACCAATATCAAGCAGTCTTTAGAGTGAACGCGCACCGTCAGAGTGACGAAAATACTCACAAAACAGTGCAACCGTTAGAGTGGCGAAAATACTGGCAAACAAGTTGACATTGGGAATTGCCAACAAAACCCCTATGTCACGGGATCGAACATGCCTCTTGGCCATGACACATTTACTAAAGGACGGGATACCTTTGGAAACCAACTCGTCACACACCATCAAAGTGATAGAAACACTCAAATCCCAGCTCAACACCAATGCCTACTAGTCCACTCTGGTGAAAAAGGACCAAACTAGCCCTTGGGCCCTTACAAACGCTTCTCAAGAAAGTACCTAAGTTTGACCTTCCTAATTCAGAGCAGTAAGTCCATTCTTTCAGGATTGTCCCAAAGACAATCCAACATGTTCACATGCCTTTTATTCGGTTTCAGATCAATTTTGAGACCATCTGGTCAAAATGACCATTTTGCCCCTAGGCATTCGATCACCTCTAGAACCCACATCGGCTCTGAGTATCAAACCGGTTACCTTCCAAGGATGCTTCTAATAGTATTCTCGACCTTCCAGCACCTTTTCGGATCATTCCGAGTCTATTTCGACAAGCCCGACGTAAAATGACCGTTTTGCTCCTAGTGGGCCTATTGCTTTTCCAACCACACCAGCTCTAGGTATCAAACTGGAAACCCCTTGGAACACTCTTAATTGTGTTTCCAACCTTCAAGCTTTCTCAGGGGTCACTCCGAGTCCATTATGGTGTTTCTCTTATCTAATTAACTGTTTTGCCCCTGGTAGGCCGGTTAACCTTTTCAAATATTCTGGCATTATTTCGTAAGTTTGTTACCTCTATGACACTCTTTCAGGGGTTCCTACCCATCCTCGGCCTTTCGGATCATTCCTGAACTTTCCAAAGTCACTCCTAGTGGTGCCAAGCTAAAAATTACATGGTAGTCACTAGGATAGGTGCCCAAATCCTTTGCCTTACGTCCCAAAGGTCCAAAGATACATTTCTTGTAGCCTTAAAACTTTCCTAATTGGCTGGCACCACTACTAGTGGCACCAAGCCAATAAATGGCTTGGCGCCACTTCTAGTGGTGCTAATGGAAATTTTACCTTGGCGTCACTGCAACAGGCGCCAATGTCTTTTCAATTACGTATAAATACAGACCCTCCTCCTGCGTAAAAATGGTCCACAAACTATGTCTCTTTGAAAACAGAGCTCGAAGTCCCCCCAAACCCTAATTCTCTCAACTCTTTTCAAGCCCTAGCCTCTATACACTCAAATCCCAGCCTCCATACACTCTATACACTCAAATATAAGCCTCCAAGCATCCATTGAAGATCAAGTACTACATCTTCAAAGCTCTCAAAGTTCAAGTCAAGTAAAGCAAATAAAGCAATCAAAGTAAGAAGAATACGAGGTTGGTTTTCTTTTTACTTTTATGTAATCCCCTCCTCTCTTCTACCTTCTTTTCTTGCATATATGAAACAAGGGACTCCTTGATTCATGCCTAGGAAAGACTTTTGAAGGTCACCTTGCTGGGGGCTTTCTTCTCGTTCGACCTTGGATGGTGTGAGTTTTGCCCCCTTGATTATGTGGTGAAGCCTAACCTTGTATGTTCATGATCCTATTACATTGTGGTTATCATGTTCATACATTGCATTCAAAATTGCATTCAAAGTTGTTTTTAAAACTTGCATTCAAAGTTTTCTTCTTTGAAACTTGTTTTTCAAAATCATAGTCCTAGGATGATTCTAGTCATTCCATGGTTAGGGTTGTTTTAGGAAAGTGTTATATTTAATGTGACCATTAAGGTCCAAAGTTTGGGTATAAACCCTAGATTGTTTTCATCAAAACCACAATTTGAAGATGATTCTAACTATTCCATGGTTAGGGTTGTTTTAAGAAAGTGTTACATTCAACGTGATTATTATGGTCCATATTTCAAATCTTACTTGTTGTCAAAGTCACAACCTTATAATTGTTCTAATCCTCTCATGGTTAGAATCATTTTAGAAAAGTAAGATATCCAAGAGACTTGCAAAAGTCCATATTCAAATCTCTTTCCAAATAGTTTTGCAAATGGACTACTTAAAAACTCTTTTCAAAGATCTACTTTTCAAAAATGCTTTGTTTTGAAGTCCAAGTCAAGCCCTAGAATTCATGATTAGAAAACCATAATTCCTTGCTTAAAATCATGATTTCAAAACCTCTTTTTTCACCAAATCATAGATTTTCAAATCTAATATTTTCATAACTCAACCTTTCCAATTCTATGTCTAATCAAATCTTCCAATTTAGGAAACCAAATCAAATCCTCCAATTTTGGAAACAAAATCAAATCATCTATTTTTGAAAATAAAATCCAATCTTCAACTTTAGGAAATAGAAATAAAATATTTTCTAATTTCAAACCTTTCCAAATCCTAACTTTCTAAATTTCAAACTTTCAAATCTTTCTTAATTTCAAAATTTCAAACCTTGCCTAATTTCAAACTTTCAAGTCTGTCTAAATTTCAAATCTTTCTAAATTCAAAACTTTCCAAATTCAAATCTTTTTAAAATCAATACTTTCCTAAAATGAAACTTTCATATTTTGAAACTTTTCTAATTCAAAGCTTTCCAAAATCTAATATTTTCTAAACCTTAACTTTCCAAATTCTTCCAAATCAAATATTTTCAGATCAAGTCAAATCTTTACAAGTCTTTTCTAAATCAAGTGTTTCCAAAATCAAATCAAATCCTTTCTCAATCTTTCTTAAATCCAACCTTCCTAATTCAAAATTTTCTAAAATCAAACCTTTCAAGTTTAAATCAAACCTTCTCATTTCAAGTACATGCTTCAACCCTAGGTTACCTAAGTCCTAGGATACCTAAACCCTAGTTCAACTCTAGCCCTAAAGTTAGGAAGTTTCAACTCTTTTCTAAAAACTCTTTTTTAAATCAAGATGGTTTTCAAACTTCAATTCAAGTCAAATTGATTTCAAAGCTCAGCTCAATCTTTCCAAATCAAGTCCAAGTTCTACTTCAAAGTTCAATTTCAAATCCTCAAGTTCAATTTCGAATCAAAATCAATTTTCAATTAAAGTTCAAAGTTTAATTTCCAATCTTCCAATTAAAGTTCCAAATCAAATCTTTTTAAGTCAAACTTTTCAAAGACTTCAAAGTGTTTATTTTCAATTGGACCCCGAGTCCGAACTACAACTAACCTAAAAGGATACGTAGGCAACCCTCATGGGTGCGGTCACTATCTTTTTTAAATTTTCAATTCCACAACCTTTTTCAAGTTTCAAATTTTCACTACCTCTTTCAAACTTCAAATCCTTTCTTCAAATCTATTTTCAAGATCAAATCATTTTCTTGCACTTGCATGTCATACATCGTATCAAACCATTTTTCAAATTTCTTTTCAAAGTGGATATAATTGGACATCGGATAATCGAGAATTCTAAATGAGTAAACTTATAGTGAATTGACATGTAAGTACCGCAAAGGGCGGTATAGGGTGATAGCCTAGTTCATATTCCCTATGGATGACCAACCTTCAAACCTAGAATCACTATTTTTGAAAGACCAGAAATAGAGTTTTTTTTTAAAAACAATGGGTTAAATCTTTCCATAGGTTGTCAAACAACCTGCTTTTCAAGAAACCTGCTCTTAAGGAAGTTTTTCAAAACATTTTTAAAAATCCTAAGTTTAATTTTTAGATTGTACTTAGTTTTAGATGACTTAACTCACCTTAATCAAGTTAGGAGGTGACTCCAAACTTTTTCAAAAGCCCTTATTCAAATCAATTTTCAATTCAAACCTGGTCGCACTTGTCTTTCTAGGAGGATGAGTTCTAGCAAGAGAGTACTGTATTTTTCTCGCTTGTGTGTTCCTGAGTGTGAAAAATCGAGGCACGACAGTTATTATGTTCATGTATTGCATACTTGGCTTTATTTTCATGCTTAATACCACTTTTCAAAAATCCTAACTATTTTCATTTCTATGTCTTTTCCAAACTCCATATGCAAATGTTTTTTCAAAAATAGCTCTAAGAGTTGGTTTCTTGAGACCTAGTTTAAAATCCTTAGAATTCTATTCCCGAGGAAGCCACCCTAACCTCCATTTTGCATCCTTGCACTTTCTACATTCAAATTGCATTAAAATGGTTTTCAAATCTTCTACTTCACCTTGATTTTCAAAATTTTGCTCTCTTGAGTTTTGTGGTTGGAAAGGTCACCATGGAGACTCTTTTGAGTGGTCTCCCCACTATATTGACCATAGGAACCTTATCTCACTATAGTGGTTTTCAATATCCCAAAACTGATTTTCAAAACAACTCAAAAGAGCGGATTTCAAATATCTAAATGGTTTTTCAAGAACAAGTTTCAGATTAATTTTCAATATTTTACTCTCTTAAGTTAGTGGTTGCAATGGTTCTAAAGAAATCCTCCTTAGAGTGGTTTCCAAATACCAACCATATGAACCCTAAACTTACTTGAGTGGTTTTACAAAAAATGATTTTCAAAATTTCCAACCTTCCAAAACCACATTTTCCAACTTTTCAAAACCACTAGGTCCAAATTCTACTTCAAAACTATTAGGTTCAAAACCCTAGTTCAAAACCACTCTCCAAAACCACCTTTCAAAACCATAAGTTAACTTGACCCTAGTTGTCCAACCTTAGATAATCCTAACTTAATTTAGTTAACCCTAGGTCAACCTAACCTAAGTTTGCCAACCTTAGTTGTCCAACCCTAAGTCAACCTAACCCTAGTTAGGTAACCCTAGTCAACCAAATCCTAGGTTAACCTAACCCTTGTTAGTTAACCCTAGTTGATGTAACCTTAGTTGCCTTAACCAAGGTGGGTTAAAATTCAAAGCTCCAATTTAAAGGCCATTTTCCAATGATCTTTCAATTCAAAATCACTTTCAAAATGCATGTTTTCAAAACACCTCCCTCTCTTGAGTTTTCAAAAATCATTGACTCCAAGGTCTTCCCAAATGCCTCTGTGCTCCTCTCAAAATGTTTCCAAGAGCTTTCTTGTACATGCCTTGATTAAGATGACAAGTGTCGCGCCCAGATTTTTCGCACTCGAGGAATACTCACACAAACGGAAAAAATGATGTACTCTCTCGTTAGAACTTACCCTTCTAGAACAATGAGTGTGACTAGGTTTGAATTGAAAATGCATTTGAATAAAGGGCTTTTGAAAAAGATTCGGAGTCGCCACCTAACTTGATTAAGGTGAGTTAGGTCACCTAAAAACTAAGAATAATCCGAAGACTACACTTAGGGTTTTTGGAAAACAATTTTGAAAATATCTCCTCAAGAGAGGGTTTTTAAGAAAACAGGTTGTTTGGCAACCTTTGGAAAACATTTAGCCCTTTTTGAAAAATAACTCCGTTTTTGGTCTTTGAAATCAGTGATCCTAGGTTCGGAGGTTGGTTACGTGTAGGGAAGACGCACTAAGCCATCACCCTACCCCGCCCTTTCGGTACCAATATGTCAATCTACCCTAGATTCACCTATGAGAGTCTTCAACTAACTATTGACCAATCCTATTCACTTTGAAAAACAATGTTTTAAAGGAAACTAACATGATACATGATACCCAAGTGCAAGGAAAGAGAATTGAAAAATATATTTGGAAAGAGATTGATTTGAAAATAGATTTGAAGAGATGGAATTGAAATTGGAAAGTTTGAAATTTGGAAACAGAAATTTGAAATTGAAAGTTTGAAAATAAATTGGAATTTGAGATTTGAAAAATGTGGAGACCGCGCCCATGAGGGTGGAATTGAAAGTTTGAAAAGTGATGTGACCGCACCTATGAAGGTTGCCTACGTATCCCTTTGGGGGAATCAGGTCAGTCGTAGTTCGGACAAGAGTCCGATTGAAAAGAGATTGATTTGAAAGAAAGAGATTAGATTGGAAATTGAATTGGAAGATTGAGAGATTGAACTTTAAATAGAAGATTGAAAATTGGAATTTAGAATTTTGGAATTGAAGCGATTGGATTTTGATTTGAAAAGATAGAATTTGGAAAAAAAGATATAGACTTGTTTTGGAAAGATGGAGGTTTAGGAAACCTAGACTTAGGAAAGATAGGAGACTTAGGAAAGACTTGAGATTTAGAAAGATTTGACTCGAATGTTGGACTTGGAAGATTTGGAAAGATTGGATTTTAGGAAATGTTTGAATTAGGAAAGGTCCGATTTAGGAGATTTTCGAATTAGGAAAGTTCTATTTTTGGAAAATTTCGAATTAAGAAAGTTTTGGAATTAAGAAATTTTGAATTAGGAAAGTTTCAACTTAGGAAAGTTTTGAATTTGGAATGTTTTTGAAATAGGGAAGTTTTGAAAATTGGAAAGTTTAGAAAACAAGGAAGTTTTGAAAATAAGAAAGTTTTGAGAACAAGGAGGTTTTGAAAATAAGAAAGTTTTAAGTTTAGAAAGTTTTGAAATTGGAAAGAGTTGAAGTTTTAGGAAAATTTAGAACGATTTGGGTTTAGAAAGATTTAACTTAAGAAAGTTTTAAATTTAGAAAGTTTGGAATTTTAGAAAGATTTGAAATTTAGAAAGTTTAAGATTTAGAAAGTTTTACAGTTTGAATTTTAGAAAATCTTGAAGTTAGGAAAGGTTTGAGGTTAGGAAAAGTTTGAAAGCTTAGATTTGAGAAGTTAAGATTTGAAAAGCGGATAGAATTAGGAAAGGGTGGAATTAGGAAAGATTTGAAAGTTTTGGGAAACTTAAGGTTTAGGAAAGTGGGAAATTAGGAGAGAGTTGAATTTAGAAAAGATTGAGTTTTAAAATTTAGGAAAGATTTTTATGTTCAAGTTTTGGAAACTTAAGATTTAGGAAAGTGAAAATTTAAGAAAGATTTGAGTTAGGAAAGAGATGGATTAGGAAGGGATTGGATTTGGTTTCTAAAAGAGAAAGTTTGATTTTGTTTCCAAAAACTGAGGATTGGATTTGGTTTCCTAAATGGGAAGATCTGATTTGGTTTCCTAAAGGGAAGATAGGATTTGGCAAGGATTTGGAAAGGGAGATTCTAGAAACCCTAGATTTGGAAAATTATAGTTTCGACGTAGAAAATAGGTTTTGAAAACCTGTATAGTTTGGATATAGAAAGCGAGAGATTTTGGAAACCTGGGTTCGAGGCAAAGTTTGAAAATCATGTTTTTGAAAAGAAAATTAGGGTTTCCTAATGGTTAGCTCTAGGGCTTGACTTGGGCTCTTAGGAAAGAGGATTTTTGGAAACTGCATTTTTGGAAACAAAGGTTTTCTAGAAGAAAATCCTAGAAAGGAGTTTTTGATAACGAAGATTTTAGAAGGAAAACCCTAGAGGAGAGTTTCTAGAAGGAAGATTTTAGGAAGAGAGTTTTTAGAAAGATCTTTAGGGAGTGTTTTTGGAAAGTGGATTTTGAAGAGAGCATTTTGGAAAGGAGTTGAAAAAGGAGGTTTTGAAAAATAGATTTTGGGAGGGAGTTTTTGAAAACAATTTTGGAGAGAAGAGTTTTAGGAAAGTATGTTAAAAAAGAGATTTTTAGAAAGAAAGACTTTTTGAAAAGAGAGTTTTTAGAAGGTGTAAAAACATCTCACTTTCCTAAAACAATTCTAACCATGAAAGGGCTAGAACCACTTTAGGAAAGCGGTTTCGAAAACAACAAGATTTGAAAATATGGACCGTATTGGTCACTTTAAATGTAACACTTTCCTAAAGAAACCCTAGTCATGGAAAGGCTAGAATCACCCTAGAATTGTGGTTTTGAAAACAAGTTTTTGAAAAAGAGATTTTGATGCAATTTTGAAAACAAGTTTGAGAACGATTTTGAAAACGAGTTTGAAAACGAATTTTGGAAGATGCAAGACTATGATATGCACAATGCAATTTGGGGTCGTGAACATACAAGGTTAAGGCTTCACCACATAATCAAGGGGGGCCAGACCCACGTGGTCTCTGGTTAGACTAGAAGAAGGCCCCCGACACGGTGACTCTACAATAGCCCAATCCTACACATGGACCGGGAATCCCCTTGTTTCAAGCATGCAAAGAAAGGGAGGGAAAGAGATGGAGGATTAAAATAGAGAAAACCCAAGTGGGTTAAGAGAGAGAAAAGAGAGGGGGGAAGTGCGGAAATTTAAATAGGGAGCCTACCGTATGTCTTGTTTATTTTGCGCACCTTGCTTGTCTTTGATCTTCGGTCTTCGTCTTGATCTTTGTCTTCAATCTTCAAGAGTTGTCTTCAAGCTTTAGATGACAGCTCTTCAAGTCTTTGAAGGAGGGTTGAAGGTTAGTGTATGAGTGTATGGGGGAGTGTATGAGTGTATAGGAGGTTAGGGTTTGTGTAGGGTGGCTAGGGTTTGGAAAACCTAGGGATGCTAGGGTTTAGGAGGTGCTCGAGCTCTGTATATCGAAATATAGGATTTTTAGGTTGAGTTTGCGGATCCTTTTCACGTTGGAAGCAGCTTTGTATTTCTAGAAGTTGGACAACATTGGCACCTGTTGCAGTGGCGCCAAGCCAGAACTAGTGGCACTAGCCATTTAGGAAATATTTAAGGTCGGCAAGCAACGTATCTTTGACTAGATTTGGGTGCTTGTACTAGTGACTACCATGCAATTTTTAGCCTGCCTTCACTAGGAGTGGCTCCGGAAAGTCCGGGAATGATTTGAAGGAGCCGGGAATGACCCGAAAGGCTAAAAAAGAGCAGGAACACTTAAAATAGTGTCCTGGAGGTATTTGACTTGAGAAATGAGGATAAGATGGGTCCGAAAGGTTGACTGGGCCTTTAGGGCAAAATGGTCAATCGAACTAGGAAACTGCCGGGACGGACTCGGACTGTCCCGGAAGAAGACTTGAGATTTGAAAACATTATTTAGAATATTCCCAGAGGTTGCCGACTTGATTCCCAGAGCCGGTGTGGTCAGAAGAGGTGACCGGCCCACCAGGGGAAAAACGGTCATTTGGCACTGGGTTGGCCGGAACAGACTCGGAATGATCCAGAAAGATAAGGAAAGGCTGAGAATACTACAAGAAGCATTCTCGGGAGGTTACCGGTTTGATACCCAGAGCTGGTGTGGTCGGAAAAGGAGACCGGCCCACAAGGGGCAAAACGATCATTTCGTACTGAGTTGGCCGGAACTGACTCGGAATGATCCAAAAAGGTAAAGGAAGGTTGAGAATACTATAAGAAGTAATCTCGGGAGGTTACCGGTTTGATACCCAGAGCCGGTATGGTTCCTGGGGCATTCGGATGCCTAGGGGCAAAATGGTCATCTTGACCGAAAAGTCTCGGAAAAGGTCCAAAGGGCAGTTTGGTCATTTTTCACCGACGTGGGCTAACAGACACTGGTGTTGACCTGGGTTTTGAGTGTTTCCGCCACTCTGACGGTGGTCATCGTGACACAGGGGTTTATTGGCAATTCTCTATATCGACCTATTTGTGAGTATTTCCGCTACTCTAACGGTTTTGTGAGTAGTTTCGCTACTCGGACCGTCTCAAAAAATAAACTGTCTCGAGAGAGGAATTGGAAAAGGGACTTACCGCCTTCGAAAAGACGTGCCTGGATTGGAACCGTCTCGAGGAATAAACTGTCTCGAGAGTGGGGTTGGAAAGGGGTCTTACCGTCTTCGAAAAGACGTGCCTGGGTTGGAACCGTCTCGAGGAATAAACTGTCTCGAGAGTGGGGTTGGAAAGGGGTCTTACCGTCTTTGAAAAGACGTGCCTGAATTGGAACCGTCTCGAGGAATAAACTGTCCCGAGAGAGAGAGATTGGAAAGGGGTCTTACCGTCTTCGAAAAGACATGCCTGGATTGGAACCGTCTCGAAGAATAAACTGTCTCGAGAGAGGGGGTGGAAAGGGGTCTTACCATCTTCGAAATGACGTGCCTAAATTAGAACCGTCTCGAGGAATAAACTGTCTCGAGAGAGGGGGTTGGAAAGGGGTCTTATCATCTCCAAAGAGACGCGCCTAAATTGGAACCTTCTCGAGGAATAAACTGTCTCGAGAGAGGGGGTTGGAAAGGGGTCTTATCATCTCCAAAGAGACGCGCCTAAATTGGAACCTTCTCGAGGAATAAACTGTCTCGAGAGAGGGGGTTGGAAAGGAAAGGACAATGCCCCTAAGGGCATTTTAGTCATTTTGCCTCTATTTGGGCCTGGTGGGCCCGCGAAGCGATGGACAGACGAGATTTGGACTTAGAAAATCGATTTCAATTGGAATACTCCCACAATGACTTGAAAACAAGTCTGGACGGAGTGTAGACTGCCGAGCGGTCAAAAATGAGGTGCTTATAGCTGCCCCTTTTTTTTTTGTCTTTGCTTGTCAAAGACAGAAAATGATACAAGTAAGAGTCCCATGTTGACCGCGAGGCAGTCGGAGGGACGGACATTTGGAAATCTTTCGACAACGGGGGTCGAAAATGGATAACAGGCCAAAAAGGCCTTCAAAAATGAGTTTTGGCGGGAAAAAGGGCAAAACCGCCCGAAATTTATAACTGCCGCCACTAGCAGTGGCGCCTTTGGCAGAAAATGCCTGGCGCCTCTGCTAGTGGCGCCAAGTTTGGAGTTAAAACTAGAAAATTTCTGGTTCGAACAGCAACGACATTTTGGAGAAATTCTACAAATTTGAGAGATTCTGCGTGAGACTTGACTTGAACCTTGAAGGGGCACCTCTTGAAGACCACGGGTGATTGCCGGAAGGAGACCACGTCGCCGGAAAAGTCGCCGAAAGAGAAGATTTCGCCGGAGAACTTCCAAAATGTGAGTTTTCAAATTTTGTTGATTTTAATGTGTAGAACCTCGTTTGAATCATGTGAATAGTGAAAATTGATGTTTTGATACGCTTTGAACACTTTGGTGATGTTGTTTTTGCATTTTAATGGTTGTTTGATTGAATTTGAATGATTTTTCATGATTATGCGAAGAGGGTTTTCTGCAGGAATAAGAAATTTGTTCCTACAGGCATGGGTATTGGGTTTTCTGGCTATGTTTTTGTGCAATGTGCCTTAGAAAAATGTGTTTAACAGTCGTATAAAGTTTCGTGATATTTTGAAAACTCGGTGAATTTTTTATTTTTTGAAAAATAGGAAAATACTTAGAAAATTTAGAAAAATGAGAAAACTTGAGAGATTGATGAAATTTTTAAAGTTTGAGATTTCGAAAAATATTGGAATATTTTAGAAAACATTTGAGGTGATTTTGAAAAATTTGGGGAGACTTTTGAAAACCATTGATTTATTTAAAAATAAAACAGGTGTTTTGAAAATTTTAAAAAATTGAAAAATGTGCGCTAGTGCGGTTGTTATGTGATTGTGACAATTTGAAGTGCACGTTTTGTGTTTTGTATTGTTATCATGAGTGTTGTAGGGGCCATTTTGAAACGGGATTCTGCAGAAATTTTTCAAAATTAGGGAAAGAGTTAGAAAAAAAAAATTTAGAAATAAAATATTTTTGAAGAAAAAAGACAGAAAACCCTTGAGATTTGATTTGAGATTAGAAAAATCAAGATGTGTTGAAATTTTGTTTTTGATTTACCATTTGAAATTCTTTATTTGTTTTGTTTGTGTTATTTGTTTGTTTTATTTTACTGTTACTTAAACTGTATAGATGGTATATTAACATCACTTACCTTGGCTTACCTTTCAGGATGGCAGACGCGGGTGATGACGATTCTGAGAGGAGACGCCGCTTGGGGAAGGCGGCTCGGACCAATTCTGCTAGCGGCTCTAGTCGATCTAGAGGTAGTCGACGATCTACCGGATGATCCTCATCCAGTCAGAGTGGGCAGGGGAGTAGGCTATCTGTCGACCCTTTTCCTCCGGTTAAGCAGGCTTTTGCCGAGGAGATTGATGCCGAGGAGGAGGTACCAGGCCCTGGGGATCAGGTGACCGGTTATGGGAGAGCTTCTTCCAGGCATAGGCAGATGGATGCCGACTTGGGAGATCTGCAGATATCGAACGTCCCACCACTTGGGGATCTTGCTTATCATCCCAGTGTGTACTCTCGACAGCATTTGCCTCTTCCGCGGGTACATACAGCTTTCCAAGGGGCTGTTCATCAGGTTTTTGTGACCATGCAACAGGCTGCCCCATCATACCGTGCCTTCTTGGTAGAGATTGGATTTGGCGCCTTTATGGGATTACAGGCTAACCGCCTGAACCGGCATTTGGTATTGGCACTTGTTGAGAGGTGGTTTGGGGAGACCGGGACCTTTCATATTGTCGGGTTCGAGTTAGGTGCCACTCCTTTGGATTGGGCGATCATCACAGGACTATCCTTTGTCGGTCGGTGGATCACCCTGCACCCCATCAGTAGGGACGAGGCTTGTTTGCTGTTGGACTTGCCTCATCCTGAGCGTTCTGCTTTCCCGGTCTCTTGGATTAGTCAAGATGAGCGAACTTTTGCTACTGAGCCATCGCCTGTCAGGCGGGACATCATGAGACGGCGACTTGTGTTGTATATCATCTTTAACTGCTTCTGCAACAACAACAAGTCACTCATGCTGTGCCGTTTGGTGAGTATAGTAGCCGATCTGGGAGCTTTGTCTGAGTTGGACTGGGGGTCCTTTTCTTTTGGCTGCTTTCTTCGATCGATGCGGGTTCGGACCTCTTCCTGTTGGGGCAGCATCACTAGCTTCTGGCCTTTTTTTGTTTGGTGGAGTTATGAGTACCTGCCAGTGCGTCGCCCTGCAGTTGTTGAGGATGATCTCTATCCTCGTGCTTTGAGGTGGGGTCGTGACCGGGTAGCCCAACGATCGAAAATTACTAACTTTGTGATGCTCTGGGCTAACCTAGAGCTGATTAAGGCGAGGGATGTGACCTGGCAGCCCTTCATTGGATCAGTCCATTACGAGACAGTCCAGTACCTGGTCCCGTTATCTTTGTCGAGGGCTGCCTTTCTCAGTGATAACACTTGGGAGTCCTATCTTGGAGAGCGACACTAGCGGTAGTTTCATGAGGAGTTTCGATCAGCAGGGGATCCGCCAGAGTATATGTTTGGAGCCTTGGTGGCGGGAGTGCCTATCCCTTATCAGGAGCGTCAGCCAAGTGCCGAGTTCTTGCTTCCTTCAGATACAGATTATGCTGCGCACTTTGGGGCTCATTCGGTCGGTGCCTTCACCCGGTTTGAGGTGGTGGTCGGCGGGTACGCTGTTGGCCAGGAGGTGGTTGACTTATGGCGCCGTGCTGGAGGATATGTGCCCCAGGCCGTGTTTACTACTGTGAGAGACCAGAGAGACCAGTACCAGATGGAGCGGGACCAGTACCAGGCTGAGGTAGCTTCCCTGACGGCTCGGTTATCTCAGATGGGCGGTGGGGGGGTGTGTTATTCTTTCTTTGCTTCTTCTTGCTCTGCTGTTGCTTGGTCCCTTTTGTATGCAGCTGATTTCGGTTCTATCTTCCCTGCAGGATGGCGGTGCTTCGAGTAGTTATCCCCCTCCTCCGATGCCGGGTTTTGGGGATTTTGATCCAAATGACATTGACTTCGACCTGTGATAGATGCCCTTTGTAGAGACTCTGATCCTCTTTTGCCCTTTGTCCCTGAGTTGTATTTATGTTAAACAGTTTTATTCTGATATTTTGTACAAAAATGGATATTTATGGTATTCAGATGCATGGATAGACAGATACATTTGTGATCTTTACAGCTAGGCATATGATCAGATGCATGTGATGTATGATGATGTTAGATATCTATTACATGAGTTGATGCTGATGACTTCTATTTCTACAGGGAGTTATATCCTATGTGTGCAAAGGCCGTGCTGATTTTTTTTTTACATATGCACAGGTTAGAAATATGTTAATAGAATGACACAGGGTGCTGTTAGACTTGTAGTCCTGGGAATGGTAGCTCCCTCCTCTTCGGGAGTCTAGCCTCTCTTTTGGCTCAACCCTATCTTGATTGGATGATAGCATTTTGCACCTCTCTCAACCTTTTGATCGCCTCCAACTCTCTGTCTTAGGGTTAATGTATATGGTTATTGGATTGAAACTCTCAACTCTCGGGGTTTTAGCAACAGCTAACCTGACCTTTAGCAGAACAATAAGTAGCCAGTCATTTTAATCTGAGGAGACTTTGTTTAGGACCGTAATGTAGGCTAGGTTATGGGGCTTTTAAAAACAATGGGATATATAGGCTCAAATTTGATGTTGTTTTCGATAGGGTTCTGATCCATACCATCCTTGACTACCTTTCAGTAGGATTAGCATCCTTCTTTAGTTTTGGCAGCATATCTAGCTCATTTAGATCAAGCAATCTGTTTTCAATCAGAGGGGACTTTAATAGGGTTATAATGTAGGCCATGGTTTCGGGGTTTGCAAGAAAGGGTAAAGGCTCAAACCTATTGTTTCTACTGGGTTTCCTCGTAACCTAGGATCACCTTTAAACTTCCTTCTTGCTTTTGACCATATACTTCTCAAGATGAAAATGACCCTTTTTCTGTCACCCTTTCTATAGACTTTTTGAGATAGACATGACTTTCTTCTCATATGATCTTCTCATTATGCCTTTGAAGATGACTCAATCATGATTTTGTTCAGGCATTTCCTTAAAGGTTTTTTTTTTTTTTTTTTCTCTTGCCCCTTGGCAACTCCTTTCCTTTGCTTTTTCTTTCTATTTCTTTTTTTCTTTTATGAAACGAAACAATTCTTTAACCCTTTTTTCTTAAACCTTTTTCCTTGGTAGTTCAATATACCCAGTGTGGGCGGTGATTCCTAGGTTGGGGTTTTGTTAAGAAAGGATAAGTGGCTCAACGGGTTTGGCAAGGGGTTGCTTTTGACTGTATGGGAGATGAAATGAAGGCCTCTCTTCACTTTGAATTAGATTGCTTGATCCATAGAGTTTTCAACACTACCCTAGCATGATAGAGGTGGACACCACTCCTAGAGTTCTCAACTATTGTCTACCCCAGTGTGGGGAGGACAGTCTTGGATCAGGATTGACAAAGAAAAGTTTCGCTTTTCGTGAGACACTAGGGGTTAAGCAAAGGGAATATGAGCACATTTGTTTATTTATTTAGTGATTTATTCTTTATATGTGGAGAAATGAAAGATGGCTCCTCTTCATTTTGATAAACTGGCCACACATCGCTTAGCTTCGGAGTCCTGTAAGTGTTGCCTTTAGGTGGTATCCTCACTCATCTTTATCTTCTCTCTCTGGAGAGCTGACCATTTGGTGAGCGGTTAACTCATGCTATCATCCTTTCAAGTTGGATCATTCCATAAGATAAACCATGCCCCTTGCGTAGAAAGTAGTTACTATTCCCTAAGGAAGACAAGACAACAATAATGGAATAAAAGATTGTCATTTGATTATTATTATTATTTTTACGAAAAGCATCAAGTTCTTAAGCAATAAGAAAATGTAAACATCAATTGAAAGACAGGAAATAAAAGGGATAGGAAGAAAGTGGGTGTAAACACCCCTCTCTTGTACGCTTTGTGCAAGGAACGCCTTTTTAGTACGGCTTTGGGACAATTCCCACATCTTCGATGCTCCATTCGTGACTTGGATCCTCGGCTAAGGCGAGACAGGCAAAGGCTTCTCCTAGAGCTCCACAGACATTGACACTGTTGATGTGGTTGTCAGCCTCCTTCTTGTTCTTTGCAGCGGGTTCTTCTGTAAACAGGGTGACCAGCTCACCCCCTTCCAATTTGAATGGCTCTGCCTGTTCTCTTGACTCTTCTAGTCCCCACCCCATGTCTTCATAGTTGTACTCAGTTACGAGTCAAGGGTTTTCCAGCAAGTGACTTTCAGCTGCGGCATACTTTGGGTGTAGAAATTCATCACCCCACCCATCGGCAGTTATGCTTCTGATGTGCTCTTCCTTCGGCAACATTGGCTCCCCAATGGGCCAATTAGAAGCATTAGGCACCTCATCAGGGCCATCGAGATAAATTGGGCATAGTGGGAGATCTTCCTTCCAATCACTTTCTTCATCGGCCTCCCAATTGCTCTCATAACCTTCGGCCTCGAGCCCGTTGATTTCTCCCTCGCCTTCCATCTTTACTAGTATCATATTGATGGTGTGATCCGGCAGAGGGTTAGTGGTCACATTGGGAGTGGGAGCTGGTTTTACCGGCTGCAGATCAATGGTCTTATTGTCAATCAGGTCTTGGATCTTGTGCTTGAGAGCAAAGCAGCTTTCGGTATTGTGCCCCTGGCCACTTGAATGATATTCACATGTAAGAGCAGCATTAAAGGTTGGGGGCAGAGGGCTTGGCAACGGGCGAGCAGGTACGGGCTTCAAGATGTTGTTCTTCAGAAGGCTATGGTAAGCCTCAATTTTGGTGCAGCTAAGGCGTTGAAGGTACGGATGCGTCTAGCAGGTCTATTAAAGTTGGGTCGTGCCCCAGCGGGACCATAGTTTGGGGTTGGAGCAGGCATGGCCAAGGTGGGCACGGGTAAGACTGGGGGTGATTATAACGAGGGTCAATATTGGGGTGGTTGGCTAGGCAAAATAGCGGACACTCCATTTTCCTTCCTGATCGTGCCCCTTGTAGTAGCCACCTTCTTGGCTAAGTTGGCGGTATTTTCTCCAGTCTTAGCATAGGGATCTGTAATTCTTCTCGTCTCGAGGCCATTTTCTATCATCTCTCCTTACATGATGAGCTCGGAGAAGCTTTTCCCCACGCTTGTGCAGAGCTTCTCATAGAATATACCTTAGAAAGTATTTACGAACAGTTGTACATACTCCTTCTCCTCCAGCGGGGGATTAACTTGTGCAGCGGCCTACCTCCATCCTAGAGCGTAGGCTTTGAAGCTCTCCTTCTCACCTTTACTCATCGTCATCAAGGACCATCGATCAGAAGTGAGGTCGATGTTGTGACGGTACTGGGCTTTGAATGCATTGACTAGCTCCATCCAGGTTGTGATCTTCCTTAAATCCAAACGAGCGAACCATTGCAGAGCCGACCTTGTGAGACTGTGTTGGAATAACTGCATAAGGAGCTTCGGGTCGTTGCCATGTCCACTAAGCGCTCCTGCATATAGACGAAGATGAGCAACGAGGTTACCGGTACCGTCGTACTTCTGGAAGTCAGGCATTTTAAACTTAGCAGGCCTCTGGTGGTCAGGAAAGAAACAGAGCTCATCATAAGAAGTAAACCCGTAAGCATCGTGGCCATGGAGACTTCGCAATGAATCCTCCAACCCTTGGATTTTCTGACTGAGAGGGTCTAGAGGGGCCTTCTTTGTAACGGGTGAAAGCAATATTGTCTCTTCTTCTTCAGTGTTGACCCCTTTGGCGTCTTCCTTAGTCCTCCCAGCATTGTCAGATTGAAGCATAATCCTTGGATTAGCAGGTTCAATGTCTTTGGATGAAGTCATAGATGATGATGGGACCGCAGTAGCGTCCTTCGTGGCCAGAGTTTGAATAAGTTTGAGCATCTCGTCCATCTTAGTCCTCATTTCGTTGACTTCCTCTCTAGAGACTTGAGAGGATTCTTCAGGGTTAGCAGCCATCAGTGATGCTCTTTTCCGGGTAATAATGGGATCCCTAGGTGGATGTTTCCCTTTCTTGGGAGCAATGTTGACTTAGTGCAAGGTGACTTATTGTATCTGGAAATAGAAGAGGAAGAAAGAAAAAGACAAAAACACAAGTCCCAAGTCAGTTTTTGGTTTTTAGAAAGCTTTATACAATGCATGTTCTAGGGTTCCCCTCTTTAGGAGGGAAACTAATCATGATGTATTGGCTCACTTTTGGAGATAGGGGATTTGCCCCTGTATGCAGACACCTTACCGTCAGGTAGGAACCTTCAATCATCCACACATTCATTCATAAAAGTAAATAAGTACATTAAATTTTGGGTTTGAGGTACAAAAGAATTGAAATACATTTCAATAGGGAGAGGGGGAACATTTTCCTTTGGACTTCCACCTATCTACTTTTACAAAGGGAGATCCTAAACTACTCTTGAGTCTTCGGATTCGCCTTCCTTGGTTTTGATGTCGTGGAGGTCATTGAGAGACCTTGTTAATTGGTTGCCCCTTGTCTTCTTGGCAACCCTATCTCTGTGAGCATAGAGGGATTGGAGCCCCTCTTATGGAATGAATTGAGATGCATGCAATGAGTCCTTAGGGTTACGTGGGAACCCTTAGGGTTTGGGTAGATTTAATGTAAGGGAGAGTGAACTTGGCGTCACTCTCAATGGGTTGATCATATGCATGAAAATACAGTGACTTGGGTTACTTGGAACTCTTGTCTTGACATGGAATATGGAATGCATGAACACTAGTTAACTGTGGTAACCCTGGTCAAACACTAGTTAACCCCAAGCAACTCTGGTTAATCTCGGTCAACTTTAGTCAACCTAGTCAACTCTGGTCAACCCAGTCAATCTCGGTCAATCTTGGTCAACTCTAGAACTCCCGGGATGAGGTGACTGAGTTCCAGTCACTCTCTTCAACCATACTGACTTTGGGAATCAACTTGGTAACCTCCAAGACATTGTCCAAAGTATCCCCTTCCATTTTTGGCTAGGTCCTACCGTCTAACTCTTTCCTTTTCAAACTAGAACCTCCCTGCTCCACTCCTAGTGAAGCATGACCAATGTTTAGCCTTAAGCCACTTTTAGAGACACACATCAGCTGTCAAAGGCAGTTACAAATCAACCAACCTTTTGATCAACCCCCTTTTTTAGCCCCCATTAATGAACCTGCGCTACTATTAGTAGCGCACGATTTGGCTTTGGTCATGTGCCACTAATAGTGGCGCATAACCCCCCAAAATCGATTGCAAATTGACCAGCCCCATATCTAGCCTTTTTTTAAACCCTCATTAAGTCCCCCCTGTGCCATTCTTAGTGGCGCACGACCAAGCTCAAGGTGTGCGCCACTACGAGTGGCACACCGATCCTCTATTTTTGCACTATAAATACAGACCTTTCCCCTCACTATTTTAGGTTGGGAAAATTACCTAGAAATTCTCTCTCTCTCTTCAGATAGCTCCCGAAGCCCTCTCTCTCTCTCTTTCTTGAAGCGCTGCCGACCGAGCCCTAGCCCGAAGCTCCGAAGCTTTAGCCTCCGAGTTCCATCAAAGATCTGCTCCGCTGCCCGGAAGCTCCCAAAGTCTTCCAAAGTCCAAGGCCCGAGCCTCCATCAAAGAAAGAAGAAATGAGACAAGGTAATCTCTAGTTTACCTTTCCGTACTCCCCCACTATCTCTTCTCCCTCCGTACCTACTTGGGTTATTCTCTTTTTTAAACCCCTATCTCTAAACCCCCTGTCGCGCCCAGATTATTCGCACTAGAGGAATACTTACACAAGTGGGAAAAATGTTGTACTCTCTCATTAGAACTCACCCTCCTAGAAGAATGAGTGTGACTAGGTTTAAATTGAAAAATTGGTTTGAATAAAGGGCTTTTAGAAAAAATTTGGAGTCACCACCTAACTTGATTAAGGTGAGTTAGGTTACCTAAAAACTAAGAATAATCTGAAGACTACACGTAGGGTTTTTGGAAAACGATTTGAAAATATCTCCTCAAGAGAGGGTTTTTAAGGAAAACAGGTTGTTTGGCAACCTTTGGAAAACATTTAGCCCTTTTTGAAAAATAACTCCGTTTGGTCTTTGAAATCAGTGATCTAGGCTTGGAGGTTGGTTACGTGTAGGGAAGACGCACTAAGCCATCACCCTACCCCGCCCTTTCGGTACCTACATGTCAATCTACCCTAGATTCACTTATGAGAGTCTTCAACCAACTATAGTTCAATCCTATCCACCTTGGAAAACAATGTTTAGAAAAACGTGATGCATTGTAAGCACCCCATTTTTGACCGCTCGGCTGTCTACACTCTGTCCAGACTTGTTTTCAAGTCATTGTGGGCATATTCCAAGCCAAACCAATTCTCTAGGTCCAAATCCCGTCTTTCTATCGCTTCGCGGGCCTGTCAGACCCAAATAGAAGCAAAATGCCCTTAGGGGCATTGTCCTTTCCTTTCCAATTCCAATCCCACTCTCGAGACTGTTTATTCCTCGAGACGGTTTCACTCCAGGCACGTCTCTTCGGAGACGGTAAGGCCCCTTTCCAATCCCACTCTCGAGACTGTTTATTCCTCGAGACGGTTCCAATCCAGGCACGTCTCTTCGGAGACGATAAGTCCCCTTTCCAATCCCACTCCCGAGACAGTTTATTCTTCGAGACGGTTCCAATCTAGGCATGTCTCTTCGGAGACGATAAGTCCTCTTTCCAATCCCTCTCTTGAGATAGTTTATTCCTCGAGACGGTCTGAGTAGCAAAACTACTCACAAAACCGTTAGAGTAGCGGAAATACTCACATATAGGTCGATATAGGGAATTGGCAACAAACCCCTGTGTCACGACGACCGCCGTTATAGTGGCGGAAACACTCAAAACTCAGGTCAACACCAGTGTTTGTTAACCCACTTTACTGAAAAATAACCAAACTGTCCCTTGGACCTTTTCCGAGACTTTCCAGTTAAGATGACCATTTTGCCCCTAAGCATCCGAATGCCCCGAGAACCACACTGGCTCTGGGCATCAAACCGGTAATGTCCCGAGAATACTTTTTATAGTATTCGCAACCTTCCTTTACCTTTCCGGATCATTTCGAATCAGTTCTGGCCAACCCGATGCAAAATGATCGTTTTGCCCCTGGTGGGCCGGTCTCCTTTTCCGACCACGCCGGCTTTGGGAATCAAACCATCAACCTCTGGGAACATTCTAAATAATGTTTCCAGATCCCAAGTCTTCTTCCGGGACAGTCCGAGTTTGTCTCGGCAGTTTCCCGGTCCGATTGACCGTTTTGCCCCTAAGGGCCCGATCAACCTTTCCGACACATCTTATCCTCACTTTTCCAGTCAAATGCCTCCAGGACACTATTTTAAGTGTTCCTGCTCCTTTTCGGCCTTCCGGGTAATTCCCGGCTCCTCCAAATCATTCCCGGACTTTCCGGAGTCACTCCTAGTGAAGCTAGGCTAAAAATTGCATGGTAGTTACTAGTACAGATGCCCAAATCTAGTCAAAGATACGTTGCTTGCTGACTTATAAAGTTTCCTAAGTGGCTGGCGCCACTAGTAGTGGCGTCAAGCCAAGAATTGGCCTGGCGCCACTCCTAGTGGCGCCAAGAGCAATTTTGCCCTGGCGCCACTACAACAAGCGCCAGGTTTGTCCAACCTCTATAAATACAGAGCCTCATTCAATGTGAAAAGGGTCTGCAAACCTAACCTAAAAATCGTATATTTCGATATACAGAGCTTGAGCACTCCCAAAACCCTAGCCACCTTAGGTTTTCCAAACCCTAGCCACCATACACAAACCCTAGTCTCATATACACTCCTATACATCCCCATACACTCATACACTAGCCTTCAACCATCCTTTGAAGACTTGAAGAGCTGCAATCCAAAGCTTGAAGACAACTCTTGAAGACTGAAGGTGAAGATCAAGACAAAGACCAAAGACCGAAAACTGAAGACAGCACGGCGCGCAAAATAAACAAAACATACGGTAGGCTCCCTATTTAAATTTTCGCACTTCCCCCCTCTCTCTTCTCTCACCAACCCACTTGGGTTTTCTCTATTTTAATCCCCCATCTCTTTCCCCCCCTTTCTTTGCATGCTTGAAACAAGGGGATTCTCGATCCATGTGTAGGATTGGGCTATTGGAGAGTCACCGTGTCGGGGGCTTTCTTCTAGCCTAACCAGAGACCACGTGGGTCCGGCCCCCTTGATTATATGGTGAAGCCTTAACCTTGTATGTTCACAACCCCAAATTGCATTGTGCATATCATAGTCTTGCATCTTCCAAAAATTGTTTTCAAAGTTATTTTTCAAATCGTTTTCAAACTTGTTTTCAAAATTGCATCAAAATCTCTTTTTCAAAAACTTGTTTTCAAAACCACAATTCTAGGGTGATTCTAGCCTTTCCATGGCTAGGGTTACTTAGGAAAGTGTTACATTAAAGTAACCTTTTTGGTCTATATTTTCAAATCTTATTGTTTTCCAAAGCCACTTTCTTAAACTAGTTCTAGCCCTCTTATGGCTAGAATCGCTTTAGGAAAGTGAGACGTTTTCATGCTTTCCAAAAAACTCTCTTCAAAAATCTCTTTCTAAAAATCTCTTTTTCAACATACTTTCCTAAAACTCTCCTCTCCAAAATTGTTTTCGAAAACTCCCTTCCAAAATCTATTTTCCAAAACTCCCTTTTTCAACTCCTTTCCAAAATCCTCTCCCCAAAATCTACTTTCTAAAAACGTTCCCCAAAAATCTTTCCAAAATTCTCTTCAACAATCTTCAACCAAAAACCTTCCTAGAAAAACTCTCTCCAAAAATCTTTCCAAAATCTTCCTTCTAGAAATTCTCCTCTAGGATTTTCCTTCCAAAATCTACGTTTCTAAAAACACACTTTCCAAAATTCCTCCCCAGGATTCCCTTCTAGAAAACCTTTGTTTTCAAAAGACACACTTTCCAAAAACTCTTTCCTTAGAGCCCAAGTCAAGCCTTAGAACCTACAATTAGGAAACCCTAATTTTCTTTCCAAAAACATGATTTTCAAACTTTGCCTCAAACCTAGGTTTCCAAAATCTCTTGTTTTCACGTCCAAACTATACATGTTTCCAAAACCTCTTTTCTACGTCAAAACTATAATTTTCCAAATCTAGGGTTTCTAGAATCTCCTTCTCCAAATCCTTGCCAAATCCTACCTTCCCTTTAAGAAACCGAATCAAATCTCCTCGTTTAGGAAACTAGATCCCGTCCTCCGTTTTTGGAAACAAAATCAAATTTGTTTTTTTAGAAACCAAATCCAATCCCTTCCTAATCCAAACCTTTCTTAATTCAATTCTTTCCTAAACCATAAGTTTCCTAAACTTAAGCTTTAAATCTTTCCTCAAATTTCAAAATCCAACTCTTTCTTAATTCAACTCCTTTCTAATCTTTCACTTTCCTAAACCTTAAGTTTCCAAAACTTGAACATAAAAATCTTTCCTAAATTTTAAAACTCAATTTTTAAATCTTTCCTAATTCAACCCTTTCCTAATTCTACCCTCTTTTCAAATCTTAACTTTTCAAATATAAGCTTTCAAACTTTTCCTAACCTCAAACCTTTCCTAATCTCAAGATTTTCTAAAAAACTCCAAAATTTTCAAAATCTTAAAATTTTATAAATGTCAAATCTTTCTAAAATTCTAAGCTTTCTAAATTCAAAACTTTCTTAAGTTAAGACTTTCTAAATCTAAAACTTCCTAAAATGAAACTTTCCAATTTTCAAAACTTTCCTTTTTCAAACCTTTCCAATTTTCAAAACTTTCCTAATTTAGAAACTTTCCTAATCTGAAAACCTTTCCTTTTTCGAAAACTTTCTAAACTCAAAACTTTCCAATTTCCAAACTTTTTTAAATTCAAAACTTTCCTAAACCTGAAACTTTCCTAAATTCAAAACTTCCTTAATTTGAAACTTTCCAAAAATGAAACTTTCCTAATTCGAACCTTTCCTAAATCTAATCTTTCTTAAACTCTTGAGTCTTTCCTAAGTCTCATCTTTCTTAAGTCTAGGTTTCTTAAACCTTCTCTTTTTCAAAACAAGTCCAAATCTACCTTTTCAAATTAAAGTCCATTCTTTTCCAAAATTTCAAATTCCAATCTCCTTTTCTAATCTCAAATCAAATCCAATTTTCAATTCAATCTCTTTCTTCCGATCCAATCTCTCTCTTCAAATCAATCACTTTTCAATTGGACTCCGGTCCAAACTACGACTGACCTGATTCCCCCAAAGGGATACGTAGGCAACCTTCATAGGTGCGGTCACAATACTTTTCAAACTTTCAATTCCACCCTCATGGGTGTGGTTTCCAAAATCTTTTCAAATCTAAAATTCCAATTTCAAAATTTCTATTTTCAAATTTCTACTTTCAATTTTCAAACTTTCCAATTTCAATTCCATCTCTTCAAATCTATTTTCAAATCAAATCAATCTTTTTCCAAATCTATTTTTCCATTCTCTTTCCTTGCACTTGCATATCATGCAACATGTTAGTTTCTTTTCAAACGTTATTTTTCAAAGTGGGTAGGATTGAATGTATGTTAATTAAAGACTTTCATAGGTGAATCTAGGGTAGATTGACATGTAGGTACCGAAAGGGTGGGGGTAGGGTGATAGTTTAGTGCGTATTCCCTACACGTAACCAACCTCCGAACCTAGGTCACTGATTTCAAAGACCAAAAGGAGTTATTTTTCGAAAAAAATGGCTAAATGTTTTCCAAAGGTTGCCAAACAACCCGTTTTCCTAAAAACAAACCCTCTGTTGAGGATGTTTTCCAAAATCGTTTTCCAAAAATCCTAAGTGTATTCTTCAGATTATTCTTAGTTTTTAGGTGACCTAACTCACCTTAATCAAGTTAGGTGGTGACTCCAAATCTTTTTCAAAAGCCCTTTATTCAAATCAATTTTCAATTCAAACCTAGTCGCACTCATTCTTCTAGGAGGGTGAATTCTAACGAGAGAGTATAGTATTTTTCCCACTTGTGTGAGTATTCCTCGAGTGCGAAAAATCTGGGCGCGACATTAGTATAACAGCAGGAATAAGCAGGTATAAATGAAAGTAAGAGTAGTCGCCCTTTCCTCTATGATTTTGAAAACAGTGCTCGTGTCTTAAATCCGACAGAGGTTCGGCTATGCATGGTGTCTATATGAGTATGAGGTTGAGGGTTGACTAATGCGTCCTAAAAAGGCTCGGTCCCCGGATCTTTAAACCTAGGCCCACTCCTCTGTAAGCACCCCATTTTTGACCGCTCGGCAGTCTACACTCCGTCCAGACTTGTTTTTAAGTCATTGTGGGCATATTCCTATCGAAACCAACTTTCAAAGTCCAAATCCCGTTTATCCATCGCCTCGCGGGCCCACCAAGCCCAAATAGAGGCAAAATGACCAAAATGTCCTTAGGGGCATTGTCCTTTCCTTTTCGATTCCAATTCCACTCTCGAGACAGTTTATTCCTCGAGACGGTTCCAATCCAGGCACGTCTCCTCGAAGACGATAAGTCCCTTTTCCAACCCCACTCTCGAGACAGTTTATTCCTCGAGACGGTTCCAACTCAAGCACGTCTCCTCAGAGACGATAAGTCCCCTTTCCAACCCCACTCTCGAGATAGTTTATTCCTCGAGACAGTTCCAATCCAGGCATGTCTTTTCGAAGACAGTAAGACCCCTTTCCAATCCCACTCTTGAGACAGTTTATTCCTTGAGACAGTTCCAATCTAGGCACGTCTTTTCAAAAATGGTAAGACCCCTTTCCAATCCCACTCTTGAGACAGTTTATTCCTCGAGACGGTTCCAATCTAGGCACGTCTCCTCGGAGACAATAAGTCCCCTTTCCAACCTAACTCTCAAGACAATTTATTCCTCGAGACGGTTCCAATCCAAGCACGTCTCCTCGGAGATGATAAGTTCCCTTTCCAACCCCACTCTCGAGACAGTTTATTCCTCGAGACGGTTCCAACTCAGGCTCGTCTCTTCGGAGATGATAAGTCCCCTTTCCAATCCCTCTCTCGAGGCAGTTCATTCCTCGAGACGGTCCGAGTAGCGAAACTACTCACAAAACCGTTAGAGTAGCGGAAATACTCACAAATAGGTCGATATAGGGAATTGTCAACAAACCCCTGTGTCACGACGACCGCCATTAGAGTGGCAGAAATACTCAAAACTCAGGTCAACACCAGTGTCTGTTAGCCCACTTCGGTGAAAAATGACCAAACTGCCATTTGGACCTTTTCCAAGACTTTTCGGTCAAGATGGCCATTTTGCCCTTAGGCATCCAAACGCCCCGGGAACCATGCCGGCTCTAGGAATCAAACCGGAAACCTCTGGGAACATTCTAAATAATGTTTCCAGATCCCAAGTCTTCTTCTGGGACAGTCCAAGTCTGTCCCAGTAGTTTCCCAATCTGATTGACTGTTTTGCCCCTAAAGGCCCGGTCAACCTTTCCGACCCATCTTATCCTCATCTCTCAAGTCAAATACCTCCAAGTCACTATTTTAAGTGTTCCTGCTCTTTTTCGGCCTTTCGGGTCATTCCCGACTCCTTCAAATCATTCCCGGACTTTTTGGAGTCACTCCTAGTGAAGCCAGGCTAAAAATTGCATGGTAGTCACTAGTACAGGCGTCCAAATCTAGTCAAAGATACGTTGCTTGCCAACCTTAAATATTTCCTAAATGGCTGGCGCCACTAGTAGTGGCGCCAGTGTAAATTTTGGCCTAGCGCCACTGCAACAGGCGCCAGTATTGTCCAACCTCTTTAAATACAGAGCCTCCTCTAACGTGAAAAGGGTCCGCAAACTCAGTCTAAAAATCATATAATTTGATATACAGAACTCGTGCACTCCCTAAACCCTAGCCTCCGTAGGTTCTTCCAAACCCTAGCCACCATACACAAACCCTAGCCCCATATACACTCCTATACATCCCCATACACTCATACACTAACCTTTAACCCTCCTTCGAAGACTTGAAGAGTTGTAATCTGAAGTTTGAAGCTTGAAGACAACTCTTGAAGATTGAAGATGAAGATCAAGACGAAGACCGAAGATCGAAGACAAGCAAGGTGCGCAAAATAAAGAAGACATAAGGTAGGCTTTCTATTTAAATTTCTGCACTTTTCCCCTCTCTCTTCTCTCTCCTAACCCACTTGGATTTTCTCTATTTTAATCCCCTATCTCTTTCCCCCCCTTTCTTTGCATGCTTGAAACAAGGGGATTCCCGGTCCATGTGTAGGATTGGGCTATTGGAGAGTCACCGTGTTGGGGGCTTTCTTCTAGTCTAACTAGAGACCACGTGGGTCCGGCCCCCTTGATTATGTGGGGAAGCCTTAGCCTTGTATGTTCATGACCCCAAATTGCATTGTGCATATCATAGTCTTGCATCTTCCAAAATTCGTTTTCAAACTCGTTTTCAAAATCGTTTTCAAACTTGTTTTCAAAATTGCATCAAAATCTCTTTTTCAAAAACTTGTTTTCAAAACCACAATTCTAAGATGATTCTAGCCTTTCCATGGCTAGGGTTACTTTAGGAAAGTGTTACATTAAAAGTGACTTTTATGGTCCATATTTTCAAATCTTATTGTTTTCCAAAACTATTTTCTTAAAGTGGTTCTAGCCTTCTCATGGCTAGAATCGCTTTAGGGAAGTGAGACATTTTTATACATTCTAAAAACTCTTTTTCGAAATCCCTCTTCCTAAAAATCTCTTTTTCAACATACTTTCCTAAAACTCTCCTCTCCAAAATTGTTTTCAAAAACTCCTTCCAAAATCTATTTTTCAAAGCTTCATTTTTCAACTCCTTTCCAAAAACTCTTTCACCTCAAAATTCACTTTCTAAAAACACTCCCTAAATTCACTTTCCTAAAAACTCTCTCCAACAATCTCCTTCCAAGAATCTTTCCAAAAACTCTCTTTCCAAAATCTTCCTTCTAGAAACTCCCCTCTAGGATTTCCCTTCTAAAAACCTTCGTTTCCAAAAACACGATTTCCAAAAACTCTTTCTCTTTAAAATCTCTTTCCAAAACCTCTCTCTTCAAATTCACTTTCCAAAACTCCTCCCTAGGATTTCCTTCTAGAAAACCTTCGTTTCCAAAAGCGCACTTTTCAAAAATCCTCTTTCCTTAGAGCCCAAGTCAAGGCCTAGAACCCACAATTAGGAAACCCTAATTTTCTTTCCAAAAACATGATTTTCAAACTTTGCCCCAAACCTAGGTTTTCAAAACCTTTTGTTTTTACATCCAAACTATACATGTTTCCAAAACCTCTTTTCTACTTTAAAATTCTACGTTTTCCAAATCTAGGGTTTCTAGAATCTCCCTTTCCAAATCCTTGCCAAATCGAATCTTCCCTTTAGGAAACCAAATCAAATCTTTCCGTTTAGGAGACCAAATCCCGTCCTCCATTTTTGGAAACAAAATCAAATCTTTTCTTTTAGAAGCCAAATCCAATCCCTTCCTAATCCAAACCTTTCTTAATTCAATTCCTTCCTAAACCATAAGTTTCCTAAACCTAAACTTTAAATCTTTCCTTAAGTTTCAAAATCCACATCTTTCCTAACTCGAATCCTTCCTAAACTTCCACTTTCCTAAATCTTAAGTTTCCAAAACTTGCACATAAAAATCTTTCCTAAGTTTTAAAACTCAACTTTCAAATCTTTCCTAATTTAACCCTTTCCTAATTCTACCCCTTTCCAAATCATAACTTTCCAAACCTAAGTTTCCAAACTTTTCCTAAACTCAAACATTTCCTAATCTCAAGATTTTCTAAAACTCTAAAACTTTATAAATTTTAAATCTTTCCAAATTCAAAACTTTCTACATTTGAAACTTTCTCAAGTTAAATCTTTCTAAACCTAAATCTCTCCAAATTCTAAACTTTTCAAAACTTCAACATCATTCCAAATCTAAGACTTTTCTAAACTCAAAACTTTCTTAATTCAAACATTTCCTAAATCGAAAACTTTCCTTTTTCAAAACCTTTCCAAATTCAAACTTTCCTAAGTTAAAACTTCCCTATCTTAAAACTTTCAAAATTCAAAACTTTCCAATTTCCAAACTTTCTCAAATTCCAAACTTTCCTAATTTCAAAACTTTCCAAAAATGAAACTTTCCTAATTCGAAACCTTCCTAAACTAGACCTTTCCTAATTCAAACATTTCCTAAATCCAATCTTTCCTAATTTCCTAAACCTTCCAAGTCAAGTCAAATCTTTCCTAAGTCTCTTCTTTTTCCTAATTCTAGGTCTCCCAAAACCAAGTCTTTCCAAAGTCAATCTTTCCAAAGCAAGTCCAATCTCATCAATTTCAATTTCCAATCTCCTCTTCTAATTTCAAATCAAATTCAATTTCCAATTCAATCTCTTTCTTCCAATCAAACAATCTCTTTTCAATCGGACTCTTATCCAAACTATGACTGACCTGATTCCCCTAAAGGGATACGTACGCAACCTTCATAGGTGCGGTCACAACACTTTTCAAACTTTCAATTCCACCCTCATGGGTGTGGTATCCACATTTTTCAAATCTCAAATTCCGATCTATTTTCAAAATTCCAATTTCAAAATTTCTATTTCCAAATTTTCAAACTTTCCAATTTCAATTCCATCTCTTCAAATCTACTTTCAAATCAAATCAAATCAAATCAATTTCAAATCAATCTCTTCCCAAATCTATTTTTCAATTCTCTTAAGTTGCACTTGCATATCATGCATCATGTTAGTTTCTTTTCAAGCATTATTTTTCAAAATGGATAGGATTGGCCAATAGTTAGTTGAAGACTCTCATAGGTGAATCTAGGGTAGATTGACATGTAGGTACCGAAAGGGCGGGGTAGGGTGATGGCTTAGTGCGTCTTCCCTACACGTAACCAACCTCCAAACCTATGATCACTGATTTCAAAGACCGGTTATTTTTCAAAAAGGGCTAAATGTTTTCCAAAGGTTGCCAAACAACCTGTTTTCTTAAAAACCCTCCCTTGAGGAGATATTTTCAAAATTGTTTTCCAAAAACCCTAAGTGTAGTCTTCGGATTATTCTTAGTTTTTAGGTGACCTAACTCACCTTAATCAAGTTAGGTGGCGACTCCGAATCTTTTCAAAAGCCCTTTATTCAAATCGATTTTCAATTCAAACCTAGTCGCACTCATTCTTTTAGGAGGGTGAGCTCTAACGAGAGAGTACAACGTTTTTTCTGCTTGTGTGACTATTCCTCGAGTGCGAAAAATCTAGGTGCGACATCCCCGAGGTGGTGCCATGATCGGTTGGTGATCCGAGCGGGGGAACCATCAAGAGGCCGTAGGCGAAGAAATTGACATAGCATCTTGCCCACAACCAATATACCGTTCCCCCTTTCTAACTAGAAAGGACATATCAGGGTATGCAAGTATGCAGAATGCAAGTGCAAATGCAGTGTGTGTGTGATTTTTAAACATGGAGGAAAGAGCCCAACAACTCCTATTCATCCTGTACATCACATTCATGCAAAGCAATTAATAATGTTTAAACATAAAGCGCACCTACAAAACAAAGATGCAAGTGTTAGTATGTGGATGACAAACATAATACAAGATAATATGAATAAATGCATGTTTTTTTTTTTTTTTTTTTTGAAAACAATTTTGCAAATTTAGTTTTGAAAATTTAAAGTGAATAGGATTGAACCAAGTTAATTGAAGACTCTACATGGGTAAAGGGTAAAGAGACATGACTACAGCCTAACGCTCTAAGTATCCCTAGCGGAGTCGCTAGCTGTCGCGCCCAGATTTTTCGCACTCGAGGAATACTCAGACAAGCGAAAAAAATGCTGTACTCTCTCGTTAGAACTCACCCTTCTAGAAGAATGAGTGCGACTAGGTTTGAATTGAAAATGGATTTGAATAAAGGGCTTTTGAAAAAGATTTGGAGTCGTCACCTAACTTGATTAAGGTGAGTTAGGTCACCTAAAAACTAAGAATAATTTGAAGACTACACTTAGGGTTTTTGGAAAACGATTTTGAAAATATCTCCTCAATAGAGGGTTTTTAAGAAAACAGGTTGTTTGGCAACCTTTGGAAAACATTTAGCCCTTTTTGAAAAATAACTCCGTTTTTGGTCTTTGAAATCAGTGATCCTAGGTTCGGAGGTTGGTTACGTGTAGGGAAGATGCACTAAGCCATCACCCTACCCCGCCCTTTCGGTACCTACATATCAATCTACCTTAGATTCACCTATGAGAGTCTTCAACTAACTATTGACCATTCCTATTCACTTTGAAAAATAATGTTTGAAAGGAAACTAACATGATGCGTGATACGTAAGTGCAAGGAAAGAGAATTGAAAAATATATTTGGAAAGAGATTGATTTGAAATTGATTTGATTTGAAAATAGATTTGAAGAGTTGGAATTGAAATTGAAAAGTTTGAAAATTTGGAAATAGAAATTTGAAATTGGAAGTTTGAAAATAGATTGGAATTTGAGATTTGAAAATTGTGGAGACCGCACCCATGAGGGTGGAATTGAAAGTTTAAAAAGTGTTGTGACCGCACCTATGAAGGTTGCCTACGTATCCCTTTGGGGGAATCAGGTCAGTTGTAGTTCGGACAAGAGTCAGATTGAAAAGAGATTGATTTGAAAGAAAGAGATTAAATTGGAAATTGAATTGGAAGATTGAGAGATTGAACTTTGAATAGAAGATTGAAAATTAGAATTTAGAATTTTGGAATTGAAGCGATTGGATTTTGATTTGAAAAGATAGAACTTGGAAAAAAGATATAGACTTGTTTTGGAAAGATGGAGGTTTAGGAAACCTAGACTTAGAAAAGATAGGAGACTTAGGAAAGACTTGAGATTTAGAAAGATTCAACTCGAATGTTGGAGTTGGAAGATTTGGAAAGATTGGATTTTAGGAAATGTTCGAATTAGGAAAGGTCCAATTTAGGAGAGTTTCGAATTAGGAAAGTTCTATTTTTGGAAAATTTCGAATTAAGAAAGTTTTGGAATTAGGAAAATTTTGAATTAGGAAAGTTTCAACTTAGGAAAGTTTTGAATTAGGAAAGTTTCGACTTTAGAAAAGTTTTGAATTTGGAATGTTTTTGAAATAGGGAAGTTTTGAAAATTGAAAAGTTTAGAAAACAAGGAAGTTTTGAAAATAAGAAAGTTTTGAGAACAAGGAGGTTTTGAAAATAAGGAAGTTTTGAGTTAGAAAGTTTTGAAATTGGAAAGAGTTGAAGTTTTAGGAAAGTTTAGAAAGATTTGGGTTTAGAAAGATTTAACTTAAGAAAGTTTTGAATTTAGAAAGTTTTGAATTTTAGAAAGATTTGAAATTTAGAAAGTTTAAGATTTAAAAAGTTTTAAAGTTTGAATTTTAGAAAATCTTGAGGTTAGGAAAGGTTTGAGGTTAGGAAAAGTTTGAAAGCTTAGATTTGAAAAGTTAAGATTTGAAAAAGGGGTAGAATTAAGAAAGGGTGGAATTAGGAAAGATTTGAAAGCTTAATGTTTAAAGAAAGATTTGAAAGTTTTGGGAAACTTATGGTTTAAGAAAGTGGGAAATTAGGAGAGAGTTGAATTTAGAAAAGATTGAGTTTTAAAATTTAGGAAAGATTTTTAAGTTCAAGTTTTGGAAACTTAAGATTTAGGAAAGTGAAAATTTAAGAAAGATTTGAGTTAGGAAAAAGTTGGATTAGGAAGGGATTGGATTTTGTTTCAAAAAACGGAGGATTGGATTTGGTTTCCTAAATGGGAAGATCTGATTTGGTTTCGTAAAGGGAAGATAGGATTTGGCAGGGATTTAGCAAGGGAGATTCTAGAAACCCTAGATTTGGAAAATTATAGTTTCGACATAGAAAATAGGTTTTGGAAACATGTATCGTTTGGATATAGAAAACGAGAGATTTTGGAAACCTGGGTTCGAAGCAAAGTTTGAAAATCATGTTTTTGGGAAGAAAATTAGGGTTTCCTAATGGTTAGCTCTAGGGCTTGACTTAGGCTCTAAGGAAAGAGGATTTTTGGAAAGTGCGTTTTTGGAAACGAAGGTTTTCTAGAAGAAAATCCTAGAGAGGAGTTTTTGGAAAGTGTGTTTTTGGAAACGAAGATTTTAGAAGAAAAACCCTAGAGGAGAGTTTCTAGAAGGAAGATTTTGAGAAGAGAGTTTTTAGAAAGATCTTTAGGGAGTGTTTTTGGAAAGTGGATTTTGAAGACAGCGTTTTAGAAAGGAGTTGAAAAAGGAGGTTTTAAAAAATAGATTTTGGGAGGGAGTTTTTGAAAACAATTTTGGAGAGAAGAGTTTTAGGAAAGTATGTTGAAAAAGAGATTTTTAGGAAGAAAGACTTTTTGAAAAGAGAGTTTTTAGAAGGTGTAAAAACATCTCACTTTCCTAAAGCAATTCTAACCATAAGAGGGCTAGAACCACTTTAGGAAAGCGGTTTTGAAAACAACAAGATTTGAAAATATGGACCGTATTGGTCACTTTAAATGTAGTACTTTCCTAAAGCAACCCTAGCCATGGAAAGGCTAGAATCACCCTAGAATTTTGGTTTTGAAAACAGGTTTTTGAAAAAGCGATTTTGATGCAATTTTGAAAACAAGTTTGAGAACGATTTTGAAAACAAGTTTGAAAACGAATTTTGGAAGATGCAAGACTATGATATGCACAATACAATTTGGGGTCATGAACATACAAGGTTAAGGCTTCACCACATAATTAAGGGGGCCAGACCCACGTGGTCTCTGGTTAGACTAGAAGAAGGCCCCCGACACGGTGACTCTCCAATAACCCAATCCTACACATGGACCGGGAATCCCCTTGTTTCAAGCATGCAAAGAAAGGGGGGAAAAGAGATGAGGGATTAAAATAGAGAAAACCCAAGTGGGTTAGGAGAGAGAAGAGAGAGGGGGGAAGTGCGGAAATTTAAATAGGGAGCCTACCGTATGTCTTGTTTATTTTGCGCGCCTTGCTTGTCTTCGATCTTCGGTCTTCGTCTTGATCTTCGTCTTCAATCTTCAAGAGTTGTCTTCAAGCTTTAGATGGCAGCTCTTCAAGTCTTTATAGGAAGGTTGAAGGTTAGTGTATGAGTGTATGGGGGAGTGTATAAGTGTATAGGAGGCTAGGGTTTGTGTAGGGTGGCTAGGGTTTGGAAAACCTAGGGATGCTAGGGTTTAGGAGGTGCTCGAGCTCTGTATATCGAAATATAGGATTTTTAGGTTGAGTTTGCGGATCCTTTTCACGTTGGACGCAGCTCTGTATTTATAGAGGTTGGATAACACAAGCGCCTGTTGCAGTGTCGCCAGGCCAGAATTTACACTAGCGCCACTAGTAGTGGCGCCAGCCATTAAGGAAATATTTAAGGTCGGCAAACAACGTATCTTTGACTAGATTTGGGCGCCTGTACTAGTGACTACCATGCAATTTTTAGCCTAGCTTCACTAGGAGTGGCTCCGAAAAGTCCGGGAATGATTTGAAGGAGCAGGGAGTGACCCGGAAGGCTGGAAAAGAGCAGGAACACTTAAAATAGTGTCCTGGAGGTATTTGACTTGAGAAATGAGGATAAGATGGGTCGGAAAGGTTGACCGGGCCTTTAGGGGCAAAACGGTTAATCGGACAGGGAAACTGCCGGGACGGACTCGGACTGTCCCGAAAGAAGACTTAGGATTTGGAAACATTATTTAGAATGTTCCCAGAGGTTTCCGACTTGATTCCCAGAGCCGGTGTGGTCGGAAGAGGTGATCGGCCCACCAGGGGCAAAACGGTCATTTCACACTGGGTTGGCCGGAACTGTCTCAGAATGATCCGAAAAGATAAGGAAAGGCTGAGAATACTACAAGAAGAATTATCGGGAGGTTACCGGTTTGATACCCAAAGCCGGTGTGGTCGGAAAAGGAGACCGGCCCACTAGGGGCAAAACAGTCATTTCGTACCGAGTTGGCCGGAACTGACTCGGAATGATCCAGAAAAGTAAAGGAAGGTTGAGAATACTATAAGAAGTAATCTCAGGAGGTTACTGGTTTGATACCCAGAGCCGGTGTGGTTCCCGGGGCGTTCGGATGCCTAGGGGCAAAATGGTCATCTTGACCGGAAAGTCTCGAAAAAGGTCCAAAGGGCAGCTTGGTCATTTTTCACCGACGTGGGCTAACAGACACTGGTGTTGACCTGGGTTTTGAGTGTTTCCGCCACTTTGACGGTGGTCGTCGTGACACAGAGGTTTGTTGGCAATTCCCTATATCGACCTATTTGTGAGTATTTCTGCTACTCTAACGGTTTTGTGAGTAGTTTTGCTACTTGGACCGTCTCAAGGAATAAACTATCTTGAGAGAGGGATTGGAAAGGGGATTTACCATCTTCGAAAAGACGTGCCTGGATTGGAATCGTCTCGAGGAATAAACTGTCTCGAGAGTGGGGTTGGAAAGGGGTCTTACTGTCTCCGAAAAGATGTGCCTGGATTGGAACAGTCTCGAGGAATAAACTATCTCGAGAGTGGGGTTGGAAAGGGGTCTTACCGTCTCTGAAAAGACGTGCCTGGATTGGAACCGTCTCGAGGAATAAACTGTCTCGAGAGTGGGGTTGGAAAGGGGTCTTATCGTCTTCGAAAAGACGTGCCTGGATTGGAACCATCTCGAGGAATAAATTGTCCCGAGAGAGGGATTGGAAAGGGGTCTTACGGTCTTCGAAAAGACGTGCTTGGATTGGAACCGTCTCGAGGAATAAATTGTCCCGAGAGAGGGATTGGAAAGGGGTCTTACCGTCTTCGAAAAGACGTGCCTAGATTGGAACCGTCTCGAGGAATAAACTGTCTCAAGAGAGGGGGTGGAAAAGGGTCTTACCGTCTTCGAAAAGATGTGCCTAAAGTGAACCGTTTCGAGAGAGGGGGTTGGAAAGGGGTCTTATTGTTTCCGAAGAGACGTGCCTAAATTGGAACCGTCTCGAGGAATAAACTGTCTCGAGAGAGGGGTTTGGAAAGGAAAGGACAATGCCCCTAAGGGCATTTTGGTCATTTTGCCTCTATTTGGGCCTGGTGGGCCCGCGAAGCAATGGACAAACTGGATTTAGACTTAGAAAATTGATTTCGATTGGAATACGCCCACAATGACTTGAAAACAAGTCTGGACGGAGTGTAGACTGCCGAGCGGTAAAAAATGGGGTGCTTAAAACCAGACACTTAACATTTTTCAAAAATTATTTTCAAAATACTTTCAAAAACTCACAACCCTAAGGTGTCCCTAACCCTTTCATGGTTAGGATTTTGAGGGAAAGTAATACATTAAATGAAACCTTCAAAAGTTCATAATAGGTCTCTAAACTCTAAATGTTTCCAAAAATCCTTTTCAAAAATGATTTTCAAGAGTCACATTCTTGAAGTAATCTTAGGCCTTACATGGTTAAGGTTGCTCAAGAAAAATGAGACATCAAGTAGGGTTCTACAACCCTAAAATTTTCAAAACCCTAAAAGAAGTGTCAAACTCTTTTTCTAAAATGATTTTCCAAAAATCATAACCCTGAAGGAGTCTAGTTGACCAATCTCTCAAGGATAATGAAACATTTCAAAGTACCTTTCATAAGGTATACAAAAGATGATTTCAAAAACTTTCCAAACAAGTTCACAAGAGCTTTCCTAATCCAAGCTCTCTTTCAAAAATTCCTAATCAAAATTTTTAAAACTCTCTTGAGTTGTTTCAAAACATTTC
The DNA here is from genome assembly GCA_033060915.1 of Euryodendron excelsum. NCBI lineage: Eukaryota > Viridiplantae > Streptophyta > Magnoliopsida > Ericales > Pentaphylacaceae > Euryodendron > Euryodendron excelsum. Next base: position 15,465,669 of record CM065385.1, read on the forward strand.
AAAAACTCCCTTGAGTTACTTTCAAAACACTTCAAAAATGCCTAAAGATCGAAAAGCCCAGTTTTCACATTCCTGTTTTCAAAGAAAAACAAATAAGAATTCCAAACCTTAGAAAGTCAAAATTTTCAAAAATTCAAGTTGTCAAAATGCCCAAAAGTTTTCCAACCTTTTAAATTCCAAACTCCAATGTTCCAAGTCTCTCCAATTGACTCGCGGTCAACGTGGGACCCTTACTTTATCATTTTTTGTCTTCGACAAGCCAAAAAAAAAAAAAAAGGACAACTGTAAGCACCTCATTTTTGTTCCTTGGTAATCTCTGGGCCAACCCGGCACTCTTGTAAAATGTCATAACACTATCAAAGCCTAGTCTGACTTTTCAAACTCCAATCCAGTCTATTGGTCACTTCCTGAGCTTGACGGGCCTAATTGAAGCCGAACGACCAAATTGCCCCTAGGCTTTCTAGGTAGCTTTCTGAGACCAGGTGGCCCTTGAAACCAACACCACCATAGGCAGCTTTTTAAGACCTGGAGGTCTTTAAAACCAATCACCATCATCAAAGTGACAGAAATACTCACAAACCTTAAACGGTTCACTTATGGCACCTGCTAGCCCACCAATGTAGAATGTCTGTTATGCCCTTGGGCATATCAAAAGTTTTTCAAGATTTGGCAATCTTCGAAACCAACACCAAACCATCAGAATGATGGAAGCACTTACAAACCTTTAAGCCATTGCAGTGGCGAGAACACTCACCAGGTCGACATGGGTATGCCATTAAAACCCCTAGTGTCACAGGACTGAAATTGCCCTGTGACACATTTTAAAAAAAAAAAGTAAGACCTCCAGAAACCAACTTGTTATAATCGTCAGGGTGACGGAAATACTCGTAAACCCAGGTTAACACCCGCACTTGCTAGCTCGACACTGTGAAAAATGACCAACCTGCCCCTTGACAGTCTAGCACATTCAAGATTCCAATCAAACCATTTTGCTCCAGTCGGTAAGTCCACCATTCCAAAACTGTCTCTAGATAGTCGACATGTTCAATTTGCCACTCAAGTCTATTCCAGCCTGTAAGCACCCCATTTTTGCCCACTCGGCAATCTCCAGTCTATCTGGACTGACAGTCAAACCAACACAGACACATTCAAGTCAAAACTAGTTTTCTAAACTCCGTCTAGTCAATTAATCATTTTGTGGACCCACTAGGCCTAATAGAGGTAATATGACCAAAATGTCTTTGGGGCATTACTTGGTCCTATTCCAGTTGGCAAGTCTTCCTAGAGATGGTAAGTCCCCATTTCAATCTCAAATTCAATTTTAAGTTCAATTCCAATTCACCACTATGAGTGGCACAAGAAAGTTTAATGAGGGCTTAAAAAAAGGCTAGATATGGGGCTGGTCGATTCGTAATTGATTATGGGGGTTTATGAGCCACTATTAGTAGTGCACGGCTAAAGAATGGTCATGCTTCACTTGAAGTGAAGCAGGGAGGTTCTGGTTCAAAAACGAAAGGTGCCGGACAACGGGGCCCAGGTAGAAATGGAAAGGAATACTCTGGAAGGTGTCTTAGAGGTTGCCGGTTTGATCCCTACAGCCGGTATGGTTAAAGTGAGTGACCAGATGGCAGTCACTTCATCCCGGGAGTTCTAGGGTTGACCAAGATTGATCGAGGTTGATCGGGTTGACCAGAGTTGACTAGGTTGATCGGGTTTACTAGAGTTGACTGGGGTGTTACTGGTTTGATACCCAAAGTTGGTGTGGTTTCCTAGGACATTTGGATGCCCAGGGGTAAAGTTGTCATTTTAATAGGAAAACCTCTGGGAAAGGATCGAGGTTGACTGGATGGCGCTGGACATGCTAGAGTCTCGAGGGATAGCCTTGGAAGGTAGTCTTACCATTATGAGGACTTGGTACTTTCTCGAAGAACGTACTAGGCTCGTTGGAGGCAAAATGGTCATTTTCCACTGGGACGGGCTAGCAGGCGTCTGTGTTGATTGGTCTGGATCTGGTTTGCACTTCTATCCAAGGAATTGGTACTTTCTTGGTAGACAGGCTTGAAAGGGTCTTACCGCCTTGAGGGATAAATTTTTTCGAAGGTCGTGCTAGACTGGGATGATCTTCCATTCTTAAGGGGTTTGTGCTTTCCCGAAGAATGTGCTAGACTTAGACGGTCTTCCACTCTTGAGGGGTTTGTGCCTTCTCAAAGAACGTGTCGAATTAGCGAACATTCTACATTAGTGGGCTTACAGGCACTAGAGGCGAACCCCTCTTCCATCTCGAGGACTTAGGTACTTTCTGGAGATGAGTGTGAAAGGGGCTTTACCGATCCAAGGAATAAACTTTTTCGGTGATCGTGCTATGCTGGATTGGATGGTCTTATCGTTAATAAGGGATCAACTTTCTCGAATGACAGGATAAATGGATTTGACTCTGGATTTGAGTGGACTTATCATCTTATAGAAGACGTGTCAATCTGGATTGGACTGACTAATGCAATAAGGGCATTTCAATCATTTTGCCGCTATTAGGCCCAGCGGGCCCGCGAAGCAGTTGTTTGATTGGACTAGATTTTGAAAGCTGGTTTGGGCTTGAGTGTGCTTATGCTGGTTGGAGTGTGCGTTTGGTCAGGTTGGGGATAGCAGAGTGACCAAAATAGGGTGCTAACAGCTGCCCTTCTTTTTCTGTCTTTACTTATCGGAGACAAAAACGATAAAGTAAGGGCTCTATTTGGGTTGTGAGGTGATTGAAGGGACCAGAGTTGATGAACTTGGAAGCTGGTTTTTAAGATGATTTTTGAAATGAAATTTTTGGACAAAAAGTTTGGAAAACCTTTGAAAGCGTTTTGAAATGGGGCTTTTGAAGGGAAAGCCTGGGAAACCGGACATTTGAATTGGATAGAAACTTTTTGAAGCGAAAAGTTTTAAAAATTAGAAAAAAAAAACTTTTTGAAGGATAAAGTTTTGAAAACCTAGAATTGAACTTTTTTCTTTTGCAAGGGGAGAAAGTCGAGGAAACCCCGTCAATTGATGGGAGATAAAAACTTTTGGAAGAAAAAGTTTTAAGAAACCTAGAGGATTGATTTTTAATTTAAAATTTTTGAGAAAAAGTTTGAAACCGGAATTTGATTTTTTGAGATAAACTTTTGAATGATCAAGTTTGAAGCTAGGATTTGAATTTTTTTAAGGTAGGATTTGAAATTTTTGAAGTAAACTTTTGAAGGATAAAGTTTGAAACCAGACTTAAATTTTGAGGTAAACTTTTGAAGGATAAAGTTTGAAACCAGGAATTTTTTGAGGATAAAAGTTAAAACCCAAACATTTTGAGGATAAAAGTTTACAAAACCGGGAATGGTTTTGAACAAAAACTTTTGAAGGAAAACGTTTGAAATTGGAGTTTGATTTTGGATTTTACAACTTTTGAGAAAAAGTCTAAGAAACCTAGAAAATTATTTGGAAAATGATTTTGAAGGACCTTTTTTTTTTTAATACATACCTATTACCTGTCGATGCCCTTATTGGGTCTTTTTCTTTCTATCTTGTCTTCAGGATGGCTGACAAGGGAGCAAGTGATTTATGCAGCAGGTGATGGCTGCGCTGACAGTGACGAAAGCTGCTTTTGGCCAAGGATAGGACTAGTGCTGCTGCCATTCGAGTTAATGGAGGTGACCGATACACTCGGGTGATCATACTGGGAATCCGCTGAGCCAAGTTTTATTGAGGTGGAGTGTGAGCAACTGCAGAGTTGGCTTGGAGAGGATGGAACTGTAAGGCGAGCTATTCTTTCTTGTCCTCCTTACTCTCTTGATTGAATTCCACTTTTGGCTTCCAAGAGGCCTTTGAGAAGCTAGTAACTTCTGAGTATTATTTTTGAATTCTTTGGGCTGCTGGCTAGGAAGGGGCCCATATGAGACTTCTTGGGAAGGACACCCCAAATAGGGTTGCTGGAAATGAGCTGAACTTAAAGGGTCATGGGAGGTTATTCTGTGTTTGTAATTCTTCTGTGTTGGCTTGACTGTTGAGTTTTAATTTGGGCAGGCAAGATAGGATTCTTGTTGATGTGTCACTGGAAGGATTTTCCTTCTCTGAGAGTCTTGAGCTGGTTTATGAAGGGGCGAGGTCTCCTTTGATGGGTTCGAAGTATCTAGAAAGTCAAGCATCTTCAATTGGTTCTTTGTTTAATTAGGATGGTGGGGCATTGCCCTAGTCTTCATGGCTTGGAAAGGTTTGAATCAAGATAGACTAGGAGGTTGAGAGTGGGACGTTGCCCCAGTCTTCATTGTTTGAAAAAGGTCAGATTAAGCTATTTAAAGTTTTCACAGAAAGTTAGAATGATGTGTGATATACCCATGGATGGATGTACAGATTAGACAGGAATATGAATAAATGAATGTACGAGTTTACATGAGGACTGAGGTGAATGTATGTCATATTTTTTTATGAATGCACAGGCATATACATGAATGGAGTTGAATGCACGTCATACTTTTCACGGGCTTACACAAGAAATTGAATTTATATCATACTTTTTGAGGAATGCACAGGTTTATACAGGAATGGAATTGAATGCATGTCATACTTTTTGATGACTACACATGTTTACATAAAAAAAATTGAATGCATGTCATACTTTTTGTTGAATGCACAGGTTTATACAGGAATGGAATTGAATGCATGTTATCAATGCACATGTACTATATGTATATGTGTTGTTTTCGAAGAATGCCCCAGGATTGCCCCAGAGCTCATACTTTCAAGATTCTGTTTCACTTCCTAGATTCTGCCCCTTCGATTTTATCCCATTCTTATCAGGGTGAGATACCATTTGCACCATTCTCAGGGGATTTTGACCATTTGGTTTGCCATCTGCCATCTTATCCCTACTTTATATAGGGTTGTTATTTGGGGATTTTCTGTTCTCACTTGGTTTCTTCTCTTAGATCTTCCAATTCCACTGTGGCTTGAGCGACAACTCACATGCCCTTTGCAAAGCGATAAAAAGCTTGGCCCTCAATCTGAGAAGACTTCATTTAGGACCGTAATACAGGCTGGGTTTAGGGGATTATAAGAAATGAAGAGATATTTAGGCTCAAAGATTTTCTTTAAGTGTGTTGTTTAAACCAAAATCATCTGAGTACACTTTGGGGCATGAGGTTGCCCCTGCCATCCTCCTCGTCTCTTTTTTTTTTTCCAACTACTTATCTTGGTATTATGCAGGTTTATTTAAACTAAGCAATTTTCTTCGATCAGAGAGGACTTTGATTTGGACCGTACCATAGGCTAGGTTAAGGGGTTTATGAATGAAAAGATATAATGGCTCAAACATTATCACTTGTAGGGTTTCAGAAGACCAATAATTACCTTCAGCAATTTAACTTTCATTCCCTGCTTTCTTCTTTCCTTCCTACTATTTTTGTTCTTCCAAACCATTCTCTCCTTTTTTATTGGGATTTTTCATTAAGAAATTTGTTCTCAAGTTAACTTCTAGAGATGCCAATTTTTTCATTTATACTTTTGGATGACAATATCTCCTTTTGAAAACCACCACAAACACATCATCCCCCTTACTGAGAGACACCGTTGAAACCATATCTTCTTGGAAATCACCATTTTCATCATTGCTCATTAGTTCCTACTCATAGCTTTTGCCTTAACCTAGTGTGGGAGGTAATCATTTGGTCGGTTTTATTGAGAAATGTAACCGGCTCAAGTGGGCTTTACAAAGGGAATTTTTTTTTTTTTTTTTTTTTTTGTGTATGGTAGCAAAATTGAGGGCCTCTCATCATTTTAAATTGAATTGCTTAGTCCATAAAGCCTTTGTACAAAATTTAGATAATGTTCCTAGAGATGGTGTTTCTGCTAGTAAACCCCCATATATTCTATCAAATCAACTACTCTGTGCTTACCCCAATGTGGGCATTGGTTCTTGATTTGGGGATATCTGAATAGAAATCACTTACGAGTCTAGTGAGCTGAGCAAAGGGTAGTGTTTATTTCTTTTTGGATAAATAGAACAATGGCTTCTCATCATTTTGAGGACTCGGTTGCCTATCGCTTAGCCAGGATATCACTCAAGTGTCACCTCTTCAATAAACTCCGCACTTTTTTGTTGAGTCTGTCTTCCTCCTCTCTCTCACTATCTCCTTTTCTCTCAAAGGTTTTAACCCCCGTTGAATGGGTTGCCCATGCTATCGCATCCTTCAAGCCAAGTCATTACAAAATGGGGAAGAATCCCTAAAAGCAATAATCCTCCACAAGAGTATAAGACAAAGGCGATAAACGGAAAGGTATTTCTTTCTCATTTCAAATCATGATTGCATGGCATGCAATGTTTATTTAAATAAAATATGCAAGAAATAGAAAGATAGAAAGAAAATGGACTAATTTTGTGGAAACCTCCCTTTTCTTGTGGGCCTTTTGGTGAGAACCTTTAATAGGGTTTTGGAGCTATACCAAGCTCCTTGGTGTTTTATTTGCCAGATGCATCCGGAGGAAAAATTGATAGATCTTTCATGACGTTTGGGTAACTAGGAGAATGCGTTAAAAAAAAGCGGGTCCACAAAGTGCTATTATTTCAAGTTTGCAAAGCGATATTATTTATGCTATTATTTCAAAAAAAAAAAAGGAAGGGCAAGGTATCAAAAGCAAGATAGAAATATGCAGAAAAGTGCTAATAGGCCAAAAATCATCAACAATGATCACTGGTATCAAAAGCAAACTAGAATGGTAGGCTTGAGCCCTTTCCTTTTCTTTCAACAATGAAAATCCACATCATGAACCTTCAAGTCCTTTTAGATCTGAATTAAATTTCTTAGTCTAAATGAGCTCACCGGAATACGATCTCGACAAAGAAAGCTGGGAGATGGCATAAGTAATATTTAGAAGTTTCTCAATAGAAACCAGAGACCTGGCTAAGGAAAGAGAGAGGAAGAAGAGAGAAAATAAGCACATTCCCGAGGATACGGTGAAAACCTGAGAGGGCGCCGTAGGTAAAAAAGTAGGGATGTGGCAAGATATAAAGCTGTCAACCTTGGTGAAAACTTACGAAGGCGCCTTGATGCAAACATAATACAGCTGGAACTGGTGAAAACCCTCATGGGCGCCAGTAGTAAAAATAACAACGGGGGGGGGGGGGGGGGGGGGGGGGGGGAGTGTAAGAGATAATCCAAGGCATGAGCATTCCCAGAAATCACAAGTATGAAAACTACAGTGGGGAAGTCATAAGATGTCGTGAAAAGCATTCTCCGGATTAGTTCAGTTAAGGTTAAAGGAAGCAAAGGTTCCTCTCTCAGGGCAATAAGTCAATCAAAGCATCAAACAAACAGGAGTTATTTTTTTTTCAAGCTTGCTTTTTGTACTAACTGTGTAGGAAAAGCATCTTAAATGTATGAAAGGCTACAAGTCTATAAGACAAAAAGTAAAAAATACTAAAATGAAGTCTTCTCTCTATAAATGCAGGAATCAATAAAGCTAGGAGCGAGGGGCAAAAATATATCACTCTCCATCATTATCAAAAGAGGAATCAACTAGGGAAGGATCAACTGGCTTGTCACCCGCAAGAAGAGCATTCGAAGAAGCACCAACCGTCGATGATCCAAGTCAGCCTTGCTTATAGTTTGCACATCTGGCTAGAAGCATATCCCTCTCTTGGGTAAGGAACTCCACAGTCTCCCACAACGCCTGAATATCAATAGTCTTTAGAGGAGTGAAAACGTCGGGGGCACCTCGTGACCGCTTATGTCCCCACGCAATACTCAAGGGTAGGCTACCGTGTGTCGATCTGACCACTACTAGCTGTATCTCTAAGGAAGCTATCTCAATAGCTCTCACCCTCAACCGATAGTACAACAAGTGTATCAATCTTCGATTTTGCCACTTGTGACGACGTCCCTGAACAATCATAGCTGTCAAGAAATTTGTGTACCCTATAAGAGACAAAGGAGTCTCAAAGAGTAGATCCCCAAGCCTGCTAGGACCTAACACATATCGTCGAAGCCACTAATGGTAGTTCTTAGTCCCAAGGGGCATGTCAGAAAATGGCCCGTCAGCATCCACATAAGGAAGCAAAGATCTCCATGTGTCTATGACTCTCTCTACCAATGCCCTCGGGATCGTCGCCTCAAAGACAAGGGTAAACTCTGTCGCAGATGCCATATAGGTAATGTCCTGACTCCTACCAAGCTGTCGCAAAAATCGAATCCCAAAGAAAGGGGCAATGCCCCATAGGCCTACTAAAGGCATGAAGGCCCTCTCTGGAAGGTCGAACTCTAAAGCAATACCTACCAACCAATCTTGAATACCACCTGACCGTACTCGATCTCTTGCTCCGAAAGTCGTCAGCCCATGTCGCAACAGTCTGTGGGAACCTTTTATCATCCACGATAGCTCTCTAAGATCTCACCAAAAAGTGTATATGGTCAAGCTCGGGTACCATGTATGTTGGATTAGAGGAGTAATAAATAAGTGCATGATCACCCAGAGTTGGAAAAGCGCAGTACATCCCTGAAAGTGAGCATCAACCATCTACTGAAATCTAGTAAGGCTCACCAAGGTCTCCCCCACAACCATGGGAGCATAGGAGTGCCCCTCACAAACCCTAGCGAGCAATGCACATAGTCGGCAGTCAACCAAATCATGTCCCCATGGAAACATCAAGAAGTTCAAAAGAAGCAGAGCTAGAGCAACCATGCGAGAAATAGACAAATCCTGAGAAGTATGCCAATCACTCGAATGAGCTCTTATACCCATCACAAACTCAAAACGGGAAAATAAGAACTCTACTAGAACGCAAGGAAACTAGGTTAGAAAGGTAGATGAAAGAACTGTGAGTTGGAGTCCAAGGTAGGATGAGACAATCGTGATGCAACCGTCAGGGGAGACAGGTCCTACAATGTCAACAGAATCATCTCAAAATTCGAGGAGAAAACCATACTCGTGAGGAGTGGGGGTAAGCTCGCACTCCTCGAAGCGAAAAAGAGATAAGCTAGGTTGCCAAAAAGGAATCACTACCTCCATGAACCCTAGAATAAGCTGCACTGATAGAAGTAAAGCCACCCGACCAAAGGACCGGCAAAAGATGTCCTACTCGTTTGGAGGATAGCTATCATGCTAAACTCTCAGCCTACTCAAAATCTCGTCTACCATCCTGAAAGTTAGGGTAAGAATGTCGACATATGGTAAGTATAGCTCAAAAGATAAGGAAAAAAAGTATATAATGTGAAAAAGATTTCAAATGTTAAGTCAAAATGAATTTCCTGTACATTTTGATTTTAAAAGTCAAGTTTCAAGTCAAAATGAATTTTTTATACATTTTGTCTTTAAAAAATGTCAGGTTTTGAGTCAAAATGAATTTCTTATACATTTTGGCTTTCAAAAGGTTTTCCATTTCAAGTCAAAATGAATTTTCTAAACATTTTGCCTTCAAGAAGTAAAATTTTAAGTCAAAGAAAATTTTCTATACATTTTGTCCAAGTTTCAAATCAAAATAGTTTCAAATTCAAAAGTTTATTTCAATATAAATCTCAAAAATCAAAATTTATGTCAAGCTTCTATTCCAAAGGATTTCTATTCCAATCAAGTGTCAAGGTTTCCTAAAACTTTTTTCTCCAAAAAGTTTTCTTGAAAATCAATTCCTAAAAACTCTCAAGTTTTCAATCTTCCAAAATTTTTATCAATTTTGGAGTTTCCAAATTCAAAATTCATTTTCAAATCTTCCAAAATATTTCCTTCGAAAGTTTTTATTAAAAATTCCATTTCGAAAATTCTTCCTAAAATTTTCTTCCAATAGTTTTAGGCCTCCCTGAGTTTTTCGGGACCTTCTCTACCAAAAAGGCCCCTCCCTCAAAGGTTTTTTTTTTTTTTTTTAATCTTTTCCTTTCAAAAGATTTTATTTTAAAAAATTCTCTAACTCTTTCCTTAATTTCAATAAATTTCGGTAGAGTTTCATTTCAAAATGGCCTACACAACACCCACAACACAAAGAAAAACACAAACGATACACTTACAATATCACAATCACATAATACCAACACACACAAAAGAATCTATGCACATTTTCAAGATTTTCAAAATTTTAAAGGCATGTTCTAATTTTCAAAAATTTAAAGATTTTCAAGATTATTGCAAAAGTTTTTCAAAACCACTTCAGATGTTATCTAAAATATTCTCATATTTTTCTAGGGGTTAAAGTTAGATATTTTCATTATTTTCTAATTTTTCTTATTTTTCAACCTATTATTTTACTTTTAGAAAAATAAAAAATTCACTAAGTTTTCAAAAAGTCACAAAATTGCATGGTTATTAAATACATTTTTCTAAGGCACATAGTATAAAATGTAGCCGAAAAATTCAATACCTAAGCTGTAAGAGCAAATCCCAAATTCCTGCAGAAGCCCTCTTTACATGTCCAAAACTACCCAAATTCAATCAAACAAGCGTGAAAACGTAAAAATAACTCCACTAGAGCGTTCAAAGCACATCAAAGCATCAATTTCCACTATTTACATGACTCAAACAAAGTTCTACACATCAAAATCAACGAAAAAGAAAAAACTCACCTCCTGGAGTTCTCTGGTGAAATATTATTTTCCGACAACATTTCTGGCGATGGTGACTACTTTCGGCAACCCTCCGAGGTACCCAAAAGCCACTCCTTTAATGCTCAAGCCTCTCTTGTTGCAAAACACTCAAAGAAGCTCTCAAATGTTCAAAACTTCTTTACAAACTCACAAAACTTCAAACCTTTGCTGTTTTAAGTCACAGGCATGCAGTGGCGCTAGTGTCAAAATCTGGCAGTTTTGCCCTTTCCCCACCAAAACCCAATTTCAAACGGCCCCTTGGGCCAAATATCCACTTCAAAGTTCTAGTTTACAAAAATTTTCAAATTTTGTCCTTTCGATCACCTCGCGGTCAACATAGGATTCTTACTTTATCATTTTTTGCCTTCTTCAAGTAAAGACAGAAAAAGAGGGGCAGTTGTAAGCACCCCATTTTTGCCCCCTCGACAATCTCCAGTCCGTCCAAACTCACATTCAAACCAACACAGATGCATTCAAGTCAAAACAAGTTTTTCAAACTCAATCTAGTCAATCAATCGCTTCGCGGATGTAAGCATCCCATTTTTTACCCCTCAGTAGTTTACAGTCCGTCCAAACTTGAGTTCAAGTCAATATGGACATATTCCAGAATTGTAGTCCTAATCTAGTCAACTCATCGCTTCACGGGCCCACCAGGCCCAAACAGAGGCAAAATGACCAAAATGCCCTTGTGGGCGTTGTTCGGTCCACTCCCATAGGCACGTCTTTCCGAAGATGATAAGCCCCCTTTCCAATTCTAATAGGCACATTTTTCCGAAGACAGTAAGTCCCCTTTCCAATTCCAATAGGTGCGTCTTCCCGAAGACGGTAAGTCCCCTTCCAATCCCATAGGCATGTCTTTTCGAGAATCGTAAGTCCCCTTTTCTAGTCCAATTTCAATCCCTCTCTCGAGAAAGTTGATTCCTCGAAACGGTAAGTCTATCCAATCTGGCACTTTTTTTAAAGAAAGTTTCTTCGGAATGGTAAGTCCCTTTAAACCCGCTGATCGGGACGAGACCCCAAGTCCCCGATATGGTAGAACGGTCCACCTTTGGCACCTACTAGCCCGCTAATACAGAAATGTCTGTTTCGGCATGCCTTCTAAGAAAGTTGATTCTCAGGCACTAAGTCTCTTTAGCAACTTCTCAAGATCAGGCAGTCTTGGGAATGATCGCGAACCGTCAGAATAGCAGAAGTACTCGCAAATATCACAACCGTCAGAGTAGCGAAAATACTCGCAAACAGGTCAATATAGGGAATCGCCAACAAACCCCTGTATCACAGGATCGCCGTTAGGGTGGTGGAAACACTCAAGACCCAGGTCAACACCGGTGCCTGCTAGCCCACTTTGGTGAAAAAAGACCAAACTGCCCCTAGGGCCATTTATGGCATGTTTCTCGAGAAAATACCTACGTCCTCAGAATGATAAGTCCACCCTTCGAAGATTGTCTTAAAAGCAATCTGGCATGATTAGGTGCCTTCTAGTCAGTTTCGGGCCAATTCTGAGACTTTTCGATCAAGATGACCATTTTACTCCTAGGCATCTGAATGCCCCGGGGACCACACCGGCTCTGGGTATCAAACTGGCAACCTCCTAAGAATGCTTCTTATAGTATTCTTGACCTTTCATGACCTTTCTGGATCATTCCGAGTCAATTCCGGCAAGCCCGGTGCAAAATGACCGTTTTGCCCCTAGTGGGCCGGTCGCTTTTTCCAACCACACCAGCTCTGGATATCAAACCAGTAACCTCATGGGACATTTTAAATAATGTTTCTAAATCTCGGGTCTTCTTTCGGGACATTCTGAGTTCCTCCCGATAGCTTTTCGGTTCGATTGACCGTTTTGCCCCTAATGGCCCGGTCAACCCTTCCGACACTTTCTGTTCTCATTTTTCAAGTCAAATACCCCTGGGACCCTATTCTAAGGGTTCTTGCCCTTTTTTAGCCTTTCGGGCCATTCCCGGTCCTGTAAATCCTTCCTGGACCTTCCGTAGTCACTCCTAGTAAAGTTAGGCTAAAAATTGTATGGTAGTCACTAGTACAGGTGCCCAAATCTTCTGAAGATATGTTGCTTGTCGACCTTAAAACTTTCCTAACTGGCTGGCGCCACTACTAGTGGCGCCAAGCCAATATTTGGCCTAGCGCCACTGTAACAGGCGCTAGGTCATTCCTCTTTCAATAAATATAGAATCTCGTTTAGCTTGAGAGAGGTCCGCAAACTCAGTCTAAAAACCCTATTCTTTGATATACAGAGCTCGTAGCCTCCCTAAACCTTAGCTTCTTTAGGTTCTCTAAACCCTAGCCTCCATACACAAACCCTAACCTCCTATACACTCATATACACTCACATACACTTATACACTAGCCTCCAAAGCCTCCATTGAAGACTTGAAGTGCTGCAAACTAAAGTTCTCGAAGATCAAGACAAAGACTGAAATAACCAAAGCAAAGCAAGGAAAGCAAAGCACCCAAAGCAAATCAAAATAAACAAGACACAAGGTCGGCTTTCTCTTTAAGTTTACGCATCTCCCCCTCTCTCTTCTCTCTCTGAACCCACTTGGGTTTTCTTCTATTTTAGTCCCCCATCTTCTTCCCTCCCCCCCCCCCCCCCCCCCCCCCCCCCCCCTTTTCTTTGCATGCTTGAAACAAGGGACTTCCTAGTCCATGTGTAGGATTAGGCAATTGGAGGGTCACCATGTCAGGGGCTTTCTTTTAGTCTAACCGAAGACCACGTGAGTTTGGCCCCCTTAATTATGTGGTGAAGCCTTAACCTTGTATGTTCACAACCCCAACTTGTATTGTGCATATCATGATCTTGCATTCTTCTAAACTTGTTTTCAAACTCGTTTTCAAAACTTGCATTGAATTTGTTTTCAAACTTGCATCAAAATCTTCTTTTTCAAAACTTATTTTCAAAATCACAACCCTAAGGTGATTCTAGCCTTTTCATGGCTAAGGTTGCTTTAGGAAAGTATTACATTTAAAGTGACCGATGTGGTCTATATTTTCAACTCCTTGTTGTTTTCAAAACCACTATCCTAAAGTGGTTCTAACCTTCTTATAGTTATAATCATTTTAGGAAAGTGAGATATTTTATATACTTTCTAAAAATTCTCCCCAATCTCCTTTTCAAAATTGTTTTCTAAAAACTCCCTCCAAAAATCTAATTTTCAAAACTTCTTTTTAAACTCCTTTCCAAAACACTCTCCTCGAAATTAACTTTCTAAAAACGCTCCCTAAATCTCTTTCCAAAAATCTTTCCAAAAACTCTCTTCAAAACTCACCTTCTAGAAACTCCTCTCTAGGATTTCCTTCCAAAAATCTTCTTTTCAAAAAACTCGCTTTCCAAAAACTCTTTTCTTAGAGCCTAAGTCAAACCCTAGAACCCATAATTAGGAAACCCTAATTTTCCTTCCTAAAAACATGATTTTCAATCTTTCCTTAAAACCTAGGTTTCCAAAATCTCCTTTTTTACACCAAAATCATAAGTTTCCAAAACGCTCTTTTCAACGTCAAAACTATAGTTTTCCAAATCTAAGGTTTCTAAAACTTTTCCTTCCAAATCCATGTAAAATCTTCTCTTTAGGAAACTAAATAAAATCTTCTCTTTAGGAAACCAAATCTAATATTCCTTTTCAGAAACCAAATCCAATCTCCCTTTAGGAAACTAGATACAATCCTGCATTTTTGGAAACAAAATCAAACACCTCTTTTAGAAACAAAATCTAATCCATTGTTTAGGAAATAGGAACCTCTATCCTTCCTAGTCTAAATCTTCTTAATTCAAATCCTTTCCTAATCCCACCATTTCCAAATCTTAACTTTCCAAATCTAACTTTTTAACTCTTTCTAAGCTTCCAAACTTTCTAAATTCCAAACTTTCTAAATTTCAAATCTTTCTAAATTCAAAACTTTCTTAAGTTGAAACTTTCTAAGTTCTAAACTTTCTAAACTTTCAAATCTTTCTTCAATCAAAACTTTCCTATTTTAAAATATTCCCAAATTGGAACTTTCCTGTTTTAAACTTTCCTAAAATAAAACTTTCCTAATTTGAAAACTTTCCTAAATCGAAACTTTTCTAAAATGACACTTTCCTATTTTGAAACTTTCCTAAATCGAGACTTTCCTAATTCAAACCTTTCCTAAATTCAATCCAATCTTTCTCCAATCTTCCAAGTTCAACATTCGAGTCCAATCTTTCTTAATCTTAAGTCCTTCCTAAATCCTATCATTCCTAAGTCTAGGTTTCTTAAACCTCAATCTTTCCAAAACAAGTTTAATCTTCTCAATTCTAATTTCCAATCTTCTATTCTAAGTTCAAATCAAATCCTTTTTCAAATTTATTTTCTAACGGACTCCGGTCGGAACTACGACTGACCTGATTCCTCAAAAAGGATACGTAGGCAACCCTCACGGGTGCGGTCACCACCTTTTTTAAATCTCAAATTCCACAAAATTTTTCAAGTTTCTATTTCCACAACCTTTTTCAAATCTCCAATTCCATAATCTATTTTAAGTTTCCAATTCCAAAAATCTATTTTTAAAAACTCTATTTCCAATTTCCAAAACTTTCCAATTTGAAATCTATTTTCTCAAATCAATTTCTTTTCAAATCTATTTCCAAATCTATTTTTTAACTCTCTCTTTCTATTGCATTTACTTATCATGCATCATGTCTTTTTAAATATTCTTTTTCTAAAGTGGATAGGATTGGACAGCTGTTAGTTGAAGACTCTCAAGGTAAATCTAGGGTAAATAGACATGCAGGTACCGCAAGAGCCGAGTAGGGTGATGGCTTAGTGCGTCTTCCCTACACGTAACCAACCTCCGAACCTAGGATCCCTGTTTTTGAAAGACCAAAATAGAGTTATTTTTTTCAAAAAATGCCTTAAATATTTTCCAAAGGTTGCCAAACAACCTGTTTTCTTAAAAACCATATCTTGAGGAAGTATTTTCAAAATCGTTTTAAAAACCCTAAGTGTAGTCTTCGGATTGCACTTAGTTTTTAAGTGACTTAACTCACCTTAATCAAGTTAGGTGGCGACTCCAAACTTTTTCCAAAAGCCCTTAATTCAAACCAATTTTCAATTCAAACCTAGACGCACTCATTCTTCTAGGAGGGTGAGTTCTAACGAGAGAGTACAGTATTTTTCCCGCTTGTGTGTATTCCTCGAGTGCAAAAAATCTGGGCACGACAGCGGACCCACCGGGCCTAATAGTGGCAAAATAACCAAAATGCCCTTGGGGCATTACTTGGTCTTATTCCAGTTGGCACGTCATCCTAGAGACGGTAAGTCCCCATTTCAATAACAAATTCAATTTCAAGCTGAATTCCAATTCAAATCAAATTCGGCTTGTCTTTCAAGAAAGCTAATCCCTCGAGCAGTAAGACCATGTAGTCCAGTATGTTTTCCAAGAAACTCTTTAGAACGGTATGTCCCTTCAAACCCGTTGACCAAGATGGAAGTCCTCGAGATGGTAGAACGGTCCACCTTTGGCGCCTACTAGCCTGCCAGTGAAGCATGTCTGTTATTCAGCACATCTTTCGAGAAAGTTAATTCCTCAAACTATAAGTCCACTTAGCAGCTTCTTAAGATCAGACAGTCTCTAGAATGAACACACACCGTCAGAGTGGCGGAAACACTCACAAACATTGCAACTGTTAGAGTGGCGAAAACACTCACAAACAGATCGACATTAAGAATTGCCAACAAACCCCCTTTATCATAGGACTGAACTCGCCTCTTGGCCGTGACATGTTTACCAAAGGATGAGTTACCTTTGGAAACCAACTCATCATAGACCGTCAAAGTGGCAGAAACACTCAAAACCCTGGTTAACACTAGTGCCTGCTAGCCCACTCCGGTGAAAAATGACCAAACTGCCCCTTGGGTCTTTTTTAGCACGCTTCTCAAGAAAGTACCTAAGTCCTTGAAGTGGTAAGTCCACCCTTCCAAGATCCTCTGAAAGACAATCCGGCATATTCAAGTGCCTTCCAGTCAGTTTCAGACCAATTCTAAGACTATCGAGTTAAAATGACCATTTTGCCTCTAGGCATTCGAGTGCCTTTGGGAACCACACCAACTTTGGGTGTCAAATCGGTAACCTCCCAAGGATGCTTCTAATAGTATTCATAACCTTCCAACATCATTTCGGATCATTCCGAGTCTTTCGGCAAACCCAGTGCAAAATGACCATTTTGCCCCTAGTGGGCCGGTCACTTTTTCCAACCACACTGGCTCTGGGTAGCAAATTGGCAATCCACTGAAACACTCTAGACAGTGTTTCCAACCTTCAAGTCCTCTCTTGGGACATTCCAAGTCTATTTCGGTGGTTTCCCAGTCTAGTTGGCTTCAACAATCTCGACATTGTTTTTCAAGCCCGTTATCTTCGGGACACTATTTCAAGGGTTTCTAAAAATTTTTGGCCTTTTGGACCATTCTCAGCCTCCCAGAACATTCCCAGACATTCCAGAGTCACTCCTAGTAGAGCCAAGTCAAAAATTATATGATAGTCACTAATACAGGTGCCTAAATTTTTTGCTTTGCGTATCAAGGGTCAAAAGATACATTTTTTGCCGCCTTAAAATATTTCCTAAGTGGCTGGCACCACTACAAAAATTGGCCTAGTGCCACTAGGAGTGGCGCCAGTGGAAAATTTGCCCTAGCGCCACTATAATAGACGCTAGGCAAATCTTATGTCTATAAATGCATAGCCTCCCTCTGCGTGAAAAGGGTCTGCAAACTTAGTCCAAAAACTCTGCTTTTCAAATTACGGAGCTAAAGTCTCTCTAAAACTCTAGCCTTTCTAGTCTCTTGAAACCCTAATCTACATACACTTAACCCTAACATTTATACACACTCCATACACTCATACACAAGCCTTCAAAGCCTCTATTGAAGACTTAAGTGCTGCAACTTGAAAATTCTCAAGGATCAAGTAAAGCAAAGCAAGCAAGGCAAGCAAAATAAGAAGAAAGCAAGGTAGGCTTTCTTTTTATGTTTACGTACTTCCCGTCTCTCTCTTCCTCCTCCTAACCCACTTGGGTTTTCTTCTATTTCAATCCCCTATCTTCTACACCTCACTCCCCTTCCGTGTATGTTTGAAATAAGGGATTTTCCAATTCATGTGTAGGAATGATTGTTGAAAGTCACAGTGTTGGGGGCTTTCTTCTAATCCAACCTTAAACCATGTGGATTCGGGCCCTCTTGATTATGTGGCGAAGCCTAACCTTATATGTTCACGACCCTACTTGCATTATGCATATCATAGTCATTCATTCACTCAAAATTGTTTTCAAAAGTTTTTTTCATAGTTTGCATCAAAATCCTCTTTCAAACTTGTATTCAAAATCTCTTTCTCAAAACTTGTTCTCAAAATCACAATCTTAAAGTGATTATACCCTTTCCATGGTTAGGGTTATTTTAGGGAAGTGTGATATTCAATGGGATCTTATTGGTCCATATTTCAAATCCATATTGTTTTCAAAACCACGAACTTAGAATGGTTCTAATCTCTTCATGGTTAAAATTGTTTTAGGAAAGTGAGACATTCAAAAGATCTTAAAAGTTCATATTCAAACCACTTTCCAAATTGTTTTCTAAATTCCTTCCAAAAACTTTCTTTCTAAAAGTCTCTTTAAAAGTTTGCTTTCTAGAAAGTCTTTTTAAACTCCCTTTCAAAAATCTATTTTTTAAAAACTTTCTTCAAGCTTCCTTCCTAAAAACTTTCTTCAAAAGGTTTAGTTTCCAAAAACTCCTTTTCTTGAAGTCTAAGTCAAGCCCTAGATTCCATGGTTAGGAAAACCTAATTCTCTTTCCTGAAAACATGCCTTTCTCTTTTGCTTCAAATTAATGGTTTCCAAAACTTTCTTCTGCATGAAACCCTAGTTCTCCAAAATCTCTTTTCTGCACAAAATCATAGCTTTCCAAATCCAAGATTTTCAAAACTCAACCTTTCCAATTTCATGTTAAATCCAATCTTCTGGTTTAGGAAACTAAATAAAATCTTTTTAGAAACCAAACCAAATAATCTCTTTTCGAAAATAAAATCTAACCTTCTATTTTAGGAAATAGGAATCAAATCTTTCTAAATTCAAAACTTTCCTAAGTTTAACCTTTCTAAATTTAAAACTTTTCAAATTCCAAAACTTTTCAAAATTCAAATCTTTTCAAAATCAAAACTTTCCTAAAATAAAACTTTTTTAATTTAGTACTTTCCAAAAATAAAACTTTCCTATTTTAAAACTTTCATAATTCAAAGATTTCTTAAATCTAGTCTTTTCTAAACCTAACTTTCTAAATTCATTCAAATCAAGTGATCAAGTCAAATGTTTCAAAATCAAATCAAATCTCTTTCCAAACCTTTCTTAAATTCAACTTTCTAATTGGAACCTTTCCTAATTCGAATCTTTTCTAAATCCAACTTTATAAAATCAAACCTTTCAAATCTAAATCAAAGCTTTCTAATTCAACTACATGTTCCAACCCTAGGATACCTAAACCTTAGTTCAACCATAACCCTAAGTTAGGAAGCTTCAACTCCTTTTTAAATCAAGATGATTTTCCAATTTCAAACTTCAAAATGTTTTCAAAAATCAACTCCTTCTTTCCTAAGTCAAGTCCAAGTTTTCTTTCCAAGTTCAAACCCTTTTTCAAGTCTAAGTTATATTTCAAATCAAATCTTAATTTCAAATCATTTATTCTGAGTTCAAATCAAACCCTTTTTCAAATCATACTCTTTTCAAATCAAACTTTTCAAAACCTCGAAGTGTCTATTTTCAATTGGACTCTTGTCCGAACTACGACTGACCTGATTCTCAAAAAGGATACGTAGGTAACCCTCATGAGTGCGGTCATAACCTTTTTCGAGTTTCTAATTCCATAACCCTTTTTCTAACTTCCAATTCCATGATCTATTTCAAGTTTCTAATTCTAAAATCTATTTTCACACCTCTATTTCCAATTTCTAAAACCTTACTTCCAATTTCAAATCAAGTTTTTCTTTCAATTCTATTTTCAAAAACAAAAATTTTTCTTACACTTACATATCATGGATCATATAGTTCTTTTCTAAAGTGGATTGTATTGGACATTTATTAATCAAAGATTTCAAATAAGTAAACCTAGGTACTGCAAGGGCGGGAAAGAGTGATGGCTTAGTACGTATTCCCTACACGTAACCAACCTTCGAACCTAGATCACTATTTTCAAAGACCAAAATGGAATTATTTTCAAAAGGGGCGTAAATCTTTCCAAAGGATGCCAAATAACTTATTTCCTTAAAAACCCTCTCCCAATGAAGTTTCCAAAACCATTTTTCAAAAACCCTAAGTGTCTCATCTTCAGATTGTGCTTAGTTTTAGGTGACCTAACTCACCTTAATCAAGTTAGATGGTGACTCTAAACCTTTTCCAAAAGCTGTTAATCAAATCAATCTCAAATTCAAACCTAGTTCCACTCGTCCTTCTAGAAGGATGAGTTATAACTAGAGAGCACTGTGTTTTTTCCACTTTTGCATATTTTCCTCGAGTGCGAAAAATCAAGGCGCGACCCGACCCCATCTCGGTAAGTTTCGATCGAAATAACTATTTTACCCCTGGTAACTAAGACGACATTCATCGAGATGCCCCAATGGACATCCTAATCCATTTCCAAGCATGTTTCTCGACTCAAAACACTTCTAAGTCAACTAAAGCTTCCCAGAGCATCTCGTAAATGCTCCGCTAAGGTTGTCTTTTTATCTAATTCCCTAATTAAAATGTACTATCAAATGACTTCAGAAATATATAAATCAGGAAATTCCCAAAAGTGTTTCCAAGGTATTTCCATCGATATGGTTTGATTGAAAAGATTGCTTCCCAAAGCCTTCGATTGCATGGCTCGAAGGTTGTCACTTCAAAAAACCCTTGGAGCGTCTCACAGAAGCTCGACCAAGTTTGACCATTTTTCAATTCCGTGATTAAAACTCACCATCAAACGACTTAAGAAATGCGTAAATTAGGGAATTACCTGAAGCTTGTTAGGAGGGCCTCTCATCAGTACAGTTTGATTGAAGAGATCGCTTCCTAGAGGCCATAATCATGTGGCACGAAAACTGCCATTTTCAAAATCCCTTAAACCATCTCATAGACACTTTGAAAAGCTTATTTTTATGTACGCTTCCCAAGGAATTATCTCTATCATCTGAAATCCTTTGAAGCTTCTCGAGAGCTTTCGGTTCATGAGAAATAGTGGGAGAATGCCATGAACGTGACCGATTTCTCCGAATTTTTTTTGAATTGCAAAAATATCAAGGCAAAGTTGGCATAAGACTTCTCGGCGGCAGAACGTATGCTACATGCGCCCAAAAAAAGAGCAAATTGGACAAAACTTGCCTTGTAACCCAAGTTGGGGTAGTATGGCACTCATACAATGGCACAATACTGGCACATGTGCTACATGCGCCAGAGAAAAATTTGCTTAGGCATATGTAGTAGATGCGCCAGGCCCCAACACCTTTGCTTATAAATAACAGCCCTCATGCGTATTCCATAGGCCAAAATAATGGCAAAACACTGCTAAAATTGCCCCAGAACTCTGAAAAACCCTATACATTTCACCCTCCAAGCATCCAAGCTAGATTCAACCTCTCTCTAGTCTATACACTTCATCTTCCAAGCCTTCAAAGTAAGATTCAAGCTACCTTTAGCCCACTCAAGTTCCATTGAAGGCGTTTCAAGTTTAAGCCAAGTCCATGATAGGAGCTTGAAGAGTGTTGAAGAGAATATAATGCTTTCTTTTAAGTTTTATCTTCCCTCACTCTTCTCTTTTCCCTCTTAAGGCTCACTTGAGCTATTATATATTTCACACCCTATCTTCTGCCCCCTTTCTTGCTTGCTTGAACAATAGGACCTCAAGTTCATGCCTAAGAAAAGCTTTAGGGTAGCCACCAGTTGGGGGCTCCACCTTTAGCCTACCGTATCATGGTATGGACCATAGGCCCCTTACAATATAGTGTAGCCTTTTAGCCTTGTATGATTTTATGGACCATAAGCCCCTTGCAATGTAGTGTGACCTTTCAGCCTTGCATATGGTTACTATGTTCATGTTGTTGAGTCAAGGTTGAGCCCCATGTTGATTTTGATGATAACAAAACCATGTGGTTATTATCTAATGATTTCACTTGAGTGTGCAGATTAGATTATAATCATTTGATAACAAGAAAATATTTGAGCTGATTGGTTGAGTATCCAACAAGAAGATTACTTAGGTAATCTTATTCTCGAAGAGTTTGAAGATGTTCAAGGAGTTCAACAAGTATTGAAAAGAAGGATGCAAACAACTAAAGATCTTATGGGAATTCAAGAATTTATTCACTATGAAGACCCTCGATCCTCATGGCTACATCAATCCACTAAAGCATCAATTGCATAAGAAAGGGGGAGCAAAAGCTTGTATGCTCTAAGGCATAAAGCACAAAAGAAAAGGGGAGAAAGTTTCTACTTAACACATTGGAAGATATTGAAGAACTTACATTGAAAAGCTTGTCAAGAAGGATCAAAGGTTGATGAATTATGATGAGTTGATACATTCAGTAATCTCATAGTTACAACCTCATTTAGATTATTCCTACAAGACATGGAAGCTCACCTTGAAGATTTGAAGATATTTTGCAAGTATAGAAGAAATCACAAGACTTGGAAGCTTCATTGAAAGTTATGTTGAAGTCTTGAATAGATGGAAAAAGTTATAGAAGAAATCAAGTTGATAAAGATCAAGCAAAGAAAGTGAAGAAGTTCAAATAAGCAGGAAAGATCAGTTGAAGAAAAGAGATCTCAAGTCTTGGAAGCTCTCTTGAAGATTTTGAAGAAGACTTAGATCAATGGAAGAAGTGATGTTGATTGAAGAACTCTAAATGTAATCAAAAGTGTATTGATTTCATCTTGAAGAGTTGAAGGTGTTCTTTAAGTCAACATGCCTTGAAGAAGTTTTTTCAAGCCTTAGAAACCTTAGTTGGATGATCCTTAAAAAGCTTGAAGATATTGAAGAAGATTGAAGAAGTATCGCAAAAGTTAAGGATTTTCTTAAAAAGAGTCGACCCCTCAAGCAAAAGAGTCGACTCATTCAAATAGAGGCTGAAAATATTGATGGAGATCAAAAGAGTCGACCCCTTACTCTAAAAGAGTTGACTCATTCCAACAGAGAGTTGATTGTGCAGTTTTAGACCAAAAGAGTCGACCCCTGGCACAAAAGAGTCAACTCATTTGGGCAGAACCTTGAAAAATCTACTGAAACACAAAAAGAGTCGACCCCTGCTTAAAAAGAGTCGACCCATTTAAGGTAACGACTATATTTTTGAACGTTATACTCCGCCGTTTTCGTATCAAATGGTCTCCCATCCATCTCCAACAGCTATAAGCAACTCAAGGCTATATATACAAGATCTCCAACACATATATGATGATGAAGAATAAGAAGAACATGAGAAGAACTTAAGACTAAGTGCTACAAAGTGATATTTCATCTTCTACATCTTATACACTATTTTTATTCATTTGGAGGGTTCTTTAGTGAGCTGAAAATTTATTTATCTACTCTTTGAGAGAGAGTTATTGATTGTACAACCTTGATCTATTATTGGGTTAGTTTGTAAACTTATGAGTTTGAGTGTTCTTGAGAAAAACACTTGTGAGTTTGAATGTAGCTTGGGAAAAACACTTGTAAGTTTGAAAGAAGCTTGGACAAAATCTCTTGGGTTTTGAGAGCTTGGGGAAGAGCTCTTGTAAGAGTGAGCTAGGCACTTGGAGAAAAACTAGCAACTGTGTAAGGAAAGTTTACATAGTGGAATACCTTTGAGAGGATCAAGGAAGAGAGGACGTAGGCAAGGTCTGGCCGAACCTCTATAAATCTGGTGTTCTTCATCTCTTTGCTCATATTATTTCCATGCATTACATTATATTGTTTGCTTGCTTGGTTATTAGTTTGATTGCTCACTGCTACATTGCTTAAATTGTTTTTAGTTGCATTGTTTGATAAAAATTTCATAAAACCCAATTCACCCCCCCTCTTGGGTTGCCTACTTGGGCCAACACATGTATTACATGCTTAGCTCCATTTTCATTCTCATCACCATTTTTCAAAAACCCTAACTATTTCTATTTTCAAGTCTTTCTTAAACTCTATATTCAAGTATTTTCCTAAAAATGGTTCTAAGAGTTCGTCTTTTGAAGCTTAAGGTCGAACCCTCGATTTACATGCCCAAAGAAGCCACCCTTAAGCCCCCTAACTGTCGCACCCCAATTTTTTGCACTCGAGAAAAATTAGTGAGAAAAATACAGGCTCTCTCATTAGAACCCATCCTTCTAGAAGGACGAGTGCGACTAGTTTGAATTAGAAATTTATTTGATTAAGGACTTTTGAAAAAAGTTTGGAGTCACCACCTAACTTGATTGAGGTGAGTTAGGTTATCTAAAACTAAGTGCAATCCAAAGATTAAACGTAGGGCTTTTGAAAAGAGTTTTAAAAATTTTCTCGAGAGAAGGTTTTTACGAAAATAGGTTGTTTGGCAACCTATAGAAATATTTAAGCCCTTTTTGAAAAATAACTCCATTTTGGTATTTGAAAACAATGATTCTAGGTTCAAAGGTTGGTTACCTGTAGGGAAGATATTCTAAAATCATCACCCTACCCCGCCCTTTTAGTACCTATATGTTTATCCACCCTACGTTCACTCATTTATAATCTTTGATTAGTAATTGTCCAATTATATCCACTTTGAAAAGAATTTTGAAAAGAAGTTTGACATGATGCATGACATGAAAGTGCAAGAAAACGAATTTGATTTTGAAAATAGATTTGAAAGCAAGATTTGATTTTGAAAGTAGATTTGAAAAGACTTGATTTGAAATTTGAAGGAAGGTTTTAGAAATTGGAATAGGAGATTTGAAAATATATTTTAGAATTAAAAACTTGAAATAGATTATGGAATTGGAACTTTGAAAAAGATTGTGACCGCACCCATGAGGGGTGCCTACATATCCCTTTGTTGGAAATCAAGTTAGTCGTAGTTCAGACAAGAGTCCGATTGAAAATAGACACTTTTAAATCTTTAAAAGTTTGATTTGAAAATAGTTTGATCTGAAAAAGAGTTTGATTTGAACTTGGAATAAAAGGTTTGAAATTGAACATAGACTTAGAATTGGACTTGAAAAAGGGTTTGGACTTTGAAAGAAAAACTTGGACTTGATTTAGGAAAGAGGAGTTGAGTTTTGAAAACATTTTGACTTAGATTGGAGTTGAAAAACTACCTTGGTTTAGAAAGGAGTTGTAGAAAAGAGTTGAAGCTTCCTAACTTAGGATTAGGGTTGAACTAAGATTTAGGCATCCTAGGATTTAGGTAACCTAAGATTAGAGCATGTAATTGAATTAGAAAAGATTTGATTTAACCTTGGAACATTGGATTAAAGAAAGTTTGATCTTAGAAAACTTAGAGTTAGAAAAAATGAGATTTAAGAAACATTTGAAAATGATTTGATTTAGAAAGATTTGACTTGATTATTTGATTTGAATGAATTTAGAAAATCAGATTTAGGAAAGATTAGATTTTAGAAATGTTTAAATTTAGAAAAGTTTCAAAATAGAAAAGTTGTTTTTGTAAAGTTTTCTAACTGGAAAAGTTTCTTTTGAGGAAAGTTTTGATTTTAGAAAGATTTGAACTTAGGAAAATTTCAAATTTAGGAAATGTTTAAATGTAAGAAAGATTTGATTCTTATTTCCTAGATTTTATTTTCAAAAATAGATGATTTGATTCACTTTCTAAAATTGGAATATTGGATCTAATTTTCTAAATTGGAAGATTGGTTTCGACATGGAATTGGAAAGGTTTGATTTTGGAAATTTAGGATTTGGTGTAGAAAAAGAGATTTTGGAAATCTGGGATTTGATGTAGAAGATAGCTTTAGAAACCTATGATTTGATGCAAAATAAAAAGTAATGTTTTTAGAAAAGAGAACTAGAGTTTCCTAATCATGGAATCTAGGGCTTGAAGGCATTTTTGAAAAGTAGACCTTTTGAAGAGAGTTTCTAAGAGGAAAACTTAAAGAGAGTTTTTAGAAAGTAGATTTTTGAAGAGAGCTTTTGAAAAAGAGTTTGAATATGGACTTTTTGAAAACCTTTTGAAAATCTCACTTTCCTAAAGTGATACTAACCATAAAAAGATTAAAACCATTCTAGGGATGTGGTTTTAAAACAATAAGGATTTAAAATATGGACCAATATGATCACATTGAATATCCCCCTTTCCTAAAATAACCCTAACCATGGAATGGCTAGAATCATCTTACGATTGTAGTTTTGATGAAAACAATTTAGGGTTTATACCTAAAATATGGACCTTAATAGTCACAATGAATATAACATTTTCCTACAACAACCCTGTAAGCACCCCATTTTTGACCGCTCGACAGTCTACACTCCGTCCAGACTTGTTTTCAAGTCATTATGGACATATTCCAATCGAAACCAATCCTCTAGTCCAAATTCCGTCTTTCCATTGCTTCGCGGGCCTGTCAGGCCCAAATAGAGGCAAAATGACCAAAATGCCCTTAGGGGCATTGTCCTTTCTTATTCCAATTCCAATCCCTCTCTCGAGACAGTTTATTCCTCGAGACGGTCCGAGTAGCGAAACTACTCACAAAACCATTAGAGTAGCGGAAGTACTCACCAAACCGTTAGAATAGCGGAAATAATCACACCGTTAGAGTGGCGGAAACACTCGAAACCCAGGCACGTCTCTTTGGAGACGGTAAGACCCCTTTCTAATCCCTCCCTCGAGACAGTTTATTTCTCGAGACGGTTCCAATCCAAGCACATCTCATCAAAGACGATAAGACCCCTTTCCAATCCCTCTCTCGAGACAGTTTATTCCTCGAGACGGTCCGAGTAGCAAAACTATTCATAAAACCGTTAGAGTAGCGGAAGTACTCACAGAACCGTTAGAGTAGCGGAAATACTCAACCGTTAGAGTAGCGGAAATACTCACAGAACCGTTAGAGTAGCGAAAATACTCACAGAACCGTTAGAGTAGCGGAAGTACTCACAGAACCGTTAGAGTAGCAGAAGTACTCACAGAACCGTTAGAGTAGCGGAAGTACTCACAAAACCGTTAGAGTAGCAGAAATACTCACACCGTGAGAGTGGCGGAAACACTCAAAACCCAGGTCAACACCAGTGTCTATTAGCTCACTTCGGTGAAAAATGACCAGACTACCCTTAGGACCATTTTCGAGACTTTTCGGTCAAGATGACCATTTTGCCCCTAGGCATCCGAATGCCCCAGGAACCACACCGGCTCTGGGTATCAAACCGGTAACCTCCCGAGAATACTTTTTATAGTATTCTCAATCTTCCTTTACTTTTTCGGATCATTCCGAGTTAGTTCCGGCCAACCCGGTACAAAATGACCGTTTTGCCCCTAGAGGGCCGGTCTCCTTCTTCCACCATACCGGCTGTGAGTATCAAACCGGTAATGACCCGAGAATATGTTTTATAGCATTCTCAACCTTCCTTTACCTTTCCGGATCATTCCGAGTCAGTTCCGGCCAACCCGGTAAAAATGACCGTTTTGCCCCTGGAGGGCCGGTCTCCTTCTTCAACCACACCGGCTCTGGGTATCAAACCGGTAATGTCCCGAGAACACTTTTTATAGTATTCTCAACCTTCCTTTACCTTTCCGAATCATTCCGAGTCAGTTCTGGCAAACCCGGTACAAAATGACCATTTTGCCCCTGGTGGGCCGGTTTCCTTTTCTGACCACGCCGGCTCTGGGTATCAAACCGGCAAACTCTGGGAACGTTCTAAATAATGTTTCCAGAACCCAAGTCTTCTTCCGGGATAGTTTGAGTCTGTCCCGGCAGTTTTTCGGGCCGGTTGACCGTTTTGCCCCTAAAGGCTCGGTCAACCTTTCTGACACATCTTATCCTCACTTTTCAAGTCAAATACCTCCAGGACACTATTTTAAGTATTCCTGCTCCTTTCCGGCCTTCCGGGTCACTCCCGGCTCCTTCAAATCATTCCCGGACTTTCCGGAGTCACTCCTAGTGAAGCCAGGCTAAAGTTTACATGGTAGTCACTAGTACAGGCGCCCAAATCTAGTCAAAGATATGTTGCTTGCTGACCTTAATTGTTTCCTAAATGGCTGGCGCCACTAGTAGTGGCGCCAAGCCAAAAAATGTCCTGGCGCCACTCCTAGTGGCGCCAGTGTATAATTTGGCCTGGCGCCACTGCAACAGGTGCCAAGTTTGTCTTTCCTCTATAAATACAGAGCCTCGTTCAACGTAAAAAGGGTCTGCAAACTTAACCTAGAAATCACACAATTCGATATACAGAGCTCGAGCACCTCCAAAAACCCTAGTTTCCTTAGGTTTTCCAAACCCTAGCCTCCTATACACTCATATACTCCTCCATACACTCATACACTTGCCTTCAACCATTCTTTGAAGACTTGAAGAGCTGCCATCTAAAGCTTGAAGACAATCCTTGAAGGTTGAAGAAGAAGACCGAAGACCGAAGACTGCACGGTGCGCAAAATAAACAAGATACAATGTAGGCTCCCTCTTTAATTTTCCGTACTTCCCCCCTCTCTTCTCTCTCCAACCCACTTGGGTTTTCTCTATTTTAATCCCCCATCTCTTTCCCCCCCTTTCTTTGCATGCTTGAAACAAGGGGACTCCCGGTCCATGTGTAGGATTAGACTATTGGAGGGTCACCGTGTCGGGGGCTTTCTTCTAGTCTAACCAAAGACCACGTGGGTCCGGCCCCCTTGATTATGTGGTGAAGCCTTAGCCTTATATGTTTACGACCCCCAAATTGCATTGTGCATATCACAGTCTTGCATCTTCCAAAAACCATTTTCAAAGTTGTTTTTCAAAACGTTTTTAAACTTGTTTTCAAAATTGCATCCAAATCTCTTTTCAAAAACTTGTTTTCAAAACTACAATTCTAGGGTGATTCTAGACTTTCCATGGCTAGGGTTGCTTTAGGAAAGTGTTATATTAAAAGTGGCCTTTTGGTCTATATTTTCAAAACCACTTTCTTAAAGTGATTCTAGTCCTCTTATGGCTAGAATTGTTTTAGGAAAGTGAGATGTTTTTTTTTACACCTTCTAAACTCTCTCTTTTCAAAAATCTCTTCCTAAAAATCTCTTTTTCAATATACTTTCCTAAAACTCTCCTTTTTCAAGATTGTTTTCAAAAACTCCCTTCCAAAATCTATTTTTCAAAACTTCCTTTTTCTACTCCTTTCCAAAAACTCTTTCTCCCCAAAATTCGCTTTCTAAAAACACTTCCTAAATTTACTTTCCTAAAAAACTCTCTTCAACAATCTCCTTCCAAAAATCTTTCTAAAAAGACTCTCTTTTCCAAAATTTTCCTTCTAGAAACTCCCCTCTAGGATCTTCCTTCCAAAGTCTACGTTTCCAAAAACACACTTTCCAAAACTCCTTCTCTTTAAGATCTTTTTCCAAAAACTCTCTTTCCAAATTCACTTTCCAAAAACTCCTCCCTAGGATTTCCTTCCAAAAACTCGTTTCCAAAAGCGTATTTTCCAAAAATCACTTTCCTTAGAGTCCAAGTCAAGTCCTAGAGCTAACCATTAGGAAACCCTAATTTTCTTTCCAAAAACATGATTTTCAAACTTTGCCCCAAACCTAGGTTTCCAAAATCTCTGGTTTTCACATCCAAATTATTCATGTTTCCAAAACCTCTTTTCTACGTCAAAACTATAATTTTCCAAACCTAGGGTTTCTAGAATCCCCCTTTCCAAATCCTTGTCAAATCCTATCTTCCCTTTAGGAAACCAAATCCAATCCTCCGTTTTTGGAAACAAAATCAAATCTTTTCTTTTAGAAACTAAATCCAATCCCCTCCTAATCCCAAGCCTTTCCTAATTCAAATCCTTCCTAAACTTTCACTTTCCTAAATCTTAAGTTTCCAAAACTTGAACATAAAAATCTTTTCTAAACTTTAAAACTCAACTTTCAAATCTTTCCTAATTCAACCATTTCCTAATTTAACCCCCCTTTCCAAATCTTAACTCTCCAAATTCAAGTTTTCAAACTTTTCCTAAACTCAAACCTTTCCTAATTTCAAGATTTTCTAAAACCCTAAAACTTTCTAAATCTTAAACTTTCTAAATCTCAAATCTTTCTAAATTCAAAACTTTCTTGATTCAAGACTTTCTTAAGTTGAAACTTTCTTAATTCAAAACATTTCTAAATTCAACACTTTCTTATTTCTAAACCTTTCATGAAACCAAACTTTCCGATTTTCAAAACTTTCCTAATTTGGGAACTTTCCTAATCTGAAAACCTTTCCTTTTTCGAAAACTTTCTAAACTCGAAACTTTGTAATTTCAAAACTTTCCTGAAACCTAAAACTTTCCTAAATTCAAAACTTTCTTAATTCAAAACTTTCCTAAAGTTGAAACATTCCAAATTCAAAGCTTTCTTAAGTTGAAACTTTCCTAATTTCAAAACTTTCCTAAATCGAACCTTTCCTAATTCAAACATTTCCTAAATCCAATCTTTCCTAATCTCCTAAACCTTCCAAGTTAAGTCAAATCTTTCCTAAGTCTCTTCTCTTTCCTAAGTCTAGGTTTCCTAAACCTTCATCTTTCTAAAACAAGTCCAAATCTATCTTTTCAAATCAAAATCCAATCTTCTCAATTTCAATTTTCAATCTCCTCTTCCAATTTCAAATCAAATTCAATTTTCAATTCAATCTCTCAATCTTCTAATCCAATCTCTCTCTTCAAATCAATCCCTTTTCAATCGGACTCCGGTCCGAACTACGACTGACCTGATTCCCCCAAAGGGATACGTAGGCAACCTTCATAGGTGCGGTCACAATACTTTTCAAACTTTCAATTCCACCCTCATGGGTGCGGTTTTCAAAATCTTTTCAAATCTCAAATTTCCATCTACTTTCAAACTTTCTATTTTCAAATTTCTATTTCCAAATTTCTCAAACTTTCCAATTTCAAATCTATTTTCAAATCAAATCAATTTCAGATTAATCTCTTTTCAAATCTATTTTTCAATTATTTTCTATTGCACTTGCATATCATGCATCATATTTTTCAAACATTGTTTTTCTAAAATGGATAGGATTGAACCATAGTTAGTTAAAGACTCTCATAGGTGAATCTAGGGTAGATTGACATGTAGGTACCGAAAGGGTGGGATAGGGTGATAGCTTAGTGCGTCTTCCCTACACGTAACCAACCTCCGAACCTAGAATCACTGTTTTCAAAGACCAAACAGAGTTATTTTTCTAAAAAGGGCTAAATGCTTTCCAAAGGTTGCCAAACAACCCGTTTTCCTAAAAAACCCTCTCTTGAGGATGTTTTTCAAAATTGTTTTTTAAAAACCCTAAGTGTAGTTTTCGGATTATGCTTAGTTTTTAGGTGACCTAACCCACCTTAATCAAGTTAGGTGGCGACTCCGAATCTTTTTCAAAAGCCCTTTGTTCAAATCAAATTTTCAATTCAAACCTAGTCGCACTCATTCTTTTAGGAGGGTGAGTTCTAATGAGAGAGTACAGTATTTTTCCTGCTTGGGTGAGTATTCTTCCAGTGCGAAAAATCTGGGCGCGACAGCTGGCGACTCCACTGGGGAGACTTAGAGGGTTAGGCCGTAGTCATGTTTCTTTACCCTTCACCCATGTAGAGTCTTCAATCAACTTGGTTCAATCCTATTCACTCTAAATTTTCAAAACTAAATTGTTTTAAAAAAAAAAAAACAAACATGCATTAATTCATATTATCTTGTATTATGTTTGTCATCCACATACTAACACAGCATCTTTGTTTTGTAGGTACACATTTTGTTTAAATTTTATTAACTGCTTTGCATGAATGTGATGTACAGGATGAATGGAAGTTGTTGGGCCCTTTCCTCCACTTTTAAAAATCACACACACACTGCATGTGCACTTGCATTCTGCATACTTGCATACCCTGATATGTCCTTTCTAGTTAGAAAGGGGGAACGGTATATTGGTTGTGGGCAAGATACTGTGTCAGTTTCTTCGCCTACGGCCTCTTGATGGTTTCCCTGCTCGGATCACCAACCGATCATGGCACCACCTCGGGGAGTGGGCCTAGGTTTGAAGATCAGGGGACCGAGCCTTTTTAGGACGCATTAGTCAA
The DNA here is from genome assembly GCA_033060915.1 of Euryodendron excelsum. NCBI lineage: Eukaryota > Viridiplantae > Streptophyta > Magnoliopsida > Ericales > Pentaphylacaceae > Euryodendron > Euryodendron excelsum. Next base: position 15,497,428 of record CM065385.1, read on the forward strand.
CCCTCAACCTCATACTCATATAGACACCATGCATAGCCGAACCTCTGCCGGATTTAGGACACGACCACCGTTTTCAAAATCACGGAGGAAAGGACGACTGCTCTTACTTTCATTTATACCTATTTATTCCTGCTGTTATAATGCCTGTCTTCATACTGTTATAATGCCTATCTAACTGTTTATGCATGCATGTTTATTTCAATTGTACCTTTTCTCTTTATACTTTTTGTTCATGCATTCAATATTCCATGTCAAGACAAGAGTTCCAAGTAACTCAAGTCACTGCATTCTCAGGCATATGATCAACCCATTGAGAGTGACACCAACGTCACTCTCCCTTGCATTAAACCTACCCAAACCCTAAGGGTTCCGGCGTAACCCTAAGGACTCATTGCATGCATTTCGATTCATTCCATAAGAGGGGCCCCAATCCCTCTATGCTCACGGAGATAGGGTTGCTAAGAAGACAATGGGCAATCAATCAACAAGGTCTCTCAGCGACCTCCCAACATCAAATCCAAGGAAGGCGAATCCGAAGACTCAAGAGTAGTTTAGGGTTTCCTTTTGTAAAAGTAGATAGGTGGAAGTCCAAAGGAAAATGTTCCCCCTCCCCCTATTAAAATGTATTTCAATTCTTTTGTATCTTAAACCCAAAGTTTAATATACTTCTTTATTTTTATGAATGAACGCATGAATGGCTGAAGGTTCCTACCTGACGGTAAGGTATCTGCATACAGGGGCAAACCCCCTATCTCCAAAAGTGAGCCAATACATCATGTTTAGTCTCCCTCTCAAGCAGGGGCAACCCTAGGACATGCATTGCATAAAATTCTCTACAAACCAAAAACTAACTTATGACTTGTGTTTTTGTCTTTTTCCTTTTTTCTTTTTATTTCTATTTACAGAAGTCACCTTGTACTGAGTCAACATTACTCCCAAGAAAGTGCAACATCCACCTAGGGATCCTATTATCACTCAGCACAAAGCATCATTGATGGCTGCTAACCCTGAAGAATCCTCTCAAGTCTCTCGAGAGGAAATTAATGAAATGAGGACTAAGATGGATGAGATGCTCAAACTCATTCAAACTCTGGCCATGAAGGATGCTACTGCGATCCCATCATCATCAACGACTTCATCTAAAGATCTTGAACCTGCTAATCCGAGGATCTTGCTTCAGTCTGACAATGCTGGGAAAACCAAAGAAGATGCCAAAAGGGTCAATACTGAAGAAGAGGAGACCATATTGCTTTCACCTGTTACGAAGAAGGCCCCTCTAGACCCTCTCAGTCTGAAAATCCAAGGGTTGGAGGATTCGTTGTGAAGTCTCCACGGCCATAATGCTTACGGATTCACCTCTTATGATGAGCTATGTTTCTTCCTTGACCACCCGAGGCCTGCTAAGTTTAAAATGTCTGACTTCCAGAAATACGACGGTACCGGTAACCCTGTTGCTCATCTTCGTCTATATGCTGGAGCACTAAGTGGACATGGCCACGACCCGAAGCTCCTTATGCAGTTATTCCAACACAGCCTCACCGGGTCGGCTCTACAATGGTTCGCTCGTCTGGACTTAAGGAAAATCACAACCTGGATGGAGTTGGTCAATGCATTCAAAGCCCAATACCATCACAACATCGATCTCACTTCCGATCGCTGGTCCTTGATGACGATGGGCAAGGGTGAGAAGGAGAGTTTTAAAGCATACGCCCTAAAATGGAGGGAGGCCAATGCACAAGTCAATCCCCCGTTGGAGGAGAAGGAGTATGTACAACTATTTATACATACTTCTCAAGGTATATTCTATGAGAAACTCTGCACAAGCGTGGGAAAAAGCTTCTCCGAACTCATCATGCAGGGGGAAATGATAGAAAACGGCCTCAAGACAGGAAGAATCACAGATCCCTATGCCAAGACTGGAGAAAATACCACTAACATAGCCAAGAAGGTGGCTACTACAAGGGGCACAATCAGGAAGGAAAGCGAAGTGTCTGCTATTCTGCCTAGCCAACCACCTCAATACCGACCTCCGTTACAATCACCCCCAGTACTGCCCTTGCCCACCTTGACCATACCTGCTCCAACCCCAAACTATGGTCCCGCTGGGGCACGACCCAACTTCAATAGACCTGCTCGACGTATCCGCACCTTCGATGCCTTAGCCTACACCCAAACCGAGGCCTACCATAGCCTTCTAAAGAACAATATCTTGAAGCCCATCCCCGCTCGCCAGTTGCCAAGCCCTCTGCCCCCGACCTTTAATGCCGCTCTTACATGTGAATATTATTCAGGTGGCCAGGGGCATGACACCGAAAGCTGCTTTGCTCTCAAGCACAAGATCCAAGACCTGATCGACAATAAGACCATCGATTTGCAGCCGATAAAACCTGCTCCCACTCCCAATGTGACTGCTAACCCTCTGCCAGATCACACCATCAATATGATACTAGTAGAAATGGAAGGCGAGGGAGTGTTTGACGAGCCTGAGGCCGAGGACTATGAGGACGATTGGGAGACTGAGGAAGAAGATGACTAGGAAGAAGATGACTGGGAAGAGGATCTCCCATTATGCCCAATCTATCTCTATGACCCTGATGAAGTGCTTGATGCTTCTGACTTGCCCATTGAGGAGCCAATGTTGCGAAGGGAGGAACACATCAAAAGCATAGTTGCCGATGGGTGGGGTGATGAATTTCTACACTCGAAGTATGCTGCAGCTGAAAGTCACTTGCTGGAAAACTCTTGGCCCATAACTGAGTACAATTATGAAGACATGGGTTGGGGACTAGAGGAGACAAGAGAACGAGCAGAGCCATTCGAACTGGAAGGGGATGAGCTGGTCACCCTGTTCACAGAAGAACCCCCTACAAAGAACAAAAAGGAGGCTGACAACCGCATCAACAATGTCAACGCCTGTGGAGCTTTAGGGGAAGCCTTTGCTTATCTCGCCTTGGCAGAGGATCCGGGTCGCGAATGGAGCGTCGAAGATGTGGGGATTGTCCCAAGGTCGTACTAAAAATGGGTTCTTCGCACAAGCATACAAGAGAGGGGTGGTCTCACCCACTTTCTTTCTATCCCTTTTACTTCTTGTCTTTAAATTAATGTTTACATTTTCTTATTACTTAAGAACCTTATATTTTTCGTAAAAATAATAATAATAATCAAATGACAGTCTTTTACACCATTGCTGTTGTCTTGTCTTCCTTGGGAATAGTGACCACTTTCTACGCAAGGGGCATGGTTTGTCTTGTGGAATGATCCAACTTGAGGGGACGATAGCATGAGTTAACCACTTGCTAAATGATCAGCTTTCTAGAGAGAGAATAAGGATGAGTGAGGATGCTACCCAAAGGCAGCACTTGCAGGACTTTGAGGCTAAGCGATGTGTGGCCAGTTTATCAAAATGAAAAGAAGCCATCTTTCATTCCCCCACATATAAAGAATAAATAACTAAATAAATGAACAAATGTGCTCATATTCCCTTTGCTTAACCCCTAGCGCCTCGCGGAAAGCAAAAATTTTCTTTGTTAACCCTGATCTAAGATTGTCCTCCCCACACTGGGGCAGACAATAGTTGAGAACTCTAAGAGTGGTGTCCACCTCTATCATGCTAGGATAGTGTTGAAAAACTCTATGGATCAAGCAATTTAATTCAAAGTGAAGAGAGGCCCTTATTTCATTTCCCATACAGTCAAAAGCAAGCCCTTGCCAAACCCGTTGAGCTATCTATCCTTTTTTGACAAAACCTTAACCTAGAGATCACCGCCCATACTGGGTATATTGAACTACCAAGGAAAATGTTTAAGGGGAAAGGGTTAAAGAATTGTTTCGTTTCATAAAAGAAAAGAAAAAGAAATAGAAAGGAAAAGCAAAAGAAAGGAGTTGCCAAGGGGCAAGAGGCCAAAAAAAAAACCATGATTCTAAAGAAAGGCCTGAAGACAATCGTGATTGAATTAACTTCAACGGCACAGAAAAGAAAATCATGTTTATCTCAAGAAGTACATGGAAAGGGTGAAAGAACGAGGTTATTTTCACCCTGAGAAATATATGGCCAAAAGCGAGAAGGAAATTTAAAGGTGATCCTAGGTTACAAGGAAATCCAGTAGGTACAATAGGTTTGAACCTTTACCTTTTCTTGCAAAACTTCAAAACCATGGCCTACATTACAACCCTATTAAAGTCCCCTCTGATTGAAAAAAGATTGCTTGATCTAAATGAGTTAGATACGCTGCCAATGCTTAAAAAAAAAAAAAATGGATGCTAATCCTACCGAAAAACGGTTAAGGACAGTTTGGATCTAAACCTTGCTGAAAACAATATTGAATTTGAGCCTACATATCCCGTTGTTTCTAAAAGCCCATAACCTAGCCTACATTACGGTCCTAAACAAAGCCTTCTCGGATTGAAATGACTGGCCACTTATCGCTCTGCCAAAGGTCAGGTAAGCGTTTGCTAGAACTCCGAGAGTCGAGAGTCTCAGCCCAATAACCTTATACACTAACCTTAAGATAGAAAGTGGGAGGCGGTCAAGAGGTTGAGAAAGGTTCGAAGTGCTATCATTCAATCAAGATAGGGTTAAGCCAAAGGAGAGGCTAAACCCCCGAAGAGGAGGGAGTTACCATTCCCAAGGCTACAAGTCTAACAGCACCCTGTGTCATTCTATTAACATATTTCTAACCTATACATATGTCTAAAAAAAAAAAATCAGTATGAGCTTTGCACATATAGGACATAACTCCCTGTAGAAATAAAAATCATCAATATCAACTCATGTAATAAACATCTAACATCATCATACATCACATGCCTTTGATCATATGTATATGTCTATCAGTGCGTCCAAGTGCCACAAACATCCGTCCTTATACAAAACTAAGCAAAATAAAACTGTCTAACATCAATACATCTCAGGGACAAGGGGTAAAAGAGGATCAGAGTCTCCACAAGGGGCATCAATCACAGGTCAAAATCAATATCATCTGGATCAAAATCCCTGAAACCCGGCATCGGAGGAGGAGGATAACTACTCGAAGCACCACCATCCTGCAGGGAAGACAGAACCGAAATCAGCCGCATACAAAAGGAACTAAGCAACAGCAGAGCAAGAAGAAGTGTCGCGCCCAGCTTTTTTGCACTCGAGGAATACTCACACAAGTGGGAAAAACACTGTACTCTCTCGTTAGAACTCACCCTCCTAGAAGAATGAGTGCGACTAGGTTTGAATTGAAAATTGGTTTGAATAAAGGGCTTTTGAAAAAGATTTGGAGTCGCCACCTAACTTGATTAAGGTGAGTTAGGTCACCTAAAAACTAAGAATAATCCGAAGGCTACACTTAGGGTTTTGGAAAACGATTTTGAAAATATCTCCTCAAGAGAGGGTTTTTAAGGAAAACGGGTTGTTTGGCAACCTTTGGAAAATATTTAGCCCTTTTTGAAAAATAACTCCGTTTTGGTCTTTCGAAAACAGTGATTCTAAGTTCGGAGGTTGGTTACGTGTAGGGAAGACGCACTAAGCTATTACCCTACCCCGCCCTTTCGGTACCTACATGTCAATCTACTCTAGATTCACCTATGAGAGTCTTTAACTAACTAATGGTTCAATTCTTTTCACTTTGAAAAATAATGTTTGAAAACTAATTTAGCATGATGCATGATATGCAAGTGCAAGATGAAAGAATTGGAAAATAGAAATTGATTTGAAAATAAATTGATTTGATTTGAAAATAGATTTGAAAAGATGGAATTGAAATTGGAAACTTTGAAAACTTGGAAATAGGAATTTGAAAATAGGAAAATTGAAATTTGAAAATTGATTGGAATTTGAAATTTGGAAAGATTTTGGAAACCACACCCATGAGGGTGGAATTGAAAGTTTGAAAAATATTGTGACCGCACCTATGAAGGTTGCCTACGTATCCCTTTGGGGGAATCAGGTCAGTCGTAGTTCGGACAAGAGTCCGATTGAAAATAGATTGATTGGATTGAAGAAGGAACTTGAATTGGACATTGAATGTGATTTGAAATTAGAAAAGGAGATTTGAAATTGAAATTGAGAGGATTGGACTTGCTTTGGAAAGATTGATTTTGGAAAGACTTGATTTTGGAAAGATGGAGGTTTAGGAAACCTAGACTTAGGAAAGGTAGGAAACCTAGGAAAGACTCAAGAGTTTAAGAAAGATTGGATTTATGAAATGTTTGAATTAGGAAAGGTTCGATTTAGGAAAGTGTCATTTTTGAAAAAGTTCAAAATTAGGAAAGTTTTAGGTTTAGGAAAGTTTTCACTTTAGGAAAGTTTTGAATTAGGAAAAGTTTAGTTTAGGAAAGACTTAGAATTTAGAAAGTTTCAAGTTAAGAAAGTTTTGAATTTTGGAATGTTTTGAAAAAGGGAAGTTTTGAAAGTGGGAAGTTTTGAAAACAAGGAAGTTTTGAAAATAAGAAAGTTTTGTTTTGAGAAAGGTTTGAAAAAGGAGAGTTTTCATTTTCGGAAAGTTTTTGAATTAGGAAAGTTTTGAAATAGGGAAGTTTAGAAAAGTGGAAAGTTTCGTTTTAGGAAATATTTGAATTAAGAAAGTTTCAACTTAAGAAAGTCTTGAATTTAGAAAGTTTTGAATTTAGAAAAGTTCTAGATTTGAAAAGATTTTGAAGTTTTCGAAAGTTTAGAATTTAGAAAGATTTGAAATTTAGAAAGTTTAAGATTTAGAAAGTTTTAGGATTTTAGGAAATCTTGAAATTAGGAAAGGTTTGAGTTTAGGAAGAGTTTGAAAACTTGAATTTGGAGAGTTAAGATTTGGAAAGGGGAGTTAAATTAGGAAAGGGTTGAATTAGGAAAGATTTGAAAGTTGAGTTTTAAAGTTTAGGAAAGATTTTTATGTTCAAGTTTTGGAAACTTAAGATTTAGGAAAGTGAAAGTTTAGGAAGGATTTGAATTAGGAAAGAGTTGGATTTTGAAATTTAAGGAAAGGTTTAAAGTTTGGGTTTAGGAAACTTATGGTTTAGGAAGGAATTGAATTAGGAAAGGTTTGGGATTAGGAGGGGATTGGATTTAGTTTCTAAAAGAAAAGGTTTGATTTTGTTTCCAAAAATGGAGGATTGGATTTGGTTTCCTAAAGTGAAGATAGGATTTGGCAAGGATTTGAAAAGGGAGATTCTAGAAACCCTAGTTTTGGAAGTGTGGAATTTTAACGTAGAAAAGATGTTTTGGAAACATGTATAGTTTGGATATGAAAACAAGAGATTTTGGAAACCAAGGTTTGGGGCAAAGTTTGAAAACCATGTTTTTGGAAAGAAAATTAGGGTTTTCTAATGGTGGGTTCTAGGGCTTGATTTGGTGCTCTAAGGAAAGAGTTTTTAGAAAGTGTGTTTTTAGAAACGGAGGTTTTCTAGAAGGGAATCTTAGGAAGGAGTTTTTGGAAAGTGTGTTTGAAGAGGGAGTTTTTGGAGAAGGATTTTAAAGAGAAGGAGTTTTGGAAAGTGTGTTTTTGGAAACGTAGACTTTGGAAGGAAAATCCTAGAGGGGAATTTCGAGAAGGAAAATTTTGGGAAGAAAGTTTTTGAAAAAATTTTTGGAGAGAGTTTTTTGGAAGGTGAATCTAGGGAGTGTTTTTAGAGGGTGAATTTTGAGGAAAAGATTTTGGAGAGAGAATTTTGAAAAATAGATTTTGGAAGGGAGTTTTTGAAAACAATTTTGGAGAGGAGAGTTTTAGGAAAGTATGTTGAAAAAGAGATTTTTAGGAAGAGATTTTTGAAAAGAGAGAGTTTTTAGAAAGATTAAAAACGTCTCACTTTCCTAAAGCAATTCTAGCCATAAGAGGGCTAGAACCACTTTAAGAAAGTGGTATTGAAAACAAGGTTTGAAAATATAGACCAAAAGGCCACTTTTAATATAACACTTTCCTAAAGCAACCCTAGCCATGGAAAGGCTAGAATCACCCTAGAATTGTGGTTTTGAAAACAAGTTTTTGAAAAAGAGATTTTGATGCAATTTTGAAAACAAGTTTGAAAACGATTTTTGAAAACGAATTTTGGAAGATGCAAGACTATGATATGCACAATGCAATTTGGGGTCGTGAACATACAAGGTTAAGGCTTCACCACATAATCAAGGGGGCCAGACCCACGTGGTCTTTGGTTAGACTAGAAGAAAGCCCCTGACACGGTGACTCTTCAATAGCCCAATCCTACACATGGACCGGGAGTCCCCTTGTTTCAAGCATGCAAAGAAAGGGGGGGGGGGAAAGAGATGGGGGATTAAAATAGAGAAAACCGAAGTGGGTTGGAGAGAGAAGAGAGAGGGGGGAAGTGCAGAAAATTAAAGAGGGAGCCTACCTTGTATCTTGTTTATTTTGTGCGCCGTGCAGTCTTCGGTCTTCAGTCTTTGTCTTGATCTTCACCTTCAGAATTCAAGAGTTGTCTTCAAGCTTTGGATGGCAGCTCTTCAAGTCTTCAAAGGATGGTTGAAGGCTAGCGTATGAGTGTATGGGGGAGTGTATAAGTGTATGGGAGGCTAGGGTTTGTGTAGGGTGGCTAGGGTTTGAGACAACCTAGGGAGGCTAGGGTTTAGAAGATGCTCGAGCTCTGTATATCGAAATATAGGATTTTTAGGTTAAGTTTGTAGACCCTTTTCACGTTGAACGAGGCTCTGTATTTATAGAGGGAAGATAAACTTGGCGCTTGTTGCAGTGGCGCAAGGCCAAATTCTACACTAGCGCCACTAGGAGTGGCGCCAGGCCATTTTTTGGCTTGGCGCCACAACTAGTGGCGCCAGCCAATTAGGAAAGATTTAAGGTCGGCAAGCAACGTATCTTTGACTAGATTTGGGCGTCTGTACTAGTGACTACCATGCAATTTTTAGCCTGGCTTCACTAGAAGTGACTCCAGAAAGTCCGAGAATGATTTGGAGGAGCCGGGAATGACCCAGAAGGCCGGAAAGGAGCAGGAACACTTAAAATAGTGTCCTGGAGATATTTGATTTGAAAAATGAAGATTGGATGTGTCGGAAAGGTCGACCGAGCCTTTAGGGGCAAAACGGTCAATCGGATTAAGAAACTGTCGGGGTGAACTCCGATTATCCCGGAAAAAGATTTTGGATCTGGAAACATTATTTAGAATGTTCCCAGAGGTTGCCGGTTTGATTCCCAGAGCTGGCGTGGTCGGAAAAGGAGACCGGACTAGGGGCAAAACGGTCATTTTGTAATGGGTTTGTCGGAACTGACTCGGAATGGTCCGGAAAGGTAAAGGAAGGTTGAGAATACTATAAAAAGTATTCTTGGGACATTACCGGTTTGATACTCAAAGCCGGTATGGTCGAAGAGGGAGACCGGCCCTCCAGGGGCAAAATGGTCATTTTGTACCGGGTTGGCCGGAACTGACTCAGAATGATTCGGAAAGGTAAAGGAAGGTTGAGAATACTATAAAAAGTGTTCTCGGGGCATTACTGGTTTGATACCCAGAGCCGGTGTGGTTGAAGAAGGAGACCGACCCTCTAGGGGCAAAACGGTCATTTTGTACCGAGTTGGCCGGAACTGACTCGGTATGACCCGGAAAGAGAAGGGGAGGTTGAAAACACTATAAAAAGTATTCTCAGGAGGTTACCGGTTTGATACCCAGAGCTGGTGTGGTTCTCGGGGCGTTTGGATGCCTAGGGGCAAAATGGTCATCCTGACCGAAAAGTCTCGGAAAAGGTCCTAGGGGTAGTTTGGTCCTTTTCCACCGAAGTGGGCTAACAGCCACTGGTGTTGACCTAGGTTTTGAGTGTTTCCACCACTCTAACGGTGTGAATATTTTCGCTACTCGGACGGGGTTGAGTATTTCCGCTACTCGGACGGGGTTGATGATTTGGGAGTATTTCCGCTACTCGGACGGGATTGATGATTTGTGAGTATTTCCGCTACTCTAACGGCTTTGTGAGTATTTCCGCTACTCTAACGGTTCTATGAGTACTTCCACTACTCTAACGGTTCTGTGAGTATTTCCGCTACTTTAACGGTTCTGTGAGTATTTCTGCTACTCTAACGGTTTTGTGAGTAATTTTGCTACTCGGACCGTCTCGAGGAATAAACTGTCTCGAGAGAGGAATTGGAAAGGGGTCTTACCGTCTCCGAAGAGACGTGCCTGGATTGAAACCGTCTCGAGGAATAAACTGTCTCGAGAGTGGGGTTGGAAAGGGGTCTTACCGTCTCCGAAGAGACGTGCCTGGGTTTTGAGTGTTTCCGCCACTATGACGGTTTTGTGAGTGTTTCCGCCACTCTAACGGTTTTGTGAGTATTTCCGCTACTCTAACGGTTTTGTGAGTAGTTTTGCTACTCGGACCGTCTTGAGGAATAAACTGTCTCGAGAGAGGGATTGGAAAGGAATAAGAAAGGACAATGCCCCTAAGGGCATTTTGGTTATTTTGCCTCTATTTGGGCATGACAAGCCCGCGAATCGATGGAAAGATGGAATTTGGACCTAGAGAATTGGTTTAAATAGGAATATGCCCAAAATGACTTGAAAACAAGTCTGGACGAAGTGTAGACTGCCGAGTGGTCAAAAATGGGGTGCTTACAGCTGCCCCTCTTTTTCTGTCTTTACTTGTCAAAGGCAGAAAACGATAAGAGTAAGAGGCCCATGTTGACCGCGAGGCAGTCGGAGGGACGGACATTGGAAATCTTCCGACAACGAGGGTCGAAAACGGATAATGGGCCTAAAAGGCCTTCGAAAATGAGTGTTGGCGGGAAAAAGGGCAAAACTGCCCAGAATTTGGAGGGAATTCATTTTGACCTAAGACTTAAGTTTTGAAATCTTATTGGACAGAAAACTTAGAAAGATTTTGGAAAATAGCATTTTAGGAGACATTTTGGAGGTAAGAATTTAAGAACTCTTTCAGATTTGAAAAATTTTGAGATTGACAAGGATTTAGGATAGAAAACTTTCGAATTTGATAGAAATTTTGGAAGGAAGAATTTTTGAGTGAAACCTTGAAAATTTTTTAAGGATTTATTTTGTCTAAGACTCTTTTGAACGAAAAGTTTGGGGGGGCTAGGATTTGGAAAAGGGATTTTTTTGAAGTACTGAATTAGAAAAACTTAGGAGATGGATTGAAAAAATTTGAGACCTGATTTTGAAAATGACTTTGACCCTGATTTTTTAGGTAGAATTTGATTTTGAGAAGTGATTTTGATGATGAACTTTTGGAAAAGAGCATAAGAAAACCTTTTGAAAACTGATTTTGGAAATGAATTTTTAGAAAAACGAATTTTGGAAAACTTTTTGGGGGACAATAATAGGAAACCATTAGGAAACTCATTTTTGAAAAAGAACTTTTGAAGGGAGGAAGGTAAGAGACTTTTTGAGAAATTTTTAAGGAACCTGTGATAGTTGGTTTTAGAAAAGAAACCTTGAATAAAAAGTTTAAGAAACTTTTAGGTTGGTCTGAATAGGATATATATGGAAGTTGTGTCCTTCATTTTTATTTTTGTTTCACCTTTGGTTATTATCATTATTATTATTTTTTGTTGCTTTTATCTCTTTATCTTTTGAACTGCATGTATCGAATACTAATACCTCTTACCTTGACTTACCTTTCAGGATGACGGACGCAGGCGATGAGGGTTCCGAGAAGAGACACCGCTTTCAGAAGATGGCCCGAACAGATTCTTATCGGCAGCCCCAGCCGTTCCAGGGGTAGTTAGCACTCTGCCAATCGAGCACCTTCTAGCCAGGGTGGGAGGGGGGAGTAGGCCTTCAGTCGACCCCTTCCCTCCGTTGAGCCAACCCTCGAGGATGAGATGGACATTGAGGTTTTCCACTTTTGACTTTTCGGATGGCCGACGCTATTTTGAGCTGACTACGGGTTTGGTATGACGGGCATCCTTCAGATGACCAAGACATTTTTTATGGTCCTTTGGTTGCATGGCTTCTCTCCTGTTAGTGTAGCTTGCTTTCTGATAGTGGTTCCCACCTGACCTATCTTTCTTCCATTTTGGGGAATGTGAGCTTGCCCCCTACTCTCTATGAGTATGGCTTCCTCCTAGGTCTTCGGGATGGTTCAACTGACATTATGGGACCCACTTTTCCTGATGGTTGCATCACGATTGTCGCTCTTCAGCTTGGGCTCCATTTTGTAGGCTTTTTCTTTTGATCTACGACCCCAGTTTCCTTATGTCCCAATAAAGTTCTTGTTTCTCTCATTTTGAGTTTACGATGGATAGGGGATTGGCATACTTCTCAAGATTGGTCAATCTCTCACATGGTGGCCCCAACTTTGCTCTTTTTAAGATTCTGGATGTTTCTCCTCGAGGGAATGACGTGGTTGACTGCCAATTACTTGTACTGCTTGCCAGGATTCATGAGGGGCACCCATATGCTCCTATGGTTGTGGGACAGACCTTAGGGGGGGGGCAATGCTCATTTTGGGGATGTGCTTCATTATTCCAGCTTTGGGTGATCGGACACTTATTCACTTCCCCTCTTTCGAAGCCGTTTGATTGGGGAGGTCGATGGTGGGTCATTGCCCCATTCTTTATTTCTTGTTGGCCCCGAAAATCTGAGCTTTCTGAGGTGTGAGCTGGTACTGGAGATATCTGAGGGGTGGCTTTAGCTCCTTTTTATGTTTTTCTTTGTTCCCTATTTCCAATTTGAGAGAAAGAGAAAGACATAGAGTGAGTTTTGTACAAAAATAGTTTAAGAATGCCCCGGTACGAGGTGAATGCGTGTCATACTTTTTTTTTTTATGAATTGAATGTGTGTCCTACTTTTTATGAATGCACAGGTTCACATAGAATTAGAATTGAATACATGTTATACTTTTGGATAATGCGCATACATAAATAGAATTAAATGCAATGCTCCCCATTTTTTGTGATAAATGCATAGATTTATGTAGGAATTGATTTAAATGCATAACCTACTTCCTTACAAATGAACAAGTTCATACAAGAATGCAGCTGAATGCATGCATAGATGCAAACTACACATGAATATAAATGGATGTACAGGTTATACATGTCATGGATGCATCAGTACTACATGTATATAAGCTATTTACAAAGAAAATCCCAGGATTGCCCCTTAGGCCCATACTCTCATGATTCTGCCCCATTTAGTTTTATCCCATTCTCATCGGGGTGTGATAGCATTTGCTCCATTCTCTAGGGATCTTGACCTTTTGGTTTGCTATCTTATCCCTACTTTCTACAGGGTTACTGTTTGGGGTGTTTCTGAGCTCACTTGGGTTTCTCTCACAGATCTCCAAAATGCCATCATGGCTCGAGCGACAACTCGCATGCCCTTTGCAGAGCAATAAACAGCTAAGCCCTCAATCTGAGAAGACTTCTTTTAGGACCGTAATGTAGGCTGGGTTTAGGGGTTGTAAGAAATAAAGGGATATTTAGGCTCAAAGATTTTCTTTTAATGGGTTGTTAAAACCGAAACCATCTGAGCACATCTTGGAGCATGAGATTGCCCCTTGCATTCTCTTTCAATTCTCCTTTCTCACCCTACTTGTCTTAGTATTGTTCAGGCTTATTTGGACTAAGCAATTCTCTTTGATCAGAGAGGACTTTAATTTGGACCATAACGTAGGCTAGGTTAAGGGGTTTATGAATGAACGGGATATGTAAGCTCAAATTTAATGTTGCTTCCAGTAGGGTTAGATCCGCACCATCCTTGGTTGGTCTTCCACTAGGGTTTCATCCCCTGATATCCTCCTCTAGCTTCAGAAACATATTTGGCTCATTTAGATCAAGCAATCCTTCTCAATCAGAGTGGACTTTAGTAGGGTTGTAATGTAGGCCATAGGTTAGGGTTTAACAAGAAAGGGTAAAGGCTCAAACCTATTTCTTCTATTGGGTTTCTTTGTAACCTAGGATCACCTTTAGATTTCCTTCTTGCTTTTGACCATATACTTATCATGGTGAAAACGACTCTTTTCTTTCACCCTTTCCATGTGCTTTTTGAGAGAAACATGACTCCCTTCTCATTTGATCTTCTTATTATGCTTTTGAAGATGACTCAATCATGGTTTTCTTCAGGCCTTTCTTTAGATAGATTTTTTTTTTTTGGCCTCTTGCCCCTTGGCAACTCCCTTTCTTTACCTTGTCTTTTCTTTTCTTTTATGGAACGACTAATTCTTCGATCCTTTTTCTCTAGACCTTTTCCTTGGCGGTTCAATCTACCCAATGTGGGCGGTGATCCCTAGGTTGGGTTTTTTCGGGAAAAGCATAGATGGCTCAACAGGTTTGGCAAGGGGTTTCTTTTGACTGCATGGGAAATGAAATGAGGGCCTCTCTTCATTTTGAACAAGATTGCTTGATCCATAGAGCCTTCACGTTACTTCAGCTTGATGGCCAATGATATTATCTGCCAGATCTTCTGCTGCCTGTCTGCCCCAGTGTGGGGGAATGTTTTCGGATCGGGGTTGACAAAAAGAAAACTTCCGCTTCTTGTGAGGCACTAGTGGGTTAAGCAAAGGGAATATTTTTATGTATAGTAATAGAATTGAGGGCCTCTAATCATTTCAAATTGAATTGCTTAGTCCATAAAGCCTTTGTACAAAATTTAGACATTACTCCTAGGGATGATGTGTTTCTGTTAATGAAACCCTACATGTTCTATCAAATCAACTATTCTATGCTCACCCCAATGTGGGGGATGGTTATAGGTTTGGGGATATCCGAAAAGAAATTATGTACGGCTCTAGTGGGCTGAGCAAAGGGTAGTATTTATTTAGGATAAGTAGAACAATGGCTTCTCGTCATTTTAGGGACTCGGCTGCCCATCGCTTAGCCAGGATATCATGCAAGTGTCACCTTTGGGTAGTATTCTCACTCATCCTTATTCTCTCTCTCTGTGGAAGGCTGCTCATTTGGTAAGTGGTTAACTCATGCTATCATCCCTTCAAATTGGATCATTTCATAAGACAAACCATGCCCCTTGCGTAGAAAGTAGTCACTATTCCCAGGAGACAAGACAACAACAATGGAATAAAAGATTGTTATTTGATTACTATTATTATGTTTACGGAAAGCATAAGGTTCTTCAGCAATAAGAAAACGTAAGCATTAATTTAAAACAAGAAGTAAAAGGGATAGAAAGAAAGTGGGTGAAAACACCCCTCTCTTGTACGCTTATGCAAAGAAAACCATTTTTAGTACGGCTTTGGGCCTGTGCCCTCGTCTGCATTCCATCCACGGTTGAGATTTTCAGCTAGGGTAGGATAGGTAGATGTCTCTCCCGGAGTTCCAAGTGAGTTGCTGGTGATGATGTAATTGTCAGCTTTCTTGATTGCCTGGCCTTCATTTGTTTGCTCTGGAGTTTCTCTAACAAACCACTCGGGTGATTCGTATTCGTCCAGCTCGATAGGTCGTGCCCGGGGCTTTCTGCTCTGGCCTCCAATTGGGGCTCGACGCTCCTCAGGTATACACAATGGGGAATTCTTATTACGGAGTTTGGACAGCTCCTCATCAATTTTCTTCACAAACTCGTATACAAGTTTGTCTTCGGGGGTCGGCATCTCATCAGGGTTACATCGTGACCAGGCATCTTCGCATTCCATTTCCTTTCTGTCCTTGTAATATATCTCTTGGCATGCAACAAAACAAACCTTGTTGTTACCAAACTTTGTAATGATGTTGACAGCATGGTCCAGTAGAGGGTTTGCAGAGCCGTTCGGAGAAGGATCTGTCGGTCGTATCCCAATGATCTTATTATCTATCAAGTCTTGAATCTTATGCTTGAGGGCCAAACAATCTTCAGTATCGTGTCCTTGACTATCCGAATGATACTTACAGCTTGTTGTAGATTTGAAGTAATGAGGCGGATGATTGGGCTGGGGTCGAGCAGGTATAGGTTTTAGGTACCCAGCTGCTAAGAGGCCAAAATAGACCGTGGTCTGTGAGCAGGCGAGTTTTGTAAATGTCCGCTTCTTCCCACTTGTTCGCCTAGTCCGAGGAGGTATTGCAGATATTTTTGATGATTGGGGACCACGTTTTGGTGAGGTCGCAGCTGGGTTGATGGTTCGGGAATTGAAAGGGCTTCGGGTTCTATGCTTCAGAACGGGACCATTCTCGGTGGCAGGGCCAAAAGGGTCGGGATGATATTCGAAAGGAAGGTCATATAATCCTTATGTTTGGTTAGGGGTTGGTTTGGAAGGCATTCGAGCAAGGCCCTCGACCCGGAGAGGTCGTTGGGAAGCAATGGTGGCGGCATAGTCATGATCTTCTTTCTTCGTCCTTTTTCGTCCATCATGGGTTTGGGCCTGCAAGGACTCTACTTGCTCTCGGGTTGTGTGGGATAAGAGTGAGGAAAGCATGCCTTCCATTTCGGTCATCTTATGCTTGACTCCTCTTGTCTCTGCTAGTAACTGAGTTAACGTATCAAGAGTAAGCAATTCCATGCTTGTAAGACCGGGGAGCGAGGGAAGGTATCTAAAACCAACAAAAAGGGAAGAGTGAGTGTTTGACCTTGACAAGTCTTTATGCAATGCATGCTCTAAGGTGCCCCTTTTTAAAAGGGGGAAACTAAACATGATGTATTGGCTCACTTTTGGAGATAGTGGGTTTGCCCCTGTATGCAGACACCTTACCGTCAGGTGGAAACCTTCAGCCATTCATGCACTCATTCATAAAAATAAAGAAGTACATTAAATTCTGGGTTTGAGATACAAGAAGATCGAAATACATTTTAATAGGGGGAGGGGGAACATTTTCTCTTGGACTTCCACCTATCTACTTTTACAAAGGGAGGTCCTAAACTACTCTTAAGTCTTCGGATTCGCCTTCCTTGGATTTGATGTCGCAGAGGTTGCTGAGAGATTGGTTGCCCTTTGTCTCCTTGGCAACCCTATCTCCGTGAGCATAGAGGGATTGAAGCCCCTCTTATGGAATGAATCGAGATGCATGCAATGAGTCCCTTAGGGTTACGTGGGAACCCTTAGGGTTTGGGTAGGTTTAATGCAAGGGAGAGTGACGTTGGTGTCACTCTCAATGGGTTGATCATATGCATGAGAATGCAGTGACTTGAGTTACTTGGAACTCTTGTCTGGACATGGGATATTGAATGCATGAACATGAATATGCAAAAAGTATAAGGAGAGAACGTACAATTGAAGTAAACAAGCATGCATGAACAGTTAGACAGGCATTATAACAGTATAAATACAAGCATTATAACAGCAGGTATAAATGAAAGTAAGAGCAGTCGCCCTTTCCTCCGTGATTTTGAAAACGGTGCTCATCTCCTAAATCCGGCAGAGGTTCGGCTATGCATGGTGTCTATATGAGTATGAGGTTAAGGGTTGACTAATGCGTCCTAAAAAGGCTCGGTCCCCGGATCTTCAAACCTAGGCCCACTCCCTGAGGTGGTGCCATGATCGGTTGGTAATCCGAGCGGGGGAACCATCAAGAGGCCGTAGGCGAAGAAACTGACACAGCATCTTGCCCACAACCAATATACCGTTCCCCCTTTCTAACTAGAAAGGACATATCAGGGTATGCAAGTATACAGAATGCAAGTGCACATGCAGTGTGTGTGTGATTTTTAAAAGTCCAGGAAAGAGCCCAACAACTCCCATTCATCCTGTACATCACATTCATGCAAAGCAATTAATAAAATTTAAACAAAATGTGTACCTACAAAACAAAGATGCAAGTGTTAGTATGTGAATGACAAACATAATACAAGATAAGATGAATGAATGCATGTTTGTTTTTTTGAAAACATTTTTGAACATTTAGTTTTGAAAATTTGAAGTGGATAGGATTGAACCAAGTTAATTGAAGACTCTACATAGGTAAAGGGTAAAGAGACATGACTAATGGCCTAACCCTCTAAGTCTCCCCAATGGAGTCGCCAACTGTCGCGCCTAGATTTTTCGCACTCGAGAAATACTCACACAAGTGGGAAAAACACTGTACTCTCTCGTTAGAACTCACCCTCCTAGAAGAATGAGTGCGACTAGGTTTGAATTGAAAATTGGTTTGAATAAAGGGCTTTTGAAAAAGATTTGGAGTCGCCACCTAACTTGATTAAGGTGAGTTAGGTCACCTAAAAACTAAGAATAATCCGAAGACTACACTTAGGGTTTTGGAAAACGATTTTGAAAATATTTCCTCAAGAGAGGGTTTTTAAGGAAAATGGGTTGTTTGACAACCTTTGGAAAACATTTAGCCCTTTTTGAAAAATAACTCCATTTTGGTCTTTCGAAAACAGTGATTCTAAGTTCGGAGGTTGGTTACGTGTAGGGAAGACGCACTAAGCTATCACCCTACCCCACCCTTTCGGTACCTACATGTCAATCTACCCTAGATTCACCAACGAGAGTCTTTAACTAACTAATGGTTCAATTCTATTCACTTTGAAAAATAATGTTTGAAAACTAATTTAGCATAATGCATGATATGCAAGTGCAAGAAGAATTGGAAAATAGAAATTGATTTGAAAATAAATTGATTTGATTTGAAAATAGATTTGAAAAGATGGAATTGAAATTGGAAACTTTGAAAACTTGGAAATAGGAATTTGAAAATAGGAAAATTGAAATTTGAAAATTGATTGGAACTTGAAATTTGGAAAGATTTTGGAAACCACACCCATGAGGGTGGAATTGAAAGTTTGAAAAATATTGTGACCGCACCTATGAAGGTTGCCTACGTATTCCTTTGGGAGAATCAGGTCAGTTGTAGTTCGGACAAGAGTCCTGTAAGCACCCCATTTGTGACCGCTCGGCAGTCTACACTCCGTCTAGACTTGTTTTCGAGTCATTTTGGGCATATTCCAATCCAAACCAATCCTTTAGGTCCAAATTTGGTCTTTCCATCATTTCGCGGGCCTGTCAGGCCCAAATAGAGGCAAAATGACCAAAATGCCCATAGGGGCATTATCCTTTCTTATTCCAAGTCCAATCCCTCTCTCGAGACAGTTTATTCCTCGAGACGGTCCGAGTAGCAAAACTACTCACAAAACCGTTAGAGTGGTAGAAACACTCACAAAACCGTCAGAGTGCCGGAAACACTCACACCGTTAGAGTGGCGGAAACACTCAAAACCCAGGCACGTCTCTTCGGAGTCGGTAAGACCCTTTCCAATCCCTCTCTCGAGACAGTTTATTCCTCGAGACGGTTCCAATCCAGGCACGTCTCTTCGGAGACGGTAAGACCCCTTTCCAATCCCTCTCTCGAGACAGTTTATTCCTCGAGACGGTCCGAGTAGCAAAACTACTCACACAACCATTAGAGTAGCGGAAATACTCACAGAGCCGTTAGAATAGCGGAAATACTCAACCGTTAGAGTAGCGGAAATACTCACAGAACCGTTAGAGTAGCGGAATTACTCACAGAATCGTTAACCCCATCTGAGTAACGGAAATACTCACAAATCATCAACCCCGTCCGAGTAGCAGAAATACTCACAAATCATCAACCCCGTTCGAGTAGCGGAAGTACTCACACCGTGAGAGTGGCGGAAACACTCAAAACCCAGGTTAACACCAGTGTCTGTTAGCTCACTTTGGTGAAAAATGACCAGACTACCCTTAGGACCTTTTCCAAGACTTTTCGGTCAAGATGACCATTTTGCCCCTAGGCATCCGAACGCCCCGAGAACCACACCGGCTCTGGGTATCAAACCGGTAATGTCCCAAGAATACTTTTTATAGTATTCTCAACCTTCCTTTACCTTTCCGAATCATTCCGAGTCAGTTCCGGCCAACCCAGTACAAAATGACCGTTTTGCCCCAAGAGGGCCGGTCTCCTTCTTCGACCATACTGGCTTTGAGTATCAAACCGGTAATGTCCCGAGAATACTTTTTATAGTATTCTCAACCTTCCTTTACCTTTCCAGACCATTCCGAGTCGGTTCCGGCAAACCCGGTACAAAATGACCGTTTTGCCCCTAGTGGGCCGGTCTCCTTTTCTGACCACGCCGGCTCTAGGAATCAAACCGGAAACCTCTGGGAACATTCCAAATAATGTTTCCAAATCCCAAGTCTTTTTCCGGGACAATCCGAGTTCGCCCCGGCAGTTTCTTAGTCCGATTGACCGTTTTGCCCCTAAAGGCCCGGTCAACATCTCCGACACATTTTTTCCTCATTTTTCAAGTCAAATACCTCCAGGACACTATTTTAAGTGTTCCTGCTCCTTTCCAGCCTTTCGGGTCATTCCCGGCTCCTCCAAATCATTCCCGGACTTTCCGGAGTCACTCCTAGTGAAGCCAGGATAAAGTTTACATGGTAATCACTAGTATAGGCGCCCAAATCTAGTCAAAGATACGTTGCTTGCCGACCTTAATTGTTTCCTAAATGGCTGGCGCCACTAGTAGTGGCACCAAGCCAAAAAATGGCCTGGCGCCACTCCTAGTGGGGAGTGGTGCCAGTGTATAATTTGGCCTGGCGCCACTGCAACAGGCGCTAGGTTTGTCTTCCCTCTATAAATACAGAGCCTCGTTCAACGTAAAAAGGGTCTGCAAACTTAACCTAGAAATCAGACAATTCAATATACAGAGCTCGAGCACCTCCAAAAACCCTAGTTTCCTTAGGTTCTCCAAACCCTAGCCACCCTACACTAAACCCTAGCCATCGTACACAAACCCTAGCCTCCTATACACTTACACACTCCCCCATATACTCATATACTAGCCTTCAACCATCTTTTGAAGACTGGAGGAGCTGCAACCCGAAGCTTGAAGATAACTCTTGAAGACGAAAGACGAAGATCAAGACCGAAGACCAAAGACTGCACGGCGCGCAAAATAAACAAGATACAAGATAGGCTCCCTCTTTAATTTTCCGTACTTCCCCCCCTCTCTTCTCTCTCCAACCCACTTGGGCTTTCTCTATTTTAATCCCCCATCCCTTTCCCCCCCCTTGTTTGCATGCTTGAAACAAGGGGATTCCCGGTCCATGTGTAGGATTGGACTATTGGAGAGTTACCGTGTCGGGGGCTTTCTTCTAGTCTAACCAAAGACCACGTGGGTCCGGCCCACTTGATTATGTGGTGAAGCCTTAGCCTAGTATGTTCACGACCCCCAAATTGCATTGTGTATATCATAGTCTTGCATCTTCCAAAAACCGTTTTCAAAGTTGTTTTTCAAAACGTTTTCAAACTTGTTTTCAAAATTGCATCAAAATCTCTTTTTCAAAAACTTGTTCTCAAAACCACAATTCTAGGGTGATTCTAGCCTTTCCATGGCTAGGGTTGCTTTAGGAAAGTGTTATATTAAAAGTGGATTTTTGGTCTATATTTTCAAACCTTGTTTTCAAAACCACTTTCTTAAAGTGGCTCTAGTCCTCTTATGGCTAGAATCGCTTTAGGAAAGTGAGATGTTTTTACACCTTCTAAAAACTCTCCTTAAAAATCTCTTCCTAAAAATCTCGTTTTCAACATACTTTCCTAAAACTCTTCTCTCCAAAATTGTTTTCAAAAACTCCCTTCCCAAAATCTATTTTTCAAAATTCCCTTTTTCAACTCCTCTCCAAAACTCCTTCTCTTTAAAATCTCTTTCTAAAAACACTCCCTAGATTCACCTTCCTAAAAACTCTCTCCAAAAACCTTTCTAAAAACTCTCTTTCCAAAATCTCCCTTTTAGAAATTCCCATATAGGATTTTCTTTCTAAACTCTACGTTTCCAAATTCACTTTCCAAAAACTCCTCCATAGGATTTCCCTTCTAGAAAACCTTCGTTTCCAAAAACGCACTTTCCAAAAACTCTTTCCTTAAAGCCCAAGTCAAGCCCTAGAACCCACAATTAGGAAACCCTAGTTTTCTTTCCAAAAACATGATTTTCAAACTTTGCCCAAAACCTAGGTTTCCAAACTCTTTTGTTTTCTACATCAAAACTACGATTTTCCAAAACTAGGGTTTCTAGAATTTTCCTTTCCAAATCCATGCCAAATTCTATCTTCCCTTTATGAAACCAAATCAAATCTCCCCGTTTAGGAAACTAGATCTTGTCCTCCATTTTTGGAAACAAAATCAAATCTTTTCTTTTAGAAACCAAATCCAACCCCTTCCAAATCCAAATATTTCCTAACTCAAATCCTTCCTAAATCTTAAGTTTCCTAAACTTGAACATAAAAATCTTTCCTAAATTTTAAAACTCAACTTTCAAATCTTTCCTAATTCAACCCTTTCTTAATTCAACCCCTTTTCCAAATCTTAACTTTCTAAATTCAAGCTTTTAAACCTTTCCTAAATTCAAACTTTTCTTAATTTCAAGACTTTCTAAAATCTTAAATCTTTCTAAACTCTAAAACTTTCTAAATCCTGAACTTTCCAAATTTTAAATCTTTTCAAATCCAAAGTTTCCTAAATTCAAAGCTTTCTTAAGTTAAATCTTTCTAAACTTCCAAGCTTTCTAAATTCTAAATCTTTCCAAAACTTCAACATCTTTCCAAATCCAAAACTTTCCTATTTTCAAAACTTCCTTAAATTGAAAACCTTTCCTTTTTTGTGAAAACCTTCCTTAAAATGAAGCTTTCTTAATTCAAGACTTTCTTAAGTTGAAACTTTTCTTAATTCAAACATTTCCTAAAACGAAACTTTCCTACTTTCAAGACTTTCCTAAGTTAAAACTTTCTAAATTCAAAACTTTCCAACTTTCAAAACTTCCTAATTTCAAAACCTTTCCTAAACTAAACTTTTCCTAATTCAAAACATTTCTTGATTCAAAACTTTCGTAATTCAAAACTTTCCAAAAATGAAACTTTCCTAAATCAAACTTTTCCTAATTCAAACATTTCCTAAATCCAATATTTTCTAAATTCCCAAACCTTCCAAGTCAAGTCAAATCTTTCCTAAGTCTCCTCTCTTTCCTAAGTTTAGGTTTCTTAAACCTTCTCTTTCCAAAACAAGTCCAAATCTATCTTTTCAAATCAAAATTCAATCTTTTCAATTCTAAAATTCCAATTTCCAATTTTCAATCTTCTATTCAAAGTCCAATCTCTTCAATTTCAATTTCCAATCCTCTCTTCTAATTTCAAATCAAATTTAATTTCCAATTCAATCTCCTTCTTCAAATCCACTCTTCTACTTTCAATCGGACTCCGGTCCGAACTACGACTGACCTGATTCCCCCAAAGGGATACGTAGGCAACCTTCATAGGTGCGGTCACAACACTTTTCAAACTTTCAATTCCACCCTCATGGGTGCGGTTTTCAAAATCTTTTCCAATCTCAAATTCTAATCTATTCCCAAATTTCAATTTCAAAATTTCTATTTTCAAATTTCAATTTCCAAATTTTCAAAATTTCTAATTTCAATTCCATCTTTTCAAATCTATTTTCAAATCAAAGCAATCTTTTTTTTAAATCTATCTTTTTCAATTCTTTTCTATTGCTTGCATGTCATGCATCATATTTTTCAAATATAGTTTTTCTAAAAGTGAATAGGGTTGAACCATTAGTTAGTTAAAGACTCTCATAGATAAATCAAGGGTAGATTGACATGCAGGTACCGAAAGGGCGGGGTAGGGTGATAGCTTAGTGCGTCTTCCCTACACGTAACCAACCTCCGAACCTAGGATCATTGATTTCAATGACCAAAAGGAGTTATTTTTCTAAAAAGGGCTAAATGTTTTCCAAAGGTTGCCAAACAACCTGTTTTCTTTAAAAACCCTCTCTCGAGGAGATATTTTCAAAAATTATTTTTCAAAAACCCTAAGTGTGGTCTGCAGATTACTCTTAGTTTTTAGGTGACCTAACTCACCTTAATCAAATTAGGTGGCGACTCCGAATCTTTTTCAAAAGCCCTTTATTTCAAATCAATTTTCAATTCAAACCTAGTCGCACTCATTCTTTTAGGAGGGTGAGTTCTAACGAGAGAGTATAGCATTTTTCCCGCTTGGGTGAGTATTCCTCGAGTGCGAAAAATTTGGGCGCGACAGCTGGCGACTCCGATGGGGAGACTTAGAGGGTTAGGCCATAGTCGTGTCTTTTTACCCTTAACCCATGTAGAGTCTTCAATTAACTTGGGCCAATCCTATTCACTTTAAATTTTCAAAACTAAATTTCCAAAATTGTTTTCAAAAACAAAAAAAACATGCATTTATTCATATTATCTTGTATTATGTTTGTCATCCACATACTGACACTTGCATCTTTGTTTTGTAGGTGCGCTTTATGTTTAAATTTTATTAACTGCTTTGCATGAATGTGATGTACAGGATGAATGGAAGTTGTTGGGCCCTTTCCTCCACTTTTAAAAATCACACACACACTGCATGTGCACTTGCATACCCTGATATGTCCTTTCTAGTTAGAAAGGGGGAACGGTATATTGGTTGTGGGCAAGATGCTGTGTCAGTTTCTTCACCTACGGCCTCTTCATGGTTCCCCTGCTCGGATCACCAACCGATCATGGCACCACCTCGGGGAGTGGGCCTAGGTTTGAAGATCCGGGGACCGAGCCTTTTTAGGATGCATTAGTCAACCCTCAACCTCATACTCATATAGACACCATGTATAGTCAAACCTCTGCTGGATTTAAGACACGAGCACCGTTTTCAAAATCACGGAGGAAAGGGCGATTGCTCTTACTTTCATTTATACTTGTTTGTTCCTGCTGTTATACTGTTATAATGCCTGTCTAACTGTTCATGCATGCATGTTTACTTCAATTGTACTTTCTCTCCTTATACTCTTTGCATATTCATGTTCATGCATTCAATATCCCATGTCAAGACAAGAGTTCCAAGTAACTCAAGTCACTGCATTCTCATACATATGATCAACCCATTGAGAGTGACACCAACATTACTCTCCCTTGCATTAAACCTACCCAAACCCTAAGGGTTCCTGCGTAACCCTAAGGATTCATTGCATGCATCTCGATTCATTCCATAAGAGGGGCCCCAATCCCTCTATGCTCACGGAGATAGGGTTGCCAAGAAGACAAGGGGCAATCAATCAACAAGGTCTCTCAACGGCCTCCCCAACATCAAATCCAAGGAAGGCGAATCCGAAGACTCAAGAGTAGTTTAGGGTTTCCCTTTGTAAAAGTAGATAGGCGGAAGTCCAAAGGAAAATGTTCCCCCTCCCTCTATTAAAATGTATTTCAATTCTTTTGTATCTTAAACCCAAAATTTAATGTACTTCTTTATTTTTATGAATGAATGCATGGATGATTGAAGGTTCCTACCTAACGATAAGGTGTCTGCGTACAAGGGCAAACCCCCTATCTCCAAAAGTGAGCCAATACATCATGTTTAGTCTCCCTCTCAAGTAGGGCCACCCCTAGGACATGCATTGCATAAAAAAAAAATAAATAAATTTTAGATAAAGGCACTAGCTTCTCTTTTGTTTTTGTCTTCTATCCTCCCCCTCCTCATTTCCAAGTACCAAGAGAACCGAAGACAGAAGCAAGACAAGAAGGGGATTTTTCTAAACCATTCATTTATTGTTATCATACTGCTCACATGTTCACTTTTAATATGCTCATACACTCATATCCATTCCAAGACAAGAGTTCCAAGAAACTCAAGTCATTTCATTTTCATGCATTTAATCAACCATAGAGAGAAAGGAGTAATCCAATCTCATATTAATCAAACCTACCAAAACTCCTAAGGGTTCTTAAACCCTAAGGATTCATGGCATGCATAGAACCATATCTCGAGAGAGGCCCAAATCTCTCTCAGTCCATGGAGGTGGGATTGCCCAAATAAAGAAACATCAACCAGCCCACGCCGAAGAGGTATTGTATTGCATAATAGGGGCAAAACCCCACCTCCCAAATGGACTTGTCATCATGCCTAGATTCCCTCAAAAAAGGGACCTCCATAGGTCATGCATCGCATAGAACTTCCAACTTCACATACTGACTGCATTCTGTTTTTCTTTTTCTTTTTGTAGGTTAGAGAGCACAATTGAATTCATGGAATCCCTCTAGCCCCTCACCAGATTCAAACTCATGGAAGGATAAATCTAGTTGTTAGAAAAGGCCAAACCTACATCAAAGAGCAAGAAGAACTGACCGTCCACCTACAAGACATTACCTCCATGACATGTCGCAACAATCACAATCCAAGCAAAGGAGGACTTCAAGCAGAAGAGGACTTCACTAGATGCGAAGTCTTGTCAGGCCCGTGCATCGCAACAACACATCCTCTAACTTCCAAATGCATGACAAATATTGTGAACTCGCCCTCCATTGATACGCCTGTTAAATGAAGCACCAAGAGGCTGATGTAGTCCCAAAACCCTATTAAGGATTCTCACTAAAAGGCCCACAAGAAAAGGGAGGTTTTCATAAAATTCATTTGTCTTCCTTTTTGTCTGTCTATTTTCTTGCATACCTTATTTAAATAAACACACATGCCGTGCATTCATGATTTGAAATGAAAAAGATGAAGTTTCCGATTTATTCCCTTTGTCTCATACTCTTGTGGAGGATTATTGCGTTTAAGAATTCTTTCCCATTTAGTGATGACTTGACTTGAAGGATAGGATAACATAGGCCACCTATTTAAAAGGGGTTAAAACCTTCGAGAGATAAAGAGAGAATGAGAGATAGGAGGAAGACAGTCTCAATAGAGAAGTGCAGAATTTATTGAAAAGGCGACACTTGCGTGATATCCTGGCTAAGCGATGGGCAGCCGAGTCCCTAAAATAATGAGAAGCCATTGTTCCACTTATCCCAAATAAACACTACCCTTTGCTTAGCCCACTAGAGCCGTACATAATTTCTTTTCAAATATCCCCAAACCTATAACTATCCCCCACATTGGGGTGAGCACAGAATAGTTGATTTGATAGAACATGTAGGGTTTCACTGACAGAAACACATCATCCCTAGGAGTAATGTCTGAATTTTGTACAAAGGCTTTATGGACTAAGCAATTCAATTTGAAATGATTAGAGGCCCTCAATTCTATTACTATACACAAAAATATTCCCTTTGCTTAACCCACTAGTGCCTGGCAAGAAGCGGAAGTTTCTTTTTTCTTTTTTTTTTGTCAACCCCGATCCGAAACCATCCCCCCACACTAGGGCAGACAGGCAGCAGAAAATCTGGCAGATAATATCATCGGCCATTAAGCTGAAGCAACATGAAGGCTCTATGGATCAAGCAATCTTTTTCAAAATGAAGAGAGGCCCTCATTTCATTTTCCATACAGTTAAAAGAAACCCTTTGCCAAACCTGTTGAGCCATCTATCCTTTTTTCGAAAAAAACCCAACCTAGGGATCACCGCCCACATTGGGATATTGAACCACCAAGGAAAAGTTCTAAAGAAAAAGGATCAAAGAACTAGTCATTCCATAAAAGAAAAGAAAGGACAAGGTAAAGAAAGGGAGTTGCCAAGGGGCAAGAGGCCAAAAAAAAAAAAGAAAAAGAAAATCTATCTAAAGAAAGGCCTAAAGAAAACCATGATTAAGTCATCTTCAAAAGCATAATAAGAAGATCAAATGAGAAGGGAGTCATGTTTCCCTCAAAAAACACATTGAAAGGGTGAAAAAAAAGAGTCGTTTTCACCGTGAGAAGTATATGGTCAAAAACAAAAAGGAAATCTAAAGGTGATCCTAGGTTACAAAGAAACCTAGTAGAAGTAACAAGTTTGAGCCTTTACCCTTTCTTGTTAAACCCTAACCCATGGCCTGCATTACAACCCTACTAAAGTCCACTCTGATTGAGAAAGATTGCTTGATCTAAATGAGCCAGATATGTTTTTGAAGCTGGAGGAGGATATTAGGGGATGAAACCCCACTAGAAGACCAACCAAGGATGGTGTGGATCTAAACCCCACTGGAAACAACATCGAATTTGAGCCTGCACATCCTTTTCATTCATAAACCCCTTAACCTAGCCTACGTTACGGTCCAAATTAAAGTCCTCTTTGATCAAAGAAAATTGCTTAGTCCAAATAAGCCTGAACAATACCAAGACAAGTAGGGTGAGAAAGGAGAATTGGAAGGAAATGCAAGGGGCAATCTCATGCTCCAAGATGTGCTCAAATGGTTTCAGTTTAAACAACCCACTAAAAGAAGATCTTTGAGCCTGAATATCCCTTTATTTCTTACAACCCCTAAACCCAGCCTACATTACGATCCTAAAAGAAGTCTTCTCAGATCGAGGGCTTAGCTGTTTATCGCTCTGCAAAGGGCATGCAAGTTGTCGCTCGAGCCATGGAGGCATTTTGGATATTTGAGAGAGAAACCCAAGTGAGATCAGAAAAACCCCAAACCGTATCCCTGTAGAAAGTAGGGATAAGATATCAAACCAAAGGGTCTAGATCCCTGGAGAATGGTGTAAATGCTATCACACCCCGATGAGAATGGGATAAAACTAAATGGGGCAGAATCCTGGAAAGGAACAAAATCCTGAGAGTATGGACCCAAGGGGCAATCCTGGGACATTGTTTGTAAATAGCTTGTATACATGTAGTACTGATGCATTCGTGACATGTATAGCCTGTAAACACATTTAGATTCCTGTGTAGTTTGTATCTATTCATGCATTCAACTGCACTCCTGTATGAACTTGTTCATTTGTAAGGAAGTAGGTCATGCATTTAATTCAATTCTTACATAAATCTGTGCATTTATCACAAAAAAAGGGGGACATTGCATTTATTTCCATTCATGTATGTACATTCATCCAAAGAGTATAACATGCATTCAATTTCACTTCTGTGTGAACCTGTGCATTCATAAAAAGTAGGACACACATTCAATTCATTAAAAAAAAAAAAGTATGACACGCGTTCACCCCTTACCGGGGCATTCTTAAACTATTTTTGTACAAAACTCACTCTATGTCTTTCTCTTTCTCTCAAATTGGAAACAGGGAACAAAGCAAAATATAAAAAGGAACTGAAGCCACCCCTCAGATATCTTCGGTACTGGCTCACACCTCAGAAAGCTCAGATTTCCATGACCAATAAGAAACAGAGAATGGGGCAATGGCCCACCCTCAACCTCCCCAATCAAACGGCTTCGAAAGAGGGGTAGTGAATAAGTGGCCAATCACCCAAAGCTGGAGTAATGAAGCACATCCCCAACAATGAGCATCGCCCCCCTCCCTAAGTTCTGTCCCACAACCATAGGAGCATATGGGTGCCCCTCATGATTCCTGGCAAGCAGTACAAGTAATTGGCAGTCAACCACGTCATTCCCTTGAAGAGAAACATCCAAAATCTTAAGAAGAGCAAAGTTGGGGCCACCATGTGAGAGATTGACCAATCTTGAGAAGTATGCCAATCCCCTATCCATCGCAAACTCAAAATGAGAGAAACAAGAAATTCATTGGGACATAAGGAAACTGGGGTCGTAGATCAGAAGAAAAGGCCTCAAAATGGAGCCCAAGCTGAAGAGCGACAATCGTGATGCAGCCATCAGGAAAAGTGGGTCCCATAATGTCAATTGAACCATCCCGAAGACCTAGGAGGAAGCCATACTCATGGGGAGTATGGGCAAGCTCACATTCCCCAAAATGGAAGAAAGACAGGTTAGGTGGGAACCACTACCAGAAAGCAAGCTACACTAACAGGAGAGAAGCCATGCAACCAAAAGACCAGCAAAAATGTCTTGCTCATTTGAAGGATACCCGTCATACCAAACCCGTAGTCAACTCAAAATAGCGTCGGCCATCCGAAAAGTCAGAAGTGGAAAACCTCAATGTCCATCTCATCCTCGAGGGTTGGCTCAACGGAGCGAAGGGGTCGATTGGAGGCCTACTCCCCCCTCCCACCCTGGCTAGAAGGTGCTCGATTGGCAGACAGCTGACTACCCCTAGAGCGGCTGGAGCTGCCGACAAGAATTTGTTCGGGCCATCTTCCCGAAGCAGTGACTCTTCTCAGAACCCTCATCGCCTGCGCCCGCCATCTTGAAAGGTAAGTCAAGGTAAGAGGTATTAGAATTCGATATATGCAGTTCAAAAGATAAAGAAATAAAAGCAACAAAGAAATAATAATGATAATAACCAAAGGTGAAACATAAAATAAAAGTGAAGGTCACAACTTCCATATACATCCTATTCAGACCAACCTAAAGTTTCTTAAACTTTTCATTTAAGGTTTCTTTTCTAAAATCAACTATCAAAGGTTCCTTAAAATTTTTTCGAAAAGTTTCTTGACTTTTTCTCTTCAAAAAGTTCTTTTTCAAAAATCAATTTCCCAATGGTTTCTTATTATTATCCTCCAAAAGTTTTCAAAAATTCTTTCTTCTAAAATTTCCTTTCCAAAGTTAGTTTTCAAAAGGTTTTCTGATTCTGTTTTCCAAAAGTTCTTTTTCAAAATCACTTCTTAAAATCAAATTCTACTTCGAAAATCAGGGTCAAAAATCATTTTCAAAATCATGTCTACAATTTTTCAATCCATCTCCAAGTTTTTCTGATTTAGTTCTTCAAGAAAATCCATTTTCCAAATCCTGGCCCCCTCAAACTTTTCTTTCAAAAGAGTCTTAGACAAAATAAATCCTTAAAAAATTTTCAAGGTTTCACTCAAAAAATTCTTCCTTCCAAAATTTCTATCAAGTTCCAAAGTTTTCTATCCTAAACCCTTGTCAATCTCAAAAATTTTCAAATCCGAAAGAGTTTTTAAATTCTTACCTCCAAAATGTCTCCTAAAATGCTATTTTCCAAAATCTTTCTAAGTTTTCTGTCCAACAGGATTTCACAACTCAAGTCTTAGGTCAAAATGAATTCCCTCCAAATTCTAGGTCGCCCTGCCCTTTTTCCGCCAAAACTAATTTTTGAAGGCCTTTTTGGCCCGTTATCTGTTTTCGACCCCCGTTGTCGAAAGATTTCCAATGTCCGTCCCTCCGACTGCCTCGCGGTCAACATGGGACTCTTACTTTTGTCGTTTTCTGTCTTTGACAAGCAAAGACAGAAAAAGAGGGGCAGCTGTAAGCACCCCATTTTTGACCGCTCGGCAGTCTACACTCCGTCCAGACTTGTTTTCGAGTCATTTTGGGCATATTCCAATCCAAACCAATACTCTAGGTCCAAATTTCGTCTTTCCATCGCTTCGCGGGCCTGTCAGGCCCAAATAGAGGCAAAATGACCAAAATGCCCATAGGGGCATTATCCTTTCTTATTCCAAGTCCAATCCCTCTCTCGAGACAGTTTATTCCTCGAGACGGCCCGAGTAGCAAAACTACTCACAAAACCGTTAGAGTGGCGGAAACACTCACACCGTTAGAGTGGCAGAAACACTCAAAACCCAGGCACGTCTCTTCGGAGTCGGTAAGAGCCCTTTCCAATCCCTCTCTCGAGACAGTTTATTCCTCGAGACGGTTCCAATCTAGGCACGTCTCTTCGGAGACGGTAAGACCCCTTTCCAATCCCTCTCTCGAGACAGTTTATTCCTCGAGACGGTCCGAGTAGCAAAACTACTCACACAACCGTTAGAGTAGTGGAAATACTCACAGAGCCGTTAGAGTAGCGGAAATACTCAACCGTTAGAGTAGTGGAAATACTCACAGAACCGTTAGAGTAGCGAAAATACTCACAGAACCGTTAACCCCGTCTGAGTAACGGAAATACTCACAAATCATCAACCCCGTCCGAGTAGCGGAAATACTCACAAATCATCAACCTCGTCTGAGTAGCGGAAGTACTCACACCGTGAGAGTGGCAGAAACACTCAAAACCCAGGTCAACACCAGTGTCTGTTAGCTCACTTCGGTGAAAAATGACCAGACTACCCTTAGGACCTTTTCCGAGACTTTTCGGTCAAGATGACCATTTTGCCCCTAGGCATTCGAACGCCCCGAGAACCACACCGGCTCTGGGTATCAAACCGGTAATGTCCCGAGAATACTTTTTATAGTATTCTCAACCTTCCTTTACCTTTCCAAATCATTCTGAGTCAGTTCCGGCCAACCCGGTACAAAATGACCGTTTTGCCCCTAGAGGGCCGGTCTCCTTCTTCGACCATACCGGCTTTGAGTATCAAACCGGTAATGTCTCGAGAATACTTTTTATAGTATTCTCAACCTTCCTTTACCTTTCCGAACCATTCCGAGTCAGTTCCGGCAAACCCGGTACAAAATGACCGTTTTGCCTCTAGTGGGCCGGTCTCCTTTTCTGACCACGCCGGCTCTGGGAATCAAACCGGAAACCTCTGGGAACATTCCAAATAATGTTTCCAGATCCCAAGTCTTGTTTCGGGACAATCCGAGTTCGCCTCGGCAGTTTCTTAGTCCGATTGACCGTTTTGCCCCTAAAGGCCTGATCAACCTCTCCGACACATTTTTTCCTCATTTTCCAAGTCAAATACCTCCAGGACACTATTTTTAGTGTTCCTGCTCCTTTCCAGCCTTCCGGGTCATTCCCGGCTCCTCTAAATCATTCTCGGACTTTCTAGAGTCACTCCTAGTGAAGCCAGGCTAAAGTTTACATGGTAGTCACTAGTACAGGTGCCCAAATCTAGTCAAAGATACGTTGCTTGCCGATCTTAATTGTTTCCTAAATGGCTGGTGCCACTGGTAGTGGCGCCAGGCCAAATTATACACTGGCGCCACTGCAACAGGTGCCAGGTTTGTCTTCTCTCTATAAATACAGAGTCTCGTTCAACGTAAAAAGGGTCTGCAAACTTAACCTAGAAATCACACAATTCGATATACAGAGTTCGAACACCTCCAAAAACCCAAGTTTCCTTAGGTTCTCCAAACCCTAGCCACCCTACACTAAACCCTAGCCATCGTACACAAACCCTAGCCTCCTATACACTTACACACTCTCCCATATACTCATACACTAACCTTCAACCATCTTTTGAAGACTGGAGGAGCTGCAACCCGAAGCTTGAAGATAACTCTTGAAGACGAAAGACGAAGATCAAGACCGAAGACCGAAGACTGCACGACGTGCAAAATAAACAAGATACAAGGTAGGCTCCCTCATTAATTTTCTGTACTTCCCCCCCTCTCTTCTCTCTCCAACCCACTTGGGTTTTCTCTATTTTAATCCCCCATCTCTTTCCCCCCCTTCTTTGCATGCTTGAAACAAGGGGATTCCCGGTCCATGTGTAGGATTGGACTATTGGAGAGTGACCGTGTCGGGGGCTTTCTTCTAGTCTAACCAAAGACCATGTGGGTCTGGCCCCCTTGATTATGTGGTGAAGCCTTAGCCTAGTATGTTCATGACCCCCAAATTGCATTGTGTATATCGTAGTCTTGCATCTTCCAAAAACCGTTTTCAAAGTTGTTTTTCAAAACGTTTTCAAACTTGTTTTCAAAATTGCATCAAAATCTCTTTTTCAAAAACTTGTTTTTAAAACCACAATTCTAGGGTGATTCTAGCCTTTCCATGGCTAGGGTTGCTTTAGGAAAGTGTTATATTAAAAGTGGCCTTTTGGTCTATATTTTCAAACCTTGTTTTCAAAACCACTTTCTTAAAGTGGCTCTAGTCCTCTTATGGCTAGAATCGCTTTAGGAAAGTGAGATGTTTTTACACCTTCTAAAAACTCTTCTTAAAAATCTCTTCCTAAAAATCTTTTTCAACATACTTTCCTAAAACTCTTCTCTCCAAAATTTTTTTCAAAAACTCCCTTCCCAAAATCAATTTTTCAAAATTCCCTTTTTCAACTCCTCTCCAAAACTCCATCTCTTTAAAATCTCTTTCTAAAAACACTCCCTAGATTCACCTTCCTAAAAACTCTCTCCAAAAACCTTTCTAAAAACTCTCTTTCCAAAATCTCCCTTTTAGAAATTCCCATATAGGATTTTCTTTCTAAACTCTACGTTTCCAAATTCACTTTCCAAAAACTCCTCCATAGGATTTCCCTTCTAGAAAACCTTCGTTTCCAAAAACGCACTTTCCAAAAACTCTTTCCTTAAAGCCCAAGTCAAGCCCTAGAACCCACAATTAGGAAACCCTAGTTTTCTTTCCAAAAACATGATTTTCAAACTTTGCCCAAAACCTAGGTTTCCAAACTCTTTTGTTTTCTACATCAAAACTATCCTTGTTTCCAAAACCTATTTCCTACGTCAAAACTACGATTTTCCAAAACTAGGGTTTCTAGAATTTTCCTTTCCAAATCCATGCCAAATTCTATCTTCCCTTTATGAAACCAAATCAAATCTCCCCGTTTAGGAAACTAGATCTTGTCCTCCGTTTTTGGAAACAAAATCAAATCTTTTCTTTTAGAAACCAAATCCAACCCCTTCCAAATCCAAATATTTCCTAACTCAAATCCTTCCTAAATCTTAAGTTTCCTAAACTTGAACATAAAAATCTTTCCTAAATTTTAAAACTCAACTTTCAAATCTTTCCTAATTCAACCCTTTCCTAATTCAACCCCTTTTCCAAATCTTAACTTTCTAAATTCAAGCTTTTAAACCTTTCCTAAATTCAAACTTTTCTTAATTTCAAGACTTTCTAAAATCTTACATCTTTCTAAACTCTAAAACTTTCTAAATCCTAAACTTTCCAAATTTCAAATCTTTTCAAATCCAAAGTTTCCTAAATTCAAAGCTTTCTTAAGTTAAATCTTTCTAAACTTCCAAGCTTTCTAAATTCTAAATCTTTCCAAAACTTCAACATCTTTCCAAATCCAAAACTTTCCTATTTTCAAAACTTCATTATTTTCAAAACCTTTCCTATTTTGTGAAAACCTTCCTTAAAATGAAGCTTTCTTAATTCAAGACTTTCTTAAGTTGAAACTTTTCTTAATTCAAACATTTCCTAAAACGAAACTTTCCTACTTTCAAGACTTTCCTAAGTTAAAACTTTCTAAATTCAAAACTTTCCAACTTTCAAAACTTCCTAATTTCAAAACCTTTCCTAAACTAAATTTTCCTTATTCAAAACATTTCTTGATTCAAAACTTTCGTAATTCAAAACTTTCCAAAAATGAAACTTTCCTAAATCGAACTTTTCCTAATTCAAACATTTCCTAAATCCAATATTTTCTAAATTCCCAAACCTTCCAAGTCAAGTCAAATCTTTCCTAAGTCTCCTCTCTTTCCTAAGTTTAGGTTTCTTAAACCTTCTCTTTCCAAAACAAGTCCAAATCTATCTTTTCAAATCAAAATTCAATCTTTTCAATTCTAAAATTCCAATTTCCAATTTTCAATCTTCTATTCAAAGTCCAATCTCTTCAATTTCAATTTCCAATCCTCTCTTCTAATTTCAAATCAAATTTAATTTCCAATTCAATCTCCTTCTTCAAATCCACTCTTCTACTTTCAATTGGACTCCGGTCCGAACTACGACTGACCTAATTCCCCCAAAGGGATACGTAGGCAACCTTCATAGGTGCGGTCACAACACTTTTCAAACTTTCAATTCCACCCTCATGGGTGCGGTTTTCAAAATCTTTTCCAATCTCAAATTCTAATCTATTCTCAAATTTCAATTTCAAAATTTCTATTTTCAAATTTCATTTTCCAAATTTTCAAAATTTCTAATTTCAATTCCATCTTTTCAAATCTATTTTCAAATCAAAGCAATCTTTTTTTTAAATCTATTTTTTTCAATTCTTTTCTATTGCTTGCATGTCATGCATCATATTTTTCAAACATAGTTTTTCTAAAAGTGAATAGGGTTGAACCATTAGTTAGTTAAAGACTCTCATAGATAAATCAAAGGTAGATTCACATGTAGGTACTGAAAGGGCGGGGTAGGGTGATAGCTTAGTGCGTCTTCCCTACACGTAACCAACCTCCGAACCTAGGATCACTGATTTCAATGACCAAAAGGAGTTATTTTTCTAAAAAGGGCTAAATGTTTTCCAAAGGTTGCCAAACAACCTGTTTTCTTTAAAAACCCTCTCTCGAGGAGATATTTTCAAAAATTATTTTTCAAAAACCCTAAGTGTGGTCTGCAGATTACTCTTAGTTTTTAGGTGACCTAACTCACCTTAATCAAGTTAGGTGGTGACTCCGAATCTTTTTCAAAAGCCCTTTATTTCAAATCAATTTTCAATTCAAACCTAGTCGCACTCATTCTTTTAGGAGGGTAAGCTCTAACGAGAGAGTATAGCATTTTTCCCGCTTGGGTGAGTATTCCTCGAGTGCGAAAAATCTGGGCGCGACAGCTGGCGACTCCGCTGGGGAGACTTAGAGGGTTAGGCCGTAGTCGTGTCTCTTTACCCTTAACCCATGTAGAGTCTTCAATTAACTTGGGTCAATCCTATTCACTTTAAATTTTCAAAACTAAATTTCCAAAATTGTTTTCAAAAACAAAAAAACATGCATTTATTCATATTATCTTGTATTATGTTTGTCAACCACATACTGACACTTGCATCTTTGTTTTGTAGGTGTGCTTTATGTTTACATTTTATTAACTGCTTTGCATGAATGTGATGTACAGGATGAATGGGAGTTGTTGGGCCCTTTCCTCCACTTTTAAAAATCACACACACACTGCATGTGCACTTGCATACCCTGATATGTCCTTTCTAGTTAGAAAGGGGGAACGGTATATTGGTTGTGGGCAAGGTGCTGTGTCAGTTTCTTCGCCTACGGCCTCTTGATGGTTCCCCCGCTCGGATCACCAACCGATCATGGCACCACCTTGGGGAGTGGGCCTAGGTTTGAAGATTCGGGGACCGAGCCTTTTTAGGACGCATTAGTCAACCCTCAACCTCATACTCATATAGACACCATGTATAGTCAAACCTCTGCTGGATTTAAGACACGAGCACCGTTTTCAAAATCACGGAGGAAAGGGCGATTGCTCTTACTTTCATTTATACCTGTTTGTTCCTGCTGTTATACTGTTATAATGCCTGTCTAACTGTTCATGCATGCATGTTTACTTCAATCGTACTTTCTCTCCTTATACTCTTTGCATATTCATGTTCATGCATTCAATATCCCATGTCAAGACAAGAGTTCCAAGTAACTCAAGTCACTGCATTCTCATACATATGATCAACCCATTGAGAGTGACACCAACATTACTCTCCCTTACATTAAACCTACCCAAACCCTAAGGGTTCCCGCGTAACCCTAAGGATTCATTGCATGCATCTCGATTCATTCCATAAGAGGGGCCCCAATCCCTCTATGCTCACGGAGATAGGGTTGCCAAGAAGACAAGGGGCAATCAATTAACAAGGTCTCTCAACGGCCTCCCCGACATCAAATCCAAGGAAGGCGAATCCGAAGACTCAAGAGTAGTTTAGGGTTTCCCTTTGTAAAAGTAGATAGGCGGAAGTCCAAAGGAAAATGTTCCCCCTCCCCCTATTAAAATGTATTTCAATTCTTTTGTATCTTAAACCCAAAATTTAATGTACTTCTTTATTTTTATGAATGAATGCATGGATGATTGAAGGTTCCTACCTAACGATAAGGTGTCTGCGTACAGGGGCAAACCCCCTATCTCCAAAAGTGAGCCAATACATCATGTTTAGTCTCCCTCTCAAGCAGGGCCACCCCTAGGACATGCATTGCATAAAATAAAAAAATAAAGAATTTTAGATAAAGGCACTAACTTCTCTTTTGTTTTTGTCTTCTATGCTCCCCCTCCTCATTTCCAAGTACCAAGAGAACCGAAGACAGAAGCAAGACAAGAAGGGGGTTTTTCTAAACCATTCATTTATTGTTATCATACTGCTCACATGTTCACTTTTAATATGCTCATACACTCATATCCATTCCAAGACAAGAGTTCCAAGAAACTCAAGTCATTTCATTTTCATGCATTTAATCAACCATAGAGAGAAAGGAGTAATCCAATCTCATGTTAATCAAACCTACCAAAACTCCTAAGGGTTCTTAAACCCTAAGGATTCATGGCATGCATAGAACCATATCTCGAGAGAGGCCCAAATCTCTCTCAGTCCATGGAGGTGGGATTGCCCAAATAAAGAAATATCAACAGGCCCACGCCGAAGAGGTATTGTATTGCATAATAGGGGTAAAACCTCACCTCCTAAATGGACTTGTTATCATGCCTTGATTCCCTCAAAAAAGGGACCTCCATAGGACATGCATCGCATAGAACTTCCAACTTCAATACTGACTGCATTCTGTTTTTCTTTTTCTTTTTGTAGGTTAGAGAGCACAATTGAATTCATGGAATCCCTCTAGCACCTCACCAGATTCAAACTCACGGAAGGATAAACCTAGTTGTTAGAAAAGGCCAAACCTACTTTGGAAGGAAAATCCTAGAGGGGAATTTCGAGAAGGAAAATTTTGGGAAGAAAGTTTTTGGAGAGAGTTTTTTGGAAGGTGAATCTAGGGAGTGTTTTTAGAGGGTGAATTTTGAGGAAAAGATTTTGGAGAGAGAATTTTGAAAAATAGATTTTGGAAGGGAGTTTTTGAAAACAATTTTGGAGAGGAGAGTTTTAGGAAAGTATGTTGAAAAAGAGATTTTTAGGAAGAGATTTTTGAAAAGAGAGAGTTTTTAGAAAGATTAAAAACGTCTCACTTTCCTAAAGCAATTCTAGCCATAAGAGGGCTAGAACCACTTTAAGAAAGTGGTTTTGATAACAAGGTTTGAAAATATAGACCAAAAGGCCACTTTTAATATAACACTTTCCTAAAGCAACCCTAGCCATGGAAAGGCTAGAATCACCCTAGAATTGTGGTTTTGAAAACAAGTTTTTGAAAAAGAGATTTTGATGCAATTTTGAAAACAAGTTTGAAAACGATTTTTGAAAACAACTTTTTGAAAACGAATTTTGGAAGATGCAAGACTATGATATGCACAATGCAATTTGGGGTCGTGAACATACAAGGTTAAGGCTTCACCACATAATCAAGGGGGCCGGACCCACGTGGTCTTTGGTTAGACTAGAAGAAAGCCCCCGGCACGGTGACTCTTCAATAGCCCAATCCTACACATGGACCGGGAGTCCCCTTGTTTCAAGCATGCAAAGAAAGGGAGGGAAAGAGATGGGGGATTAAAATAGATAAAACCCAAGTGGGTTGGAGAGAGAAGAGAGAGGGGGGAAGTGCAGAAAATTAAAGAGGGAGCCTACCTTGTTTCTTGTTTATTTTGCGCGCCGTGCAGTCTTCGGTCTTCAGTCTTTGTCTTGATCTTCACCTTCAGAATTCAAGAGTTGTCTTCAAGCTTTGGATGGCAGCTCTTCAAGTCTTCAAAGGATGGTTGAAGGCTAGCGTATGAGTGTATGGGGGAGTGTATAAGTGTATGGGAGGCTAGGGTTTGTGTAGGGTGGCTAGGGTTTGAGACAACCTAGGGAGGCTAGGGTTTAGAAGATGCTTGAGCTCTGTATATCGAAATATAGCATTTTTAGATTAAGTTTGCAGACCCTTTTCACGTTGAACGAGGCTTTGTATTTATAGAGGGAAGACAAACCTGGCGCCTATTGCAGTGGCGCCAGGCCATTTTTTGGCTTGGCGCCACTACTAGTGGCGCCAGCCAATTAGGAAAGATTTAAGGTCAGCAAGCAACGTATCTTTGACTAGATTTGGGCGCCTGTACTAGTGACTACCATGCAATTTTTAGCCTGGCTTCACTAGGAGTGACTCCAGAAAGTTCGGGAATGATTTGGAGGAGCCGGGAATGACCCAGAAGGCCGGAAAGGAGCAGGAACACTTAAAATAGTGTCCTGGAAATATTTGACTTGAAAAATGAATATTGGATGTGTCGGAAAGGTCGACCGAGCCTTTAGGGGCAAAACGGTCAATCGGATTAAGAAACTGTCGGGGCAAACTCGGATTATCCCGGAAAAAGATTCGGGATCTGGAAACATTATTTAGAATGTTCCTAGAGGTTGCTGGTTTGATTCCCAGAGCCGGCGTGGTCGGAAAAGGAGACCGGACTAGGGGCAAAACGGTCATTTTGTACTGGGTTTGTCGGAACTGACTCGGAATGGTCCAAAAAGGTAAAGGAAGGTTGAGAATACTATAAAAAGTATTCTCGGGACATTACCAGTTTGATACTCAAAGCCGGTATGGTCGAAGAGGGAGACCGGCCCTCCAGGGGCAAAACGGTCATTTTGTACCGGGTTGGCCGGAACTGACTCAGAATGATTCGGAAAGGTAAAGGAAGGTTGAGAATACTATAAAAAGTGTTCTCGGGGCATTACTGGTTTGATACCCAGAGCCGGTATGGTTGAAGAAGGAGACCGGCCCTCGAGGGGCAAAACGGTCATTTTGTACCGGGTTGGCCGGAACTGACTCGGAATGATCCGGAAAGAGAAGGGGAGGTTGAGAACACTATAAAAAGTATTCTCAAGAGGTTACCGGTTTGATACCCAGAGCCGGTGTGGTTCTCGGGGCATTTGGATGCCTAGGGGCAAAATGGTCATCCTGACCGAAAAATCTCGAAAAAGGTCCTAAGGGTAGTTTGGTCCTTTTCCACCGAAGTGGGCTAACAGCCACTGGTGTTGACCTAGGTTTTGAGTGTTTCCACCACTCTAACGGTGTGAATATTTTTGCTACTCGGACGGGGTTGAGTATTTCCGCTACTCGGACAGGGTTGATAATTTGGGAATATTTCCAGTACTCGGACGGGGTTGAGTATTTCCGCTACTCGGACGGGGTTGATGATTTGTGAGTATTTCCGCTACTCTAACGGCTGTGTGAGTATTTCCGCTACTCTAACGGTTCTGTGAGTACTTCCGTTACTCTAACGATTCTATGAGTATTTCCGCTACTCTAACGGTTCTGTGAGTATTTCCGCTACTTTAACGGTTCTGTGAGTATTTCCGCTAGTCTAACGGTTTTGTGAGTAGTTTTGCTACTCGGACCGTCTCGAGGAATAAACTGTCTCGAGAGAGGGATTGGAAAGGAGTCTTACCGTCTCCAAAGAGACGTGCCTGGATTGGAACCATCTCGAGGAATAAACTGTCTCGAGAGAGGGATTGGAAAAGGGTCTTACCGTCTCCGAAGAGACGCGCCTACGTTTTGAGTGTTTCCGCCACTTTGACAGTTTTGTGAGTGTTTCCGCCACTCTAACGGTTTTGTGAGTATTTCCGCTACTCTAACGGTTTTGTGAGTAGTTTTGCTGCTCGGACCGTCTCAAGGAATAAACTGTCTCGAGAGAGGGATTGGAAAGGAATAAGAAAGGACAATGCCCCTAAGGGCATTTTGGTTATTTTGCTTCTATTTGGGCCTGACAGGCCCGCGAAGCGATGGAAAGATGGAATTTGGACCTAGAGAATTGGTTTAAATAGGAATATGCCCAAAATGACTTGAAAACAAGTCTGGACGGAGTGTAGACTGCCGAGCGGTAAAAAATGGGGTGCTTACAAGAAGCAAAGAAAGAATAACTTACCCCCCCCCCCCACCACCGTTAGGGAAGCTACCTCAGCCTGGTATTGGTGTCGCTCCATCTGGTACCAATCTCTCTGGTCTCTCACAGCAGTAAACTCGGCCTGGGGCACATATCCTCCAGCACGGCGCCATAGGTCAACCACCTCCTGGCCAACAGTGTACCCGCCGACTACTATCTCGAACCGGGTGAAGGCACCAACCGAATGGGCTCCAAAGTGCGCAACGTAATCTGTATTCGGAGGAAGCAAGAACTCGGCACCTGGCTGGCGCTCCTGGTAGGGGATGGGCACTCCGGCCACCAGAGCTCCAAACATATACTCTGGCGGAGCCCCTGCTGTCGAAACTCCTCGTGAAACTGTCTCCAGTGCTGCTCTCCAAGGTAGGACTCCTAGGTGTCATCACTGAGAAAAGCAGCTCTCGACAAGGACAGTGGGACCAGGTACCGGACTGTCTCGTAATGGACTGATCCAATGAAAGGCCGCCAGGTCACATCCCTCGCCTCAATCAACTCCAGGTTAGCCCGGAGCGTCACGAAGTCAGTAATCTCCGATCGCTGGGCTACCCGGTCACGAGCCCACCTCAAAGCGCGAGGATAGAGATCATCATCAACAACTGCAGGACGACGCACCGGCAAGTACTCATAACTCCACCAGACAAGGAAGGGCCAAAAGCTAGTCATGCTACCCCAACGAGAAGAAGTCCGAACTTGCATCCATCGAAGAAAGCAGCCAAAAGAAAAGGACCCCCAGTCCATCTCAGACAAAGCTCCCAGATCGGCTACTATACTCACCAAACGGCACGACACGAGTGACTTGTTGTTGTTGCAGAAGCAGCTGAAGATGATGTACAACACAAGTCGCCATCTCATGATATCCTGCCTGGCAGGCGATGGCTCAGTAGCAAAAGTACGCTCACCCTGACTAATCCAAGAGACTGGGAAGGCAGAACGCTCAGGCTGAGGCAAATCCAACAGCAAACAGGCCTTGTCCCTGCTGACCGAGTGCAGGGTGATCCGCCGGCCGACAAAGGAGGGTCCTGCAATAATTGCCCAATCTAAAGGAGTAGGGCCCAACTCGAAGCCAACAAAATGGAAGGTCCCAATCTCCCCGAACCACTGCTCAACCAATGCCAGTACCAAATGCCAGTTCAGGCAGTTAGCCTGTAATCCCATAAAGGCGCCAAACTCGATCTCTGCCAAGAAGGCGCGGTATGATGGGGCAGCCTACTGCATGGTCACAAAGACCTGATGAACAGCCCCTCGAAAAGCTGTATGTACCCGTGGAGGTGGCAAATGCTGTCTGGAATATACACTAGGGTGATAGGCCAGATCCCCGAGAGGTGGGACATCTGGTATCTGCAAATCTCCCAAATTAGCGTCGATCTGCCTATGCCGGGAAGAAGCTCTCCCATAGCCGGTCACGTGGTCCCCAAGGCCTGGTACCTCCTCCTCGACGTCAACCTCCTCAGCAAAAGCCTACTCAACCAAAGGAAAAGGGTCGATAGGTAGTCTACTCCCCTGCCCGCTCTAGCAGGATGAGGATCGTCCGGTGGATCGTCGACTACCTCTGGATCGGCTAGAACTGCCAGCAGAATTGGTTCGGGCCGCCTTCCCCGAGCGGCGTCTCCTCTCGGAACCGTCATCACCTGCGTCTGCCATCCTGAAAAGGTAAGCCAAGGTAAGTGATGTTAATATACCATCCATGCATCTTAAATAACAGTGAAATAAAACAAACGAATAACACAAAACAAATAAAGGATTTTGAATAACAAATCAAAAACAAAATTTTCACACATCTTGATTTTCCAACTCCAAATCACGTCTCAAGGGTTCTCTGCCTTTTCCCTTCAAAAAGATTTTATTTCTAAAATTTTAACCAACTCTTTTCATAATTTCTAAAAATTTCGGCAGAGTCCCGTTTAAAAATGGCCCCTACAACTCCCATGACATCAACACAAAACACGAAATATGCACCTTTCAACACTACAATCACATGACAATGGCACCCGTGCACACTCTCCAATTTTTTCAAAATTTGCAAAACTCACGTTTTATTTTTCAAATAAATCAATGGTTTTCAAAAGGCTTCCAAAATTTTTCAAAATCACCTCAAATGTTTTCAAAATATTCCTACATTTTTTCAAATTTCAAAATTCAAAAATTTCGTCAATTTCTTGAATTTTTTTTTAATTTTCTCTAATTTTCTAAATATTTTTCTATTTTTCAAAAAATCAAAAATTCACCGAGTTTTCAAAAAATCACGAAACTTCATACGGTTGTTAAACACATTTTTTTAAGGCACATTGCACAAAAACATAGCCAAAAAACCTAATACCTATGCTTATAGGAACAACTTTCCTATTCCTGCAGAAAACCCCCTTCACACATTTACATATAATCACTCAAATTCATTCAAACAACCATCAAAATGCAAAAACAACATCACCAAAGTGTTCAAAACATATCAAAACATCAATTTCCACTATTCACATGATTCAAACGAAGTTCTACACATCAAAATCAACAAACTTTGAAAACTCACCTTTCGGAAGTTCTCCAGCAAAATCTTCACTTCTGGTGACTTTTTCGGCGACGTGGACTCCCTCCGGCAATCACCCGTGGTCCCCAAGGAGTGCTCCTTCAATGTCCAAGACGGATTCCTCGCAATGCCTCACAAATTTGCAAAAAACTCTTCAAATCCCGTGGGTGTTCGAACCAGAAATTTTCTGGTTTTTAACCTTAAGCCTGGCACCACTAGAAGAGGTGCCAGTGCTTTTTTACCAAAGGCGCCACTGCTGGTGGCGCCAGTTATAAATTCTGGGCAGTTTTGCCCTTTTTCCCGCCAAAACTCGTCTTCGAAGGCCTTTTTGGCCCGTTATCCGTTTTCGACCCCCGTTGTCGAAAGGTTTTCAATGTCCATCCCTCCGACTGCCTCGCGGTCAACATGGGACTCTTACTCTTATCGTTTTCTGTCTTTGACAAGCAAAGACAGAAAAAGAGGGGCAGCTGTAAGCACCCCATTTTTTACCGCTCGGCAGTCTACACTCTGTCCAGACTTGTTTTCAAGTCATTATGGACATATTCCAATCGAAACCAAGCCTCTAGTCCAAATTCCGTCTTTCCATCGCTTCGCGGGCCTGTCAGGCCCAAATAGAGGCAAAATGACCAAAATGCCCTTAGGGGCATTGTCCTTTCTTATTCCAATTCCAATCCCTCTCTCGAGACAGTTTATTCCTCAAGACGGTTCGAGTAGCGAAACTACTCATAAAACCGTTAGAGTAGCGGAAGTACTCACCAAACCGTTAGAGTAGTGGAAATACTCACAACGTTAGAGTGGCGGAAACACTCGAAACCCAGGCACGTCTCTTCGGAGATGGTAAGACCCCTTTCCAATCCCTCTCTCGAGACAGTTTATTCCTCGAGACGGTTCCAATCTAGGCACGTCTCTTCGGAGACG
Organism: Euryodendron excelsum; assembly: GCA_033060915.1. NCBI lineage: Eukaryota > Viridiplantae > Streptophyta > Magnoliopsida > Ericales > Pentaphylacaceae > Euryodendron > Euryodendron excelsum. The sequence goes on from CM065385.1 coordinate 15,541,985, forward strand.
ATAAGACCCCTTTCCAATCCCTCTCTCGAGACAGTTTATTCCTCGAGACGGTCCGAGTAGCAAAACTACTCATAAAACTGTTAGAGTAGCGGAAGTACTCACAGAACCGTTAGAGTAGCGAAAATACTCACAGAACCGTTAGAGTAGCGGAAGTACTCACAGAACCGTTAGAGTAGCGGAAATACTCATAGAACTGTTAGAGTAGCGGAAGTACTCATAGAACTGTTAGAGTAGCGAAAATACTCACACAACCGTTAGAGTAGCGGAAATACTCACACCGTGAGAGTGGCGGAAACACTCAAAACCCAGGTCAACACCAGTGTCTGTTAGCTCACTTCGGTGAAAAATGACCAGACTACCCTTAGGACCCTTTTCGAGACTTTTCGGTCAAGATGACCATTTTGCCCCTAGGCATCCGAATGCCCCGGGAACCACACCGGCTCTGGGTATCAAATCGGTAACCTCCCAAGAATACTTTTTATAGTATTCTCAATCTTCCTTTACTTTTTTGGATCATTCCGAATTAGTTCCGGCCAACCCTGTACAAAATGACCGTTTTGCCCCTGGAGGGCCGGTCTCCTTCTTCCACCATACCGGCTTTGAGTATCAAACCGGTAATGACCCGAGAATACTTTTTATAGCATTCTCAATCTTCCTTTAACTTTCCGGATCATTCCGAGTCAGTTCTGGCCAACCCAGTAAAAATGACCGTTTTGCCCCTAGAGGGCCGGTCTCCTTCTTCAACCAAACCGGCTCTGGGTATCAAACCGGTAATGTCCCGAGAACACTTTTTATAGTATTCTCAACCTTCCTTTACCTTTCCGAATCATTCCGAGTCAGTTCCGGCAAACTCAGTACAAAATGACCATTTTGCCCCTGGTGGGCCGGTTTCCTTTTCCGTCCACGCCGGCTCTGTGTATCAAACCAGCAACCTCTGGGAACGTTCTAAATAATGTTTCTAGAACCCAAGTCTTCTTCCGGGACAGTTTGAGTCTGTCACGGCAGTTTTTTGGGCCGGTTGACCGTTTTGCCCCTAAAGGCTCGGTCAACCTTTCCGACACATCTTATCCTCACTTTTCAAGTCAAATACCTCCAGGACACTATTTTAAGTGTTCCTGCTCCTTTCTGGCCTTCCGGGTCACTCCAGGCTCCTTCAAATCATTTCCGGACTTTTCGGAGTCACTCCTAGTGAAGCCAAGCTAAAGTTTACATGGTAGTCACTAGTATAGGCGCCCAAATCTAGTCAAAGATACGTTGCTTGCCGACCTTAATTGTTTCCTAAATGGTTAGTGCCAGTGTATAATTTGGCCTGGTGCCATTGCAACAGGTGCCAGGTTTGTCTTCCCTCTATAAATACAGAGCCTCGTTCAACGTAAAAAGGGTCTGCAAACTTAACCTAGAAATCACACAATTCGATATACAGAGCTCGAGCACCTCCAAAAACCCTAGTTTCCTTAGGTTTTCCAAACCCTAGCCTCCTATACACTCATATACTCCTCCATACACTCATACACTAGCCTTCAACCATTCTTTGAAGACTTGAAGAGCTGTCATCTAAAGCTTGAAGACAATACTTGAAAGTTGAAGAAGAAGACCGAAGACCGAAGATTGCACGGCGAGAAAAATAAACAAGATACAAGGTAGGCTCCCTCTTTAATTTTCTGTACTTCCCCCCTCTCTTCTCTCTCCAACCCACTTAGGTTTTCTCTATTTTAATCCCCCATCTCTTTCCCCCCTTTTCTTTGCATGCTTGAAACAAGGGGACTCCCGGTCCATGTGTAGGATTAGACTATTGGAGGGTCACCGTGTCGGGGGCTTTCTTCTAGTCTAACCAAAGACCACGTGGGTCCGGCCCCCTTGATTATGTGGTGAAGCCTTAGCCTTGTATGTTCACAACCCCCAAATTGCATTGTGCATATCATAGTCTTGCATCTTCCAAAAACCGTTTTCAAAGTTGTTTTTCAAAACGTTTTTAAACTTGTTTTCAAAATTGCATCCAAATCTCTTTTTCAAAAACTTGTTTTCAAACCACAATTCTAGGGTGATTCTAGCCTTTCCATGGCTAGGGTTGCTTTAGGAAAGTGTTATATTAAAAGTGGCCTTTTGGTCTATATTTTCAAACCTTGTTTTCAAAACCACTTTCTTAAAGTGGTTCTAGTCCTCTTATGGCTAGAATTGTTTTAGGAAAGTGAGATGTTTTTTTTTACACCTTCTAAACTCTCTCTTTTCAAAAATCTCTTCCTAAAAATCTCTTTTTCAACATACTTTCCTAAAACTCTCCTTTTTCAAAATTATTTTCAAAAACTCCCTTCCAAAATCTATTTTTCAAAACTTCCTTTTTCTACTCCTTTCCAAAAACTCTTTCTCCCCAAAATTCGCTTTCTAAAAACACTTCCTAAATTTACTTTTCTAAAAAACTCTCTCCATTAATCTCCTTCCAAAAATCTTTGTAAAAAATCTCTCTTTTCCAAAATTTTCCTTCTAGAAACTCTCCTCTAGGATCTTCATTCCAAAGTCTACGTTTCCAAAAACACACTTTCCAAAACTCCTTCTCTTTAAAATCTTTTTCCAAAAACTCTCTTTCCAAATTCACTTTCCAAAAACTCCTCCCTAGGATTTCCTTCCAAAAACTCGTTTCCAAAAGCGTATTTTCCAAAAATAACTTTCCTTAGAGGCCAAGTCAAGCCCTAGAGCTAACCATTAGGAAACCCTAATTTTCTTTCCAAAAACATGATTTTCAAACTTTGCCCCAAACCTAGGTTTCCAAAACCTCTAGTTTTCACATCCAAATTATTCATGTTTCCAAAACCTCTTTTCTACGTCAAAACTATAATTTTCCAAACCTAGGATTTCTAGAATCCCCCTTTCCAAATTCTTGTCAAATCCTATCTTCCCTTTAGGAAACCAAATCCAATCCTCCGTTTTTGGAAACAAAATCAAATCTTTTCTTTTAGAAACTAAATCCAATCCCCTCCTAATCCCAAGCCTTTCCTAATTCAAATCCTTCCTAAACTTTTACTTTCCTAAATCTTAAGTTTCCAAAACTTGAACATAAAAATCTTCTCTAAACTTTAAAACTCAACTTTCAAATCTTTCCTAATTCAACCCTTTCCTAATTTAACCCCCCTTTCCAAATCTTAACTCTCCAAATTCAAGTTTTCAAACTTTTCCTAAACTCAAACCTTTCATAATTTCATGATTTTCTAAAACCCTAAAACTTTCTAAATCTTAAACTTTCTAAATCTCAAATCTTTCTAAATTCAAAACTTTCTTGATTCAAGACTTTCTTAAGTTGAAACTTTCTTAATTCAAAACATTTCTAAATTCAACACTTTCTTATTTCTAAACATTTCATAAAACAAAACTTTTCGATTTTCAAAACTTTCCTAATTTCAAAACTTTCCTAATTTGGGAACTTTCCTAATCTGAAAACCTTTCCTTTTTTGAAAACTTTCTAAACTCGAAACTTTCTAATTTCAAAACTTTCCTGAAACCTAAAACTTTCCTAAATTCAAAACTTTCCTAAAGTTGAAACATTCGAAATTCAAAGCTTTCCTAAGTTGAAACTTTCCTAATTTCAAAACTTTCCCAAATCGAACATTTCCTAATTCAAACATTTCCTAAATCCAATCTTTCCTAATCTCCTAAACCTTCCAAGTCAAGTCAAATCTTTCCTAAGTCTCTTCTCTTTCCTAAGTCTAGGTTTCCTAAACCTTCATCTTTCTAAAACAAGTCCAAATCTATCTTTCAAATCAAAATCCAATCTTCTCAATTTCAATTTTCAATCTCCTCTTCCAATTTCAAATCAAATTCAATTTTCAATTCAATCTCTCAATCTTCCAATCCAATCTCTCTCTTCAAATCAATCCCTTTTCAATCGGACTCCGGTCCGAACTACGACTGACCTGATTTTCCCAAAGGGATACGTAGGCAACCTTCATAGGTGCGGTCACAATACTTTTCAAACTTTCAATTCCACCCTCATGGGTGCGGTTTTCAAAATCTTTTCAAATCTCAAATTTCCATCTACTTTCAAACTTTCTATTTCCAAATTTCTATTTCCAAATTTCTCAAACTTTCCAATTTCAAATGTATTTTCAAATCAAATCAATTTCAGATTAATCTCTTTTCAAATCTATTTTTCAATTCTTTTCTATTGCACTTGCATATCATGCATCATATTTTTCAAACATTGCTTTTCTAAAATGTATAGGATTGAACCATAGTTAGTTAAAGACTCTCATAGGTGAATCTAGGGTAGATTGACATGTAGGTACCGAAAGGGCGGGGTAGGGTGATAGCTTAGTGCGTCTTCCCTACACGTAACCAACCTCCGAACCTAGAATCACTATTTTCAAAGACCAAACGGATTTATTTTTCTAAAAAGGGCTAAATGCTTTCCAAAGGTTGCCAAACAACCCGTTTTCCTAAAAAACCCTCTTTTGAGGATGTTTTCCAAAATTGTTTTTCAAAAACCCTGAGTGTAGTTTTCGGATTATGCTTAGTTTTTAGGTGACCTAACTCACCTTAATCAAGTTAGGTGGCGACTCCGAATCTTTTTCAAAAGCCCTTTGTTCAAATCAAATTTTCAATTCAAACCTAGTCGCACTCATTCTTTTAGGAGGGTGAGTTCTAACGAGAGAGTACAACATTTTTCCCGCTTGGGTGAGTATTCCTTGAGTGCGAAAAATCTGGGCACGACAAACCCTAACCATGGAGTGGCTATAATCACTTTAGGATTGTGATTTTGAAAATGGGTTTGAAGAAGAGATTTTGAATGCAAGTTTGAAATATGATTTTGATGCAAGCTTTGAAAACTACTTTGAAAATACGTTTTGAATGGATATATGAATATGACATGCATAATGCAAGCAAGGTCATGAACATTCAAGGCTAGGCTTCACCACATAATCAAGGGGGCTAAATCCACACGATCTAAGGTTGAACTAGAAGAAAGCCCCCGACACGGTGACTTTCAACAGTTCTTCTTACACATGAATTGGGGAGTCCCTTGTTTCAAGTATGCAAGAAATGGAGGTAGAAGATTAGGGATTAAAATAGAAGAAAACCCAAATGGATTAGGAGAGAGAAGAGAAGGGGAAGTACATAAACATAAAGAGAAAACCAACTTCGGATTCTTTTTACTTTCTTTGCTTTGCTTTACTTGATCCTTGAGAGCTTCCAAGTTGTAGCACTTTGAGTCTTCAATGGAGGCTAGGGTTTGAAGAGACTAGAGAGGGCTAGGGTTTGGAGAGACTTCAAGCTCTATATTTGGAAAAACAGAGTTTCTGGATTGAAATTGTGGACCCTTTTCACGTAGGGGGAGGGTCTATGTTTATAGAAACAAAAGCAGTCTAGCGCTTGTTGCAGTGGCGCCAGGGCAAAAAATCTACTGGCGCTACTAGGCGTGGCCCCATGATAATTTTTGGCCTGGCGCTAGTGGCGCTAGTCACTTAGGAAAGGCTTTAGGGCAACAAGAAATGTATCTTTCAACCCTTGATATGCAAGGCAAAAGATTTGGGAGCCTGTACTAGTGACTACTGTGCAAGTTTTAGCTTAGCTCCACTAGGAGTGACTCTAAAAGATCTAGAAATGTTCAGGGAGACTGGGAATGATCCAAAAGGCCAGAAATGGATAGTAACTCTTGAAATAGTGTCCCGAGGGTAACAAGCTTGAAAATCAATATCAGGATTGTCAAAATGGTCGACCGAGCCTTTAGGGGCAAAATGGTCAACTAGACTGGGAAACCACCTGAATGGACTTGGATTGTCCCATGAGAGGACTTGAAGATTTGAAACACCCTTAAGAATGTTTCAGAAAGTTATTGGTTTGACACTCAGAGCTGGTGTGGTTGAAAAAGGCGACTGGCCTACTAGGGGCAAAACGATTATTTTGCACCAAACTTGTCAGAATAGACTTAGAATGTTCCTGAAAGGTGATAGAAGATTGGGAATACCATTAAAGTATCCTTGGGAGGTTACTAATTTGATACCCAGAGCCGGTGCGGTTCCCGGAGGCAATTGGAAGCTTAGGGGCAAAATGGTCATTTTGATCGGATGGTCCTGAAATTGATCTGAAACCAACTAGAAGGCACTTGAACATACCGGATTGTCCTTGGGACAATCTTGGAAGGGGTGGACTTACCGTTCTAAGGACTTAGGTACTTTCTCGAGAAACATATCAAAAAAGGCCCAAAGGGTAGTTTGGTCATTTTTTATCAAAGTGGGCTAGCAGGTACTGGTGTTGACCTGGGTTTTAAGTGTTTGGGCCACTGTGATGGGGTGTGATGAGTTGGTTTCCAAAGGTATCTCGTCCTTTGGTAAACGTGCCATAACCAAAAGGCAAATTTGGTCCCGTGACATAGGGGTTTTGTTGGAAATTCCTAATGTCGTCATGTTTGCGAGTGCTTTCGCCACTCTGACGATTGCAATGTTTGCAAGTGTTTTTGCCACTCTGACAGTTGCGATGTTTGCGAGTATTTTTGCCATTCTGACGGTGTGCATTCATTCCGGAGACTGCCTAATCTGAGGAAGCTGCTAGATGGACTTATCGTTAGAGGAATCAACTTTCTCAAAAGATGTGCCGAATAACTGACATTCTACATTGGTGGGTTAGCATGCGCCAAAGGTGAATCGTCCTACCATCTCAGGGACATGGGTTCCGTCCCATTCGACGGGTTTGAAGGGACTTATTGTTCCGAAGAGTTTTCTCATAAAAAATGCCGAACTGGATGGACTTATTGCCTGAGGGATCAACTTTCTCAAAAGGCATGCCAGATTTGATTTAGACTGGAATTTGGATTTGAATTTGAATTTGAGATTAAAATAGGGACTTACCGCCTTCGAAAACACGTGCCCGCTGAAATTGGACCGATCAATGCCCTAAGGACATTTTGGTCATTTTACCTCTATTAGGCCTAGTGGGCCCGTGAAAAAATTAATTGATTGGATTGAGTCTGAAAAACTAGTTTTGACTTGAATGTGTCTGTGTCGGTTTGAATGTGAGTCCAGACGGACTGGAGATTACCAAACGGGCAAAAATGGGGTGTTTACAGGTGCCCCTCTTTTTCTGTCTTTGCTTGTCAAAGATAGAAAATGATAAAGTAAAAGTCCCATGTTGATCACGAGGTGATCAGAAGGATTGAAATTGAATGGTTTTCGAAGATTAGAGTAGTTGAAATTCAGAATTTTGAGTTTGAAAACTTGATTGTCTTGATTTTTAAAATCTAGAATTTTGAGAACTTGATTTGGAAATTAATCTGAACCGACATTTTAACTAATAGAATGTCGCTCCTTGAGGGGGATTCAGGGTATTAAAAATTGATATTTTGAAATTGAAGATGATTTTTTAAATGATTTTGAAATTGAAGTTGATAATTTAAAATGATTTTGAAATCGCTTTCAAAAATAGTTTAATTTGGATTTGAATTGACAGAGTTTGGAAAACCTTTGAAACTTAGAATAAAACCTTTAAGGAAAAAATTTGAAAGCCTAGAATTTTGAAATGAAAACTTTTAAGGAAAGAGTTTGGAAAACCTAGAATTCAATGTTGGAATAACACTTTTTGCGGAGAAAGTTTTGAAAATTTTTGCAATATCTATATTTTTTAGAACGGAACTTTTGAATAATAAAGCTTGGGAAACCCTAAAAATATATATATTTTTTTCTTCTTTTTCAAAGGAAAAAGAGATAAAATATTTGAGAGTGGGGCTTTTTTTCGCAGAAAAGACCCCAAGAAACTTAGATAAAATTTTTTAAATGAGAAAAGAGTTAGAAATTTTTGAAATAAAATATTTTTGAAGGAAAATGGTATAAAATCTTTGAGGGTGGGACCTTTTTGGCAGAGAAGGCCCCAAAAAAGTCTAGAGGAATTTTTCAAAGTGAAGAAAGAGTTGAAATTTTTGAAAAGAAATTTTTTTAAAGGAAAAAAAAGGTAAAACCTTTGAGTGTGGGACCTTTCTAGAAGAGAAGGCCCCGAGAAACTAGAGGAAACCTAAAACTATTAGAAGAAAAACTTAGGAAAATATTTTTTGAAAATGGAATTTTGAATAAAATTTTTTAGGGAAACACTTAGGAGATTTCTAGGATTTAGAAAACTTTGGAATTGATAAAAACTTCAGAAGGAAGAAATTTTGGGAATTTGAAACCTTGAACATTTTGAGGATTGATTTTGAAGAAGATTTTTTCAGAGGAAGAATTTTTGTAAAACCTTGAAACTTGATTGGAGTAGAAATATTTTGAAAAAGAAGCTTAGAAAAGTTTTGGAGATGGACTTTGATTGAAATTTTTTTATATTTGATTTTAAAATGAACTTTGAATTTTGATTTTGAAATAACTTTGGAAAGGGGAAGGTTAAAAGACCTTGAAATTGATTTTGAAATAGACTTTTAGAAGGAAAAAGTTTAGAAACTATTTTGATTTGAAACTTGGACAAAACACGGAAGCAATTCGTTTCGACTTGCAGCTATGAACATTTGAAGGAAAAATGTTTAAAAAATTCATTTTGACTAGAAATGTGAAATCTTTGTAAACAAAATGTGTCGAAAATTCATTTTCACCCAAAATTTGAATTTTTGAAGACAAAATGTATAGAAAATTCATTTTGATTCAAAATTGAATTTTTTGAAGACAAAATGTGTAGGAAATTCATTTTGACTTAAAACTTTAAGTTTTTGTTTCTCATTTTTCCTTTTTTTTATACCTCTTACCTTTTTGAACTATACTTACCATATGTCGACATCCTTACCTTGGTTTGGCTTTCAGGATGGCTGACGTGGGAGAGGTTGCCTTGCTGACTGAATCTGGAGTTGAGGGGGCACGATTGAAAGCTAAACTAGCGACGACGAGAGCTACTCTGACCGAGGAGAGGACTACCGCTGTTGATGCTTGGGCTGATACAAATGATTGGCATGCTTGGATGACCACATTGATTGACGTTGAGTCTGAGCTGGGGCTTGTCTGGGTGGCTGATACAGGAGACAATGATCAATGCCAGAGGTAATAACAAGGCCTGCGTTGGTCGAGCGAAGGACTAGTGCTGCTGATGAGAAGAGGGTGGCTTTACTAGGGCTATTGTAGAAGATGCTCTAGATAAGGCTATTGGAGATGTCGAAAACTGCCCTTGTCGAAGTTTATGCTAAGGTTGAGGTTGATGTAGCTTTTTGAGGGAGGCCATGGTAGAGCTGGTGGTTAGGAAGGTTTTTGGAAAAATTGAGTGCGAAGCACTATAGGAGACTACTTTGTGCATGTGACTCTTTTGCATTAGAATTTGAAGGAGAGAACATTAATCCATTTTTGGTCGATAGCTTCTTGGGAGACTACTTCTTGTTTGATTGGGAGGTCGAGGGTGGATCGTTGCCCCATTCTCTATTTCTTGTTGGCAGGATCATGGTTCGGGCTGCCGAGACTAACTCTGTTGATTGCTTTAGTTGATTATGCTCTGGATAGATGGCTACTGGACTTCCTTGGCTACGTCTTCAAAGCATTGTGTTCAAAGACACATCAGGGCCTGAGAAAGCGTAGGGAGATGCCCCTTAAACTTGTACCTATCTTAGTATCTCATTAGCAAATATCAAGATATAACAGACTAATCTTAATAAATGACTTATGATATTAGTGTGCATTACTTTGCCATGTTGAGTTTAGAAATTTGTTACCAATGTAGGTTCTCCACTATGTGGTACCCCTTGACCCATTGTTAAGGCATGAGACTTGGTTATTTCGCTAAGGCTTGTTTTGTTGGTGTTACTTGGATTGCTGATCTGGAGAGCTGACCTTTCTTCTTCTTCGTCTTCTTTTTTTCTTTTTTTTTCTTTTTTTTTTTCAAACCGTTTTTGCCACCCGTGCCCTTGTGGGTTTTCACGGATGCCGGTTCTACCATTTTTTTCAACGCCTGTTTTTGGGTTTTCACTGTGTCGGTAGTTTTGTATCTTGCCATGACCTTGCTCTTTTACCTATAGCACCCTAAAAGGTTTTCAGTATAGCCTCAGGCCATGCATTTTTTCTTGATTTCTCTCATTGATGCTGATGAAGATGACCCATTGCCTAATAAGAACAAGAATGTTGAATGATTTGATTTGGAAGAACAATTGATGATGAAATCCATTATTGACTAAAATTACTGCTATAGTTGAAGTCTATTGATGTTACTTTTGACATTGAGCCTAGAGCTGAGTTGCAAATTCTGCTAGATAGAGCACTTTCTAGCATAATCATCACCCTTTGTAGAGCAATGATAGCAATGATCGTTCTGAAAGGTCTTTATTTTGGATTGTAATGTCGGTTTGGTTATGGGGTATTTGAAAGGAATGGATAAAGGCTCAAAATATTTTGCTTTTGTTTGGCTTTCAAAGACCTATGATCACCTTGGATAGCTAGACTCACTCTCTTATTGCTGCTTACTCTTTGTTTCCCCCTTTTTTGCTTTTGGACTTAAACATACACCGACTCTTTTGTTTATAATCCCAAACTGTTGCTTTTACACAATAGTGTTCTTATAGATTTTCACTAGGTCGCTAATTTTTGTATCTTGCCATGCCTCGACCTTTTTGCTTACAGTGTCTTTTCAAATTTTTACTATATCAACGAGGTCATGCTTTGTTTTTTTTTTTGTTTTTTTTTTTTTTTTGTGGCACTCCTTAAACCTGTATTTGCTCTTTATTTCCCCTATCCTATTTACTCTATCTCAACCCATTGTGGTCGTTGATCATTAGGTCGAGTTTTTCAAAGAAATGTAATCGGCTCAATTGGGTTTTGCAATGGGATGCTTTTAACTGTATGGTAGATGAATTGAGGGCCTCTTTTCATTTCAATATTGCTATCATTGCTCTGTCAAAGTTTGTGATTACACATAGTGGTACTTTACCTAACCTGACTTGATGAGTGTTGCAAAGATTTCTTCTTCTGCTTTTGTTAGGATCAATGCTTTTCTTTATAGTTGAGGTCGAACTTGCCTTTGGCTTTCAGCTAACTTAAAAGTATCTTTTTAAGACCAATATCTCTTTCTTTGAATGGATGGGACTTGATTTTCATGTTGAAGGGTCGCTTAGGGCATGGTAGATGGCCGCCATTCTCTCTTCTTCTAGGAGGCAAAATTGTTCCCAATAGTTTTTTAGCTAGTCTTTTATATACCATCAATGCAAAGGATGGCTACTCTTGTCAATCTTTGTGGTTGTCATTTTTCTTCCGAGGGATTCTCTAGATGCTTTTTGTTTTGCTGCTTCAATGGTTCCATTTGCTTGTGGACAATAGGCTGTCAAGTTATGGGGATTGATCTGGAAGGTTTGACAATGTTTTGCCATTGCGTTGTTGTTGAGGATGCTTGCATTATTTGTAATGATGGAGTTGGGGAGGCCAAGTCTGTAAGGACGTCTAGAAGTCTTTAGGGTCAAAAGATGCCAAACGCTAGATACCCTGCAAGTTTTTTTTTTTTTTTTGAAAAAGATCTTAGCATGACAAATAAAGCATTTCATGATCACGAGTTATTTATTTCAGATTAGCCCGTAATGTACTTGATATTTACATGATATTTTGATATGTTAAAATCAAAGGGTTCCTCCTATAGGCTTTACCAAGGCCTTTAAGGTCTGGGAATATGAAAGGTTGTCCAATTTACCAACTTTGCTTCTTGAGGATGATAAGTTGATGTTTGATGGATTAGCGCCTAGGGCCGATGAATGTTTATGGTGGAACAAGCTTGATAGTGACTCCTCTAGGATTTGAACTGATTTGTAAGGATGGTAGATTGTTAACTAGCTGTCTGCTACTTAATAGTTGGATTTTGCATTGACCCTTTTGCTTAGCCTCCTTTGGAAGGGGACAGTATCCCATCCTACGAGTATGATGCTAACCGTTGAATTGTTACAGATAAAGATCACCATATAGTTGGGCCCCTAGTCCTTTCCCCATGTTGGAAGCCTCTACTGCTAAGGTGGTTAAAGACCGTGTTCTCAACTGTCGAATGACTTGAATGAGCCAAATCTTTTTAGGCGGTTAACATGCATCTAAAAGCTTAGAAGTTGGAGGGTTCTGTTGTGGTAATGCATGGGACTAATAGAACTTTGCAAACCATGAAGTCTTCTTTAGCATTGTCGCGCCCAAATTTTTTGCACTCGAGGAATACACACAAACAAGAAAAATACTGTACTCTCTTGTTAGAACTCATCCCCTTATAAGAATGAGTGCGACTAGGGTTGAATTGAAAATTGGTTTGAATAAAGAGCTTTTGGAAAGCGTTTAGAGTCGCGACCTAGCTTGTTTAAGGTGAGTTAGGTCACCTAAAAACTAAGCACAATCCGAAGACTACACTTAGGGTTTTTGAAATTGATTTTGAAAATACTTCCACAAGAAAAGGTTTCTAAGAAAACAGGTTATTTGGCAACCTTTAGAAAATATTTAAGTCCTTTTTTTTCGAAAATAACTCCATTTGGTCTTTTGAAAACGGTGATCTAAGTTCGGAGGTTGGTTATGTGTAGGGAAGATGCACTAAGCCATCACCCTACCCTGCCCTTATGGTTCCTACATATCTATTCACCCTAGATTCACCCAATAAAGTCTTCAACTAATACATATCCTAAACTATCCACTTTGAAAATAAATTTTGAAAAGAAAATGACATGATGCATGATGTGCAAGTGCAAGAAAGGGCAGTTTGAAAATAGATTTGGAAATAAATTTGAAAAGACTTGTTTTGATTTTAGAAAAGAGATTTGAAAAGATAGATTTGAAATTGAAAAGTTTGAGAGATTTCAAAATAGATTATGGAATTGGAGAATTCAAAAAAGTTATGACCGCACCCGTGAGGGTTGCCTACGTATTCTTTTTAAAGAATCAGGTTAGTCGTAGTTCGGACAAGAGTCTAATTAAAAATAGAATATTTTGATTTTGAAAAGAGTTTTATTTGAACTTAGAATAGAAGATTTGAAATTGGAATTTAGAATTGAAAAGATTGGACTTTGATTTTGAAATATAGAATTTTGGAAGAAGGACTTGGACTTATTTTGGAAAGATTGAGATTTGGAAGAAGGACTTGGACTTGTTTTGGAAAGATTGAGATTTAGGAAACCTAGACTTAGGAAAGATAGGATTTAGGAAAGACTTGAGATTTAAGAAAGATTTGACACGAATGCTGGACTTGGAAGACTAGGGAAGGATTGGATTTAGGAAAGATTCGAATTAGGGAAGTTTTAAAGTAAGAAAGTTTCTTTTTAAGAAGTTTTGGTTTGGAAATATTTTGAAATAGGAAAGGTTTCGTTTTCAGAAAGTTTTCTTTTTAAGGAAGAGTTGATTTTTGGAAAGATTTGAATTAGAAAAAGTTTGGGTTTAGAAAGATTAAGAATTTGGAAAACTTAGAATTTAGAAAGTTTTAACTTAAGAAAGTTTTGAAATTTAGAAAGTTTAGAATTTTAGAAAGATTCAAAGTTTGAGTTTTTAAAATTCTTAAAATTAGGAAAAGGTTTGAGTTTAAGAAATATTTAAAAATTTAGATTTGGAAAGTTGAAATTTAGAAAGGTGTGGAATTAGGTAAGGTTGGAATTAGAAAAGATTTGGAAGCTTAAAGTTTAAGGAAAGATTTAAAAGTTTAAGTTTTGGAAACTTAAGATTTAGGAAAGTATAGGATTAGGAAGGAATGGATTAGGAAAGATCTATATTATGAAGGATTGAGATTCCTATGTCCTAAAATGAAAGATTGGATTTTGTTTCTAAAAGAGATGATTTGATTTTGTTTTAAAAAACGGAGAATTAAATCTAGTTTCGTAAATGGGGAGATTGGATTTGGCATTGAATTGGAAAGATGAAGTTTTGGAAATCCTAGATTTGGAAGACTATAGTTTGATGTAGAAAATAGGCTTTGAAAACTTATGGTTTTAATGTATAAAAGGAGGTTTTAGTAATCTAGGTTTTAAGGCAAGATTGAAAATCATGTTTTAGGAGAGAAAATTAAAGTTTCCTAATCATTGGCTCTAAGGCTTGACTTGGGCACCAAGGTAAGAGCTTTTGGAAGGTAGAATTTTTAGAAAGGAAGATTTTTGCAAGGAAATCTAAAAAGGAGTTTTTGGAAAGGGATTTTTGAAAAGAGTTTTTTAGGAAAGCGTTTAAGGAGTGTTTCTAGAAAGTGAATTTGAAGAAGGCATTTTGGAAAAGAGTTTAAAAAGACGTTTTGAAAAATAGATTTTTGAAGTGAATGCTTTAAAAAACGATTTTGGAAGAGAATTTTGAAAGAGTTTTCAAAAAGTGTATTGGAAAGAAGGAATTTTAGAAAGAGAGATTTGAAAAGAGATTTTTAGAAAGTCCATAAAAACCTATCACTTTCCTAAGGCGATTCTAATCATAAGAAAGTTAGAACCACTCTAAAATAGTGGTTTTGAAAACAACAAGAATTTAAAAATATGGACCATTTTGGTCACTTTAAATGTAGCACTTTTCCAAAACAACCCTAACCATGGAAAGGCTAGAATCACCTTAAGATTGTGATTTTGAAAAAGAAAATTTAATGCAAGTTTTGAAAACGATTTTAATGCAAGTTTTGAAAAGAAGTTTGAAAACAAATTTTGGAGGAACGCAAGAAGGGAGGGGGGGGGGGGGGAAGAAGACGAGGGATTAAAATAGAAGAAAACCCAAGTGGGTTAGGGGAGAGAATAGAGAGGGGAATTGCATAAACGTAAAAAGAAAGCATACCTTATGTCTTCTTTATTCGCTTTGTTTCGCTTACTTTGTTTTTCTTGCTTTGCTTCGGTCTTCGCTTCAGTCTTCGTCTTGATCTTCGAGAACAAGTCTTGATCTTCAAGAGCTTCGGGTTGCAGCACTTCAAGTCTTCAATGGAGGCTTTGGAAGTTAGTGTGTGAGTGTATGAGAGCTAGGGTTTGTGTATGGGGGCTAGGGTTTTGGAGAACCTAAAGAAAACTAGGGTTTAGGTAGGCTACGAGCTCTATATATTGAAAAGGAGATTTTCAGACTGAGTTTATGGACCCTTTTCACGTTAGAGGAGGGTCTGTATTTAGAGAGAGGAGATTGACCTAGCACCTGTTGTAGTGGCGCTAGGTAAAAATTCCTTCCAGCCCATTAGGAGTGGCGCCAGGCTAAAATTTGGCTGTAGTGGCACCAGCCACTTAGGAAAGTTTTAAGTTCGGCAAACAACGTATCTTCAAAAGATTTGGTCGCATGTACTAGTGACTACCATACATTTTTTAGCCTGGCTTCACTAGGAGTGACTTCAGAAGGTCCGAGAATGATTTGAAGGGCCAGGAATGGCTCAGATGGCTGGAAAAGGGATAAGAATCCTTAGAATAGTGTCTGGGGGTAGTAGATTTGAAAAATAATGACAGGATGAGTTGGAAGGATTGACCGGGTCATTAGGGGCAAAACGGTTAATCGAGCCGGAAAGCTATGGGATGGACTTGGAATATCCCGAAAGAAGACTAGAAGCCTAGAAACATTAACTAAAATGTTCTAGGAGGCTACTGGTTTGATACCCAGAGCCGGTGTGGTCGGAAAAGGCGACCGGCCCACCAGGGGCAAAATGATTATTTTGCATCGAGTTTGCCAAAACTGACTCAGAATGATTTGGAAAGATAATGGAAGGTTGGGAATACTATAAGAAGCATTCTCAAGAGGTTACCGGTTTCATACCTAGAGTCGGTGTGGTTCCCGAGGCGTTCGGATGCCTAGGAGCAAAATGGTCATTTGACCGGAAACTCTCGGAATTGAACCAAAACTGACTGGAAGGCACCTAATCATGCCAAATTGTCTTTAAGATAATCTTGGAAGGGCTGACTTATTGTTCTAAGGACTTAGGTACTGTCTTGAGAAACGTGCCGAAAATGGCCCTAGGGGAAGTTTGCTCATTTTTCACCGAAGTGGGCTAGTAGGCACCGGTGTTGACCTGGGTTTTGAGTGTTTCTGTCACTCTAATGGTGGTCCTGTGACCTAGGTTTTCGCCACTCGGGCGGTTACGATGTTTACGAGTATTTCTGTTACTCTAACGGGTCACGATCATTCTAGAGACTGCCTAATCTTTATAAGCTGCTAGGTGGACTCAGCACCTGAGGAATCAACTTTCTCGGAAGACGTGCCGAAACAAACATTGCTTCATTGGTGGGCTAGCAGGTGCCAAAGGTGGACCATTCTATAATCTCGGGGACTTTGGGTCTCATCTCGGTCGACGGGTTTAAAGGGACTTACCGTTCCGAAGAGTTTCTTTGAAAACGTGCCCCACAGGATGGACTTATCGCCTCGAGGAATCAACTTTCTTGAGTGTGCCAGAATTAATTAGAATTGGATTTGGACTGGAAAAGGGGACTTACCGTCTTCAAGAAGACGTGCCCAATGGAATTAGATCGAACAATGACCCCGAGGGCATTTTGGTCATTTTACCTCTTCGAGCCCGCGAAACAATTGATTGACGGGATTAGACTTGAAAAATTGAGTTGACTCAGAATATGTCCATATTGACTTGAATACAAGTCTGGACGGACTGGAGACTGCCGAGCGGGCAAAAATGGGGTCCTTACAGTTGCCCTTCTTTTTCTATTTTTGCTTGTCAAAGACAGAAAATGATAGAGTAAGAGTCCCATGTTGATTGTGAGCCGGTTGAAGGGACGAACTTCAGAAATTTTTGAAAACGGGAGCTTGGAAATGGATGTTAGGGCCCAAATGGCCTTTGAAATTGAGTTTTGGCGAGAAAAAGGGCAAAGCTATCCGGAATTTGGAACTAGCGCCACTAGCAGTGGCACCTTTGGTATAATTGGCTTGGCACCACTGCTAGTGGTGCCAGGCTTGGGATCAAAACCAGAAACATTTCTAGTTCAAACACTTGCGAGATTCTGAAGGATTTTCATAAAACCGAGAGACAATGCGAGAAAACTAACCTGGACATTGAAGGCGCACCTCGTAGGGACCACTGGGGTTTGCCGAAAGTAGACGTCGTCGCCGGAAAGGAGGATTTTGTCAAAGAACTCTAAGAGGTGAAATTTTGATTTTATGTAGATTTTGATGTGTAGAATTCCGTTTAAACCATGTGAATAGTGAAAATTATTGTTTTGATATGTTTTAAACACTATGGTAAAGTTATTTTTGTATTTTGGTGCTTGTTCGATTGAATGCAAATGATTTTTCATGATTGTGTAAAGGGGATTTCTACAGGGATTGGGGATTTATCCTTACAGTTTTGGGCATTGAGCTTTTAGGCAAGATTTTTATACCGTGTGCCTTAGAAAAATGTGTCTAACAACCGTGTGAAGTTTTGTGATTTTTGAATTTTTTAAATTTTTGATTTTTTGAAAAATAGGAGAAGACTTAGAAAAATAAGAAAAATGGAGAAAATTGAGAAATTATTAGAGTTTAGTATTTAGAAAAATGTAGGGATATTTTTAGAAAACATTTGAAATGATTTTGAGAAATTTTAGGATAAATTTGAAAACCATTGATTTGTTGAAAAATAAAACAAGTCCTTCGAAAAGTTTGAAAATTTGTAAAGTGCATGCGGCTGTTGATGCTATGTGATTGTGATGTTGTAGAGTGCACGGTTTGAGTTTTGTGTTGATGTTATAAGCGTGGTAGGGACCACTTTTAAGTAGAGCTCTGCTGAAATTTTTGAAATTTAGGAAAAAGGTTCGAAAAGTTTTTGAAATAAAATCTTTTGGAAGGAAAAAGACAAAAAAACCCTTGAGATTTTAGAAAACTCGTTTTGGCTCGAAGTTGAAAAATTAAAATGTGTAGGAAATTCATTTTGACTTATCACTTGAAATCTTTTTTTTTTTTTGGTTTGTTTTTTTTTTTATGTTTTATTTATTTATTTATTTTATTCTATTCTTTTGCTTTTATTTCTTACCTACATATACCGTATGTTAACACCTCTTACCTTGTCTTACCTTTTCAGGATGGTAGACAAGGGTGATGATGGTTCCGAGAGGAGACACAGTTCTGGGAAGGCGGCCCGGACAGATTTTGCCAATGGTTCCAGTCGATCCAGGGGTAGCAGGTGATCTACTGATCAGGCATCATCTAGTCAGAGTGGACGGGGGAGTAGGCCACCAGTCGACCCCCTTTCCTCCAATTGAGCAGGCCTTTGAGGAGGAGATTGGTGCAGAGGAGGAGGTACCAAGTCTTGGCGATCAGGTGACTAGTTACGGGAGAGCCTCTATCCGACACAGGCAGACGGACGCTGAGCTAGGCGACTTGGAGTTACCAAACATTCTCCCGTTGGGGGATCTTGCCTATCATCCCAGTGTATATTCTAGATAACACCTGCCTCCTCTATGTGTTCACATAGCCTTTAGAGAGGCCGTCCATTAGGTTTTTGTGACCATGCAGTGGGTAGCTCCATCTTATCGTGCTTTCTTGGTTGAGATTGGGTTCAGGGCTTTCATGGGATTATAGGCTAACCACCTGAATCGACATCTGGTGCTAGTGCTTATCGAGAGATGGTTTGGAGAGACTGGGACTTTCTATTTTGTTGGCTTTGAGCTGGGTCCTACCGCCTTTGACTGGGCAATCATCACAGGGCTTTCCTTCGTTGGTTGGTGGATCACCCTGTAGTCAATCAGTAGAGACGATACATGCCTTCTGATGGACTTGCCTCCTCCTAAGCATTCTACCTTCCCAGTCTATTGGCTCAGTTGGGATGATAGTACCTTTGCCGTTGAGCCACCACCTGCCCGGCGAGACATCATAAGGTGGCGAGTTATTTTGTACATCATCTTCAGCTACTTTTGCAATAACAACAAGTTGCTCGCGCCTTTTCAGTTGGTAAGTATAGTAGCTGATCTTGGGGCTTTATCTGAGTTGGATTGGGGGTCCTTCTCCTTTGGTTGCTTCCTGTGATCGATGCGAATCCAGACTTTCTCCCGTTGGGGCAGCATGACTAGTTTCTGGCCTTTTCTTATCTGGTGGAGCTACGAGTACCTACCTGTTCGTCGCCTTGCGGTTATCAAGGATAACCTTTATCCTCATGCTTTGAGATGGGCTTGTGACTGGGTAGCCTAGCGATCAGATATTACTGACTTTGCGACACTACGGGCGAACCTAGAGTTGATTGAGGTGAGGGACGTGACTTAGCGGCCCTTCATTGGATCAATTCATTATAAGACGGTGCGGTACTTGGTTCCGTTGTCCCTGTTGAGGGCTACTTTTCTCAGCGACGATTCTTGGGAGTCCTATATAGGAGAGTGACACTGGCGATAGTTTCACGAGGAGTTTCGATCAGTAGGGATCCGCCGAAGTATATGTTTGGAGATTTGGTGTTGAGAGTGCCTATCCCTTATCAGGAGTGTCAGCCGGGTACCGGTTTCCTACTTCCTCTAGATATAGACTATGCTATGCACTTTGGGGCCCATTCTGTTGGTGCCTTCACTCGGCTTGAGGTAATAGTCGGCAGATATGCTGTTGGCCCAGATGGGAGGTGGCAGGGTATGTTGTCTTTTCCTTCCTTCTTTTCGCTCTGCTGTTGTTTATTTATTCTTTCATGTGGCTGATTTTGATTCTATCTTCTTTGAAGGATGCAGGTGCTTCGAATAGCTATCCACCTCCTCCAAATCCAGGTTTTGGGGATTTCGATCTGGAGGACATTGACTTTGACCTTTGACAGATGCCCCTTGCCATAGACCCTTATCGTCCTTTGCCCCTATTCCTGATATGTATTTATGTTAGACAGTTTTACTTTGTAAATCTTGTACAAAGATGGGTGTTTATGATAGTTATATGTATGAACATGCAAAGACATTTATGATTTTGACAGCTAAGTACAGGATCAGATGCATGTGATGGATCATGGTGCTACGTATTTATTTCATGAGTTGATATCAAACTATGTTGGTGACTTTTGTTTCTACAGGGAGTTATGTCCTATGTATGCAAAGCTCATGCCGATTTTTTTTTTTTTAAAGTATGCACATATTAGACATATTTTAGCTAAATGGAACGACAAGGGGTGCTGTCGAACTCAGTATCTTTGGAATGGTAACTCCTTCCTTTTCAAGGAGGCCTAGCCTCTTCTTTGGCTCAACCTTACCTTGACTAGATGATAGCACTTCGTACCTTTCTCAACCTTCTGACTGCCTCCGACTCTCTGTCTCAGGGTTTGTGTATAGGGTTCTTGGGTTAAAACTCTCAACTCTCAGGGTTTTAGCAACTGCTTACCTGACCTTTAGCAAAGCGATAAGCGGCCAATCTTTCAATCTGATAAGACTCTAATTTAGGACCGTAATGTAGGCTAGGTTATGGGGTTCTGGAAACGACAGGATATGTAGGCTCAAATTCGATGTTACTTTCAACAGGGTTTAGATCCATACCATTCTCGACTATTTTTCAATAGGATTAGCATCCTTCTTTAGCTTTGGCAATGTGTCTAGTTCATTTAGATCAAACAATCTATTTTCAATCAAAGTGGACTTCAATAGGTTGTAATGTAGGCCATGGTTTCGGGGTTTTGCAAGAAAGGGGTAAAGGCTCGAACCTATTATTTCTACTGGGCTTCCTTGTAACCTAGGATCACCTATATATTTCTTAGAGTGAAAATGCCTCTTTGCTTTTGACCTTTCTATATGCTTTTTGAGATAAACATGACTTTCTTCTCTTTCAGGCCTTCTATTACGCTTTTCAAGATGGCACAATCATGGCTTTCTTCAGGGGCCTTCTCTTTTTTTTTTTCCCCATGGCAATTCTTTTCCTTCGCTTTCTTCTTTTTTCTTTCTTTTAATGAAACAAATAATTCTACAATCCTTTCTTTCTCAGACCTTTTCTTTAGTAGTTCGATCTAACCTAATATCAGTGATGATCCCTAGGTTGGGATTTTCTCGAAAAGGATAAATGGCTCAACGGGTTTGGCAAGGGGTTATTTCTAACTGTATGGGAAATGAAGTGAGGGCCTCTCTTCACTTTGAACTAGATTGCTTGATCTATAGAGCCGTCACCACTACCCTAGCACGATGGAGGATGGATACTATTCCTAGAGTTCTCGACTATTGTCTACCCATTGTGGAGAGACGGTCATTGGATCGGGGTTGACACGGAAAACGTCGCTTATTGCAAGGTACTAGGGGTTAAGCAAAGGGAAATAAACACTTTTGTTTTTATATGGGAAAATGAAAAATAGCTTCTCTTCATTTTGATAATCCGGCCACACATCGCTTAGCTTCAGTGTCTTGCAAATGCTACCTCTGGGTAGTTTTCTCACTCATCCTTATCCTCTCTCTTTTTGAAAAGCTGATCATTTGGTGAGTGGTTAACTTATGCTATCATCCCTTCAAGTCAAATCATTCCATAAGATAAACCATGCCCCTTATATAGGAAGCATTCACCATTCACACAAGACATTTAAGATGGCAATAATGTAAGGTAATAGCATAAATGGATATTTCGTTACTTAATGAAACACATAGGGGTCTTTTTAAAATGAAGATGCAAACATTTAATTTAAAAATAGAGAGGAAAGGAGATAGAAAGAAAGTGAGTGAGAACACCCTTCTCTTGGAAGCTTTTGACGAGAGAGTCCTTCTTCTTTAGCATGGCTTTAGGACGATGCCCACATCTTCAACATTCCATCCATGGTCATGGCTTCCAGCCAGGGCAAGGTAAGCGAAAGTTTCTCCTAAAGCTCCAGACATGTCGGCAGTGATGGTGCAGTTGGTGGCTTCATTGACCTCTTTTTGTTCCTGCAGCAGGTTCCTCTGTAAATAGGATGGCTAGTTCACCTCCTTCTAACTCGAAAGGCTCCGTCTGTGCTCTTGGCTCCTCTAGCCCCCAGCTTATATCTTCATAATTATACTTAGTCGCGAGCCAAGGGTTCCCTAGTAAATGACGTTCCACCGCGGCATACTTTGGATGCAGAAACTCCGCACCTCATCCATTAACAGCCATATTTTCAACAAGCTTTCCTTCTGGAAACATTGCCTCATCAACTGGCCAGTCAGAAACATCAGGCACCTCATTCGGGTTATAGAGATAAATCGGGCATAATGGGAGATCCTCCTCCCAGTCATCCTCTTCATCGGTCTCCAAATTCACCTCATAATCTTCGGCCCTGGGCTCATTGAACTCTCCCTCGCCTTCCATTTTTACTAGTATCATATTAACGGTGTGGTCCGGCAGAGGGTTGGTGGTCACGTTGGGAGTTGGAGTAGGCTTTACCGGTTGCAGATTAATGCTCTTGTTGTCTATCAGATCCTAAATTCTGTGCTTAAGGGAGAAATAGCTCTCGGTGTAGTGCCCTTCGCCACCCGAATGGTACTCACAAGTGACGGCGGCATTGAAGGTCGGGAGTAGAGGGCTTGGCAATGGGCGAGCAAGTATGGGCTTCAAGATATTGTTATTCAACAAGTTATGGTAGGCCTCAATTTGGGTGCAGGTTAAGGTGCCGAAGGTAATGATGCGTCGGGCAGGTCTATTACAGTTGGGTCGTGCCCCAGCAAGGTCATAGTTAGGGGTTGGAACAGGCATGATTAAGGTGGGTAAGGGCAGGACAAGGTGTGACTATAGTGGTGGACGATATTGAGGTGGTTGGCCAACCAGAATGGTAGACACCTTGCTCTCCTTCTTGGCTATGTTAGTAGAACT
Organism: Euryodendron excelsum; assembly: GCA_033060915.1. NCBI lineage: Eukaryota > Viridiplantae > Streptophyta > Magnoliopsida > Ericales > Pentaphylacaceae > Euryodendron > Euryodendron excelsum. The sequence continues at coordinate 15,564,532 of CM065385.1, forward strand.
TTCTCCAGTATTGGCATAGGGGTTCGTGATCCTCCCTGTCTTGAGACCATTTTCTATCATCTCCCCTTGCACGATAAGTTCGGAGAAGCTCTTCCCCACGCTTGTGCAGAGCTTCTCATAGAATATACCTTGGAAAGTATGTACGAACAATTACATGTACTCCTTCTCTTCTAGTGGAGGATTGACTTGTGTAGCGGTTTCTCTCTATCTCAAGGCATAGTTCTTGAAACCTTCTTTTTCACCCTTACTCATAGTCATCAAAGACCATCGGTTAGAGGTGAGGTTAATATTGTGATGGTACTGAGCTTTGAATGCGTTAACCAGCTTGATCTAAGTCGTGATCTTCCTTCGGTCTAGACCGGCAAACCACTGTAGAGCAAACGCAGTGAGGCTGTATTGGAATAACTGCATGAGGAGCTTCGAATCGTTGCCGTGATTGCTCAGCGCTTCAGCATCGAGACAAAGATGAGCAACGGGGTTACTAGTGCTGTCATACTTCTAGAAGTCAAACATTTTGAACCTTGCAAGTCTCGGGTGGTTAGGAAAGAAGCAGAGCTCGTCATACAAAGTGAAACCATAGGTGTCATGGCTATGGAGACTTCACAGTGAATCCTCTAGCCCTTGGATTTTTAGATTGAGAGGGTCTAGGGGAGTCCTTTTTATAGCATGCGAGAACAGTATGGTTTCCTCCTCTTTAGTGTTGATCCCTTTAGCATCTTCTTTGTTCCTCCCAGCATTGTCAGATTGCAACATGATCCTTGGGTTAGCGGGTTCAGGGTCCTTGGATGAGGTCATGAATGATGATGGGATTGCAGCAGTATCCTTTACGGCCATAGTTTGAATAAGTTTGAACATTTCATCCATCTTGGTCCTCATTTCGTTGACTTCTTCTAGAGAGACTTAGGACGATTCCTCAAGGTTGGCAGCCATAAATGATGCTCTTTGCCGAGTGACAATGGGATCCCTAGGTGGATGTTGACTTTTCTTGGGAGCAATGTTGATTCAATGCAGGGAAATCTTTATAAATAAAAAGAAAGAAGCAGAAAAACAAAGACACAAATCGCAAGTCAATTTTTGGTTTTTAGAGAGCTCTATGTAATGCATGTCCTAAGGTGTCCTTACTTGAGAGGAAAACTAATCATGATGAATTTTGGCTCACTTTCAAAGATAGGGGGCTTTGCCCCTGTATAAAAGTACCTTACCACTTGATCAGGAATCTGCTTCATCATTTATTTGCAGAAAATAAGGAAACTCATTGAATTTTAAGGCTTACAATACAAAGAATCAAAGTGCATTTTAAAAGGGAAAGGGGAAACATTTTCTTTTGGACTTCCACCTATCTAATTCTACATATGAAATCCTAAACTACTCTTGAGTCTTCGAATTCGCCTTCGTTGGATTTGACGTCGAGGAGGTCACTGAGAGACCTTGTTGATCGATTGCCCCTTGTCTTCTTAGCAACCCTATCTCCATGAGCATAGAGGGATTGGGGCCCCTATTATGGAATGACTTGAAATACATGCAATGAGTCCTTTGGGTTACATGGGAACCCTTAAGGTTTGGGTAAGTTTAATACAAGGGAGAGTGAACTAGGTGTCACTCTTTTTTGGTTGATCATATGCATGAGAATACAGTGACTTGAGTTATTCTGGAACTCTTGTCTTAGGATGGAATATCAAATGCATGAACATGGATGCATAAAGTAAAGAGAGAGAGAATGCATTTGTAAAGTAAACATGGATATATGAGCAGTTAGACAAGCATTATAACAATAAGAATACAGTCATTACAATAACAAGAATAAACAAGTATAGAGGAAAGTAAAAGCAGTCGCCCTTTCCTCCATGGTTTTGAAAACGGTGTGCATGTCTTAAATCTGGCAGTGGTTCGGCTATGCAAAGTGACTATATGACTATGAGGTTGAGGGTATACTAATACATCCTAAAAAGGCTCTGTTCCCGGATCTTCAAACCTAGGCCCACTCCCCGAGGTGGTGCCATGATCGGTTGGTCACCTGAGCGAGGGAACCATTAAGAGGCCGTAGGAGAAGAAACTGATACAGCATCTTACCCACAACCAATATACCGTTCCCCCTCCTAATTAGAAGGGATAGATCAGGATAAAAATGCAAGGATGCAGAGTGCAAGTGCACATACAGTGTGTTTATGTTTTTTGAAAGCGGAGGAAAAAGCCCAACAACTCCCATCTATCCTGTTCATCACATTCATTCATAGTAGTTAATAAAATAATACTATAAACAAAAAGCGGACCTACAAAACAAAGATGCAAGAGTTAGTATGTGGATGGCAAGCTTAACACTAGATAATATGAATGGAATTAGATGCATGTTGTTTGAAAACAACTTTGAAATTTTGATTTTGAAATTTTGGAGTCGATAGAATTGAATAAGTTAAATGAAGACTCTACGTGGGTGAAGGATGAAGAGACATGACTATAGCCTAACCCTCTAAGTGTCCGCAGTAGAGTCGCTAACCATCACGCCTAGATTTTTCACACTCGAAGAATACACACACAAGCGAGAAAAATACTGTACTGTCTCGTTAAAACTTATCCTCCTAAAAGAATGAGTTCAACTAGGTTTGAATTGAAAATTGGTTGGAATCAAAGGGCTTTTGAAAAACATTTTGAGTCGCCACCTAACTTGATTAAGGTGAGTTAGATCACCTAAAAACTAAGCACAATCCGAAGACTACACTTAGGGTTTTTGAAAACGATTTTGAAAATACTTCCTCAAGAAAAGGTTTTATAAGAAAACAGGTTATTTGGAAACTTTTAGAAAATATTTAAGCCCTTTTTTTAAAAAAATAACTCCATTTGGTCTTTCGAAATAGTGATCTAAGTTTGAAGGTTGGTTACTTGTAGGGAAGATGCACTAAGTCATCACCTTACCCCGTCCTTGCGGTACGTGCATGTCTATTCACCCTAGATTCACCCAATAAAGTCTTCAACTAATACATGTCCAAAAGTATCCACTTTGAAAAGAAATTTTGAAAAGAAAATGACATGATGCATGATGTGCAAGTGCAAGAAAGGGGAGTTTTAAAATAGATTTGGAAATAAATTTGAAAAGACTTGATTTGATTTTAGAAAAGAGATTTGAAAAGATGGATTTGAAATTGGAAAGTTTTAGAGATTTGAAAATAGATTTTTTGAATTGGAAACTTGAAATAGATTATAGAATTGGAGATTTAAAAAAGTTATGACCGCACCCGTGAGGGTTGCCTATGTATCCTTTTTGAGGAACCGGGTCAGTCATAGTTTGGACAAGAGTCCGATTGAAAATAGAAGATTTTGATTTTGAAAAGAGTTTGATTTGAACTTAGAATAGAAAATTTGAAATTGGAATTTAGAATTGAAAAGATTAGACTTTGATTTGGAAAGATAGAATTTTGGAAGAAGGACTTAGACTTGTTTTGGAAAGATTGATATTTAGGAAAGATAGGATTTAGGAAAAACTTGAGATTTAAGAAAGATTTGACTCGAATGTTGGACTTGGAAGACTAGGGAATGATTGGATTTAGGAAAGATTTGAATTAGGGAAGTTTCAAAATAGGAAAGTGTCATTTTAGGAAAGTTCCGTTTTAGGAAAGTTTCATTTTAGGAAAGTTTTGGTTTGAAAACTTTTTGAAATAGGAAAGGTTTCATTTTAGGAAAGTTTTGAAATTGGAATGCTTTCATTTTAAGAAAGATTTGATTTTTGGAAAGATTTGAATTAGGAAAAATTTGGGTTTATAAAGATTAAGAATTTGGAAAGCTTAGAATTTAGAAATTTTTAAATTAAGAAAGTTTTGAAATTTAGAAAGTCTTGACTTAAGAAAGTTTTGAATTTAGAAAGTTTTGGATTTGAAAATATTTGAAATTTAGAAAGTTTAGAACTTTAGAATGATTCAAAGTTTGAGTTTTATAAATTCTTGAAATTAGGAAAAGGTTTGAGTTTAAGAAATATTTAAAAATTTAGATTTGGAAAGTTGAAATTTAGAAAGGTGTGGAATTAGGTAAGGTTTGAATTATGAAATATTTGAAAGCTTAAAGTTTAAGGAAAGATTTAAAAGTTTAAGTTTTGGAAACTTAAGATTTAGAAAAGTATGGGATTAGGAAGGAGTGGATTAAGAAAGAACTAGATTAGGAAGGATTGAGATTCCTATGTCTTAAAATGAAAGATTAGATTTTTTTTCCTAAAAGAGATGATTTGATTTTGTTTTCAAAAATGGAGGATTGAATCTAGTTTTGTAAATAGGGAGATTGGATTTGGCATTGAATTGGAAAGATGAAGTTTTGGAAATCCTAGATTTGGAAGACTATAGTTTGTTGTAGAAAATAGGCTTTAAAAACTTATGGTTTTGATGTACAAAAGGAGGTCTTGGAAACCTAGGTTTTAAAACAAGATTGAAAATCATGTTTTAGGAAAGAAAATTAGGGTTTCCTAATCATTGGCTCTAAGGCTTGACTTGGGCACCAAGGTAAGAGTTTTTGGAAGGTAGAATTTTTAGAAAGGAAGATTTTTGTAAGGAAATCTAAAAAGGAGTTTTTGGAAAGGGTTTTTGAAAAAAGTTTTTTAGGAAAGCGTTTAGGGAGTGTTTCTAGAAAGTGAATTTGAAGAAGGTGTTTTGGAAAGGAGTTTAAAAAGACGTTTTGGAAAATAGATTTTTGAAGGGAATGTTTTAGAAAACAATTTTGGAAGAGAATTTTGAGAGAGTTTTCAAAAAGTGTATTGGAATGAAGGAATTTTAGAAAGAGAGATTTGAAAAGAGATTTTTAGAAAGTTCATAAAAACATATCACTTTCCGAAAGCAATTCTAACCATAAGAAAGTTAGAACCACTCTAAGATAGTGGTTTTGAAAACAATAAGAATTTGAAAATATGGACCATATTTGTCACTTTAAATGTAACACTTTCCTAAAGCAACCCTAACCATGAAAAGGCTAAAATCACCTTAGGATTGTGATTTTGAAAACAAGTTTTGAAGAAGAAAATTTAATGCAAGTTTTGAAAACGATTTTAATGCAAGTTTTGAAAATAAGTTTGAAAACGAATTTTGGAGGAATGCAAGTTCATGATATGCACAATATAAGTTGGGATCGTGAACATACAAGGTTAAAGGCTTCACCACATAATCAACGGGGCCAAACCCATGTGGTCTCCAGTTAAACTAAGAGAAAGCCCCCGACACGGTGACTCTCAATAGCCTAATCCTACACGTAGACCGGGAAGTCCTTTGTTTCAAGCATGCAAGAAAGGGGGGGGGTGGGGGAAGAAGATGGGGGATTAAAATAGAAGAAAACCCAAGTAGGTTAGGAGAGAGAAGAGAGCGGGGAAATTGCGTAAAGGTAAAAAGAAAGCCTACCTTGTGTCTTATTTATTCGTTTTGTTTCGCTTGCTTTGCTTTTCTTACTTTGCTTCAGTCTTCGCTTCAGTCTTGGTCTTGATCTTCGAGAACTTGTGTTGATCTTTGAGAGCTTCAGGTTACAGCACTTCAAGTCTTCAATGGAGGCTTTGGAGATTAGTGTTTGAGTGTATATGAGTGTATATTAGTGTATAAGAGCTAGGGTTTGTGTATAGGGGCTAGGGTTTTGGAGAACCTAAAGAAAACTAGGGTTTCGGGAGGCTACGAACTCTGTGTATCGAAAAGGAGGGTTTTCAGATTGAGTTTGCAAACCCTTTTCACGCTAGAGAAGGCTCTGTATTTATAGAGAGAGGATTAACCTGATGCTTGTTGCAGTGGCTCTAGGCAAAAATTCCTAGTGGCGCTAGGCCAAAATTTGGCTTGGCGCCACTTCTAGTGGCGCTAGCCACTTAGGAATATTTTAAGGTCGAAAAACAATGAATCTTCAGAAGATTTGAGGGCTTGTACTAGTGACTACTATGCAATTTTTAGCTTGGCTTCACTAGGAACGACTCCAGAAGGTCCGAGAATGATTTGAAGGGCCGAGAATGACCCGGAAAGCCAAAAAGGGATGCGAATCCTTAGAACAGTGTCTCGGAGGTAGTGGACTTGAAAAATAATGACAGGATGAGTTGGAACGATTGACTGGGCCATTAGGGGCAAAACGGTCAATTGGGCCGGAAAGCTACCGGGATGGACTCAGAATATCCCAGAAGAAGACTGGAAGCCTGGAAACATTAACTAGAATGTTCAAGGAGGCTATTGGTTTGATACCCAGAGCCGGTGTGGTCGAAAAAGGCGACCGGCCCACCAAGGGCAAAACGGTCATTTTGCACTGGGTTTGCTGGAACTGACTCAGAATGATCCAAAAAGATAATGAAAGGTTGGGAATACTATAAGAAGCATTCTCAGGAGGTTACCAGTTTGATACCCAGAGCCGGTGTGGTTCTCGGGGCATTCGAATGCCTACGGAAAAAATTGCCATCTTGACTGGAAAGTCTCATAATTGGCCCGAAACTGACTAGAAGGCACCGAATCATGCCGGATTGTCTTTAAGACAATCTTGGAAGGGTGGACTTATCATTTTGAGGACTTAGATACTATCTCGAGAAACGTGCCGAAAATGGCGCTAGGGGCAGTTTGGTCATTTTTCACCGAAGTAGGCTAGCAGGCACCGGTGTTGACTTGGGTTTTGAGTGTTTCCGTCAGTCTGACAGCAGTCCCATGATATAGGGGTTTGTTGGCAATTCCCTATATCTATCTGTTTGGGAGTGTTTCTGCCATTTTGGCGGTTGCGATGTTTACGAGTATTTCCGTTACTCTAATGGGTCGCTATCATTCAAGAGACTGCCTAATCTCTAGAAGCTGCAAGGTGGACTTAGCGCCTAAGGAATCAACTTTCTCGAAACAGACATTGCTTCATTGGTAGGCTAGCAGGCTCCAAAAGTGGACCGTTCTACCATCTCGGGGACTTGGGGTCTCATTCTGGTGGATGGGTTTGAAGGGACTTACCGTTTCGAAGAGTTTCTTCGGAAACGTGCCGGACAGGATGGACTTACCGCCTCAGGGAATCAACTTTCTCGAGTGTGCTAGATTTAATTGGAATTGGATTTGGACTGGAATTGGACTGGAAAAGGGGACTTACCGTCTTTGAGAAGACGTGCCCAATGGAATTAGACCGAACAATGCCCCCGAGGGCATTTTGATCATTTTGCCTTTTCGGGCCCGCAAAACGATTGATTGACGGAATTAGACTTAAAAAATTGAGGTGACTCAGAATATGTCTATATTGACTTGAATACAAGTCTGGACGGACTGGAGACTACCGAGCAGGCAAAAATGGAGTGCTTACACACATGGATGGGGATTATCGCAACATGGCATGTAAGTAACGTCTTATAGATAAATGGCCAGTTCTTCTTACTCTTTAATGTGGGTTAGGCCTCTTGTAATAATTGGGCTCATCCTTGCACAAGTTTGAATTGGGCGAGATGCTAGAGGGGTTCCATAAGTTTAATTATGCTCTTTAACCTGAAAAAGGAAAAGAAAAACAAAGCAGAGTTAGCATGTGGAGTTGGAAGTTTTATGGATGCATGTCCTATGGAGGTCACTTTTTTGAGAGAATCTAGAGATGATGCTAGATCCATTTTGGGGATTGGGTTTTGCCCCTATATGCAATACAATACCTCTTCGGCATGGGCTGCCTAATGTTTCCTTGTTTAGGCAATCCTGCTTCTATGGACGAAGAGAGGTTTGGGCCTTTCTTGAGATATGGTTCTATGCATACTATGAATCCTTAGGGTTAAGAAACACTTAGGAGTTTTGGGTAGGTTCGATTAACATGAGATTGGATTACTACTTTCTCTCTACGGTTGATTAGATGCATGAGAATGCGATGACTTAAGTTTCTTGGAACTCTTGTCTTGGAATAGATATAGATGCATGAGCATAATGAAAATGAATATATGAGTATCATGATAATAGTAAATGAGTGGTTTAGAAGAATCCTTTCTTGTCTTGCTTCTGCCTTCGGCTCTTTTGGTACTTGGAGATGAGAAGGGGGGGGGGGGGGGGGGGGGGAGGAGGATAAAAGACAAGAAACAAAAACTAAGTTAGCGTCTTGATTTGAAAGTTTTTGTGCAAGGTATGTCCTAGGGGTGGCCCTTTTTGAAAGAGAGACTAAACATGATGAATTTGGCTCACTTTTTGGAGATAAAGGGTTTACCCTTGTATACAGATACCTTACCGTCGAGTGGGAATATACATTCATTCATTTATTGATTTACAAAAAGTAGAGGAGTAAATTGAACTTTGAGTTTAAAATACAATATAATCAAAGTACACTTTAATAAGGGGAGAGGGAACACTTTTCTTGGAACTTCCACCTATCTACTTTTACATTTGAGATCTTAAACTACTCTTGAGCCTTCAGATTCACCTTCTTTGAGTTTGATGTTGAGGAGGTCATTGAGAGACCTTACTATTTGATTGCCCCTTATCTTCTTGGCAACCCTATCTTAATGAGCATAAAGGGATTGGGGCCCCTCATTATGGAATGACTTGAAATGCATGCAATGAGTCCTTAGGGTTACGTCGAAACCCTTAGGATTTTGGTAGGTTTAATGCAAGGGAGAGCGAACTTGGTGTCACTCTCTTTGGGTTGATCGTATGCATGAAGATGTAGTGACTTAAGTTACTTTGGAACTCTTGTCTTGACATAGGATATTGAATGCAATTGTAAACTAAACATTGATGCATGAGTAGTTATACAGACATTATAATAGACTGAATAGACAAGAATAAAGGAAAGTAAAGTAGTCAGCCCTTCCTTCATGGTTTTGAAATCAATGTGCATGTCTAAAATCCGCCAAAGGTTTGGCCTATGCATGGTTTCTACATGAGCATGAGGTTGAGGGTTTACTAATGCTTCCTAAAAAGGCTTGGTTCCCAGATTTTCAAAACTAGGCCCACTCCCTGAGGTGGTGCCATCGTCAGTTGGTGATCCGAGCAGGGGAACCATCAAGAGGCTATAGGCTAAGAAACTGATACGCAGCATCCTGCTCACAACTAATATACCGTTCCCCCTTCTAACTAGAAAGGGCATATTCAGGTAAAGAATACAAGTATGTAAATGCTTGTGCATGTGCAATATGTGTGTGAAATTTTGAAAAGTGGAGGAAAGGGCCCAACAACTTCCATCAATCCTGTCCATTCCATACATTAATGACATACATGGCAGTTAATATGATATAAAACAAAAATGTGAACAAAGGTCCACCTACAAAAATAAAGATGCAAATAGTCAGTATTTGAATAATAAACTTAATGCAAGATAGAATGATTGAATATAAATAGGATGCATGTTATGACATGGTTTTGAAAATAGCTTTGAAAAGTTTAGCTTTGAAAATTTGAAGTGGATAGAATCAGACAAATTAATCCAAAACTCTAGATGAGTGAAGGGTGAAAAGACATGATATTGGCCTAACCCTCTTAGGGTCCCCAGTGGAGTCACCAGCTGTCGCACCCCAATTTTTCGCACTTCAGAAAAACATAGTGCTCTCTCGTTAGAACGCATCCTCATAGAAGGACGAGTGCAACTAGGTTTGAACTAGAAATTAATTTGATTAAGGGCTTTTGGAAAAAGTTTGGAGTTGCCACCTAACTTGATTAAGGTGAGTTAGGTCACCTAAAATTAAATACAATCCGAAGATTGAACTTGGAGTTTTTAAAAATAGTTTTGAAAACTTCCTCGAGAGAGGGTTTTCAAGAAAATAGGTTATTTGGCAACCTTTAGAAATATTTAAGTCCTTTTTGAAAAATAACTCCATTTTGGTCTTTGAAAACAGTGATTATAGGTTTGGAGGTTTGTAAGCATCCTATTTTTGCCGGCTCGGCAGTCTCCAGTTCGTCCAGACTTGTATTCAAGTCGATATGGAAGCATTCTAGTTCAAACCAGCTTTCCAGACATAATCCAATCAGTTGATTGCTTTGCGGGCCTGTCCAGCCAAAATAGAGGCAAAATAACCAAAATGCCCCTGTGGTATTATCCAGTTCAACTCTAGTGGGCACATCTTCTCAAAGACGATAAGTCCCCTTTTCAATCTCAAATCTAATTCTAGTGCAGTTCTAATTCAAATCTAATTCTAGTCCAATTCCAATTCAAATCAAATATGTCACGTCTTTCAAGGAAGTTGATTCCTTAAGGCGGTAAGTCTATATAGTCTGACACGTTTTTTGAGAAAAATCTTCAGAACGGTAAGTCCCTTTAAACCCGTCAACCGGGACAGGACCCCTAGTCCCCGAGATGGTAGCACGGTCCACCTTTGGCGCCTATTAGCCCGCCAATGAAGAAATGTTCGTTCTTCGACACGCCTTTTAAGAAAGGTGATTCCTCAGGCAATAAGTCTACTGAGCAGCTTCCCAAGATCAGGTAGTCTTTGGATTGATTGCGACCTGTTAGAGTAACGGAAATACTCGTAAACATCGCAACCGTTAGAGTGGCTGAAAAACTCATAAACAGGTTGATATAGAGAATTGCCAACAGACCCCTATGTCACGAGACCGTCGTCAGAGTGACAGAAACACTCAAAACCCAGGTCAACACTAGTGCCTGCTAGCCTATTCTGGTGAAAAATAACCAAATTGCCCCTAGGGCCATTTTTGGCACGCTCCTTGAGAAAGTACCTAAGTCCTCAGAACGATAAGTCCACCCTTCTAAGATTATCCTAATGGCAATCTGGCATGATTAGGTGTCTTCCAGTCGGTTTCGGGCCAATTTCGAGACCCTCTAGTCAAAATGATCGTTTTGCCCCTAGGCATCTGAGCGCCCCGGAAACCACATTGGCTCTGGGTATCAAACTGGTAACCTCCTGGGGATGCTTTTGATAGTATCCCCAGCCTTCCGATGCATTTCTGGATCGCTCCGAGCTAGTTCCGGTAAACTTGCTGTAAAATGACCGTTTTACCGCTGGTGGGCCGGTCTCCTTTTCCGACCATGCCGGCTTTGGGTATCAAACTGGCCACCTCCTAAAACATTCTAGCTAATGTTTACAAGCCTGCAGTCTTCTTCCGAGACATTCCAAGTCCATCCCAATAGCCTTCCAGCCCAATTGACCGTTTTGTCCTAATGGCCCGGTCAATCTTTCCAACACATCATGACATTATTTTTCAAGTCTACTACCCCTGGGACACTATTCTAAGGGTTCTTGTCCTTTTTCGACCCTTTAGGCCATTCCCGATTTTAAGCACCCCATTTTTGCTCGCTCGGCAATCTCCGGTCCGACCAGCCCCAGTTTTCAGACATCACATGCAAGCTCAAGATGAGCCTTTCAAACTCCAATCCATTCAACCAGTCGCTTCTCGGGTACACAAGGTCTCGCTGGAGCCATAACCACCATCATGCCCCTAGGCATTTCAGGTAGCTTTCCAGGACCGAGCAGTCTTGGAAACCAACGCCATTCCAGACGGTTCACTTCTGGCGCCGGCTAGCCTGCTAATGTAGAATGTCCATCATTCGGTAGTTCTCCGAGATTAGGTGTTCTTGGAGACTAACACCACACTTACAGGTAGCTTTCTAAGACCAAATGTTCTCAGAAACTAACACCACCCTACAGGAAACTCTCTAAGACCGGGCATTCTCAAGGACCAACACTACACAGGTAGTTTTTCAAGATCAGGCGGTCTCGGGAACCAACACCTAGGTCAACACCGGCGCCTGCTAGCCCGACTCGGTGAAAAATGACCAAACCTGCCCCTTGAGCCTCCACACGTGTTTTGAGAAAGTTTAGAATCCCTCAAAACAGTAAGTCCACCCTTTCAAAATGTTACTAAACTATTAGGTGTCCCCTACATGCCATTTGGTCCAATTTCGGTCCCATTCCAGCTAACTTCGATCAAAATGACCGTTTTGCCCCTGAGCACCCCAGCGCTGTACAAACCTCACTAAACGGTAAAAGACTCTCCCGAAACCATCCCTGAATGACCCGGCATGCTTAACACAACACTCTAAACCATTCCTGACCGTTTTCAAACAAACCTAATCAAAATGACCATTTCGCCCTTGACAACCCGAACGCGCCCCAAAATAACACTGGTCTTAAGATGTTGAACTGTAGGTCTTGTTATACATCCTCGTTTAACCTAAAAAAGACCTTACGATGCTAAACACCCACGACTCGATAAAAGTTCCCTAGAGCGTCTGGCAGACGCTTCGCCGAAATTGTCTTTTCTCTTGATTCCCTGGTTATAACGCGCCATCAAATGACTTGAGAAATTTGTAAACTAGAGAATTCCCAAAAGCTCGTTTGTAGATCTTTCCATCAATACCGCTTGATTAGATAGATCGCTTCCCGAAGCTCCTCATCATATGGCTCGAAAAGTACAACTTTTGGCAACCCCTGGAGCGTCTCATAGATGCTCCGCTAAGGTTGACTTTTTTTCCAATTCCCTAATTGAAACGTACCTTCAAACGCCTTAAGAAATGAGTAAATTAGGGAATTTTCGAAAGTACTTCCAGAGTACTTTCCATCAGTATGGTCTGATCAAAGAGATCACTTCCCGAAGGCCTTGATCATGTGACACAAAAATAGCTGCTTTTGAACCCCCACGGAGCGTATCACAGATGCTTCGCAAAGATGTCATTTTATGCACATTTTTCGAGATGATACCCCATACTTCTGAACACCATTCCAACTTCTTGAAAATATGAAAGTTCACGAGAAACCCTAGGAGAACATCATGGGTGCAACCGATTCTCTCGAAACCTTCCCGGTTGGCTCAATTATCAATACAAAGTTTAAACAAACATTCCCGGTGACAAAGCGTATGCTACATGCGCCCAAATTTTGATCAAATCAACCAAAGTTTGATCAACCATCAAGTTTAGCCAATACAATGGGTGCCATGTGGCATTCTGGCAATGGAATAGTACTGGCGCATATAGGGCAAACTTTAGCCAAACGCATGTAGCACATGCACTAGGCCTGTTCTAGATTAGCTATAAATACCAGCCTCCCCCTTTGCATATTCAAGAACAAAAAGTTGATGCGAAACTCTGCTGAAGCTCCAGAACCTCGAATCTCTACATACATTCCACTCCTCTAACACTTAGGCTAGATACCACCTCCCTCTAACCCATACACTTCACCTACATTGCCCTATAGACCATTAAACATCACCTTCCAGCCCCTCAAGCCTGCTTGAAGCCATTCAAGTTCAAGTCAAGGCATCCATAGAAGTCCACAAGTGTATTGAAGGCAAAATGTGGTATTTCTTTTACATTTTTGTCTTCCCCCACTCTTCTCTTCTCCCTCCTAACCTACTTAGGCTATTCTCTATTTTAATCCCTATCTTCAACCCTGCTTTCTTACATGCTTGAGCCAAGAGGGCTCTTAGTTCATGCCTAGAGGAAAGCTAGTGGAAGCCACCATGTAGGGGGATCTCTCAGTAGCCTACTTTAAGATGGTATGGCCTAGGAGCCCCTTGATTATGTGGTGTAGCCTAAAAGCCTTGTATGTATTCATGACCCCCTTGTATTTTGTTAACTTTATCATGTCTTGTGTGCTTGGCTTCATTTTCATGTTTCTAACCATGTTCTACAAAGCTTGCATTACTCTTATTTCCATGCCATTTTCAAGTTCAATATACCTCTCAAAATAGTTCCAAGAGTTGGCTCCTTGAAGTTTAGGGTGAGACCTTAGAAATCATGCCTTAAAAAATCTCCCACTAACCCCTAGCTCCTACTTGTGTGTCATTGCATTTTAACTTTGTAAGTACCCCATTTTTACCTGCTCGGTAGTCTCTAGTCTGTCCCGACTTGAGTTCAAGTCAATATGGACATGTTCTAGAATTCTAGTCTTAATCTAGTCAATTCATCGGTTCGCGGGCCCACTAGGCCCAAATAGAGGCAAAATGACCAACATGCCCTTGTGGGTGTTATTCAGTCCAATCCCGTAGGCGTGTCTTCCCGAAGACGGTAAAACCCCTTTTCTAGTCCAATTTCAATCATTCTCTTGAGAAAGTTGATTCCTCAAGACGGTAAGTCTATCCTGTGTGGCACATTTTTTGAAGAAAGTTCCTTCAGAACGGTAAGTCCCTTCAAACCCGTTGATCGAGACAAGACCCCAAATCCCCTAGATGGTAGAACAGTCCACCTTTGGCGCTTGCTAGACCACCAATGTAGAAATGTTCGTTTTAGCACGCCTTTTCAGAAAGTTGATTCCTCAGGTGCTAAGTCCCTTTAGCAGCTTCTCGAGATCAGGCTGTCTCGGGAATGATTGCGAACCGTTAGAGTAGCGAAAGTATTCGCAAACATTGCAACAGTCAGAGTAGCGGAAGTATTCGCAAACATCGTAATAGTCAGAGTAGCGAAAATACTCACAAACAGGTCGATATAGAGAATTGCCAACAAACCCCTGTATCACGGGACTGCCGTCAAAGTGGTAGAAACACTCAAGACCCAGGTCAACACCGATGCCTGCTAGCCCACTTCGGTGAAAAATTACAAAACTGCCCCTAGGGCCATTTTCGACACATTTCTCAAGAAAATACCTAAGTCCTCAGAATGGTAAGTCCACCCTTCCAAGATTGTCTTAAAAGCAATCTGGCATGATTAGGTGCCTTCTAGTCAGTTTCGGGCCAATTCCAAGACTTTTCGGTCAAGATGACCATACCATTTTGCCCCTAGGCATCCGAATGCCCCGGGAACCACACCAGCTCTGGGTATCAAACCGGTAACTGTAAGCACCCCATTTTTGACCGCTCGGCAGTCTACACTCCGTCCAGACTTGTTTTCAAGTCATTATGGACATATTCCAATCGAATCCAATCTTCTAGTCCAAATTCCGTCTTTCCATCGCTTCGCGGGCCTGTCAGGCCCAAATAGAGGCAAAATGACAAAAATGCCCTTAGGGGCATTATCCTTTCTTATTCCAATTCCAATCTCCCTCTCGAGACAGTTTATTCCTCGAGACGGTCCAAATAGTAAAACTACTCACAAAACCGTCAGAGTGGCGGAAACACTCACAAAACTGTCAGAGTGGCGGAAACACTCACAAAACCGTCAGAGTGGCGGAAACACTCACAACTCCGTTAGAGTGGCAGAAACACTCAAAACCCAGGCACGTCTCTTCGGAGTCGGTAAGACCCCTTTCCAATCCCTCTCTCGAGACAGTTTATTCCTCGAGACGGTTCCAATCCAGGCACGTCTCTTCGGAGACGATAAGACCCCTTTCCAATCCCTCTCTCGAGATAGTTTATTCCTCGAGACGGTTCCAATCCAGGCACGTCTCTTCGGAGACGATAAGACCCCTTTCCAATCCCTCTCTCGAGACAGTTTATTCATCGAGACGGTCTGAGTAGCAAAACTACTCATAAAATCGTTAGAGTAGCGGAAATACTCACAAAACCGTTAGAGTAGTGGAAATACTCACAGAACCGTTAGAGTAGCGGAAATGCCCTCAAATCATCAACCCCGTCCAAGTAGCGGAAATACTCAACCCGGTACAAAATGACCGTTTTGCCCTTGGAGGGCCGGTCTCCTTCTTCGACCACACCGGGTCTGGGTATCAAACCGGTAATGTCCCGAGAATACTTTTTATAGTGTTCTCGACCTTCCTTTACCTTTCTGAACCATTCCGAGTTAGTTCCGGCAAACCCGGTACAAAATGACCATTTTGCCCCTGGTGGGCCGGTCTCAATTTCCGACCACGCCGGCCTTGGGAATCAAACCGGCAACCTCTGGGAACATCCTAAATAATGTTTCCAGATCCCAAGTCTTCTTCCGGGACAGTTTGAGTTTGTCCCGGCCGTTTTCCGGTCCGATTGACCTTTTTGCCCGTAAAGACTCGGTCAACCTTTTCGACACATCCAATCCTCACTTTTCAAGTCAAATACCTCCAGGACACTATTTTAAGTGTTCCTTCTTCTTTCCGGCCTCCCGGGTCATTCCCGGCTCTTTCAAATCATTCCCGGACTTTCCGGAGTCACTCCTAGTGAAGCCAGGCTAAAGTTTACATGGTAGTCACTAGTATAGGCGCCCAAATCTAGTCAAAGATACGTTGCTTGCCGACCTTAATTGTTTCTTAAATGGCTGGCACCACTAGCAGTGGCGCCAAGCCAAAAAATGGCCTAGCGCCACTCCTAGTGGCGCCAGTATAAATTTTGCCCTGGCGCCACTGCAACAGGCGCCAGGCTTGTCCAACTTCTATAAATACAGAGCCTCGATCAACGTGAAAGGGGTCTGCAAACTTAACCTAAAAATCACACAATTCGATACACAGAGCTCGAGCACCTCCAAAAACCCTAGCCTCCCTAGGTTTTCCAAACCCTAGCCACTATACACAAACCTTAGCCTCCTATACACTCATACACACCCCTATACACTCATACACTAGCCTTCAACCACTCTCTCAAGACTTGAAGAGCAGCCATTTAAAGCTTGAAGACAATTCTTGAAGACTGAGGGTGAAGATCAAGACCGAAGACCGAAGACCGAAGACTACACGGCGCGCAAAATAAACAAGAAAGAAGGTAGGCTCCCTATTTAATTTTCTGCACCTTCCCCCTCTCTCATCTCTCTCCAACCCACTTGGGTTTTCTCGATTTTAATCCCCCATCTCTTTCCCCCCTTTCTTTGCATGCTTGAAACAAGGGGATTCCCGGTTCATGTGTAGGATTGGACTATGGGAGAGTCACCGTGTCGGGGGCTTTCTTCTAGTCTAACCAAAGACCACGTGGGTCCGACCCCCTTGATTATGTGGTGAAGCCTTAACCTTGTATGTTCACGACCCCAAATTGCATTGTGCATATCATAGTCTTGCATCTTCCAAAATTCGTTTTCAAAAAGTTGTTTTCAAAAATCGTTTTCGAACTTGTTTTCAAAATTGCATCAAAAGCTCTTTCTCAAAAACATGTTTTCAAAATCACAATCCTAAGGTGATTCTAGCCTTTCCATGGCTAGGGTTGCTTTAGGAAAGTGTTATATTAAAAGTGGCCTTTTGGTCTATATTTTCAAACCTTGTTTTCAAAACCACTTTCTTAAAGTGGTTCTAGCCTTCTTATGGTTAGAATTGCTTTAGGAAAGTGAGATGATTTTACACCTTCTAAAAACTCTTTCTGCAAAAATCTCTTCCTAAAAATCTCTTTTTCCACATACTTTCCTAAAACTCCCCTCTTCAAAATTGACTTAAAAAACTCCCTTTCAAAATCTCTTTTTCGAAACTCTCTTTTTCAACTCCTTTCCAAAACTTTCTTTCCTCAAAATTCATTTTCTAAAAACACTCCCTAAAAATCTTTCTAAAAACTCTCCTCCCGGAATCTTCCTTCTAGAAATTCCCCTATAGGATTTTCTTTCTAAACTCTACGTTTCCAAAAACATGCTTTCCAAAAAAAAAACTCCTCCCTAGGATTCTCTTCTAGAAAACCTTCGTTTCCAAAAACGCGTTTTCCAAAGAAAACTCTTTCCTTAGAGCCCAAACTAAACCCTAGAACCCACAATTAGGAAACCCTAGTTTTCTTTCCAAAAACATGATTTTCAAACTTTGCCCCAAACCTAGGTTTTCAAAATCTTTTGTTTTCTATATCAAAACTATACATGTTTTCAAAACCTATTTTCCACGTCGAAATTATAATTTTCCAAACCTAGAGTTTCTAGAATCCCCCTTTCCAAATCCTTGTCAAATCCTATCTTCCCTTTAGGAAACCAAATCAAATCTCCCCGTTTAGGAAACTAGATCCTATCCCCCGTTTTTGGAAACAAAATCAAACCTTTCTCCTTTAGAAACCCAAATCCAATCCCTCCTAATCCCAAACCTTTCTTAATTCAATTCCTTCCTAAGCCATAAGTTTCCTAAACCCAAACTTTAAATCTTTCCTTAAGTTTCAAAATCCAACTCTTTCCTAATTCGAATCCTTCCTAAACTCCCACTTTCTTAAACCTTAAGTTTCTAAAAACTTGAACATATAAATCTTTCCTAAACTTTAAAACTCAACTTTCAAATCTTTCTTAGTTCAACCCTTTCCTAATTCTGCCCTTTTCCAAAATCTTTTTCAAATCTAAGTTTTCAAACCTTTCCTACACTCAAGCTTTTCCTAATTTCAAGATTTTCTAAAACTCTAAAACTTTCTAAATCCTAAACTTTCTAAATTTCAAATCTTTCTAAAATTCTAAGCTTCCAAATTCAAAACTTTCTAAATTTGAAACCTTCTTAAGTTAAATCTTTCTAAACCTAAAAACTTTCTAAATTCTAAACTTTCCAAAACTTCAAAATCTTTTCAAATCTAGAACTTTTCTAAATCCAAAACTTTCTAAATTCAAGACTTTCTTAAGTTGAAATTTCCTTTTTTTCAAACATTTCCTAAATTGAAAACTTTCCTTTTTCAAACCGTTCCCAAAATGAAACTTTCTTATTTTTAAAACTTCCTTGTTTTCAAAACTTTCCAAAATCAAAACTTCTCTTTTCAAACATTTCTAAAGTCGAAACTTTCCTAAGTTGAAAATTTCTTAAACCCAAACCTTTCCTAATTCAAAACTTTCCTAAGTTGAAACTTTCCTAAACCTAAAACTTTCCTAAATTCCAAACTTTCCTAATTTCAAAACTTTCCAAAAATGAAACTTTTCTAATTCGAAACTTTCCTAAAATCGAACATTTCCTAATTCAAACATTTCCTAAATCTAACCTTTCCTAATCTCCTAAACCTTCCAAGTCGAGTCAAGCTTTTCCTAAGTCTAGGTTTCCTAAACCTCCATCTTTCCAAAACCATGTCTTTCCAAAATCAATCTTTTCAAATCAAAGTCCAATCTTTCCAATTTCAATTTCCAATCTCCTTTTCTAATCTCAAGTCAAATCCAATTTTCAATCTTTTTCCTCCAATCCAATCTCTCTCTTCAAATCAATCTCTTTTCAATCGGACTCCGGTCTGAACTACGACTGACCTGATTCCCCCAAAGGGATACGTAGGCAACCTTCATAGGTGCGGTCATAATATTTTTCAAACTTTCAATTCCACCCTCATGGGTGTGGTTTCCGAAATCTTTCCAAATCTCAATCTCTAATCTATTTTCAAAATTCCAATTTCAAAATTTCTATTTTCAAACTTCTACTTTCAATTTTCAAACTTTTCAATTTCAATTCTATTTCTTCAAATCTATTTTCAAATCAATTTCTATTTTCCAATTCTCTCATCTTGCACTTGCCTATCATGCATCATATTTTTCAAACATTGTTTTTCTAAAGTGAATAGGGTTTAACTATAGTTAGTCGGAGACTCTCATAGGTAAATCTAGGGTAGATTGACATGAAGGTACCGAAAGGGCGGGGTAGGGTGATAGCTTAGTGCGTCTTCCCTACACGTAACCAACCTCCAAACCTAGAATCACTGATTTCAAAGACCAAAAAGGAGTTATTTTTCAAAAAAGGGCTAAATGTTTTCCAAAGGTTGCCAAACAACCTGTTTTCTTAAAAACCCTCTCTTGAGGAGATGTTTTCAAAATTGTTTTTCAAAAACCCTAAGTGTAGTCTTCGGATTGTTCTTAGTTTTTAGGTGACCTAACTCACCTTAATCAAGTTAGGTGGCGACTCCGAATCTTTTTCAAAAAGCCCTTTATTCAAACCTGTTTTCAATTCAAACCTAGTCGCACTCATTCTTTTAGGACGGTGAGTTCTAACGAGAGAGTACATCATTTTTCCCGCTTGGGTGAGTATTCCTCGAGTGCGAAAAATTTGGGCGCGACAGCTGGCGACTCCGTTGGGGACACTTAGAGGGTTAGGCCGTAGTCATGTCTCTTTACCCTTCACCCATGTAGAGTCTTCAATTAACTTGGTTCAATCCTATTCACTTTAAATTTTCAAAACCAAATTTTCAAAATTGTTTTCAAAAAACATGCATTTACTCATATTATCTTGTATTCTGTTTGTCATCCACATACTGACACTTGCATCTTTGTTTTGTAGGTGCAATTTATGTTTAAACATTATTAACTGCTTTGCATGAATATGATGTACAAGATGAATGGGAGTTGTTGGGCCTTTTCCTCCACTTTTAAGAAAATCACACACACACTGCATGTGCACTTGCATTCTGCATATTTGCATACCCTGATATGTCCTTTCTAGTTAGAAAGGGGGAACGGTATATTGGTTGTGGGCAAGATGCTGTGTCAGTTTCTTCGCCTACGGCCTCTTGATGGTTCCCTCGCTCGGATCACCAACCGATCATGGCACCACTTCGGGGAGTGGGCCTAGGTTTGAAGATTCGGGGACCGAGCCTTTTTAGGATGCATTAGTCAACCCTCAACCTCATACTCATATAGACACCATGCATGACCGAACCTCTGCCGGATTTAGGACACGAGCACCGTTTTCAAAATCACGGAGGAAAGGGCGACTGCTCTTGCTTTCATTTATACCTGCTGTTATAATGCTTGTATTTATACTGTTATAATGCCTGTCTAACTGTTCAGGCATGCATGTTTACTTCAGCTTGTACTTTCTCTCCTTGTACTTTTTGCATATTCATGTTCATGCATTCAATATTCCATATCTAGACAAGAGTTCCAAGTAACTCAAGTCACTGCATTCTCATGCATATGATCAACCCATTGAGAGTGACACCAACGTCACTCTCCCCTGCATTAAACCTACCCAAACCCTAAGGGCTCATTGCATGCATCTCGATTCATTCCATAAGAGGGGCCCCAATCCCTCTATGCTCACGGAGATAGGATTGCCAAGAAGATAAGGGGCAATCAATCAACAAGGTCTCTCAGCGACCTCTTCGACATCAAATCCACGGAAGGCAAATCCGAAGACTCAAGAGTAGTTTAGGGTTTCCCTTTGTAAAAGTAGATAGGTGGAAGTCCAAAGGAAAATGTTCCCCCTCCCCCTATTAAAATGTATTTCAATGTAAAGTTCAATGTACTTCTTTATTTTTGTGAATGAATGGATAAATGATTGTATGAATGGATGAAGGTTCCCACTCAGTAGTAGGGTACCTGCATACAGGGGCAAACCCCCTATCTCCAAAAGTGAGCCAATACATCATGTTTAGTCCCCCTCTTAAGCAGGGGCACCCCTAGGACATGCATTGCATAAAAAAAAATTTTCAGATCAAGGCACTAACTTCTCTTTTGTTTTTGTCTTCTATCCTCCCCCTCCTCATTTCCAAGTACCAAGAGAACCGAAGATAGAAGCAAGACAAGAAGGGGGTTTTTTCTAAACCATTCATTTGTTGTTATCATATTGCTCACATGTTCACTTTTAATATGCTCATAAACCCATATCCATTCCAAGACAAGAGTTCCAAGAAACTCAAGTCATTTCATTTTTATGCATTTAATTAACCGTAGAGAGAAAGGAGCAATCCAATCTCATGTTAATCAAACCTACCAAAACTCCTAAGGGTTCTTAAACCCTAAGGATTCATGGCATGCATAGAACCATATCTCGAGAGAGGCCCAAATCTCTCTCAATCCATGGAGGTGGGATTGCCCAAATAAAGAAAAATCAACCGGCCCACGCCGAAGAGGTATTGTATTGCATAATAGGGGCAAAACCCTGCCTCCAAAATGGACTTGTCATCATGCCTAGATTCCCTCAAAGAAGGGACCTCCATAGGACATGCATTGCATAAAACTTCCAACTTCACATACTGATTGCATTTTCTTTTTCTTTTTCTTTTTGTAGGTCAAAGAGCACGACTGAATTCATGGAATCCCTCTAGCACCTCATCAGATTCAAACTCATGGAAGGATAAACCTAGTTGTTAGAAAATACCAAACCTACATCAAAGAGCAAGAAGAACTGACCGTCCACCTACAAGACATTACCTCCACGACATGTCGCAACAATCACAATCCAAGTAGAGGAGGACTTCACTAGATGCGAAGTCTTGTCAGACCCGTGCATCGCGACAACACATCCTCTAACTTCCAAATGCATGACAAATATTGTGAACTCGCCCTCCATTGATACGCCTGTTGAATGAAGCACCAAGAGGTTGATGTAGTCCCAAAACCCTATTAAGGATTCTCACCAAAAGGCCCATAAGAAAAGGGAGGTTTCCACAAAATTTCTTTGTTTTCTTTTTCTCGCATATCTTCTTTAAATAAAAATTACATGACATGTAATCATGTTTTAAAAAGGAAAATGGATAGTTTCTAGTTTATCCCCTTTGTCTCATACTCTTGCGGATAAATATTACTTTTAGGGATTCTTTTCCATTTTGTAAATGACTCGACTTGAAGGATGTGATAGCATGGGCAACCCACTCAAAGGGGGTTAAGACCCTTGAGAGACTGAGAGAGAGAGTGAGAGATAGGAGGAAGGCAATCTCAACAAAGAAGTGCGAATTTTATTGAAGATGCGACACTTGAGTGATATCTTGGCTAAGCGATGGGCAGCCGAGTACTCAAAATGATGAGGAGCCATTGTTCTATTTACCCCAAATAAACACTATCCTTTGCTTAGCCAACTAGAGCCGTCAGTGATCTCTTTTCAGATATCCCCAAAAACCATCCCCCACATTGGGGTAAGCACAGAATGGTTGATTCAGTAGAATATGTAGGAGTTCACGGGCAGAAGCACACTATCTATAGGAACATTGTTTAAATTTTGTATAAAGGCTTTATGGACTAAGTAATTTAAT
This sequence comes from Euryodendron excelsum, assembly GCA_033060915.1. Taxonomy (NCBI): domain Eukaryota; kingdom Viridiplantae; phylum Streptophyta; class Magnoliopsida; order Ericales; family Pentaphylacaceae; genus Euryodendron; species Euryodendron excelsum. Next base: position 15,587,082 of record CM065385.1, read on the forward strand.
TTGAAGTGATAAAAGGCCCTCATTTCTTCTACCATACACAAATAAATCCCTTTGTAAAGCCCACTTGAGCCGGTTACTTTCCTAAAAAAAACCAACTAGATGATCACCGCCCACACTGGGTTAAGGCAAAAGTCATAAGTAAGATGAGCAATGATGAAAGGGTTGAGTTCCAAGAAGATATAATGAGCAATGACGAAAAGGGGTGATTTCCAAGAAGATATAATAAGCAATGATGAAAGGGTTGATTTCCAAGAAGATGTAATGAACAACGATGAAAATGGTGATCTTCAAGAAGTTATGGCGTCAAAGGCGTCTCTAAAGAAGATATTATGTTCGGGGGGATCTTCAAAGGAAGATACTGTCATCCCAAAATATAAATGAAAAATTGGCATCTCCAAAAGTTGACTTAGCAACAAATTTCTTGATGGAAAAAAGAGAGAATCTTAAAAGGTAGAAAGCGGTCCAGAAGAGCAACAAGAGTATGAAGGAAAGAAGAAAGCAGTGAATGGAAGTTAAGTTGCCAAAGGTGATCATTGTTCTTTTAAAAAATCCCACGAGTGATAATGTTTGAGCCTTTCTACCCTTTTCATTCATAAACCCCTTAACCTAGCCTACGTTACGGTCCAAATTAAAGTCCTTTTTGATCAAAAAAAATTGCTTAGTCTAAATAAGCCTGGACAATACCAAGACAAGTAGGGTGAGAAAGGAGAATTGGAAGGGAATACAAGGGGCAATCTCATGCTCCAAGATGTGCTCAAATGGTTTCGGTTTAAACAACCCACTAAAAGAAGATCTTTGAGCCTAAATACCCCTTTATTTCTTACAACCCCTAAACCCAGCCTACATTACGGTCCTAAAAGAAGTCTTCTCGGATTGAGGGCTTAGCTGTTTATTGCTCTACAAAGGGCATGCGAGTTGTCGCTCGAGCCATGGTGGCATTTTGGAAATCAGAGAGAGAAACCCAAGTGAGCTCAGAAACTCCCCAAACAGTAACCCTGTAGAAAGTAGGGATAGGATAGCAAACCAAAAGGTCAAGATCCCTGGAGAATTGAGCAAATGCTATCACACCCCGATAAGAATGGGACAAAACTAAATGGGGCAGAATCCTGGAAAGGAGCAAAATCCTGAGAGTATGGGCCCAAGGGGCAATCCTGGGGTTTTCTTTGTAAATAGTTTATATACATGTAGTACTGATGCATCCATGACATGTATAACCTATAAATCCATTTAGATTCCTGCGAAGTTTGAACCTATTCATGCGTTCAACTGTATTCCTGTATGAACCTGTTCATTTGTAGGAAAGTAGGTCATGCATTTAATTCAATTTTTACATAAATCCGTGCATTTATCACAAAAAAATGGGGGACATTGCATTTAATTCTATTCCTGTATGTGCATTGTCCAAAAAATATACCATGCATTCATTTTCACTTCTGTGTGAACCTGTGCATTTAAAAAAAAAAAGTAGGATATGTATTCGATTCAATTCTTATATAAACATGTACATTCATAAAAAATAAAAAAATAATAAAAAATAATAAAAAAATAGATCATGCATTTAATCCCTTGGGCAATCATCATAAAGAATGATGACACCCCTTATCGGGGTATTTTTAAACTGTTTTTGCACAAAAACTCACTCTTTGTCCTTCTGTCTCTCTCAAATAGGAAACAATGAACAAGGCAAAATATAAGAAGGAGCTAAAGCCACCCCTTAGATATCTCCAGTACCGGCTCACACCTCAGAAAGCTCAGATTTCCATGACCAACAAGAAACAAATAATGGGGCAATGACCCACCCTCGACCTCCCTAATCAAACGACTTCGAAAGAGGGGAAGTGAATAAGTGTCCAATTCCCCAAAGCTAGAATAATGAGGCACATCCCCAACAATGAGCATCGCCCGCTGCCAAAGTCTAGTAAGGCTCATGAAGGTCTGTCCCACAACCATAGGGGCATAATGAGTGTCCTTCCTGAATCCTGGCGAGCAATGCACGCAATCAACGGCCGACCAAGTCACCCCTTCGTGGAGACATCAACAAGTTCAAGAGAAACAGAGCTAGGGCTATCATGGAGGAATGGACCAATCTTGAGAAGTATGTCAATCCCCTGAACGAGCTCTCCTATGCGTCGCAAATTCAGAATATGAGAACAAGAGCTTCATTGGGACATAAGAAAACTAGGGGCAGGAGATCAGAAGAAAAGGCCGCACAACTGAACCCAAGCTGAGAAGAGACAATCGCGACGCATCTATTAGGAAAAGTAGGTCCCACAATGTCAGCTGAACCATCCCGAAGACCTAGGAGGAAGCCATACTCATGGGGAGTAGGGGCAGGCTCACATTCCCCAAAATGGGAGAAAGACAGATCAGATGGGAACCACTGTCAAAAAGCAAGCTACACCAACAGGAGAGAAGCCATGCAACCAAAGGACCAGCAAAAATGTCTTGCTCATCTGAAGGATGCCCGTCATACCAAACCCGTAGTCAGCTCAAAATAGCATCGGCCATCCGAAAAGTCAAAAGTGAAAAACCTCGATGTCTATCTCATCCTCGAGGGTTGGCTCAACTAGAGGGAAGGGGTCGACTGGAGGCCTACTCCCCCCTCCCACCCTGGTTAGAGGGTGCTCGATTGGCAGAGTGGTGACTACCCCTAGAGTGGCTGGAGCTGCCGACAAGAATCTATTCGGGCCATCTTCCCAAAGCAGTGACTCTTCTCAGAATCCTCATCGCCTGCGGCCGCCATCCTGAAAGGTAAGTCAAGGTAAGAGGTATTAGAATTCGATATATGCAGTTCAAAAGATAAAGAAATAAAAGCAAGAAAAAAAATTAATAATGATAATAACCAAAGGTGAAGCATAAAATAAAAATGAAGGACACAACTTCCATATACATCCTATTCAGACCAACCTAAAAGTTTCTTAAACTTTTCATTCAAAGTTTCTTTTCTAAAACCAACTATTAAAGGTTCCTTAAAAATTTTTCGAAAATTTTCTTGACTTTTTCTCTTCAAAAAGTTCTTTTTCAAAACTCAGTTTCCCAATGGTTTCTTATTATTATCCTCCAAAAGTTTTCAAAAATTCTTTCTTCTAAAATTTCCTTTCCAAAGTTAGTTTTCAAAAGGTTTTTTTTTTTTTTTTTTTTTATGCTGTTTTCCAAAAGTTCTTTTTCAAAATCACTTCTTAAAATCAAATTCTACTTCGAAAATCAGGGTCAAAAATCATTTTCAAAAATCATGTCTAAAATTTTTCAATCCATCTCCAAGTTTTTCTGATTTAGTTCTTCAAGAAAATCCCTTTTCCAAATCCTGGCCCCCCAAAATTTGCTTTCAAAAGAGTCCTAGACAAAATAAATCCTTAAAAATTTTCAAGGTTTCACTCAAAAAATTCTTCCTTCCAAAATTTCCATCAAGTTTCGAAGTTTTCTATCCTAAATCCTTGTCAATCTCAAAAATTTTCAAATCCGAAAGAGTTCTTAAATTCTTACCTCCAAAGTGTCTCCTAAAAATACTATTTTTAAAAATCTTTTTAAGTTTTCTGTCCAACAAGATTTCAAAACTCAAGTCTTAGGTCAAAATGAATTCCCTCCAAATTCTAGGTAGCTCTGCCCTTTTTCCGTCAAAACTCGTTTTCAAAGGCCTTTTTGGCCCGTTATCCGTTTTCGACCCCCGTTGTCGAAAGGTTTTCAATGTCCGTCCCTCCGACTGCCTCGCGGTCAACATGGGACTCTTACTCTTATCGTTTTCTATCTTTGACAAGCAAAGACAGAAAAAGAGGGGCAGCTGTAAGCACCCCATTTTTAACCGCTCGGCAGTCTACACTCCGTCCAGACTTGTTTTCAAGTCATTATGGACATATTCCAATCGAATCGAATCCAATCCTTTAGTCCAAATTCCATCTTTCCATCTCTTCGCGGGCCTGTCAGGCCCAAATAGAGGCAAAATGACCAAAATGCCCTTAGGGGCATTATCCTTTCTTATTCCAATTCCAATCCCCCTCTCGAGACAGTTTGTTCCTCGAGACGGTCCAAATAGTAAAACTACTCACAAAACCGTCAGAGTGGCGGAAACACTCACAAAACCGTCAGAGTGGCGGAAACACTCACCAAACCATCAGAGTGGCGGAAACACTCACAAAATCGTCAGAGTGGCGGAAACACTCACAAAACCGTCAGAGTGGCGGAAACACTCACAAAACCGTTAGGGTGGCGGAAACACTCACAAAACCGTCAGAGTGGCGGAAACACTCACAACACCGTTAGAGTGGCGGAAACACTCAAAACCCAGGCACGTCTCTTCAGAGTCGGTAAGACCCCTTTCCAATCCCTCTCTCGAGACAGTTTATTCCTCGAGACGGTTCTAATCCAGGCACGTCTCTTCGGAGACGATAAAACCCCCTTCCAATCCCTCTCTCGAGACAGTTTATTCCTCGAGACGGTCTGAGTAGCAAAACTACTCATAAAACCGTTAGAGTAGCGGAAATACTCACAAAACCGTTAGAGTAGCGGAAATACTCACAGAACCGTTAGAGTAGCGGAAATACTCTCAAATCATCAACCTCGTTCGAGTAGCGGAAATACTCAACCCCGTCCGAGTAGCGGAAATACTCAACACCTAGGTCAATACCCATGTTTGTTAGCTCACTTCGGTGAAAAATAACCAGACTACCCTTAGGGCCTTTTCCGAGACTTTTCGGTCAAGATGACCATTTCGCCCCTAAGCATCCGAATGCCCCGGGAACCACACCAGCTCTGGGTATCAAACCGGTAATGTCCCGAGAATAATTTTTATAGTGTTCTCGACCTTCCTTTACCTTTCCAGACCATTCCGAGTCAGTTCCGGCCAACCCGGTACAAAATGACCGTTTTGCCCTTGGAGGCCCGGTCTCCTTCTTCGACCACACCGGCTTTGGGTATCAAACCGGTAATGTCCCGAGAATACTTTTTATAGTGTTCTCAACCTTCCTTTACCTTTCCAGACCATTCCGAGTCAGTTCCGGCCAACCCGGTACAAAATGACCGTTTTGCCCCTAGAGGGCCGGTCTCCTTCTTCGACCACACCGGCTCTGGGTATCAAACCAGTAATGTCCCGAGAATACTTTTTATAGTGTTCTCGACCTTCCTTTACCTTTCCAGACCATTCCGAGTTAGTTCCGGCAAACCCGGTACAAAATGACCGTTTTGCCCCTAGTGGGCCGGTCTCCATTTCCGACCACGCCGGCCCTGGGAATCAAACCGGCAACCTCTGGGAACATCCTAAATAATGTTTCCAGATCCCAAGTCTTCTTCCAGGACAGTTTGAGTTTGTCCCGGCCGTTTTCCGGTCCGATTGACCGTTTTGCCCCTAAAGACTTAGTCAACCTTTCCGACACATCCAATCCTCACTTTTCAAGTCAAATACATCCAGGACACTATTTTAAGTGTTCCTGCTTCTTTTCGGCCTCCCAGGTCATTCCCGGCTCTTTCAAATCATTCCCAGACTTTCCGGAGTCACTCCTAGTGAAGCCAGGCTAAAGTTTACATGGTAGTCACTAGTACAGGCGCCCAAATCTAGTCAAAGATACGTTGCTTGCCGACCTTAATTGTTTCTTAAATGGCTGGCGCCACTAGCAGTGGCACTAAGCCAAAAATGGCCTGGCGCCACTCCTAGTGGCGCCAGTATAAATTTGCCCTGGCGCCACTCCAAGTGGCGCCAGTATAAATTTGCCCAGGCGCCACTGCAACAGGCGCTAGGCTTGTCCAACTTCTATAAATACAGAGCCTCGATCAACGTGAAAGGGTCTGCAAACTTAACCTAAAAATCACACAATTCGATACACAGAGCTCGAGCACCTCCAAAAACCCTAGCCTCCCTAGGTTTTCCAAACCCTAGCCACTATACACAAACCCTAGCCTCCTATACACTCATACACACCCCTATACACTCATACACTAGCCTTCAACCACTCTCTCAAGACTTGAAGAGCATCCATTTAAAGCTTGAAGACAATTCTTGAAGACTGAGGGTGAAGATCAAGACCGAAGACCGAAGACCGAAGACTACACGGCGCGCAAAATAAACAAGAAACAAGGTAGGCTCCCTATTTAATTTTCTGCACTTTCCCCCTCTCTCTTCTCTCTCCAACCCACTTGGGTTTTCTCTATTTTAATCCCCCATCTCTTTCCCCCCTTTCTTTGCATGCTTGAAACAAAGGGATTCCCGGTCCATGTGTAGGATTGGACTATGGGAGAGTCACCGTGTCGGGGGCTTTCTTCTAGTCTAACCAAAGACCACGTGGGTCTGGCCCCCATGATTATGTGGTAAAGCCTTAACCTTGTATGTTCACGACCCCAAATTGCATTGTGCATATCGTAGTCTTGCATCTTCCAAAATTCGTTTTCAAAAAGTTGTTTTCAAAAATCGTTTTCGAACTTGTTTTCAAAATTGCATCAAAAGCTCTTTCTCAAAAACATGTTTTCAAAATCACAATCCTAGGGTGATTCTAACCTTTCCATGGCTAGGGTTGCTTTAGGAAAGTGTTATATTAAAAGTGGCCTTTTGGTCTATATTTTCAAACCTTGTTTTCAAAACCACTTTCTTAAAGTGGTTCTAGCCTTCTTATGGTTAGAATTGCTTTAGGAAAGTGAGATGATTTTACACCTTCTAAAAACTCTTTCTGCAAAAATCTCTTCCTAAAACTCTCTTTTTCAACATACTTTCCTAAAACTCCCCTCTTCAAAATTGATTTAAAAAACTCCCTTTCAAAATCTCTTTTTCAAAACTCTCTTTTTCAACTCCTTTCCAAAACTTTCTTTCCTCAAAATTCACTTTCTAAAAACACTCCCTAAAAATCTTTCTAAAAACTCTCCTCCCGGAATCTTCCTTCTAGAAATTCCCCTATAGGATTTTCTTTCTAAACTCTACGTTTCCAAAAACATGCTTTCCAAAAAAAAACTCCTCCCTAGGATTCTCTTCTAGAAAACCTTCGTTTCCAAAAACGCGTTTTCCAAAGAAAACTCTTTCCTTAGAGCCCAAACTAAACCCTAGAACCCACAATTAGGAAACCCTAGTTTTCTTTCCAAAAACATGATTTTCAAACTTTGCCCCAAACCTAGGTTTCCAAAATCTTTTGTTTTCTATATCAAAACTATACATGTTTTCAAAACCTATTTTCCACGTCGAAACTATAATTTTCCAAACCTAGAGTTTCTAGAATCCCCCTTTCCAAATCCTTGTCAAATCCTATCTTCCCTTTAGGAAACCAAATCAAATCTCCCCGTTTAGGAAACTAGATCCTATCCTCCGTTTTTGGAAACAAAATCAAACCTTTCTCCTTTAGAAACCCAAATCCAATCCCTCCTAATCCCAAACCTTTCTTAATTCAATTCCTTCCTAAGCCATAAGTTTCCTAAACCCAAACTTTAAATCTTTCCTTAAGTTTCAAAATCCAACTCTTTCCTAATTCGAATCCTTCCTAAACTCCCACTTTCTTAAACCTTAAGTTTTCTAAAAACTTAAACATATAAATCTTTCCTAAACTTTAAAACTCAACTTTCAAATCTTTCTTAGTTCAACCCTTTCCTAATTCTGCCCTTTTCCAAAATCTTTTTCAAATCTAAGTTTTCAAACCTTTCCTACACTCAAGCTTTTCCTAATTTCAAGATTTTCTAAAACTCTAAAACTTTCTAAATCCTAAACTTTCTAAATTTCAAATCTTTCTAAAATTCTAAGCTTCCAAATTCAAAACTTTCTAAATTTGAAACCTTCTTAAGTTAAATCTTTCTAAACCTAAAAACTTTCTAAATTCTAAACTTTCCAAAACTTCAAAATCTTTTCAAATCTAGAACTTTTCTAAATTCAAAACTTTCTAAATTCAAGACTTTCTTAAGTTGAAATTTCCTTTTTTTCAAACATTTCCTAAATTGAAAACTTTCCTTTTTCAAACCGTTCCCAAAATGAAACTTTCTTATTTTTAAAACTTCCTTGTTTTCAAAACTTTCCAAAATCAAAACTTCTCTTTTCAAACATTTCTAAAGTCGAAACTTTCCTAAGTTGAAACTTTCTTAAACCCAAACTTTTCCTAATTCAAAACTTTCCTAAGTTGAAACTTTCGTAAACCTAAAACTTTCCTAAATTCCAAACTTTCCTAATTTCAAAACTTTCCAAAAATGAAACTTTTCTAATTCGAAACTTTCCTAAAATCGAACATTTCCTAATTCAAACATTTCCTAAATCCAACATTTCCTAATCTCCTAAACCTTCCAAGTCGAGTCAAGCTTTTCCTAAGTCTAGGTTTCCTAAACCTCCATATTTCCAAAACCCAGTCTTTCCAAAATCAATCTTTTCAAACCAAAGTCCAATCTTTCCAATTTCAATTTCCAATCTCCTTTTCTAATCTCAAGTCAAATCCAATTTTCAATCTTTTTCCTCCAATCCAATCTCTCTCTTCAAATCAATCTCTTTTCAATCGGACTCCGGTCTGAACTACGACTGACCTGATTCCCCCAAAGGGATACGTAGGCAACCTTCATAGGTGCGGTCACAATATTTTTCAAACTTTCAATTCCACCCTCATGGGTGTGGTTTCCGAAATCTTTCCAAATCTCAATCTCTGATCTATTTTCAAAATTCCAATTTCAAAATTTCTATTTTCAAACTTCTACTTTCAATTTTCAAACTTTTCAATTTCAATTCTATTTCTTCAAATCTATTTTCAAATCAAATCAATTTCTTTTCAAATCAATTTCTATTTTCCAATTCTCTCATCTTGCACTTGCCTATCATGCATCATATTTTTCAAACATTGTTTTTCTAAAGTGAATAGGGTTTAACTATAGTTAGTCGAAGACTCTCATAGGTAAATCTAGGGTAGATTGACATGAAGGTACCGAAAGGGCGGGGTAGGGTGATAGCTTAGTGCGTCTTCCCTACACGTAACCAACCTCCAAACCTAGAATCACTGATTTCAAAGACCAAAAAAGAGTTATTTTTCAAAAAAGGGCTAAATGTTTTTCAAATGTTGCCAAACAACCTGTTTTCTTAAAAACCCTCTCTTGAGGAGATGTTTTCAAAATTGTTTTTCAAAAACCCTAAGTGTAGTCTTCGGATTATTCTTAGTTTTTAGGTGACCTAACTCACCTTAATCAAGTTAGGTGGCGACTCCGAATCTTTTCCAAAAAGCCCTTTATTCAAACCTGTTTTCAATTCAAACCTAGTCGCACTCATTCTTTTAGGAGGGTGAGTTCTAACGAGAGAGTACAACATTTTTCCCGCTTGGGTGAGTATTCATCGAGTGTGAAAAATCTGGGCGCGACAGCTGGCGACTCCGCTGGGGACACTTAGAGGGTTAGGCTGTAGTCATGTCTCTTTACCCTTCACCCATGTCGAGTCTTCAATTAACTTGGTTCAATCCTATTCACTTTAAATTTTCAAAAAACATGCATTTACTCATATTATCTTGTATTCTGTTTGTCATCCACATACTGACACTTGCATCTTTGTTTTGTAGGTGTACTTTATGTTTAAACATTATTAACTGCTTTGCATGAATATGATGTACAGGATGAATGGGAGTTGTTGGGCCCTTTCCTCCACTTTTAAAAAAATCACACACCCTGACATGCATTTTCTGGAACATTCCGAGTCTGTTCTGGCATCTTTCTACCCCAGTTGACCGTTTTGCCCCTAATGGCTTAGTTGACCCCTCTAACAAACCCTGACATTCTTTTTCAAGTCCATTACCCCTAGAACTCTATTCTAAGGGTTCCTGCCCTTTTCCGGCCTTTTGGGTCATTCTCGGTCCCTTAAATCCTTCTCGGACCTTTCGGAGTCACTCCTAGTGAAGTTAGGCTAAAAATTGCATGGTATTCACTAATACAGGCACCCAAATCTTCTGAAAATACGTTCCTTGCCGACTTAAAAGCTTTCCTAAGTGGCTGGCGCCACTACAAGCCAAAAAATGGCTTGGCACCACTCCTAATGGCACCAATGTATTCTTTAGCCTAGCGCCACTGCAACGGGCACCAGGTTCATCTTCTCTCTATAAATACAGAGCCTCCCCTAGCGTGAAAGAGGTCCGCAAACTCAGTCCAAAAATCCTACTTTTCGATACACAGAGCTCGTAACCGGAGACTGTGTGGGGGGCTTTCTTTTAGTCTAACTGGAGACCACATCGGCTCGGCCCCCTTGATTATGTGGTGAAGCATTAATCTTGTATGTTCACGACCCCAACTTGCATTATGCATATCATGATCTTACATTCTTCCAAAATTCGTTTCCAAACTCGTTTTCAAAAGCTCGCATCAAAACTAATTTCAAAATTTGCATCAAAACCTTATTTTTCAAAACTTGTTTTCAAAATCACAATCCTAGGGAGATTGTAGCCTTTTCATGGTTAGGGTTACTTTAGGAAAGTGTTACATTTAAAGTGACCAATATGGTTCATATTTTTAAAATCTTCGTTGTTTTCAAAATCACTATCTTAAAGTGGTTCTAACCTTCCTATGGTTAGAATCGCTTTAGGAAAGTGAGATATTTTTTATACTTTCTAAAAAAATCTCTTCTCAAAAATCTCCTCCTAAAAATCTCTTTTCCAACAAACTTTCTCCAATCTCCTTCTCAAAATTCCTTTCCAAAATTGCTTTCAAAAACTCCCTCTAAAAATCTATTTTTCAAAACTCTTTTTCAAACTCCTTTCCAAAAAAAAGGCTCTCCTCAAAATTCATTTTCTAAAAACACTCCCTAGCGCTCCTAGAAAAGCTCTTTACGAAAATCCCTTTCGAAAAACTCACTTTTCAAAATTTCTTTTTAAAAACTCATCTCTAGGATTCCCTTTCAAAAATCTTCCTTTCCAAAAATTCTACTTCCCAAAAATCTATTTTCTTGGTGCCCAAGTCAAGCCTTAGAGCCAACGGTTAGGAAACCCTAATTTCCTTCCCAAAAAAACATGATTTTCAATCTTGCCTTAAAACCTAGGTTTCCAAAATCTCCATTTTTACACCAAAATCATAAGTTTCCAAAACCTATTTTCTACATCAAAAGTATAGTCTTCCAAATCCAGGGTTTCTAAAACTTCCCTTTCCAAATCCATGCCAAATCTAATATTCCCTTTAGGAGACCAAATCCAATCTCTCATTTAGGAAACTAGATCCTATCCTCTGTTTTTGAAAACTAAATCAAAACACCTCTTTTAGAAACAAAATCCAATCCCTTGTTTTGGAAAATAGGAATCTCAATCCTTCCAACTCCAAAACTTTCTTAATTCACTCTTTCCTAATCTCATATCTTCCTAAACCATATGTTTCCCAAATTAAGCATTCAAATCTTTCCTTAAACTTTAAGCTTCCAAATCTTTCTTAATTCCACACCTTTCCAAATTTCAACTTTCCAAATTCAAATCTTCAAATCTTTCTTAAATTTAAACCTTTCCTAATTTCAAGAATTTCTAAAACTCAAACTTTGAATCCTTCTAAAATCTAAAACTTTCTAAACTCAAAACTTTTTTACTTTCAAAAACATTTCAATTCCGAAACATTCCCATTTCAAACCTTTCCAATTTCAAACCTTTCCTATTCCAAAATCTTTCCAATTTCAAACTTTTTCTATTCCAAAACTTTTCTTGTTTTAAACTTTTCTAATCCGAAACTTTCTTATTTCGAAAACTTGCCTAATTCGAAACCTTTCCTAAATTGAAACTCTCTTAAGTTAAAACTTTCCTAATTCGAAATCTTTCCTAAACCAAAACTTTCCTAAAATGAACTTTCCTAATTCAAACCTTTCCTAAATCCAATTTTTTCATAATCTTCCAAGTTCAACTTCCAACCGAGTCTTTCCTAAGTCTCGTCTTACTTAAGTCTAGGTTTCCTAAAACCAAGCTTTCCAAAATCGAATCTTCCAATGAAAGTTCAATCTCTCAATCATCCAATCCAAATTCCAAACAAAATATTTTTCTTCCAATCATACCTTTTATTTTCTATCGGACTCTTGTTCAAACTACAACTGACCTGATTCTTTAAAAAGGATACGTAGGTAACTCTTCTGGGTGTGGTCAAAACGTTTTTCAAATCTCCAATTCCACAATCTGCTTCAAGTTTTCAATTTCCTAATGTCTTCCAAGCTTCTAATTCGATGATCTATTTTAAACTTCCAATTCCAAATTTCTATTTCCAACTTCTAAAACTTTTCAATTTCAAATCTATCTTTTCAAATTTCTTTTTAAATCAAATCAATTTCTTTCTAAATCTATTTTCCAACTTTCTTTTCTTGCACTTACATATTATGCATCATGTATTTTAAACATTCTTTTTCTAAAGTGGATAGGAATGGACATTTGTTAGTTGAAGACTCTCATAGGTGAATTTAGGGTGAATAGACATGTAGGTACCACAAGAGCGGAGTAGGGTGATGGCTTAGTGCGTCTTCCCTACGCGTAACCAACCTCCGAACCTAGGATCACTGTTTTCAAAGACCAAAATGGAGTTTATTTTCAAAAAAGGGCTTAGATATTTTCCAAAGGTTGCCAAACAACCTATTTTCTTAGAAACCCTCTCTTGAGGAAGTATTTTAAAAATCGTTTTCTAAAAACCCTAAGTGGTGGTTGCCTAACTCTCTTGTGCTTAGTTTTTAGGTGACCTAACTCACCTTAATCAAGTTGGGTGGTGACTCCAAATGTTTTTCAAAAGCCCTTTACTCAAATCAATTGTCCATTCAAACTTAGTCACACTCATTCTTCTAGGAGGGTGAGTTCTAACGAGAGAGTACAGTATTTTTCCCGCTTGTGTGTGTATTCTTTGAGTGTGAAAAATCTGGGGCGTGACAAACTTGCATAAAAGTTGCCTTCAAACTCTCCAATTTCCAAGGCTTCCATTCTCTCAAGTTAATGGTTCGAATGGCCCTATGGAACCCTCTCTTGACTGGTCTCCCTTTTACTTGGCCATATGAACCCTACCTTATTGGAATGGTTTCCTTTAAAAATAGCTTTCAAAATCCTTTCCCCAAAAATGGTTTTCGAAAAATTCATTATCTCCATCTTTACATTAACAATGGTTTTTCAAAAGTTGTCATTACCATGTTGATTCTTGAACCCCATACTTTTGTCAAGATAATGGTTATGATGGTCATAAGGAAGCCTTCTTTGGAATGGTCTTCAAACACCAACCATATAAACCACACTCTTGGCTAGAGTCAAATTTTCATGGAAATGATCTTTAAAAAGATTGTCAACCAAAGTCCTTTACATAACATGACTTGTCTTTCAAAACTCTCTCTAAAAATGCATTAAACCACATTTCAAAACCATCTTCGAATTCAACCCTAAGTTAACTTGACACTAGTTGTCCAACCATAGGTTAACTTGACCCTAGTTATCCAACCCTAGTTTAACTTGACCCTAGTTATCCAACCCTAGGTTAACTTAACCCTAGTAATCCAACCCTAGTCCACTTGACCCTAGTTGTCCAACCCTAGGTTAACTTGACCCTAGTTACGCAACCTTAGTTAGTTAACCCTAGGTTACCTTAACCCTAGGTTAACCAAACTCAAGTTCGTTAACCTTAGGTCACCACTAACCTAGGTTAGTATACTTCAAGGTTCTAACTTAAGGACCCCTTCTAGATGATCTTTCAATTCTAAACTATTCTCATAACCCATTTTTCCAAAACCTCCTACTCTCTTGAGATTTCAAAAAGCAACTCTATGACCTTTTCAAATACTCCGACACTCTATCCTTAACTCATTTCTAAAAACGCTTTCAAGAACTCACAACCCTAAGGTGTCCCTACCACTTCTATGGTTAGGGATTCCAATGGAAGGTGACATATCGAGAACAACCTCCAAGGTTGTCCATATTAGAGTTTCGAAGTCCTAGGTGTTCTCGAAAATCATTTTTCGAGAAATTTTCAAAACCAATTTTACTAAAACACTCCAAAATCATACGTCCAAGGTTTTCAAAACAAGACTTCAAAACACTTTCAAGACTCTCTTAAGTTATTTCAAAAGCACTTCCAAAATTCCCCTGAGTTGTTCCAAATACATCTCAAAACATTTCAAAACCCATTTTTCCAAAGTCTCAAAGTTCCATTTCAAAACACTCCACTATCCAATTTCAAATCAACACTCTCAAGTTCTCTTTTTCAAAAAACCTCAAAATGTCTTCAAACTTTCAAAAGACCTCAAGGAGTCTTCAAACTCTCCAAAGACCTTAAAGTGTCTTCAAACTTTCCAAAGGCCCTAATGTGTCTATTTTCATTCAGGCTCTTGACCGAACTACGAATGACCTGATTCTCGCCAAATGAGATATGTAGGCAACCTGAAATGGTGTGATCATAACTCTTATTTCAACTCAAGTCCTTTTTCAAAACCCTCTATCAATTCAAGATCCTTGTTTTAAAATCCTCAAAACTTCCATGTTTTCAAATATTTTTTTTCCAAAACTTGTATCATGTATCATTCATCCTAAAAAGTGATGACCAGACCTCGTTTTCAAAATTCTAAAGTGGATATTAAGTGGATAATGGTAACTGTCGTGCCTAGATTTTTCGTACTTGAGGAATACACACAAGCGGGAAAAACACTGTACTCTCTCATTAGAACTCACCCTCTTAGAAGAATGAATGCAATTAGGTTTGAATTGAAAATAGATTTGAATAAAGTGCTTTTGGAAAACATTTGGAGTCACCACCTAACTGGATTAAGGTGAGTTAGGTCACCTAAATATTAAGCACAATTCGAAAACTACACTTAGGGTTTTTAAAAACGATTTTGAAAATACTTCCTCAATAGAGGGTTCTTAGGAAAATAGGTTGTTTGGCAACCTTTGAAAAACATTTAAGCCCTTTTTTAAAAATAAACTCCATTTTGGTCTTTGAAAACAGTGATTCTAGGTTTAGAGGTTGGTTATGTCGTGCCCAGATTTTTCGCACTCGAGGAATACTCACCTAAGCGGGAAAAATGCTGTACTCTCTCGTTAGAACTCACCCTCCTAGAAGAATGAGTGCGACTAGGTTTGAATTGAAAAATTGGCTTGAATAAAGGGCTTTTGAAAAAGATTCAGAGTCGCCACCTAACTTGATTAAGGTGAGTTAGGTCACCTAAAAACTAAGAATAATCCGAAGACTACACTTAGGGTTTTTAAGGAAAACAGGTTGTTTGGCAACCTTTGGAAAACATTTAGCCCTTTTTAGAAAAATAACTCCGTTTGGTCTTTCGAAAACAGTGATCCTAGGTTCGGAGGTTGGTTACGTGTAGGGAAGATGCACTAAGCTATCACCCTACCCCGCCCTTTCGATACCTACATGTCAATCTACCCTAAATTCACCTATGGGAGTCTTTAACTAACTAATGGTTCAACCCTATTCACTTTAGAAAAACAATGCTTGAAAACTAATTTAGCATGATGCATGATATGCAAGTGCAAGATGAAAGAATTGGAAAATAGAAATTGATTTGAAAAGAAATTGATTTGATTTGAAAATAGATTTGAAGAGATGGAATTGAAATTGGAAAGTTTGAAAAATTGGAAATAGAAATTTAAAATTGGAAGTTTGAAAATAGATTAAAGATTTGAAAAGATTGTAGAATTTGAGATTTGGAAAATGTGGTGGAATTTGAAATTTGAAAGAAGTTGTGATCGCACCCATGAGGGTTGCCTACGTATCATTTTAGAGGAATCAGGTCAGTCGTAGTTTGGATCGGAGTCCGATTAAAAATAAAAGAGTTGATTTGAAGAAGGAGATTAAATTGGAAATTGAATTTTGTTTGAGATTAGAAGAGGAGATTTGAGATTGAAATTGAAAAGATTGGACTTACTTTGGAAAGATTGATTTTGGAAAGACTTGGTTTTGGGAAGAAGGAGGCTTAGGAAACCTAGACTTGAGATTAAGAAAGATTGGATTGGAATGTTGGATTTGGAAGATTTGAAAAGATTTGGATTAGGAAAGTTTCGAATTAGGAAAATGTTATTTTTGGGAAGTTTTAGGTTTAGGAAAGTTTCAACTTAGGAAAGTTTTCAATTAGGAAAGTTTTCAAATTAGGAGAGTTTCGAATTTAGAAATGTTTGAAAAAGGGAAGTTTTGATTTTGGAAAGTTTTGAAAACAAGGAAGTTTTGAAAATAAGAAAGTTTTGTTTTGGGAAAAGGTTTGAAAAGGAAAGTTTTCAATTTAGGAAATGTTTGAATTAAGAAAGTCTCGAGTTGAAAAAAAGTCTTAGATTTGGAAAGATTTGAAGTTTAAGAAAGTTTAGAATTTGGAAAGTTTTTAGGTTTAGAAAGATTTAACTTAAGAAAGTTTTGAATTTAGGAAACTTTGGATTTGAAAAGATTTGAAATTTGGAAAGTTTAGGATTTAGAAAGTTTTAGAGTTTAGAAAGATTTAAGATTAGGAAAGGTTTGAGTTTAAGAAAGATTTGAAAGCTTGGATTTGAAAAGGATTTTGGAAAGGGGTAGAATTAGGAAAGGGTTGAATTAGGATTAGGAAAGATTGGAAAGTTGAGTTTTAAAACTTAGGAAAGATTTTTACGTTCAAGTTTTGAAAACTTAAGATTTCGGAAAGTAAAAATTTAGGAAGGATTTGAATTAGGAAAGAGTTGGATTTTGAAATTTAAGGAAAGGTTTAAAGTTTGGGTTTAGGAAACTTATGGTTTAGGAAGGTAGGAAATTAGGAAGGGATTGGATTTGGTTTTTGAAAGCAAAAGGTTTGATTTATTTCCAAAAACGGAGGATAGGATCTAGTTTCCTAAACGGGGAGATTGGATTTGGTTTCTTAAAGGGAAGATTTGATTTGACAAGGATTTGGAAAGGGAGATTCTAGAAACCCTAGCTTTGAAAAATTGTGGTTTTGACGTAGAAAAGAGGTTTTGAAAACATGTATAGTTTTGATGTAGAAAACAAAAGATTTTGGAAACCTAAGTTTGGGGCAAAGTTTGAAAATCATGTTTTTGGAAAGAAAATTAGGGTTTCCTAATTGTGGGCTCTAAGGCTTGACTTGGGCTCTAAGAAAAGAGTTTTTAGAAAGTAAGCTTTTGAAAACGAGTTTTTGGAAGGAAGTCCTAAGGAGGAGTTTTTGGAAAGTGAATTTGGAAAGAGAGTTTTTGGAAAGATTTTTGGAAAAAGGGAGTTTTTGGAAAGTGTGTTTTTAGAAACATAGATTTTGGGAGGAAAAATCCTAGAGGGGAGTTTCTAGAAGCAAGATTTAGAAAGGTTTTTGAAGAGAGTTTTTAGGAAGGTGAATCTAGGGAGTGTTTTTAGAAAGTTAATTTTGAGGAAAAGATTTTGGAGAGGAGTTGAAAAAGAGAGTTTTAAAAAAATAGATTTTGGAATGGAGTTTTTGAAAACAATTTTGAAAAGGAGAGTTTCAGGAAAGTATGTTGAAAAAGAGATTTTTAGGAAGAGATTTTTGAAGAGAGAGTTTTTGGAAAGTATGAAAACGTCTCACTTTCCTAAAGCGATTCTAGCCATAAGAAGGCTAGAACCACTTTTTAAGAAAGCGGTTTTGAAAAACAATATAGACCAAAAAGGTCACTTTTAATGTAACACTTTTCTAAAGCAACCCTAGCCATGGAAAGGCTAGAATCACCCTAGAATTGTGGTTTTGAAAACAAGTTTTTGAAAATGAGATTTTGATGCAATTTTGAAAACAAGTTTGAAAATGATTTTTGAAAACAACTTTTTTTAAAAACGAATTTTGGAAGATGCAAGACTATGATATGCATAATGCAATTTGGGGTCGTGAACATACAAGGTTAAGGCTTCACCACATAATCAAGGGGGTCGGACCCACGTGGTCTTTGGTTAGACTAGAAGAAAGCCCCCGACACGGTGACTCTCCAACAGTCTAATCCTTCACATGGACCGGGAGTCCTCTTGTTTCAAGCATGCAAAGAAAGGGCGGGAAAGAGATGGGGGATTAAAATAGAGAAAATCCAAGTGGGTTGGAGAGAGAAGAGAGAGGGGGGAAGTACAGAAAATTAAATAGGGAGCCTACCTTGTATCTTCTTTAATTTGCGCGCCTTGCTTGTCTTCGGTCATCGGTCTTCGTCTTAATCTTCTTCTTCAGTCTTCAAGGGTGGTCTTCAAGCTTTGGATGGCAGCTCTTCAAGTCTTCGAAGGGTGGTTGAAGGCTAGTGTATGAGTGTATGGGGGAGTGTATGAGTGTATAGGAGGCTAGGGTTTGTGTATAGTGGCTAGGGTTTGGGAAAACCTAGGGAGGCTAGGGTTTTGGAGGTGCTCAAGCTCTGTATATCGAAGTATAGGGTTTTTAGGTTAAGTTTGCAGACCCTTTTCACGTTGAATGAGGATCTGTATTTATAGAGGGAAGACAAACCTGGCGCCTGTTGCAGTGGCGCCAGCCCAAATTCTACACTGGCGCCACTAGGAGTGGCGCCAGGCCATTTTTTGGCTTGGCGCCACTACTAGTGGCGCCAGCCATTTAGGAAACAATTAAGGTCGGCAAGCAACGTATCTTTGACTAGATTTGGGCGCCTGTACTAGTGACTACCATGTAAACTTTAGCCTGGCTTCACTAGGAGTGACTCTAGAAAGTCTGGGAATGATTTGAAGGAGCCGGGAGTGACCCGGAAGGCCGGAAAGGAGCAGGAACACTTAAAATAGTGTCCTGGAGGTATTTGACTTGAAAAGTGAGGATAAGATGTATCGGAAAGGTTGACTGAGCCTTTAGGGGCAAAACGGTCAACCAGACCGGAAAACTGCCGGGACAGACTGAAACTGTCCCGGAAGAAGACTTGGGATCTGAAAACATTATTTAGAATGTTCCCAGAGGTTTCCAGTTGGATTCGCAGAGCCGGCGTGGTCGGAAAAGGAGACCGGCCCACTAGGGGCAAAACAGTCATTTTGCACCGGGTTTGCCGGAATTGACTCGGAATGGTTCGGAAAGGTAAGGGGAGGTTGAGAACACTATAAAAAGTATTCTCGGGTCATTACCGGTTTGATACCCAAAGCCGGTGTGGTTGAAGAAGGAGGCCGGCCCTCTAGGGGCGAAACGGTCATTTTGTACCGGGTTCGCCGGAACTGACTCGGAATGGTCCGGAAAGGTAAAGGAAGGTTGAGAACACTATAAAAGGTATTCTCGGGACATTACCGGTTTGATACCCAGAGTCGGTGTGGTTCCCGGGGTGTTCGGATGCCTAGAGGCAAAATGGTCATCTTGACCGGAAAGTCTTGGAAAAGGTCCTAAGGGTAGTTTGGTCCTTTTCCACCGAAGTGGGCTAACAACCACTAGTGTTGACCTAGGTTTTGAGTATTTTCGCCACTCAAACGGTGTGAGAATTTCCGCTACTCGGACGAGGTTGATGATTTGTGAGTATTTCCGCTACTCGGACGGGGTTGATGATTTGTAAGTATTTCCGCTACTCGGACGGGATTGATGATTTGTGAGTATTTCCGCTACTCGGACGGTTTTGTGAGTATTTTCGCTACTCTAACGGTTCTGTGAGTATTTTCGCTACTCTAACGGTTCTGTGAGTATTTCCGCTACTCTAACGGCTGTGTGAGTATTTCCGCTACTCTAACGGTTTTGTGAGTATTTTCGCTACTCTAACGGTTTAGTGAGTAGTTTTGCTACTCGGACCGTCTCAAGAAATAAACTGTCTCGAGAGTGGGACTGGAAGGGGTCTTACCGTCTCCGAAGAGACGTGCCTAGATTGGAGCCATCTCGAGGAATAAACTGTCTCGAGAGTGGGATTGGAAAGGGGTCTTACCATCTCCGAAGAGACGTGCCTGGATTGTGAGTGTTTCCGCCACTCTAACGGTTTTGTGAGTATTTCCGCTACTCTAACGGTTTTGTGAGTGTTTCCGCCACTCTAACGGTTTTGTGAGTAGTTTTGCTACTCGGACCGTCTCGAGGAATAAACTATCTCGAGAGAGGGATTGGAAAGGGAATTGGAAAGAAACAATGCCCCTAAGGGCATTTTGATCATTTTGCCTCTTTTTGGGCCTGACAGGCCCGCGAAGTGATGGAAAGACGAAATTTGGACCTAGAGAATTGGTTTCAATTGGAACATGCCCAAAATGACTTGGAAACAAGTCTTGACGGAGTGTAGACTGCCGAGCGGTAAAAAATGGGGTGCTTACAGCTGCCCCTCTTTTTCTGTCTTTGCTTGTCAAAGACAGAAAACGATAAGAGTAAGTGTCCCATGTTAACCGCGAGGCAGTCGGAGGGACGGACACTGAAAATCTTTCGACAACGGGGGTCGAAAACGGATAATGGGCCAAAAGTGCCTTCGAAAACGAGTGTTGGCAGGAAAAAGGGCAAAACTACCCAGAATTTGGAGGGAATTCATTTTGACCTAAGACTTGAGTTTTGAAATCTTGTTGGACAGAAAACTTAGAAAAATTTTGGAGAATTGCATTTTAGGAGACATTTTGGAGGCAAGAATTTAAGGACTCTTTCGGATTTGAAAAATTTTGAGATTGATAAGGATTTAGGATAGAAAACTTCAGAATTTGATAGAAATTTTGGAAGGAAGAATTTTTGAGTGAAACCTTGAAAAATTTTTTTAAGGATTTATTTTGTCTAAGACTCTTTTGAAAGAAAAGTTTGGTGGGGCCAGGATTTGGAAAAGGGATTTTCTTGAGGAACTGAATCAGAAAAACTTAGGAGATGGATTGAAAAAATTTGAGACCTGATTTTGAAAATGACTTTGACCCTGATTTTTGAGGTAGAATTTGATTTTAAGAAATGATTTTGAAGATGAACTTTTTGGAAAAGAGAATCAGAAAGCTTTTTGAAAACTGATCTTGGAGAGGAATTTTTAGAAAAACGAATTTTGGAAAACTTTTTTGGAGGACAATAATAGGAAACCATTAGGAAACTGATTTTTGAAAAAGAACTTTTGAAGGGAAGAAGGTAAGAAACTTTTTGAGAAATTTTTAAGGAACCTATGATAGTTGGTTTTAGAAAAGAAACCTCGAATAAAAAGTTTAAGAAACTTTTAGGTTGGTCTGAATAGGATATCTATGGAAGTTGTGTCCTTCATTTTTATTTTTGTTTCACCTTTGGTTATTATCATTATTATTATTTTTTGTTGCTTTTATCTCTTTATCTTTTGAACTGCATGTATCGAATAGTAATACCTCTTAACTTGACTTACCTTTCAGGATGACGGACGCAGGCGATGAGGGTTCTGAGAAGAGACGCCGCTTGGGGAAGGCGGCCCAGACAGATTATATTGGCAACTCCAACCGCTCTAAGGGTAGTCAGTACTCTGCCAAACGAGCGTCTTCTAGCCAGGGTGGGAGGGGGGAGTAGGCCTCCAGTCGAACCCTTCTCTCCAGTTTAACCAGCCTTCGAGGATGAGATGGACGCTGAGATATCCCACTTTTGACTTTTAGGATGGCCAACACTATTTTGAGTTGACTACGGGTTTGGTATGACGGGTATCCTCCAGATGAGCAAGACATTTTCGCTGGTCCTTTGGTTGCATGGCTTCTCTCCTGTTAGTGTAACGTGTTTTCTGACAATGGTTCCCTTTTGGCCACCTGATCTGTCTCTCTTCCATTTTGGGGAATGTGAGCTTGCCCCTACTCTCCATCAGTATGGCTTCCTCCTAGGTCTTCGGGATGGTTCAGCTGACATTATGGGACCTACTTTTTTTGATGGCTGCATCATAGTTGTCTCATCTCAGCTTGGATTCCACGTGCAATCTTTTCTTCTGATCTCCTGCCCCTAGTTTTCTTATGTCCCGATGAAACTCTTGTTCTCATATTCTGAGTTTGCAATGCATAGGAGAGCTCATCCAGGGGATTGACATACTTCTCAAGATTTGTCCCTTTCTCCATGATAGCCCTAGCTCTGTTTCTCTTGAACTTGTTGATGTCTCCATGAGGGGGTGACTCGGTCGGCCGTTAATTGCGTGCGTTGCTCGCCAGGATTCAGGAAGGACACTCATTTGCCCCTATGGTTGTGGGACAGACCTTCATGAGCCTTACTAGACTTTGGTAAGGGGGCGATGCTCATTGTTGGGGATGTGCTTCATTATTCCAACTTTGGGTGATCAGACACTTATTCACTTTTCCCTCTTTTGAAGTCGTTTGATCGGGGAGGTCGAGAGTGGGCCATTCCCCCATTCTTTGTTTCTTGTTGGTCATGGAAATCTGAGCTTTCTGAGGTGTGAGCCAGTACTAGAGATATTTGAGGGGTAGCTTCAGTTCCTTTTTATATTTTGCTTTGTTCCCTGTTTCCAATTTTAGAGAAAGAGAAAGACATAGAGTGAGTTTTGTACAAAAACAGTTTAAGAATGCCCCGGTAAGGGGTGAACACATGTCATACCCTTTTTTTTTTTTTATGAATTGAATGTGTGACCTACTTTTTATGAATGCACAGGTTCACACAGAATTGGAATTGAATGCACGTTACACTTTTGGATAATGTGCATACATAAATAGAATTTAATGCAATGTTCCCCATTTTTTTTTTTTGGTGATAAATGCATAGATTTATGTAAGAATTGATTTAAATGCATAACCTACTTCCTCACAAATGAACAAGTTCATACAGGAATGTAGCTCAATGCATGCATAGATACAAACTACACATAAATCTAAATGGATGTACATGTTATACATGTCATGGATGCATCAGCACTACATGTATGTAAGCTATTTACAAAGAAAATCCCAGGATTGCCCCTTAGGCCCATACTCTCAGGATTCTGTTCCTTTCCAGGATTCTGCCCCATTTAGTTTTGTCCCATTCTCATCAGGGTGTGATAGCATTTGCTCCATTCTCTAGGGATCTTGACCTTTTGGTTTGCTATCTTATCCCTACTTTCTACAGGGTTACTGTTTGGGGTGTTTCTGAGCTCACTTAGGTTTCTCTCATAGATCTCCAAAATGCCATCATGGCTCGAGCGACAACTCGCATGCCCTTTGCAGAGCGATAAACAGCTAAGCCCTCAATCTGAGAAGACTTCTTTTAGGACCGTAATGTAGGCTGGGTTTAGGGGTTGTAAGAAATAAATGGATATTTAGGCTCAAAGATTTTCTTTTAATGGGTTGTTAAAACCGAAAGCATCTGAGCACATCTTGGAGCATGAGATTGCCCCTTGCATTCTCTTCCAATTCTCCCTTCTCACCCTACTTGTCTTAGTATTGTTCAGGCTTATTTGGACTAAGCAATTCTCTTTGACCAGAGAGGACTTTAATTTGGACCGTAACGTAGGCTAGGTTAAGGGGTTTATGAATGAACGGGATATGTAAGCTCAAATTTAATGTTGCTTCCAGTAGGGTTAGATCCGCACCATCCTTGGTTGGTCTTCCATTGGGGTTTCATCCCTTGATATCCTCCTCTAGCTTCAGAAACATATTTGGCTCATTTAGATCAAGCAATCCTTCTCAATCAGAGTGGACTTTAGTAGGGTTGTAATGTAGGCCATAGGTTAGGGTTTAACAAGAAAGGGTAAAGGCTCAAACCTATTTCTTCTACTGGGTTTCTTTGTAACCTAGGATCACCTTTAGATTTCCTTCTTGCTTTTGACCATATATTTCTCACGGTGAAAACGACTCTTTTCTTTCACCCTTTCCATGTGCTTTTTGAGGGAAACATGACTCCCTTCTCATTTGATTTTCTTATTATGCTTTTGAAGATGACTCAATCATGGTTTTCTTCAGGCCTTTCTTTAGATAGATTTTATTTTTTATTTTTTGGTCTCTTGCCCCTTGGCAACTCCCTTTCTTTACCTTGTCCTTTCTTTTCTTTTATGGAACGACTAATTCTTCGATCCTTTCTCTTTAGACCTTTTCGTTGGCGGTTTAATCTACCCAATGTGGGCGGTGATCCCTAGGTTGGGTTTTTTCGGGAAAAGGATAGATGGCTCAACAAGTTTGGCAAGGGGTTTCTTTTGACTGTATGGGAAATGAAATGGTGACCTATCTTCATTTTGAATAAGATTGCTTGATCCATAGAGCCTTCATGTTACTTCAGCTTGATGGTCGATGACGTTCTCTACCAGATCTTTTGCTGCTTGACTGCCCCAGTGTGGGGGGATGGTTTTGGATCAGGGTTGACAAAAAGAAAACTTTCGCTTCCTGCAAGGCACTAATGGTTTAAGCAAAGGGAATATTTTTGTGTATGGTAATAGATTTTAGGGCTTTCTAATCATTTCCAATTGAATTGCTTAGTCCATAAAGCCTTTGTACAAAATTTAGACATTACTCCTAGGGACGATGGGTTTCTGTCAATGAAACCCTACATGTTCTATCAAATCAACTATTTTGTGCTCACCCCAATGTGGGAGATGGTTATGGGTTTGGGGATATCTGAAAAGAAATTATGTATGGCTCTAGTGGGCTGAGCAAAGGTTAGTGTTTATTTGGGATAAGTAGAACAATGGCTTCTCATCATTTTAGGGACCCGGCTGCCCATCGCTTAGCCAGGATATCACGCAAGTGTCGCCTTTTCAATAAACTCTGCACTTCTCTATTGAGACTGTCTTCCTCCTATCTCTCATTCTTTCATTCTCTCTCGAAGGTTTTAACCCCTTTTAAATAGGTGGCCTATGCTATCTCATCCTTCAAGTCGAGTCATCACTAAATGGGAAAGAATCCTTAAACGCAACAATCCTCCACAAGAGTATAAGACAAAAGGGGATAAACTGAAAACTTCATCTTTTTCATTTCAAATCATGAATGCACGGCATGTGTGTTTATTTAAATAAGATATGCAAGAAAATAGACAGACAAAAAAGAAACAGATGAATTTTATGAAAACCTCCCTTTTCTTGTGGGCCTTTTGGTGAGAATCCTTAATAGGGTTTTGGGACTACATCAACCTCTTGATGCTTCATTCAACAAGCGTACCAATGGAGGGCGAGTTCACAATATTTGTCATGCATTTGGAAGTTAGAGGATGTGTTGTTGCGATGCACGGGTCTGACAAGACTTCGCATCTAGTGAAGTCCTCCTCTGCTTGGATTGTGATTGTTGCGACATGTCGTGGAGGTAATGTCTTGTAGGTGGACGGTCAGTTCTTCTTGCTCTTTCATATAGGTTTGGTATTTTCTAACAACTAGGTTTATCCTTCCATGAGTTTGAATCTGATGAGGTGCTAGAGGGATTCCATGAATTCAGTCGTGCTCTTTGACCTACAAAAAGAAAAAGAAAAAGAAAATGCAGTCAGTATGTGAAGTTGGAAGTTTTATGCGATGCATGTCCTATGGAGGTCCCTTCTTTGAGGGAATCTAGGCATGATGACAAGTCCATTTTGGAGGCAGGGTTTTGCCCCTATTATGCAATACAATACCTCTTCGGCGTGGGCCGGTTGATGTTTCTTTATTTGGGCAATCCCACCTCCATGGACTGAGAGAGATTTGGGCCTCTCTCGAGATATGGTTCTATGCATGCCATGAATCCTTAGGGTTTAAAAACCCTTAGGAGTTTTGGTAGGTTTGATTAACATGAGATTGGATTGCTCCTTTCTCTCTATGGTTGATTAAATGCATGAAAATAAGATGACTTGAGTTTCTTGGAACTCTTGTCTTGGAATGGATATGGGTGTATGAACATAATAAAAGTTAACATGTGAGCAGTAGGATAATCATAAATAGATGGTTGAGGAAACCCCCTTCTTGTCTTGCTTCTGTCTTTGGTTCTCTTAGTACTTGGAGATGAGGAGGGGGTGGATAGAAGACAAAAACAAAAGAGAAGTTAGTGCCTTGATTTGAAAATATTTATGCAATGCATGTCCTAGAGGTGCCCCTACTTAGAGGGGAGACTATACATGATGCATTGGCTCACTCTTGGAGATAGAGGATTTGCCCCTGTATGCAGATACTTTACCGTCGAGTAGGAATCTTCAGTCATTCATGCATTCATTCATAAAAATAAAGAAGTACATTAAATTTTGGGTTTAAGGTACAAAAGAATTGGAATACATTTTAATAGGGGGAGGGGCGAACATTTTCCTTTGGACTTCCACCTATCTACTTTTACAAAGGGAGGCCCTAAACTACTCTTAAGTCTTCGGATTCGCCTTCGTTGGATTTGATGTCGAGGAGGTCGCTGAGAGACCTTGTTGATTGATTGCCCCTTGTCTTCTTGGCAACCCTATCTCTGTGAGCATAGAGGGATTGGGGCCCCTCTTATGGAATGAATCGAGATGCATGCAGTGAGTCCTTAGGGTTACGCGGGAACCTTTAGGGTTTGGGTAGGTTTAATGCAAGGGAGAGTGACGCGGGTGTCACTCTCAATGGGTTGATCATATGCATGAGAATGCAATGACTTGAGTTACTTGGAACTCTTGTCTTGACATGGAATATTGAATGCATGAACATGAATATGCAAAAAGTATAAAGAGAGAAGGTACAATTGAAGTAAACATGCATGCATGAACAGTTAGGTAGGCATTATAACAGTATAAATACATGCATTATAACAGCAGGTATAAATGAAAGTAAGAGCAGTCGCCCTTTCCTCCGTGATTTTGAAAACAGTGCTCGTGTCTTAAATCCGGCAGAGGTTCGGCTATGCATGGTGTCTATATGAGTATGAGGTTGAGGGTTAACTAATGCGTCCTAAAAAGGCTCGGTCCCTGGATCTTCAAACCTAGGCCCACTCCCCGAGGTGGTGCTATGATTGGTTGGTGATTCGAGCAGGGGAACCATCAAGAGGCCGTAGGTGAAGAAACTGACACAGCATCTTGCCCACAACCAATATACCGTTCCCCCTTTCTAACTAGAAAGGACATATCAGGGTATGCAAGTATGCAGAATGCAAGTGCACATGCAGTGTGTGTGTGATTTTTAAAAGTGAAGGAAAGGGCCATCAACTCCCATTCATCCTGTACATCACATTCATGCAAAGCAGTTAATAAAACTTAAGCAAAAAGCGCACCTACAAAACAAAGATGCAAGTGTCAGTATATGGACGGCAAATATAATACAAGATAATATGAATGAATGCATGTTTGTTTTTTGAAAATTTAGTTTTGAAAATTTAAAGTGAATAGGATTGAACCAAGTTAATTGAAGACTCTACATGGGTGAATGGTAAAGAGACATGACTACGGCCTAACCCTCTAAGTCTCCCCAGCGGAGTCGCCAGCTGTTGCGCCCAGATTTTTCGCACTCGAGGAATACTCACCCAAGCGGGAAAAATGTTGTACTCTCTCGTTAGAACTCACCCTCCTAGACGAATGAGTGTGACTAGGTTTGAATTGAAAAATTGGCTTGAATAAAGGGCTTTTGAAAAAGATTCGAAGTCGCCACCTAACTTGATTAAGGTGAGTTAGGTCACCTAAAAACTAAGAATAATCCGAAGACTACACTTAGGGTTTTTGAAAAAACGATTTTGAAAATATCTCCTCAAGAGAGGGTTTTTAAGGAAAACATGTTGTTTGGCAACCTTTGGAAAACATTTAGCCCTTTTTAGAAAAATAACTCCGTTTGGGTCTTTCGAAAACAGTGATCCTAGGTTCGGAGGTTGGTTACGTGTAGGAAAGATGCACTAAGCTATCACCCTACCCCGCCCTTTCGGTACCTACATGTCAATCTACCCTAAATTCACCTATGGGAGTCTTTAACTAACTAATGGTTCAACCCTATTCACTTTAGAAAAACAATGCTTGAAAACTAATTTAGCATGATGCATGATATGCAAGTGCAAGATGAAAGAATTGGAAAATAGAAATTGATTTGAAAAGAAATTGATTTGATTTGAAAATAGATTTGAAGAGATGGAATTGAAATTGAAAAGTTTGAAAAATTGGAAATAGAAATTTGGAAATAGAAATTTAAAATTGGAAGTTTGAAAATAGATTAAAGATTTGAAAAGATTGTAGAATTTGAGATTTGGAAAATGTGGTGAAATTTGAAATTTGAAAGAAGTTGTGATCACACCCATGAGGGTTGCCTACGTATCCTTTTAGAGGAATCAGGTCAGTCGTAGTTCGGATCGGAGTCCAATTAAAAATAGAAGAGTTGATTTGAAGAAGGAGATTAAATTGGAAATTGAATTTTGTTTGAGATTAGAAGAGGAGATTTGAGATTGAAATTGAAAAGATTGGACTTACTTTGGAAAGATTGATTTTGGAAAGACTTGGTTTTGGGAAGAAGGAGGTTTAGGAAACCTAGACTTGAGATTAAGAAAGATTGGATTGGAATGTTGGATTTGGAAGATTTGAAAAGATTTGGATTAGGAAAGTTTCAAATTAGGAAAATGTTATTTTTGGGAAGTTTTAGGTTTAGGAAAGTTTCAACTTAGGAAAGTTTTCAATTAGGAAAGTTTTCAAATTAGGAGAGTTTCGAATTTAGAAATGTTTGAAAAAGGGAAGTTTTGATTTTGGAAAGTTTTGAAAACAAGGAAGTTTTTGAAAATAAGAAAGTTTTGTTTTGGGAAAAGGTTTGAAAAGGAAAGTTTTCAATTTAGGAAATGTTTGAATTAAGAAAGTCTCGAGTTGAAAAAAAGTCTTAGATTTGGAAAGATTTGAAGTTTAAGAAAGTTTAGAATTTGGAAAGTTTTTAGGTTTAGAAAGATTTAACTTAAGAAAGTTTTGAATTTAGGAAACTTTGGATTTGAAAAGATTTGAAATTTGGAAAGTTTAGGATTTAGAAAGTTTTAGAGTTTAGAAAGATTTAAGATTAGGAAAGGTTTGAGTTTAAGAAAGATTTGAAAGCTTGGATTTGAAAAGGATTTTGGAAAGGGGTAGAATTAGGAAAGGGTTGAATTAGGAAAGATTGGAAAGTTGAGTTTTAAAACTTAGGAAAGATTTTTACGTTCAAGTTTCGAAAACTTAAGATTTCGGAAAGTAAAAATTTAGGAAGGATTTGAATTAGGAAAGAGTTGGATTTTGAAATTTAAGGAAAGGTTTAAAGTTTGGGTTTAGGAAACTTATGGTTTAGGAAGGTAGGAAATTAGGAAGGTTTAGATTAGGAAGGGATTGGATTTGGTTTTTGAAAGCAAAAGGTTTGATTTATTTCCAAAAACGGAGGATAGGATCTAGTTTCCTAAACGGGGAGATTGGATTTGGTTTCTTAAAGGGAAGATTTGATTTGACAAGGATTTGGAAAGGGAGATTGTAGAAACCCTGACACGGTGACTCTCTAACAGTCTAATCCTACACATGGACCGGGAGTCCCCTTGTTTCAAGCATGCAAAGAAAGGACGGGAAAGAGATGGTGGATTAAAATAGAGAAAACCCAAGTGGGTTGGAGAGAGAAGAGAGAGGGGGGAAGTGCAAAAAATTAAATAGGGAGCCTACCTTGTATCTTCTTTAATTTGCGCCTTGCTTGTCTTCGGTCTTCGGTCTTCGTCTTAATCTTCTTCTTCAGTTTTCAAAGGTGGTCTTCAAGCTTTGGATGGCAGCTCTTCAAGTCTTCGAAGGGTGGTTGAAGGCTAGTGTATGAGTGTATGGGGGAGTGTATGAGTGTATAGGAGGCTAGGGTTTGTGTATAGAGGCTAGGGTTTGTGTATAGTGGCTAGGGTTTGGGAAAACCTAGGGAGGCTAGGGTTTTGGAGGTGCTCGAGCTCTGTATATCGTAGTATAGGGTTTTTAGGTTAAGTTTGCAGACCCTTTTCACGTTGAATGAGGCTCTATATTTATAGAGGGAAGACAAACCTGGCACCTGTTGCAGTGGTGCCAGCCCAAATTCTACACTAGCTCCACTAGGAGTGGCGCCAGGCCATTTTTTGGCTTGGCGCCAGGCCATTTTTTGGCTTGGCGCCACTACTAGTGGCGCCAGCCATTTAGGAAATAATTAAGGTCGGCAAGCAACGTATCTTTGACTAGATTTGGGTGCCTGTACTAGTGACTACCATGTAAACTTTAGCCTGGCTTCACTAGGAGTGACTCCGAAAAGTCCGGGAATTATTTGAAGGAGCCGGGAGTGACCCGGAAGGCCGGAAAGGAGCAGGAACACTTAAAATAGTGTCCTAGAGGTATTTGAGTTGAAAAGTGAGGATAAGATGTGTCGGAAAGGTTGACCGAGCCTTTAGGGGCAAAACGGTCAACCGGACCGGAAAACTACCGGGACAGACTCAAACTATCCCGGAAGAAGACTTGGGATCTGGAAACATTATTTAGAATGTTCCCAGAGGTTTCTAGTTGGATTCCCAGAGCCGGCGTGGTCGGAAAAGGAGACCGGCCCACTAAGGGCAAAACGGTCATTTTGTACCGGGTTTGCCGGAACTGACTCGGAATGGTTTGAAAAGGTAAGGGGAGGTTGAGAACACTATAAAAAGGATTCTCGGGTCATTACCGGTTTGATACCCAAAGCCGGTATGGTCGAAGAAGGAGACCGGCCCTCTAGGGGCAAAACGGTCATTTTGTACCGGGTTCGCCGGAACTGACTCGGAATGGTCCGGAAAGGTAAAGGAAGGTTGAGAACACTATAAAAGGTAGTCTCGGGACATTACCGGTTTGATACCCAGAGCCGGTGTGGTTCCCGGGGCGTTCGGATGCCTAGGGGCAAAATGGTCATCTTGACCGGAAAGTCTCGGAAAAGGTCCTAAGGGTAGTTTGGTCCTTTTCCATCGAAGTGGGCTAACAGCTACTGGTGTTGACCTAGGTTTTGAGTGTTTTCGCCACTCAAACGGTGTGAGTATTTCCGCTACTCGAATGGGGTTGATGATTTGTGAGTATTTTCGCTACTCGGACGGGGTTGATGATTTGTGAGTATTTCCGCTACTCGGACAGGATTGATGATTTGTGAGTATTTCCGCTACTCGGACGGTTCTGTGAGTATTTCCGCTACTCTAACGGTTCTATGAGTATTTCCGCTACTCTAACGGCTGTGTGAGTATTTCCGCTACTCTAACGGTTCTGTGAGTATTTCCGCTACTCTAACGGTTCTGTGAGTATTTCCGCTACTCTAACGATTTTGTGAGTATTTCCGCTACTCTAACGGTTTTGTGAGTAGTTTTGCTACTCGGACCGTCTCGAGGAATAAACTGTCTCGAGAGTGGGATTGGAAGGGGTCTTACCGTCTCCGAAGAGACGTGCCTGGATTGGAGCCGTCTCGAGGAATAAACTGTCTCGAGAGTGGGATTGGAAAGGGGTCTTACCGTCTCCGAAGAGACGTGCCTGGATTGTGAGTGTTTCCGCCACTCTAACGGTTTTGTGAGTATTTCCACTACTCTAACGGTTTTGTGAGTGTTTCCGTCACTCTAACGGTTTTATGAATAGTTTTGCTACTCGGACCGTCTCGAGGAATAAACTGTCTCGAGAGAGGGATTGGAAAGGGAATTAGAAAGAAACAATGCCCCTAAGGGCATTTTGGTCATTTTGCCTCTATTTGGGCCTGACAGGCCCGCGAAGCGATGGAAATGCGAAATTTGGACCTAGACAATTGGTTTCGATTGGAATATGCCCAAAATGACTTGAAAACAAGTCTGGACGGAGTGTGGACTGCCGAGCGGTCAAAAATGGGGTGCTTACAGGTTACGTGTAGGGAAGACGCACTAAGCCATCACCCTACCCCGCCCTTGCGGTACCTACATGTCTATTTACCCTAGATTTACCTATGAGAGTCTTCAACTAAAAAATGTTCAATCCTATTGACTTTAGAAAAGAAATGTTTAAAAAGAAACTAGCATGATGCATGATGTGCAAGTGCAAGAAAAGAGAGTTGGAAAATAGATTTAGAAATCAATTGATTTGAAAGAAATTTGAAAAGATAAATTTGAAATTGGAAAGTTTTAGAAATTGAAAATAGAGATTTGGAAATAGAAATTTAGAATTGGAAGTTTGAAATAGATTATGGAGTGGGAGATTTGAAAAAGGTTGTGAAATTGAAAATTTGAAAAAGGTTGTGACCACACCCATGAGGGTTGCCTACGTATCTTTTTGGAGGAATGAGGTCAGTCGTAGTTCGGACAAGAGTCCAATAGAAAAGAGATTTGAAAAAGGATTTAATTTGAACTTAAAAGATTGGAAATTGGAAATTGGAAATTGGAATTGAAGGATTAGGAAATCGATTTGGAAAGATTGAGGTTTAGGAAACCTAGACTTAGGAAGATAGGATTTAGGAAAGACTTGAGATTTAAGAAAGATTTGATTCAACTGTTGGACTTAGAGGATTAGGAAAGATTGGATTTTGGAAGGGTTCGAATTAGGAAAGGTTCGATTTAGGAAAGTTTCAAAATAGGAAAGTTTCATTTTAGGAAAGTGTTATTTTTGGAAAGTTTCATTTTAGGAAAGTGTTATTTTTGGAAAGTTTCGTTTTAAGAAAGTTTCAAAATTGAAAAGTTTTGAATTTGGAATGTTTCGAAATAGGGAAGTTTTGAAAGTTGGAAAGTTTAGAATTTAGAAAGTTTCGAATTTAGAAACTTTTAGATTTGGGAAGATTTGAAGTTTTGAATTTGGAAAGTTGAATTTGGAAAGGGACAAAATTAGGAAAGGGTTGAATTAGGATAGATTAGGAAGCTTAATGTTTAAGGAAAGATTTAAAAGTTTTGGGAAACTTATGGTTTAGGAAGGTATGAGATTAGGAAATAATGAATTAGGAAAGGTTTAGACTAGGAAGGATTGAGATTCCTATTTCCTAAAACAAGGGATTGGTTTTTGTTTCTAAAAAGAGATATTTTGATTTTGTTCCAAAAACGGAGGATATGATCTAGTTTTCTAAATGGGAGATTGGATTTGGTAAGGATTAGAAAAGGGAAGTTTTAGAAACCCTAGATTTTAAAGACTATAATTTTGACGTGGAAAAGAAGTTTTGGAAATATATATATTTAGTTTTGATATAGAAAACAAGAGGTTTTGAAAAACTAGGTTTTGAGGCTAAAATAAAGGATTGGAAATCATGCTTTTGGGAAGGAAAATTAGGGTTTCTTAATTGTGGGTTCTAGGGTTTAACTTGGACTCTAAGGAAGGAGATTTTGGAAAGTGAGTTTTCGGAAAGTAACACTTTGAGAGAGTTTTTGGAAAGGGGATTTTTGGAAGGAGATCGTTGGAAAAGAGTTCATAGGAAAGAGATTTAGGGAGAGAGTTTTCTAAGAAGGAAACGTAGGGAGTGTTTTTAGAAAGTGAATTTTGAGGAGAGTGTTTTGGAAAGGAGTTTTTAGGAAAGATATTTAGGAAGCGTTTTTAGAAAGTAAATTTTGAGGAGTATTTTGGAAAGAAGTTTAAAAAGAGAGTTTTGAAAAATAGATTTTTGAAGGGAGTTTTTAGAAAACAATTTTGGAAAGAAGGGTTTTTGGAAAGTATGTTGGAAAATAAATTTTTAGGAAGAGATTTTTGAGAAGAGTTTTTAGAAAGTATATAAAATATCTCACTTTCCTAAAGCGATTCTAACCATAAGAAGATTAGAACCACTTCAAGATAGTGGTTTTGAAAACAACAAAGGTTTTGAAAATATGGACCATATTAGTCACTTTAAATGTAACACTTTCCTAAAGCAACCCTAGCCATGAAAATGTTAGAATCACCCTAGGATTGTGATTTTGAAAACAAGTTTTGAAAAATAAGATTTTGACATAAGCTTTTGAAAACGAGTTTGAAAACGAATTTTGGAAGAATGTAAGATCATGATATGCACAATGCGAAGAGGGTCGTGAACATACAAGGTTAAAGGCTTCACCACATAATCAACGGGGCCGAACCCAAGTGGTCTCCAGTTAGACTAAGAGAAAGCCCTCGACACGGTGACTCTCCAATAGCCTAATCCTACACATGGACTAGGAATTTCCTTATTTCAAGAATGCAAGAAGGAGGGGAAGAAGATGGGGGATTAAAATAGAAGAAAACCCAAGTGGGTTAGGAGAGAGAAGAGAGGGGGGAAGATGCATAAACGTAAATAAGAAGCCTACCTCGTGTCTTCTTTATTTTGCTTAGCTTTGCGCGCTTTGCTTTACTTGTCTTGCTTCGGTTTTCACTTCAATCTTGAAGAGTTGGTCTTCAATCTTCAAAGCTTCAGATTGCAGCACTTCAAGTCTTTAAAAGAGGCTTTGGAGGATAGTGTATGAGTATATAAAAGTGTACGTGAGTGTGTAGGAGGCTAGGGTTTGTGTATGGAGGCTAGGGTTTGGAAAACCTAAGGAGACTAGGGTTTAGAGAGGCTACAAGCTCTGTATATCGAAAAGTAGGGTTTTTAGACTGAGTTTGAGAACCTCTTTCACGCTGGAGGAGGCTCTGTATTTATAGACAAGGGAATGACCTGGAGCCTATTGCAGTGGCGCCAGGCCAAAAATGCTTCTGGCACCACTAGGAGTGGCACCAGGCCAAATATTGGCTTGGCACCACTACTAGTGGCGCCAGCCAATTAGGAAAGCTTTAAGGTCAGCAAGTAATGTATTTTGAGAAGATTTGGGCGCCTGTACTAGTGACTACCATGCAATTTTAAGCTTGGTTTCATTAGGAGTGACTCTAGAAGGCCCGGGAAGGATTTAAGGGAACGGGAATGGCCCGAAAGGCTGGAAAGGGATAGGAATCCTTAGAATAGGGTCCCGAAGGTAATGGACTTGGAAAAGGAGACAAGATTTGTCGGAAAGGTTGATCGGGCCATTAGGGACAAAACGGTCAACTAAATCAGAAAGCTGTCGGGACGGACTCAGAATGTCCCAAAAGCAGACTAGAGATTTAGAAACATTATTTAGAATGTTCCCAAAGCCTACCGGCTTGATAACTAGAGGCGGTGTGATCGAAAAAGCCGACCGGCCCACTAGGGGCAAAACGGTCATTTTGCACCGGGTTTACCGGAACTGACTCATAATGATCTGAAAAGATAAAGGAAGGTCACAAATGCTATAAGAAGCATTCTCAGGAGATTACTGATTTGATACCCAAAGCCAGTGTGGTCAGAAAAAAGGCGACCGGCTTACTAGGGGCAAAACGGTCATTCTGCACCGAGTTTGTCGGAACTAACTCAGAATGATCCGAAAAGATAATAGAAGGTTTAGAACACTATAAAAAAGAATTCTCGGGAGGCTACCAGTTTGATACCCAGAGCCGGTGTGGTCCCTGGGGCATTCAGATATCTAGGGGCAAAATAGTCATCTTGACCGGAAAGTCTCAAAATTGGCCCGAAACTAACTAGAAAGCACCAAATCATGCCAGATTTCTTTTAAGACAATCCTAGAAGGGGTGGACTTACCATTTTGAGGACTCAAATGTGTTCTCAAGAAACGTGCCGAAAAATGGCCCTAAGAGCAATTTAGTTATTTTCACCGAACTGGACTAGCAGGTACTAGTGTTGACCTGGGTTTTGAGTGTTTCTGCCACTCTGACGGCGGTCTCGTGATACAGGGGTTTGTTGGCAATTCTCTATATTGACCTGCTTGTGAGTATTTTTGCTACTCTAACGGTTGCGATGTTTACGAGTGCTTTCGCTACTCTGACAGTTTGCGATCATTCCCGAGATTGTCTGATCTCAGGAAGCTGTTAAAGGGACTTAGCGCCTGAGAAGTCAACTTTCTCGAAAGGCGTGCCTGAAACAAATATTTCTGCATTGGTAGGCTAGTAAGGCCCAAAGGTGGACCGTTCTACCATCTAGGGGACTTAGGGTCTCCTCCCGGTCGACAAGTTTAAAAAGGGACTTACAATTTTCGAAAAGACGTGCCTAATTTTGAATTGGAAAAGGGTCTTATCGTCTTTGAAAATACATGCATGATTTGGAATTGGAAAGGGGACTTACTGTCTTCGAAAAGACGCGCCTAATTTGGAATTCGAAAGGGCACTTACTGTCTTCAGAAAGACGTGCCTAATTTGGAATTGAAAAGGGGTCTTATCGTCTTTGAAAAGATGCGCCTGATTCGAAATTGGAAAGAGGACTTACCGTCTCTATAAAGACGCGTCTAATTTGGAATTGGAAAGGGGACTTACTGTCATCGGAAAAACGTACTTGATTTGGAATTGAAAAGGGGTCTTATCTTCTTCGGAAAGACACGCCTGATTTGGAATTGGAAAGGGAACTTACCGTCTCTGGAAAGTTATGCCTGATTTGGATTTGGAAAGGGGACTTACCATTTTCGGAAAGACGTGCCTGATTTGGAATTGGACCGAACAATGACCCTAAGGGTATTTTGGTCATTTTGCCTCTATTTGGGCCTAGTGGGTCCACGAAGCGATGGATAGACAATATTAGACTTAGAGAGTTGATTTTGATTGGAACACGTCCATATTGACGTGAGTCCAAGTCTGGACGGACTGTAGACTATCGAACGGTCAAAAATGGGGTGCTTATAGTAACCGGTTATTCTTGTGAGTGAACAAAGGGTAATTAGACATGTAGGTACTAAAAGGGTGGGGTAGGGTGATAATCTTAGGATATCTTCCCTACACATAACCAACCCCCAGACCATAGATTTCTGTTTTCGAATGACCAAAATGGTGTTATTTCTAGAAAAGGGCTTAAATCTTTTCAAAGGTTGTCAAACAACCTATTTTCTTAAAAACCCTCTCTTGAGAGAGTTTTCAAAATCTTTTCTAAAAACCATAAGTTTAATCTTCGAATTAATACTTAGTTTAAGGTGCCCTAACTCACCTTAATCAAGTTAGGTGGCGACTCCTATTTTTTTAAAAAGCCGTTAGTCAAACCTATTTCAATTCAAACCTAGTCACACTTGTCCTTCAAGGAGGATGAGTTCTAGTGACAGAGTTCTGTGCTTTTGGTCTCTGAACCAAAAGGATGTTGGACCCAAAAATCGGTGCACGACACTGGTCCTTTAAATTATTCCCAAACTTTCCGGAGTCACTCCTAGTGAAGCCAAGCTGAAAATTGCATTGTAATCACTAGTACAGGCACCCAAATCTTCTGAAGATACATTGCTTGCTGATCTTAAAACTTTTCTAAGTGGTTGGCACTACTAGTAGTGGCGCCAAGCCAAGATTTGGCCTGGCACCACTAGGAAATAAATTTTGCCTAGCGCCATGCAGCAGATGCCATTGCAATCCTCTGACTATAAATACAGAGCTTCTTTCAGCATGAAAAGGGTCCGCAAACTCAGTCCAAAATCTCTGTTTTTTGACTTATAGAGCTTGAAGCCCTTCCAAACCCTAGCTCTCCTTAGGTTTTCAAAACCCTAGCCCCCATACACTAAACCCTAGCATGCATACACACTTACACACCCATATACAAGCCTCCAAAGCCCCCATTGAAGACTTGATGTGCTACAACTTGGAAGCTTTTGAAGATCAAAGCGAAGATCGAAGTACAGCAACCACATAAAGCAAAGCAAATAAAAGAAGATGCAAGGTAGGTTGCATTAAACCTTCTTCTTCAAAACTTATTTTCAAAATCACAATCCTAAGGTGATTCTAGCTTTTCCATAGTTAGGGTTGCTTTAGGAAAGTGTTATATTAAAAATGACTATTGTGGTCCATATTTTCAAAATCACAATCCTAGAATGGTTTTAATCATCTTATGGTTAGAATCGTTTTAGGAAAGTGAGATATTTTTAGAGACTTGCAAAAGTTCACATTCGAATCCCTTTCCAAATTGCTTTCCAAACTTATTTTTGAAAACCTCTTTTTAAATCTTCTCCAAAATCTCTTTTCGAACTTGTTTTTCTAAAAACTCCTTCCAAAAATCCCTTCTCAAAAACTCTCTTTTCAAATCTACTTTCTAAAATCTCTTTTCCAACATACTTTCTAAAAACTTTCTCCAATCTCCTTTTAAAAATTGCTTCTGAAAAATTCCCTTCGAAACTCTATTTTCCAAAACTTCTTTTCAAAACCCTTTCCAAAAAGCTCTCATCAAGATTCACTTTCTAAAAACCCCTTTCTAAGATTTATTTCCAAAAATCTTCCTTTCAAAAAAATTCACTCTTTACCTTGGAGTTCAAGTCAAGCCCTAGAGCGATGGTTAGGAAATCCTAATTTTCTTTCCTGGAACATGATTTCCAATCTTGTCTCAAAACCTAGGTTTCCAAAATCTCCTTTTTCTATCAAAATCATAAATTTTCAAAACCTATTTTCTACATCAAACTATAGCTTTCCAAAATTAGGGTTTCCAAAACTTTCCCTTCCAATTTCATGCCAAATCCAATCTCCCATTTAGAAAATTAGATCCAATCCTCGATTTTTGGAAACAAAATCAAATCACCTCTTTTTAGAAATAAAATCCAATCTTTTTTTTTTTAGAAAATAGGAATCTAAATCTTTTCTAATCTCAATCTTTCCTAAATGGAATCTTTCCTAATTCCAACCTTTCCTAACTCCATACTTTCCAAATTCTAAATTTTCAAATATTTCTTAAACTCAAATATTTCTTAAATTCAAATCTTTCCAAATTCTAAACTTTCTAAATTCCAAATCTTTCTTAATTCAAATCTTTCTTAAATTCAAACCTTTCCAAAATCTTATAGTTTATAAATTCCAAATCTTCCCTAAATCAAATTTTCTAAATTCAAATCTTTCCAAAATCAACTATTTCTTAAAAAGAAAACTTTTCTAAATTCAAAACTATCCTAAAATGAAACTTTCTTAATTCGAAACTTTCAAAAAACGGAACTTTCATATTTTGAAACTTTCCTAAATCCGAAATTTCCTAAATCCAATCTTTCTTAAACTCCAACTTTCCAA
This sequence comes from Euryodendron excelsum, assembly GCA_033060915.1. Classification (NCBI taxonomy): domain Eukaryota; kingdom Viridiplantae; phylum Streptophyta; class Magnoliopsida; order Ericales; family Pentaphylacaceae; genus Euryodendron; species Euryodendron excelsum. The sequence continues at coordinate 15,625,516 of CM065385.1, forward strand.
ATCCTCCAAGTCTAACATTTAAGTCAAATTTTCTCAAATCTTCCAAGCCAATTTCAAATCAAAGTTTAATTTTCCTGATCTTCCAATCCAAATTCGAACTCAAACTCTTTGTCAAGTCAAACCTTCTATTTTCTACCGGATTCTCGTCCGAATTACGACTAACCTGATTCCTCAAAAGGGATACGTAGGAACCCTCATGGGTGCGGTCATAACCTTTTTTAAATCTTCAATTCCATAACTTTTCTTAAGTCTCCAATTCTAAAATCTATTTTCAAATCTCTAATTCCATAATCTATTTCCATTTTCTAAAACCTTATTTCCAAAATCAAATCTTCTTTTCAAATATATTTCCAAAATCAAATCTTTCTCTTGCACTTGCATATCATACATCATATAGTTCTTTTCTGAAGTGGATAGTGTTAGACATTTATTAATCGAAGACTCTAATGTCTTAAACTAGGGTGAATAGACATATAGGTACCACAAGAGCAGGGTAGGGTGATGGCTTTGTGCGTTTTCCCTATACCTAACTAACCTCCGAACCTAGATCACTGTTTTCGAAAGACCAAATGAAGTTATTTTCAAAATATGGCTTATACTTTTCCAAAGGTTGCTAAACAACCTATTTTTTTAAAAATCCTCTCTTGAGAAAGTTTTTAAAATCTTTTCGAAAACCTTATGTGTAATCTTTGAATTGTGCTTAGTTTTAAGTGACCTAACTGACCTTAATCAAGTTAGGCGGCGACTCCAAATCTTTTTCAAAAGCCCTTATTCAAAATCAAATTTTCAATTCAAACCTAGTCACACTCGTCCTTCTAGGAGGATGAGTTCTAACAAAAGAGCACTGTGTTTTTCTCACTTGTCTTTTTCGGGAGCGAAAAATCGAGGATCGACAGTTGGCGACTCCACTGGGGACACTTAGAGGGTTAGGCCATTGTCATGTCTTTTCACCCTTCACCTAGGTAGAGTCTTCAATTAATTTGTTCAATCCTATCCACTCCAAAATTTTCAAAATCAAAATTTCAACGTTGTTTTCCAAAACATGCATCTAATTTATTTCCATTCATATTATCTTGTATTAAGTTTGTTATCCGCATACTAACTGTTGCATATTTGTTTTGTAGGTGAATTTTTATTCTCGTTTCATTTTATTTCATGTTAAGTGCTCTACATACTATGAATGAATGTGATGAATAGGATGGATGAGAGTTATTGGGCTCTTTTCTCTGCCTTCAAAAATCACACACGCACTGCACGAGCACTTGCATTCTACATATTTGCATTCTTTACCCTGATATGTCTCTTCTAGTTAGAAGAGGGAACGATATATTGGTTGCGGGCAGGATGATGTGTCAGTTTCTTTGCCTACGGCCTATTGACGGTTCCCCTGCTCAGATCACCAATCAATAATGGCACCACCTTGGGGAGTGTGCCTAGGTTTGAAGATCTGAGAACCGAGCCTTTTTAGGACGCATTAGTAAACCCTCAATCTCATGCTTATATAAACACCATGCATAGCCGAACCTCTACCGAATTTAAGACACCACACCACTTTCAAAACCACGGAGGAAAGGGCAACTGCTTTACTTTCCTTTAAATTTATCTATTCATGTTATTATAATGCTTATATTCCTGTTGTTATAATGCCTATCTAACTGCTCGTGCATCTATGTTTGCTTTACAAATGTATTCTCTCTCTCTTTACTCTATGCATCCATGTTCATACATTTGACATTCCATGTTAAGACAAGAGTTCCAAAGTAACTCAAGTCATTGCATTCTCATGCATATGATCAACCCAAAAAGAATGACACCAAGTTCACTCTCCATTGCATTAAACCTATCAAAACCCTAAGGGTTCCCACGTAACCCTAAGGAATCATTGCATGCATTTCAAGTCATTCCATAAGAGGGGCCCCAATCCCTCTATGCTCACGGAGATAGGGTTGCCAAAAAGACAATGGGCAATCAATCAACAAGGTCTCTCAGCGACCTCCTTGACATCAAATCCAAAGAAGACAAACCCGAAGACTCAAGAGTAGTTTAGGGTTCCATATTTAAAACTAGATAGGTGGAAGTCCAGAGAAAAATGTTTCCCTCTCCCCTATTAAAGTGTACTCTAATTCCTCTTGTATTCTTAATTCAAAGTTCTATACATCCCTTTCCTTTGAATGTACGAATGAAAAAAGATTCTCAACTGATGGTAAAGTATTTGCATACAAGAGCAAGTCCCCTATCTTTGAAAATGAGCCAAAGCCATCATGTTTAGTCTTCCTCCCAAGTAGGAGCACCTTTAAGGCATGCATTGCATAAAATTTTGTCAAAACGAAGCATTGATTGTTTCTATCTTCTAGTTGTAGGTCTCCTTTCACTTTCCCCATTGTTACAGACCAAAAGCTAAGGAATACCCATGGAGTCACTCACATTTGATACCTTGACCCAGATACTAGAGGAAGTAAGAGGATTCAGAAATAAGATGACTAAGATGGAAGCCATACTTTCTTCACTCTCAACCTATGCAGGAATTACAACTCATGAACAGGCAGAGACCCCTCGAAGCCAAATCTCGGAGGAATGTATGGCGCCTCGGAAAGGGGCTAAATACCATTCCGATCCCCTAGGCCATTGCACTAAGAATTGTTCCACTTTGAAAAATAAAACCCAAAACCCTTCTGACTCCCAAGCCACAGACCCAATTGCCATTACACCAAAGTTTGACCCTCGACCTCCAAGAGCATCTAGGGCACCCTTCCCACCTAGGTGAATGAGTAAAAAAGATTGAGTTTTCACCAAACCTGCTTGCACGCAAACCACAGCTTACTTTGGTCCCCTAGCCGCGGGATATTTGAAGCATATACCCCCTCGACCTCGGCCTAATCCTTTGCCACCTCACGTTAACCCAGAAGAGTACTGTGAATACCATTCAAGCAGCCAAGGACACGATACCGAAGACTGTTGGACCCTCAAGCATAAGATTCAGAATCTAATAGATAGTAAAACCATTGACTTGAAGCCGATAAGTCCTATTCACACTTCCAATATTGCCACGGACCCTTTACTAGATCACACTGTCAATGTCATCACGGAGTATGATGATAACAGAATCCTGACTACTATATGCCAAGAGATATACTATGAGGATGAAGATTACATGAATAAGGAAGATCTAGAATAGCATGGCATATTGTTCGCTCACAAAGTACAAAAAACTTTCATACCAAATACCAAGGGCCTACAGTTATATACACCCGAGGGGCAGCAGAGCACGACCGAGTGTAAAAGTAAGAAACCTAGGGCCCGAGTTAATTCAGTTCAGTTGGAAGAAAGTAAATTGACCCATCCATTTGGAAGAAGCAAAGAAAAAGAGGAAGCTGGACTTAAAGAAAGAGAAGCTAAGAAAGGGAGGAAACACTATGAGGCAGTTATAGATGTTGGGGGACACATGGTCGTGTCTGCATCAATAAAGGAGGAAGAGATCGACAATTGCACCAACCTCAACTATTTTCATGGGAATCTAGTTAACTGCCCAAAGACAAGTGGCAAGTAAAGCTTCAAATATGTGGACATCATCCCAAAGCCATACTAAAGAAGAAGGACTCTCTCGTCAAAAGCGTACAAGAGAGGGGTATTTTCACCCACTTTCTTTCTATCCCTTTACATTTTGTTCTTAAATTAATATCTGCGTTTCTATTTCTTTAAAAAAGAACTATATGCTTTTCACTTACATAATAAAATGATTAAGTCTTTCTATTCATTGCTGTTATCTTATATTCTTCTTGTGAATGGTGAATGCTTCCTATGCAAAGGGCATAGTTTATCTTATGGAAGATTTCACTTGAGGGGTATGATAGCATGGGTTAGCCACTCGTCGATTGATCAACTTTCCACAAAAAAGGAGAAAGATGAGTAAGGAAACTACCCAAAGGCAACACTTGCAAGATACCAAAGCTAAGCAATGTGTGGCCAAACTATCAAGATGAAGAGGAGCCATCTTTCATTTTTCCCATATATATATATATAAGAGATATATGTGTATGTTCCCTGTGCTTAGCCCCTAGTGTCCCGCAAAAAGCCCCTAGCCCCTAGTGTTCCTCATCAATCCCGATCCAAGATCGTCCCCCAACACTAAGGCAGACAATAATCAAGAACTCTAGGAATGGTATCCATCCTTTGTCGTGCTAGGGCAGTAGTAAAAGTTGTATGGATTAAGCAATCTAGTTCAAAGTGAAGAGAGGCCCTCATTTCATTTCCCATACAGTCAGAAGCGACCCTTTTGCCGAACCCGTTGAGCCATTTATCTTTTTCAAGAAAACCCCAACCTAGGGATCACTGCCCATAATGGGTTAGATTGAAGTATTAAGGAAAAGGTCAAAGGGAAAAATGGTTGTAGAATTGTTAGTTTCATAAAAGGAAAGAAAAGAGATGCCAAGGGGTAGGTGGCCAAAAAAAAGAAGAGAATGTTTGTGTTATCTTGAAAAGCATATAGAAAGGCCAGAAGTCAGGGGGCAAATGTCAGACAATTTCGTTAGAAGGTCAAAGGTTATAAGAAAGATCAGCCCCCTCTATGAAAGGAGGAAATTTAAAGGTGATCCAAGGTGATAAAGAAACATAGTAGAAGCAATAGGTTTGAGCCTTTATCTTTTCTTGTAAAAATCCAAAACCATAGCCTACATTACAACCCTACTGAAGTCCACTCTGATTGAAAACGGATTGCTTAATCTAAATAAGCCAGACATGTTGCCAAAGCTAAAGAAGGATGCTAACCCTGTAAGGAAAAATAGTCAAGGATGGCATGGATCTAAACCTTGCTGAAAGCAACATCGAATTTGAGCCTGTATATCCCGTTGTTTCAAAAACCTCATAACCTAGCCTACATTACTGTCCTAAAACAAAGTCTCCTCAGATTGAAAGATTGGCCACTTATCGCTCCGCTAAAGGTTAAGTAAGTTGTTGCCAAAGCCTTGAGAGTTGGGAGTTTTAGCTATAATCATACTATACACTAACCCTGATATAGAGAATCAGAGGCGGTCAAAAGGTTGAGAGAGGTACGAAGTGCTATCATTCCGTTAAGGTAAGGTTGAGCTAGAGGAGAGGCTAGACCCTCGAAAAGGAAGGAGTTACCATTCCGAAGGTAACGAGTTTGACAACACCACTTGTCATTCCATTAGCCAGTATATTTCTAATATGTGCATACATTTTCATTAAAAAAAATAAAAAATCGGCATGAGCTTCGCATACATAGGACATAACTCCCTGTGGAAACAAAAGTCACCAATATAATTTAATATCAACTCATGTAATAAATACACAACATCACCATCCAAAAACATACATCTGATTACATACTTCGCTGCATAAACCATAAATATCTTAGCCTGCATATGCATTTAACTATCTAAGTCATAAATGTCCATCTCTATAATCTACAAAAATAAAGCTATCTAAGACAAGGGGAAAAGAAGATCAAGTTCTATGACAAGGGGCATCCGTCAAATATCAAAATTGATATCCTCCGGATTGAAATCTCCGAAACCTAGCTCTAGACGGGACGGATAACTACTAGAAGTACCAGCATCTTGCAAAGAAGATACAACCGAAATTGGCAAGGTGAAGGAATAACTCAACAATAGTAGAGCGAAAAGAAGAAGGAGGGAGAGGACAACATACCCCGCCACCTCCCATCTGGGCTAACCAGGACGTCAAGGAAGCCACCTTCGCCTGGTACTGATCCCGCTCTGTTTGGAACTAGTCCCTCTGGTCTCTCACTACAGTAAACTCACCCTGGGGCATGTATTCCCCGGCACGACACCATAAGTCGACTACCTCCTGGCCAACTGCATATCCGCCGACTACTACCTCAAATCAAGTGAAGGTACCCACATAATAAGCCTCGAAGTGTGCGGCATAGTCTGTATTCGAATGATGCAAGAACTTGGCACCCGGCTGGCACTCCTGATAAGGAATAGGAACTCCCTCCACCAAAGCACCAAACATGTACTCTGGTGGAGCTCCTGCTGATTGGAACTCATGAAACTGGTGCCAGTGCCGTTCCCCCAGGTAGGACTCCCAAGAATCATCGCCAAGAAAGGAAGCGCTTGATAGGGACAACAGGACCAAGTATCACACCATCTCATAATGAACTGACCTAATAAAGGGCTGCCAAGTCACGTCCCTCGCCTCGATCAACTTCAGGTTCTCCTGTAGCGTCACAAATTGGTGATCCTTGATCACTGGGCTACCCGGTCACGAGCCTAGCTCAAGGCACGAGGATAAAGGCCATCCTTGATAACTGTAGGGTGACAAACAGCAGATACTCATAGTTCCACCAGACAAGAAAAGGCCAGAAACTAGTCAAGCTGCCCTAACGAGAGGAAGTCTGGACCTGCATCAATCGAAAGAAGCAGCCGAAGGAGAACGACCCCCAATCTAGCTCAAACAAAGCCCTAAGATCACCTACTATACTCACCAACTGAAAGGGCACAAACGACTTATTGTTGTTGCAGAAGCAATTGAAGATAATATACAAAACAAGTCGCCGTCGCATGATGTCTCGTCGGGTAGGTGGTGGCTCAACAGTGAATGTGTTGTCATCCCGACTAAACCAAGAGACTGGGAAGGCAGAATGCTCGGGAGGAGGCAAGTCCAGCAAAATGCATGCATCGACTATACTAACTGACTGCCAGGTGATCCGCCGACTAACAAAACAAAGCCTTGTGATGATAGCCCAATCCAAAGGAGTGGGTCCAAAACTGAAGCCAACAAAATGGAAGGTCCCAGTGTCTCCGAACCACCTCTCAATAAGCGCCAGCACTAGATGTCAATTTAGGCAGTTGGCTTGTAATCCCATAAAGGCTCCAAACCCAATCTCATATAAAAAAGCCAAGTAAGACGGAGCGGCCCGTTGCATGGTCACAAACACCTGATGGACGACCCTTCTAAAGGATGTATGAATGCGTGGAGAAGGTAGGTGCTGTCTAGGATACACACTGGGATGATAGGCAAGGTCCCCCAGCAGTGGAATGTCTGGTACCTCCAAGTCGCCTAAATCAGCGTCTGTCTGTCTGTGCCGGGTGGAGGCTCTCCCATAACCTGTCACTTGATCTCCAAGGCCGAGGGCCTCGACCTCGACCTCGACCTTGACCTCCACCTCCACCTCAGCCTCAAAAGCCGTCTCAACTAGAGGAAAGGGGTCGATGGGTGGTCTACTCCCCTGTCCGCTCTGGCTAGAATATGCTTGTCCAGTACATTGCCGACTACCCTGGATTAACTGGAGCTACTGACAGAATTTGTATAGGCCGCCTTCCCAGAGCGGCATCTTCTCTCAGAATCGTCATCGCCCGTGTTTGCTATCTTGAAAGGTGAGCCAAGGTGAGAGGTGTTAATATGTGGTATGTGCATATAAGAAATAGAAGCAGGAAAAAAGTAATGATAATAATAACCAAGGATAAAAACATGAGTAAAAATGGATGACACAGCTGTCAGTAGATCTTGCTCTAGCCAATTTTCTACACGTTTTGTCCAAAATTCCAAAGTGATTTCCAATTTAAAATCGACTTTCAAATATCAAAATTTTCTATTCGAAATCCGTCCCAAGCTTTTTCTATTCCAATCAAGGTTTTCTAAAAACTTCTTCCTCAAAAAGTTTTTGTCAAATTCGATTCTTAAGTTTTCAATCTTCTAAGATTTCTATTCCTAACTTTTCCAAAGTCAAAATTCATTTTCGAATCGTCTAAAATATGTTCTTTTAAAAATTTCTATTTTCAAAAGTCTTCCTAAATATTTCTTCAATGGTTTTGAGGCTCGTGAGTTTCTCAGGGCCATCTCAACCAAAAAGGCCCCGCCTTCATTGGTTTTATATCTTTTTCCTTCAAAAAGATTTTATTCCAAAATTTGTTCGATCATTTTCTAAATTTTTAAAAATTTCGGTAGAGTTTCATTTAAAAATGGTCCCTACAACACCCACGGCGTCAACACATAACAAAAACCATGCACTTCGCAACATCACAACCACATAACACCAACACTTGCACACACTTTTTAAATTTCCAGATTTTTCAAAAGACTTGTTTTATTTTTCAATAAATCAATGGTTTTCAAAGTTTCTCAAAATCATTCCAAATATTTTCTAAAATATTCCTACATTTTTCTAAACACTAAACTCTAATGTCTTCTCAATTTTCTCTATTTTTCCTATTTTTCTAAATATTTTTTCTATTTTTCAAAAAAATAAAAAATTCATTGAGTTTTCAAAAAATTACGAAAATTCACACGGCTGTTCAACACATTTTTCTAAGGCACATAGTATAAAAATCTAGCCAAAAAACTCAATGCCCAAAGCTGTAGGGACAAACCCTCAATTTCTGCAAAAACCCTCGTCACACAAGCATGTAAAATCATTCAAATTTAATCAAACAAGCACCAAAATGCAAAAATAACTACATCAAAGTGTTCAAAACATATCAAAATATCAATTTCCACTGTTCATATGACTCAAACGGAACTCTACACATCAAAATCAACATAAAAATCAAAAACTCACTTCTTGGAGTTCTTCGATGAAATCTTCTCTTCTGGTGACCTTTCCGGCAACGGTGACTACTTCCGGCAACCCTTCGTGGTCCCTAGGAAGCACTCCTTCAATGTCAAAGCCGATTTCCTTGCAAAAGTCCTCGAACTCTTAGAAAATCTCCCAATCTCGTGGCTGTTCGAACTAGAAATTTTTCTAGTTTTGTTTCTAGGCTTGGCGCCACTGTGGTAGTGGCGCCGAGGCAATTTTAGGCCAGGCGCCACCAGTTTCTAATTCTAGGCAATTTGGCCCATTTCCCGCCAAAACTCGATTTCAAATGCCTTTTTGGGCCAAAATCTTCATTTTCAAATTCCAATTTTCGAAAATCTTCAAGGTGCATCCCTACGACCGCCTCACGCTCAACATAAGACTCTTACTCTATCGTTTTCTGTCTTCGAAAAGCAAAGATAGAAAAAGAGGGGCAGGTGTAAGCACCCCATTTTTGCCTGCTCGGCAGTCTCCAGTCCGTCTAGACTTGTATTCAAGTTGATATGGATGCATTCTAGTTCAAACCAGCTTTCTAGACATAATCCAGTCAATCAATCGCTTCGCAGGCCTGTCCTGCCCAAATAGAGGCAAAATGACCAAAATGCCCCTATGGCATCATCTGCTTCAATTCTAGTGGGCACGTCTTCTCAAAGACGATAAGTTCCCTTTTCAATCTCAAATCTAATTCCAGTCCAATTCCAATCCAATTCCAATTTAAATCAAATTTGGCACGTCTTTTGAGAAAGTTAATTCCTCAAGGCGATAAGTCCATCCAGTCCAGCATGTTTTTTGAGAAAAATCTTCAGAACGGTAAGTCCCTTCAAACCCGTCGACTAGGACGGGACCCCAAGTCCGTGAGGTGGTAGAATAGTCTACCTTTGGCGCCTGCTAGCCTACCAATAGACAAATGTATGTTATTCAGCACGCCTTTCAAGAAAGGTGACTCCTCAAGCAATAAGTCCACTGTGCAGCTTCCCGAGATCAGGCAGTCTCTCGAATGATCTCGACCCGTTAGAGTAACGAAAATACTTGTAAACATCCCAACCGTTAGAGTGGCAGAAACACTCGTAAACAAGTCAATATAGAGAATTGCCAACAAACCCCTATGTCAAGGGATCACCGTCAGAGTGACAAACACTCTAAACCCAGGTCAACACTAGTGCATGCTAGCCTACTCTAGTGAAAATGACCAAACTGCCCCTCGGGCCATTTCCGGTACGTTCCTTGAGAAGGTACCTAAGTCCTCAGAACTATAAGTCCACCCTTCTACGATTGTTCTAAAGACAATCCTGCATGATTAGGTGTCTTCCAGTCAGTTTCAGGCCAATTTCGAGACCTTCCGATCAAAATGACCGTTTTGCCCCTAGGCATCCGAGCACCCCCAGAACCACAACGGCTCTTGGTATCAAACTTATAACCTCCTGGGGATGCTTTTGATAGTATCCTCAGCCTTCCGATGCTTTTTTGGATCGTTCCGAGCCAATTCTGGCAAACCTGTTATAAAATGACCATTTTGCCCATAGTGGGCCGATCTCCTTTTCCAGCCATGCCGGCTCTGGTTATCAAACCAACCACCTCTTGGAATATTCTAGGTAATGTTTCCAAGCCTCTAGTCTTCTTTCAGAACATTCCAAGTCCATCCTGGTAGCCTTTCGGCCCGATTGACCGTTTTTTCCCTAATGGTCCGGTCAACCCTTCCATCACATCCTGACATTATTTTTCAAGTCTACTACCCCTAGGACACTATTCTAAGGGTTATTGTCCTTTTTCGGCTCACCAAGCCATTCCCAGTCCTTTAAAACATTTTCGGACTTTCCGAAGTCACTCCTAGTGAAGCTAGGCTAAAAATTGCATGGTAGTCACTAATACAGGTGCCAAAATCTTCTGAAGATACGTTTCTTGCCGATCTTAAAACTTTCTTAAGTGGCTGGCACCAGTAATAGTGGTGCCAAGCCAAGATTTGGCCTAGAGTGGCGCTAGAAATAAATTTTGCCTGGCGCCACTGCAGTAAGTGCCACTGCAGTCCTCTGTCTATAAATACAAAGCCTCTTCCAATATGAAAAGGGTTCACAAACTCAATCCAAAATCTCTATTTTTTGAATTACAGAGCTTGAAGCCCTTCCAAACCCTAGCTCTATTTAGGTTTTCAAAACCCTAGCCCCCATACACTAAACCCTAGCATACATACACTCTTACACACTCATATACAAGCCTGCAAAGCCTCAATTGAAGACTTGAAGTGCTACAACTTGGAAGCTTTTGAATATCAAAGCAAAGATCGAAGTAAAGCAAGCAAATAAAAGAAGACGTAAGGTAGATTTCCAATTTACATTTACACAATTTCCCCCTCTATTTTTCTCTCTCCTAACCCACTTGGGTTTTCTTCTATTTTAATCCCCCATCTTCTTTCCCCCCCCCCCCCCCCTTCTTGCATGCTTGAAACAAGTGACTCACTAGTTCATGTATAGGATTAGGCTATTGAAAGACACCATGTCGGGGGCTTTTTCTTAGTCTAATCGGAGACCACGTGGGTTCGACCCTCTTGATTTTGTGGTGATGCCTTTAACCTTGCATGTTCACGACCCCAACATGCATTGTGTATATCATGATCATGCATTCCTCTAAAACTTGTTTTCAAACTCATTTTCAAAACTTGCATCGAACATTATTTTCAAAACATGCATTAAACCTTCTTCTTCAAAACTTATTTTGAAAATCACAATCCTAATGTGATTCTAGCCCTTCCATTGTTAGGGTTGCTTTAGGAAACTGTTATAGTTAAAGTGACTATTGTGGTCCATATTTTCAAATCCTTATTATTTTCAAAATCAAAATCCCAGAATGGTTCTAACCATCTTATGATTAGAATCGTTTTAGGAAAGTGAGATATTTTTAGAGACTTCCAAAAATCCATATTCGAATCCCTTTCCAAATTGCTTTCCAAACTTACTTTCCAAAACCTCTTTTTAAATCCTCTCCAAAATCTCTTTTCAAACTTGCTTTTTTAAAAACTCTTTCCAAAAATTCCTTTCCAAAAACTCTCTTTTCAAGTCTACTTTCTAAAATCTCTTTTCCAACATACTTTCTAAAAACTCTTTCCAATCTCCTTTTCAAAATTGCTTCTTAAAAATTCCCTTCGGAACTCTATTTTCCGAAACTTCTTTTCAAACCACTTTCCAACAAGCTCTCATCAAGATTCACTTTCTAAGAACCCCTTTCTAAGATTTCTTTCCAAAAATCTTCCTTTCCAAAAAATTCACTCTTTACCTTGGAGTCCAAGTCAAGCCCTAGAGCCATGGTTAGGAAACCCTAATTTTCTTTCCTCGAACATGATTTCTAATCTTGTCTCAAAACCTACGTTTCTAAAATCTCCTTTTTCCATCAAAATCATAAATTTTCAAAATCTATTTTCTACATCAAACTATAGCTTTCCAAATCTAGGGTTTCCAAAACTTCCCTTTCTAATTCCATGCGAAATCCAACCTCCCATTTGGGAAACTAGATCCAATCCTCCATTTTTGGAAACAAAATCAAATCAACTTTTTTTAGAAATAAAATCCAATCTTTTGTTTTAGGAAATAGGAATCCCAATCTTTCCTAATTCGAATATTTCCTAATTCCAACATTTCCTAACTCCATACTTTTCAAATTCTAAAATTTTAAATCTTTCTTAAACTCAAATCTTTCCTAACTTTATGTATTTCCAAAACTCAAACTTTAAATCTTTCTTAAATTCAAATATTTCCAAATTCTTAAACTTTCTAAATTTCAAATCTTCCCTATATCAAATTTTATAAATTCAAATCTTTCCAAAATCAACTATTTCTTAAAAAGGAAACTTTTCTAAATTCAAAACTTTCCTAAAATGAAACTTTCTTAATTCGAAACTTTCCAAAAACGGAACTTTCCTATTTTGAAATTTTCCTAAATTTGAAATTTCCTAAATCCAAGATTTCTTAAACTCTAACTTTCCAAATCCTTCAAGTCCAACATTTAAGTCAAATCTTTTCAAATCTTCCAAGCTAATTTCAAATCAAAGTTCAATGTCCTGATCTTTCAATCCAAATTCAAACTCAAACTCTTTGTCAAGTCAAACCTTCTATTTTCTATTGGACTCTCGTTTGAACTATGACTAACCTGATTCCTCAAAAGGGATGCGCAAGCAACCCTCATGGGTGCGGTCATAATCTTTTTCAAATCTCTAATTCCATAACTTTTCTTAAGTCTCCAATTCTATAATCTATTTTCAAATCTCTAAGTCCATAATCTATTTCCATTTTCTAAAATCTTATTTTCAAAATCAAATCTTCTTTTCAAATATATTTTTAAAATAAAATCTTTCTCTTGCACTTGCATATCATGCATCATATAGTTCTTTTCTTAAGTGGATAGTATTAGACATTTATTAATCGAAGACTCTAATGGTTGAACCTAGGCTGAATACACATATAGGTATCGCAAAGGCGGGGTAGGGTGATGACTTAGTACGTTTTCCCTGTACATAATCAACTTCTAAACGTAGATCACTGTTTTTGAAAGACCAAATGGAGTTATTTTCAAAAAAGGGCTTATACTTTTTCAAAGGTTGCCAAACAACCTATTTTCTTAGAAACCCTCTCTTGAGGAAGTTTTCCAAATCTTTTCAAAAACTCTAAGTGTAATCTTCGGATTGTGCTTAGTTTTAGGTGACCTAACTCACCTTAATCAAGTTAGGTGGTGACTCCAAATCTTTTTCAAATGCCCTTATTCAAAATCTAATTTTCAATTCAAACCTAGTCGCACTTATCCTTCTAAGAGGATGAGTTATAATGAGAAAGCACTATGTTTTTCTCACTTGTCTTTTTCGGGTGCGAAAAATCAGGGGGTGACAAGGTTGGTTACGTGTAGGGAAGATATCTTAAGATCGTCATCCTACCCCGCCCTTTCGGTAACTACATGTTTATCCACCCTAGATTCACTCATTTAAAATCTTTGATTAATAATTGTTCAATTATATCCACTTTGAAAAGAATTTTGAAAAGAAGTTTGACATGATGCATAACAAGCAAGTGCAAGAAAAAGAATTTAACTTTGAAAATAGATTTGAAAGAAAGACTTGATTTTAAAAATAGATTTGAAAAGACTTGATTTCAAATTTGAAGGAAGGTTTTAGAAATTGGAATAGGTGATTTGAAAATAGATTTTAGAATTAAAAAGTTGAAACAGATTATGGAATTGAAAATTTCAAAAAGGTTGTGACCGCACCCATGAGAGTTACCTACGTATATCTTTGTTGGAAATTAGGTCAGTCCTATTTCAAACAAGAGTACAATTGAAAATAAAAACTTTTAGATCTTTGAAAAGTTTGATTTGAAAATATTTGATTTGAAAATAGTTTGATCTGAAAAACAGTTCGATTTGAACATGGAATAGAAGGTTTGAAATTGAAATTGAACCTAGAGTTAGAATTGGACTTGAAAAAGGGTTTGGACTTTGAAAGAGAAACTTAGACTTGATTTAGGAAAGAGGAGTTGAGTTTTGAAAACATTTTGACTTAGATTGAAGTTGGAAAACCATCTTGGTTTATAAAGGAGTCGTAGAAAAGAGTTGAAGTTTCCTAACTTAGGATTAGGGTTGAACTAAGGTTAAGATATCCTAGGGTTTAGGTAACCTAAGATTGGAGTATGTAATTGAATTATAAAAGATTTGATTTGACCTTAGAACATTGGATTAAGAAAAGTTTGATCTTAGAAAACTTAGAGTTAGGAAAGATGAGATTTAAGAAAGATTTGAAAAGGATTTGATTTGATTTCATTTAGAAAAATTTGACTCGATTATTTGATTTGAATGAATTTAGAAAATTAGGTTTAGGAAATATTAGTTTTTAGAAATCTTTGAATTTAATTTTCAAAAAGAGATGATTTGATTTGGTTTTTAAAATTGAAAGATTTAATCTAGTTTCCTAAATTGAAAGATTGGATTCGACATGGAATTGAAAAGGTTTGATTTTGAAAATCCACGATTTGGTATAGAAAAAGAGATTTTGAAAATCTAGAATTTGATGTAGAAGATAATTTTGAAAACCTTTGATTTAATGCAAAATAAGAAGTCATGTTTTTAGGGAAGAGAACTAGGGTTTCCTAATTATGGAATCTAGAGATTGAAGGTGGTTTTGGAAAGTAGACCTTTTGAATAGAGTTTCGAAGAGGGAAACTTGAAGAGAGTTTTTAGAAAGTGAATTTTTGAAGAGCGCTTTTGGAAAGGAGTTTGAATATGAACGTTTTGAAAATCTCACTTTCCTAAAATGATTCTAACCATGAAAAGATTAGAACCATTCTAGGGATGTGATTTTGAAAACAATAAGGATTTAAAATATGGATGTATATGATTACATTGAATATCACACTTTCCTAAAACAATTCTAACCATAGAATGGTTAAGATCATCTTAAGATTGTTGTTTTGATGAAAACAATTTAGGGTTTACACCCAAAATATTGACTTTAATAGTCACAATGAATATAACATTTTCCTAAAACAACGCTAACCATGGAGTGGCTATAATTACTTTAGAATTTTGATTTTGAAAACAAGTTTGAAAAAGAGATTTTGAATGCAAGTTTGAAATATGATTTTGATGCAAGTTTTGAAAACCACTTTGAAAATAAGTTTTGAATGGATATATGAATATGACATGCACAATGCAAGTAGAGTCGTGAACAGTCAAGGCTTGGCTTTACCGCATAATCAAGGGAGCCAAATCCACACGGTCTAAGGTTGAACTAGAAGAAAGCCCCCTACATGGTGACTTTCAACAATTCTTCTTACGCATGAATCAGGGAGTCCCTTGTTTCAAGCATGCAAGAAAGGGAGGTAGAAGATGGGGGATTAGAATAAAAGAAAATTCAAGTGAGTTAGGAGAGAGAAGAGAAAGGGAAGTACATAAATATAAAGAGAAAACCAACCTCGAATTCTTCTTTTTTTGTTTTCTTTGCTTGATTTGCTTTACTTGATCCTTGAAAGCTTCCAAGTTGCAACACTTTAAGTCTTCAATGGAGGCTTTGGAGGCTTGTGTTTAAGTGTATAGAGTGTATGGATGTTAGGGTTTAACTGTATGGAGGCTAGAGTTTCAAGAGATTAGAGAGGGCTAGGGTTTGGAGAGACTTCAAGCTTTGTATTTCGAAAAACAGAGTTTTTGGATTGAAATTGCAGACCATTTTCACGCAAGGGGAGGGTTTGTATTTATAGAAAACAAAAATCCTAAGTTTAGTCTTCAAATTATACTTAGTTTTAGGTGACCAAACTCACTTTATTTAAGTTAGGTGGCGACTCCAAACTTTTTCTAAAAAGCCCTTATTCAAATCAACTTAGTTTAAACCTAGTCACACTCGTCCTTTTAGGAGGATGAGTTCTAGCAAGAGAGTCTCATGTTTTTTTCCAATTGTGTGTTTTTTGTCGAGTGCGAAAAATCAAGGTATGATAGCTGGCGACTCTACTGAGGATGTTTAGAGGGTTAGGCCACTTTTATCTCTTTTCACCCTTCACTCATCTAGAGTCTTAGAGTAATTCATCCAAATCTATCCAATTCAAATTTCCAAACTCAAACTTTTCAATGTTATTTTCGAAAACATGCCATCACTGGCATTCAAATTACATTCAATCATTCCATCTTGTACTAAGTTTATCATTCAAATACGGACTTTTTGCATCTTTATTTTTGTAGATGGACCTTTATTCACACCTTTATTTTATGTCATATTAACTACTGTGTATGTTATGAATGAATAAGATGGAATGGATAGGATCGATGGGAGTTGTTAGACCCTTTCCTTTGTTTTTCAAAATTTCACACACACACTGCACGTGCACTTGTATTTGGATACTTGCATTCTTTACCTAATTATGACCCTTCTAGTTAGAAGGGTGAATGGTATATTGGTTGTGGGTGGATGCAGTGTCAGTTTCTTAGCCTACAGCCTCTTAATGGTTCCCCCACTCATATCACCAACCTATAATGGAAACACCTCGGGGAGTGGGCATAGGTTTGAAGATTTGGAAACTGAGTCTTCTTAGGAAGCATTAGTAGACCCTCAACCTCGTGCTTCTGTAGAAACTATGCATAGCCGAATCTCTGCTAGATTTAAGACACGCAAATCAATTTCAAAACCATGGGGGAAAGGACGACTACTTTACTTTATTCTTGTGTAAATTCCTATTGTTATAATGCTTGTATAACTACTCATGCATACATGTTTATTTTACAATTACATTCTCTCTCTATACTCTATGCATACATGTTTGTGCATTCAATATTCCATTTCAAGACAAGAGTTCTAAAGTAACTCAAGTCACTGCATTCTCATGCATATGATCAACCCATAGAGAATGACGCTAATATCACTCTCCCTTACATAAAACCTACCAAAATTCTAAGGGTTCTCATGTAACTCCAAAGACTCATGGTATGCATTTCAAGTAATTCAATAAAGAGGGGCCCCAATCCCTCTATGCTTATAGAGATAGGGTTGCCAAGAAGACAAGGGGCAATCAAACAGCAAGGTCTCTTAAAGACTTCTTCAATATCAAACTCAAAGAAGATGAATCCGAAGACTCAAGAGTAGTTTAGGATCTCAAATGTAAAAGTAGAGAGGTGGAAGTCTAAAGGAAAATGTCCCTGTGAGCACCCCATATTTGACCATTCGACGGTCTCCACTTCGTCCAGACTTGTGTTCAAGTCATTGTAGGCATATTTCAATCCAAATTAACTTTCTAAGTCTAATCCTATCAATTCATCGCTTTGCGGGCCCCACCGAGCCAAAATAGAGGCAAAATAACCGAAATGCCCTTAAGGGGCATTATCCTTTCCAACTCCAAATCAGGCTCGTCTTTCAGAAGATGGTAAGACCCCTTTCCAACTCCAAATCAGGCTCGTCTTTCCGAGGATGATAAGACCCCTTTCCAACTCCAAATCAGGCTCGTCTTTTCAAAGACAATAAGTCCCCTTTCCAATTCCAAATCAAGCACGTCTTTCCGAAGATGGTAAGTCCCTTTTTCAATTCCAAATCAGGCACGTCTTTCTGAAAATGGTAAGTCCCCTTTCCAATTCTAAATCAGGCGCGTCTTTCCGAAGACGGTAAGTCGCCTTTCCAAGTCCAATTCCAATTCCAATCCCTCTCTCGAGACAGCTGATTCCTCGAGACGGTCTAGCACGTCTTTCGACGAAAATCTCTTTTGAACGGTAAGTCCCTTTAAACTTGTCGATTGGGATGAGACCCCAAGTCCCCTAGATGGTAGAATGGTCCACCTTTGGCGCTTGCTAGCCCGCCAATGCAGAAATGTCCGTTTAGGCACGTCTTTTGAGAAAGTTGATTCTTAGGTGCTAAGTCCCTTTAACAACTTTTCGAGATCAGGCAGTGTTGGGAATGATCGCGAACCGTCAGAGTAGCGAAAATACTCGCAAACATCGCAACCGTCAGAGTAGCAGAAATACTCGCAAACAGGTCGATATAAGGAATTTTCAACAAACCCCTGTATCATGCAACCGCCGTTAGAGTGACGGAAACACTCAAAACCCAGGTCAACACTAGTGCCTGTTAGCCCACTTTGGTGAAAAATGACCAAACTGCCCCTAGGGCCATTTTTCGGCACGTTTCTTGAGAACACACCTAAGTCCTCAGAATGGTAAGTCCACCCTTCCAAGTTTGTCTTAAAGGCAATCCGACATGATTAGGTGCCTTCTAGTCAGTTTCGGGCCAATTTTGAGACCTTCCGGTTAAGATGACCATTTTGCCCCTAGGCATTCGAATGCCTCGGGAACCACACCGGCCCTGGGTATCAAATCGGTACCCTCCCAAGAATGCTTCCTACAATATTCTTAACCTTTTTTTTACCTTTCTGGATCATTCTGAGTCATTCCAGCA
Organism: Euryodendron excelsum; assembly: GCA_033060915.1. Classification (NCBI taxonomy): domain Eukaryota; kingdom Viridiplantae; phylum Streptophyta; class Magnoliopsida; order Ericales; family Pentaphylacaceae; genus Euryodendron; species Euryodendron excelsum. The sequence goes on from CM065385.1 coordinate 15,643,968, forward strand.
ATTTCGTTGCAAAATGACTGTTTTGCCCCTGGTGGGCCGGTCGCCCTTTCTAACCACATTGGCTCTGGGTATCAAACCGGCAAGCCTTTGGGAACATTCTAAATAATGTTTCCAAATCTCGAGTCTTTTTCCGGGACATTTCGGGTCCATCTCGGCATCTTTCCGACCCGATTGACCATTTTGCCCCTAATAGCCCAGTCAATCTTTCCAACACATCCTATCTTCATTTTTCAAGTCAAATACCTTTGGGACACTATTCTAAGTAGTGGTGCGAAGCCAAGAAATGGCCTGGCGCAACTCTTAGTGGCGCTAAGAGGAATTTTGCCCTGGCGCCACTACAACAGGCACCAGGTCTATCTCATGTCTATAAATACAGAGCCTCCTTCAGTGTGAAAGAGGTTTGCAAACTCAGTCTAAAAACCCTAATATTCGATATACAAAGCTCGATTACTATTTAAACCCTAGCTTCTCTAGGTTTTCCAAACCCTAGTCTCCATACACCAAACCCTAGCCTCCTATACACTCATACACACTCTTATACGCTTATACACTAGCCTCCAACCCTCCATTGAAGACTTGGATTGCTGCAACTCGAAGCTCTCGAAGACTGAAGCAAAACCAAGAAAGCAAGGCGCAAAGCAAAGTGAAATAAACAAGGCATATGGTAGGTTTTCTCTTTAAATTTCTGCACTTCCCCCTCTCTCTTCTCTCTTCTAACCCACTTGGGTTTTCTCTATTTTAATCCCCCATTTCTTTCCCCCCCTTTCTTTGCATGCTTGAAACAAGGGAACTCCTGGTCCATGTGTACGATTAGGCTATTGGAGGGTCACCGTGTCGGGGACTTTCTTTTAGTCTAACCGAAGACCACGTGGGTTCGGCCCCCTTGATTATGTGGTGAAGCCTTAACCTTATATGTTCACGACCCCAAATTTGCTTGTGCATATCATGATTCTTGCATTCTTCCAAAAGTCGTTTTCAAAGTCATTTTCAAAATCGTTTTCAAACTTGTTTTCAAAATTATATCAAAATCTTCTTTTTCAAAACTTGTTTTCAAGATCACAATCCTAGGGTGATTCTAGTCTTTCCATGGCTAGGGTTGATTTAGGAAAGTGTTATATTTAAAGTGACTAACATGGTCCATATTCTCAACTCTTTGTTGTTTTCAAAACCACTTTCTTAAAGTGGTTCTAGCCTTCTTATGGTTAGAATCGCTTTAGGAAAGTGAGATGTTTTCATATTTTTCAAAAAACTCTATTTTCAAAAATCTCTCTTTCAACATACTTTCCAAAAACTTTTCCTCTCAAAATTATTTTCCAAAAATCTATTTTTCAAAATTCCTTTTTAAACTCCTTTCCAAAACACTCCTCAAAATCAACTTTCTAAAAACGCTCCCTAAATCTCTTTCTTAAAAACTCTTTCCAACAATCTCCTTCTAAAAATCTTTCCAAAAACTCTCTTCAAAATTCAACTTCTAGAAATTCCTCCCTAGGATTTCCTTCCCAAAACCTCCTTTCCAAAAACTCACTTTTTCAAAACTCTTTCCTTAAAGTCCAAGACAAACCCTAGAGCCAACAATTAGGAAACCCTAATTTTCTTTCCAAAAATATGATTTTCAATCTTGCCTTAAAACCTAGGTTTCCAAAACCTCTTGTTTTCTACATCAAAACTATACATATTTCCAAAACCTCTTTTCTACGTCAAAACTATAGTTTTCCAAATCTAGGGTTTCTAAAAACTCCCCTTTTCAAATCCATGCCAAATCCAATCTTCCCTTTTGGAAACCAAATCCAATCTCCCTGTTTAGGAAACTAGATTCAATCCTCCGTTTTTAGAAACAAAATCAAACCTTCTCTTTTATAAACAAAATCCAATCCTTTGTTTCAGGAAATAGGAATCTTAACCTTTCCTAGTCTAAATCTTTCGTAATTTAACTCCTTCCTAATCTTTCACTTTCCTAAATCTTAAGTTTCCAAAACTTGAACATAACAATATTTCCTAAATTTTAAAACTCAAAATCTAAATCTTTCCTAATTCAACTCTCTCCTAATTCCCTACCTTCCTAAACCATAAGTTTCCTAAAACTTCCAAATCTTTCCTTAAACATTAAGCTTCCAAAATTTTCCTAATTCAACCCTTTTCTTAATTCTACCACCTTTCAAATCTTAACTTTCCAAATCTAAGTTTTCAAATCTCTCCTAAACTCAAACCTTTCCTAATTTCAAGATTTTCTAAAACTCAAATTCTAAAACTTTTATAAATCTTAAATTTTCTAAATTTCAAATCTTTCTGAATTCCAAAGCTTTCTAAATTCAAAACTTTCTTAAGTTAAGACTTTCTAGATCTCAAACCTTCTAATTTTTAAACCTTTCTTATTTTAAAATTTCCCAATTCAAATCTTCCTTAAATCTTAAACTTTTCTAAATTCAAAATTTTCCTAAGTTGAAACTTTCTAAATTCAAAACTTTCCAAGTTCAAAACTTTCCTAAAACGAAACTTTCCCAAAATGATACTTTCCTATTTCGAAACTTTCCTAATCCAAATCTTTCCTAAATTTCAAGCTTTCCTAATTTTCCAAGTCCAATATTCAAGTCAATTCTTTTCTAAAATCTTTCCAAGTCAAATCCAATCTTTCTTTTCTAAGTCCTTCAGTCTAGGTTTCCTAAAACCAAGTTTTCCAAAGTCAAGTCTTTTCAAATCTTCTAATCAAAGTTTAATCTCTCAATCTTCCAATCCAATTTCCAACTCAATCTTTTTCTTCCAAACATATCTGCTATTTTCAATCGGAATCTTGTCCGAACTACGACTGACCTGATTCCTCCAAAAAGATACGTAGGCAACCCTCATGGGTGCGGTCTCCACATTTTCCAAATCTCAAATTCCACAATCATTTCAAATCTCCAATCTATTTTCAAACTTTCAATTTCAAATTTCTATTTTCAAATCTTGATTTTCAATTTCCAAAACCTTTTTTCCAAATTCAAACCTCTATCTCTTCCCTTACAAATCAAATCAATTTCTTTCCAAATCTATTTTTTTAATTCTCTTTTCTTGCACTTGCATAGCATGCATCATGCCAATTTCTTTTCAAACATTCTTTTTCAAAGTGGATAGAATTGAGCTATAGTTAGTTGAAGACTCTCATAGGTGAATCTAGGGTAGATCGACATGCAGGTACCGCAAGAGTGGGGTAGGTTGATGGCTTAGTGCGTCTTCCTTACACGTAACCAACCTCCGAACCTAGGATCACTGTTTTTGAAAGACCAAAAGGAGTTATTTTTCAAAAAAGGGCTAAATGTTTTCCAAAGGTTGCCAAACAACCTGTTTTCTTAAAAACCCTCTCTTGGGGAGATATTTTCAAAATTGTTTTCCAAAACCCTAAGTGTGATCCTCGGATTATGCTTAGTTTTTAGGTGACCTAACTCGCCTTAATTAAATTAGGAGGCGACTCCAAATCTTTTCTAAAAGCCCTTTATTCAAATCAATTTTCAATTCCAACCTAGTCGCACTCATTCTTCTGGGAGGGTGAGTTCTAACGAGAGAGTACAGTATTTTTTCCGCTTGTGTGTGTATTCCTCGAGTGCGAAAAATCTGGGCGCGACAACTGACGACTCCACTGGGGACACTTAGAGGGTTAGGCCATAGTCATGTCTCTTTACCCTTCACCCAAGTAGAGTCCTCAATTAACTTGGTTTAATCCTACTCACTTTAAATTTTCAAAACCAAGTTTTCAAAATTGTTTTAAAAAAAACATGCATTTATTCATATTATCTTGTATTAAGTTTGTCATCCACATACTAACTCTTGCACCTTTGTTTTGTAGGTACACATTTTGTTTAAATTTTTATTAACTGCCATGCATGAATGTGATGAGTAGGATGAATGGGAGTTGTTGGGCTCTTTCCTCTACTTTCAAAAATCACACACACACTGCACGTGCACTTGCATCATGCGTACTTGCATTATTACCCTGATATGCCCTTTCTAGTTAGAAAGGGGGAATGGTATACTGGTTGTGGGCAAGACGTTGTGTCAGTTTCTTCGCCTACGGCCTCTTAATGGTTGACCCGCTCGGATCAGCAATTGATCATGGCACCACCTCGGGGAGTGGGCCTAGGTTTGAAGATCCAGGGACTGATCCTTTTTAGGACGCATTAGTCAACCCTCAACCTCATACTCATATAGACACCTTGCATAGCCGAACATCTGCCGGATTTAAGACACGCGCACTGTTTTCCAAAACTATGGAGGAAAGGGTGACTGCTCTTATTTCATTTATACCTGACTATTCCTGTTGTTATAATGAATGTATCCTTACTGTTATAATGACTGTTTAACTACTTATGCATGCACGTTTACCTTGCTATTGCATTCGCTCTCCTTATACTCTTTGCATATCCATGTTCATGCATTCAATATCCCGTGTCAAGACAAGAGTTCTAAGTAACTCAAGCTACTGCCTTCTCATGCACATGATCAACCCATCGAGAGTGACACCTAGCTCACTCTCCCTTACAGTAAACATACCTAAACCCTAAGGATTCCTATGTAACCCTAAGGACTCATGGCATGCACCTCAGTTTATTTCATAAGAGGGGCCCCAATCCCTCTATGCTCACGGAGATAGGATTGCCAAGAAGACAAGGGGCAATCGATTAACAAGGTCTCACAGCAACTTCCTCAACTTCAAATCCAATGAAGGCGAATCTGAAGACTCAAGAGTAGTTTAGGTTTTTCCTTTGTAAAACTAGATAGCTGAAAGTCCAAAGAAAAATGTTCCCCCTTCCCCTGTTGTAATGTATTTCAATTCTTTTGTATCTTAAACCCAAAATTCAATGTACTTCTTTATTTTTATGAATGAATGCATGGATGGTTGAAGGTTCCCACTTGATGGTAAGGTATCTGCACATAGGGGCAAATCCCCTATCTCCAAAAGTGGGCCCATACATCATGATTAGTTTTCTTCCTAAGAAGGGGCACCCTAGGGCATGCATTGCATAGAATTCTCCAAGAACCGAACTCTAATTCGTAACTGTTGTCTTTATTGTTATAGGTAATGAATACTAGTCCAACATCTTCCATAATAGTGAAAGCTATGGTTCACAAGTTTAAGGAGAACATACCATTGGGAAGCAGGAATGTTAGCAGAGACACCCTGCATAACCCACTTGCCGTAATCACAGAAGGGACAACTCACACCCTAGAGGAGCCCGAATACCAAGACCATTCCTTCCTAACCATACAATCTCACCAACCCGACATGAACCTAACTGTAGAAACCTCACCTAATCCCCCTATCATTACCTTATTCTTACTCCATTGGTTAGACCTGAACTTGTGATCGCTATGACTGTGCCTGAACGTCAAACCAACATCTAAGGAGTAGTACGATCAAAGCTACCCTTAGCCTTGCCAAACAAGCCAATTGTGCCTACCACCTTACCCGTCCTTATCAACCTTTCTCTTGTGGTGATCCCTTCGCTCATAAATCTCAGGATAACTCTTCCCATTGTAACCCAACCGCCAATACCTAGTCTTCATAACGTCCCATGGAATTACCCACCTGATAGGGGCACCGGATAGCCCGTAACAGAAATAGGGGGGATGACTCGGTCAGGGCGCCTCTACACCTTTGCTGAAGTGGAAAGAAAAAGGAAAGGGAAGGATAAAGAGGGAGAGTGCTCCAACCAACCGACAGATCAAAAGATGTCAGAATTCCCCAAAGCTCTAGGGAAGGTTGACTATGACATCATGGAACAACTTAGAAAAGCCCCAGCCCATATTTTGATGTTGGGTTTGTTGCTCACTTTTGAAGTGCACTGGGATGCTCTAGTAAAGATCCTCAAAGATGCTCATGTGCCTGAGAGTTTCACGCCAGATAATCTACATAACATGGTGAGCCTCATCATAGCCCCAAACATCATCACCTTCTCTGATGACGAGATTCCTGCTGATGGAACAGGCCATACCTGGGCTCTGCATATCGCTGTAAGGATAAGAGGAAAAATGGTAGCCAAACTATTGATAGATAATGGGTCGGCTTTGAATGTGTGCCCGTATTCTACCCTAGAAAGGCTGGGAATGGACCAAACTTGAAAAATAGTGGTATGATCATTCGTGCTTTTGACGGTTCTCGAAGGGAAGCTATAGGGGAAATTGAAATGCCTGTTGAAATAGGACCAGTAACCTTCACAATTAAATTCCAAGTCTTGCACATTCCGATTGTCTACAATTTGATGTTAGGAAGACCCTGGATTTATTCAGTGGGTGCAGTTCCTTCTAGCCTTCATCAGAAAGTCAAGTTCATTGTGGGCTCCAAGCTAATCTCTATTTTCGTTGAAAAAGAGTTCGCTATATACAAAGCTAATATCATTGCATCTGACATTGACTGCCCTCTTGCTTTCAGTCGTTCGAATATATCACTGTCGAGCAGAAAGAAGATCAAGTGGAGCCGAGATATTCCCGAAACTCTCAGATGATAGTGCGGTACTTTAAAGCAAATGGTTTTCATCCGGGCAAAGGCTTAGGGAGATGTTTACAAGGAAGACCTGAAATCGTAAAAATACCGTCGGCTGAACCTACCTTTGGGTTGGGATATAAACCCACGAGAAAGAAGAAAATAGAAGCAGCATGGAAAAAGAGCGCTGATAGGAAAGCTATCATGGAACTCTCGGATCGATTCAAGCATTTGGACATGGGGAAAGGAATATCTACATTAAATACGAAGAAGAGAAAAGTCGAAGAAGAAGCGCTCGTCATGACAGCTAACATTGGAATAACTCAAGATGGATCCATTCAAGCAATGCTACCAAGCAAAAATTTGCAAAATTGGGTCGGCAAAGACATCATCCGCGCTCGAAAGTTTTGGTACAAAGCTCGCTAGAGCAAGATCCCGGAGCAACTGATTTGCCATAAATAAACTTTATCCTTTTAATTTACTTGTCTTAACTTTTTTTTAAAATCAAGTTATTGATGGAAAAATTCTCCTTTCTTGTTTGATTCATTGCACACTATTTTCCATGCCAGGGACCCTTGAATCCGAAGTATTACTCAGCTAATCCAGAGAATGCCAATCCTAATAAATAATGACTTAAACACTGAGTTTGATTACCAACAACTGGGAATTACAGTGGATATAAATTATTTCGAAGAAGTACCAGAGGTAATTCGGGAGCAAATAGAAAGACTTGAGAACCGTAGTACCCCAAACATTGAGGAAACAGAAATGGTCAATTTGGGGGGTAAAGGGGATCCAAAAGAACTTAGAATCGGTACAGGCTTAGATCAATGGCAACGCAAAGAATTACTAGAACTATTGCGTGCATACAAGGATGTTTTCGCGTGGTCCTATCAAGACATGCCCTGGCTGGATGACTCCATTGTTGAACATAGATTACCTTTGGACTTGCAAATGAGACCCTTTAAGTAGATGTTAAGAAGATTAAAGCCCGAATGGAGCTTGAAGATCAAGGAAGAAGTGAGTAAACAGCTCCAAGCAGGATTCCTGCAAGTAGTAGAATAGTCCCAATGGTTGGCTAATATTGTCCCTGTACCCAAGAAAGATGGCAAGGTGCAGATGTGTATTGACTTGCGGGACCTCAACAGGGCCAGTCCAAAGGACGATTTTCCTCTCCCACACATAGACTTGCTTGTTGACAACACAGCCGGGCACAAAATGTTTTCCTTCATGGACGGTTTTTTGGGATATAATCAGATCAAGCTAGCTGAAGAGGATCGGGAGAAGACTGCTTTCATTACCCCCTGAGGAGTATACTGTTATAAAGTCATGCCATTCGGACTTTGCAATGCAAGGGCAACCTACCAAAAAGCCATGGTAACCTTATTCCATGACATGATCGTTAAGTCTAAATAGCGGAAAGACCACCTGTTCAACCTGGGGAAGGTGTTTGACCGTCTCCGTTAGTATTAGCTTAAGCTAAATCCTGCCAGATGCACATTCAGAGTATCTTCAGGGAAGCTGCTAGGGTTTATAGTCAATGAAAAGGGGATAGAGGTTGATCCTGCCAAAGTTAAGTCCATTGTCGAAATGCCGGCACCAAAAGGGGAAAAAGAGGTTCGATCTTTCCTAGAAAAATTAAACTTTATCAGCAAATTCATCGCCCAAATGACCCACCTGTGCGAACCTATTTTCAAGCTCCTTAAAAAAGACATTCCAAAAGAGTGGGATGATAACTATCAAATAGTTTTCAAGAAAATCAAAGAATATCTGCAGAATCCTTCTGTCCTAGTGGCACCAACCCCGGGACGTCCTTTGTTGATGTACATGTCAGGGTTAGATACATCCATGGGATGTGTTTTGGGACAACATGATGAAACAGGAAGAAAAGTGCAAGCCATTTACTACCTTAGTAATAAATTCCTGCCATATGAAACAAAGTATTCGGATCTCGAGAAAACTTGTTGTGCATTAGCCTAGGTAGCTCACAGGCTTCGACACTACATGCTCTATCATACCACCTTCCTCATCTCTCAAATAGATCCCCTCAAGTATATATTCGAGAAACCAACCCTGTCCAACAGAATTGCCTGATGGCACATGATCCTGTCAGAGTTTGACATCGTGTTCACTACCCGTAAAGTAGTCAAGGGGCAGGTGATAGCTGATTATCTAGCCGAGAACCCTATTGATGATTATCAATCTAAGGAGCCCCAATTTCCCGATGAAAATATACTATGCGTTGATGATGCATCTGAAAAGCAAGCAGGAGCCGGGTGGAAGATGTATTTCGACGGGGCTGCTAACAAAAAGGGAGTTGGCATTGGGGCAGTAGTAGTGTCAAGAGCAGGCAGTCACTATCCTATTGTGGTTAAGCTACAACTTGAACTATGCACCAATAACATTGCCGAATATAAGGCTTGCATCCTGGGACTAAGATTGGCATTAGAAATGACGATTGACGAATTGGTTGTTTTCGGCGACTCAGATCTGTTTATTCATCAATCTAAGGATATATACCAAACTCGAGATGCCAAACATTTTCCCGTATCATCAACAGGTCAAAGATTTTTGTCAGCTATTCAGAAGCGTGGATTTTCATCACGTACCCCAAGCAGATAACAGTTTTGCTGATGCCTTAGCTGCGTTAGCTGCAGCAATCAAGGTCGACATGGGCACTGAAATACCCCCTCTACAGATCTTTACCAGGGATATCCCTTCCTAGTGCCTGCAAACAACTGTTGAACCCAACGAGAAACCATGGTTTTATGACATCCAGAGGTACATCCAAGACAAGACATTCCCTGATGCAGCATCACAATGAGATAAGAAGACCATTTGTCATTTGGTGGGACATTATTTCATGGCTGGAAATGAGCTTTTCAGGAGATCATGGTTCGGACCTCTAAGATGCGTCAACACCATCGAAGCCAAAGTGATCATGGAGGAAGTGCACGAAGGGGTTTGCAGTCCCCACATGAATTGCCACATGCTTGCAAAGAAAATTCTCCGGATAGGGTGTTACTGGTCAACAATGGAGTCAGATTGTATTACATACGTTCTTCGGTGTCACAAGTGCCAGATACATGGGGATAAGATTAAAGCACCGCCGACTGAGCTCCATTCCATGTCAGCCCCGTGGCCTTTTTCTATGTGGGGGCTAGATATGATTGGTCCTATCACTCCTAAAGCTTCCAACGGCCACTACTTCATCCACGTCGCCATTGATTATTTCACTAAATAGGTGAAAGTCGTTTCCTATGTTCATGTCACCGAGAAGGTCGTGGAAAGGTTCATAAAAAATCATATCATTTGCCGGTATGGGATTCCCGAGTCACTCATTGCTGACAATGCTTCCAATCTGAACAACGAGTTGATGTCAAAGCTATGCCAAACATTTCGCATTACGCACTGGAATTCAGTCACCTACCAGCCTCAGATGAACGGAGAAGTGAAAGCAGCCAACAAGAACATTAAGAGAATACTCTGAAAGATGATTGACAACTACAGAGATTGGCACGAGAAACTTTCTTTTGCATTGATGGCTTACCGAACTATTATGAGGGTCTCCACTGGAAGTACCCCCTTCGAGCAGGTCTACGGCACTGAGGCAGTCATCCCCGTCGAGATTGAGATTCCTTCCCTAAGGCTTTTAACGGAAACCAAATTGGATGAAGCAGAATGGATCAAGGACCGCCATGCCCAGATCTGCCTGTTAGATGAGAAATGGCTAGCCACGATTTATCACGCTTAGTGTTACAGAAGACGAATGGCCAGGGTGTTTGATAGGATGGTAAGGCCTCAATCGTTCCAACCAGGAAATTTGGTGCTTAAAAAGGTGTTCCCCCATTAGGAGGCAACACAGGAGAAATTTGCTCCAAACTATGAAGGGCCTTTTGTGATAAAAAAAGGTCCTGTCTAGAGGAGCTCTCGTTTTGGAGAAAATGGATGGTCAAGAATTCCCTAGTCCGTTGAATTCAGATGTGGTCAAACATTACTACATATGATTCCGAAAGTTAGATATTTGGTTTATGTGCAGAAGCAATAAAATCTACTCTCCTCATTCTCCACTAACCAATAGGGTAGTGTTTCAGTGATAAAGCTCTATGGACTAAACAATTTAATTCCAAGATGACGAGAGGCCCTTGTTCATTTCCTATACAATTAAAATGTATATATATAACATTTTTCAAACCTTTAGAGCCGGTTACTTTCCTTCAGGAACATGCTAGGTCAAATTAAAAGCATTGGAGATATGCGTAAAAAAAAAAAAAAAAACCCTTGAATTATTACCTTAAGTTCACACAAACATTATTATTAACATCGTTAAAAAAAAAAAAAGGGGGGGGGGGGTGATGAGATACCCGAAGGACGATGGGAATACACAGAAAAAGTGCTATTAGACCAAAGCTCATTGACGGTAATCACTAGTAGAATGGTAGGTTTGAGCCTTTCCCTATTCCTTTAAAAATAAAAAATAAAAAACCCACACAACAAACCCTAAAAGTCCTCTCAGATTAGAGTTAAATTGATTAACCCAAATGAGCTTACTAAAATATGCTATTGGCTGGAGGATGGTGTAAGTAGTGTTTAGGAGCTTCTCAATAGAAACCAGAGACCAAGCTAAGGAAAGAGAGAGAAAGAAGAGAAAAAAATTATTAAGCGCGTTCCCAAGGATGTGGTGAAAACCTGAAATGGCGCCGTAGGTAAAAAAGTAAGGATGTGACAAAATACAAAACTGTCGACCCTGGCGAAAACTTGTAAAGGCTCCTTGGTGCAAAAATGACAGAGCTGGGACTGGTGAAAACCCTCATGGGCACTAGTAGTAAAAATAGCAAAAAAAAAAAAAGAAAAAAAGAAAAAAAAGGTGAGGAAGAGATCTAAATGCAAGAAACAACCCAAGCTACAGCATTACCCAAAAGTTATAGGTATGAAGGCAATAGTGTAAAAGTCAGAAGGCATCTCAAAAGGCATTCTTCGGCTTAGCCCAGTTAAGGTTAAAGGAAACAGTGGTTCCTTTCGTGGGACAATCAGTTAGTCAGAGTGTCAAACAAAAGGGGAGTTATTTTTCATTGAGCTGCGACTTTCATTCAACTTTCCTTAAGTTTGTTGCTATACTAACCATGCAGGAAAAGCATACCAAAAGTATGCGAGACCATGAATTCATAAGATAAAAAGGGGGTACGATACTAAACAAAGTATGTTACCAATAAATCTAAGAGTGAGGGGCAAAAATATATCGCTCCCCATCATCATCAGAGGAGGATTAGCTATGCAGGGTTCCACTGGCTTGCCAACCACAAGAGGAACATCCGAAGAAGAACCCGTTGTCAATGACCCAAGCCTGCTCCGCTCGTAGTCTACACATCTGGCCGAAGCATGTCCCTCTCTTGGGTAAGGGACTCCACAGTCTCCCGCAAGGACTGACTATCCATCACATCACCCTCTAAGGAAGGGGAACTGCTTAGAACGCCTCGTGGCCGCCTACGTCCTCTCCCAGCACTCAAAGGTGGCTCATCATGTGTCGATCTAGCTACTGCTAGCTGCATCCCCAGCGAAGCTACCTCAGTGTCTCTCATCTTCAGCTGGTCATGCAATATCCGTATTAGTCGGCGATTCTCTCGCTTGTAACGACGCCCCTGAACAATCATAGCTGTCAAGAAGTCAGTATACCCTACGACAAGTAAAGGAGTCTCGATGAGAAAATCCTCAAGTCTACTGGGATCCACCATATAGCGTCGAAGCCAATAGTGATAGGCCTCAGTTGCAAGGGGCAGGACAGAGAATGGACCGTCATCGTCAATGTGAGGAAGCAAAGATCTCCATGTATCCATAACTCTCTCCACTAATGCTCCCGGGATCGACGCCTTAAAGAAAAGAGTGAACTCGGCTGCAGATGCTGAAAAAGGGATATCCTGACTCCTACCAAGCTATCGCAGAACCCAAATCCCGAAGAAAGGGGCAATGCCCCACAGGCCTGCTAGGGGCACGAAGGCTCTCTCGAAAGGCCGAACTCTCAAGCCATACCTACCAACCAGTCCTGAATACCACCTGACCGTGCCTGACCTCATGCTCTGGAGGTAATCAGCCCAAGATGCAACGGTCTGTGAAAATCTCCCCTTATCTGCCATGACGCCCTGAGATCTTGCCAGGGAATGTATATGGTCAATCTCAGGACACCATGTATGCTGGAATAAAGGAGTAACAAACAAGTGCCCTATCGCCCAAAGCTGGAAGAGAGTAGTGCATCCCCGGAAATGAGTATCAACGGTCTGTTGGAATCTCGTAAGACTCACAAAAGTCTTCCCTGCAATCATAGGAGCATAGGAATGCCCCTTACGGATCAGCGCCAGCAGTGCACATAGTCGACAGTCCACTAAATCATCTCCTCGTGGGAACACCAAGTAGTTTAGCAGAAGCAAGGCCACAGCAACAATACGAGAAACAACATAATCCTATGAAATGTGCCAATCACCTGAATGGACTTGCCTACCCGTGGGTAACTCAAAGCGAGACAAGAGGAACTCTGCTGGGACGTAAGGAAACTTGGGCAACAAAGAAGATGAAAGAACGGTGCGTCTGAATCCTAGCTGGGACGAGACCACTGTAATACAACCATCTGGAAAGAGGGGTCCCACAATGTCGGCAAAAACATCTTGGAAACCTAGAAGAAACCCATACTCATGGGGAGTAGGGGTAAATTCGCACTCCCCGAAGCGGAAAAGAGACAAGTCAGGCTGCTAGAAGGGAATCACCGCCTCCATGAGCCCGGGATTAGGCTGCACTGATAGAAGTGAAGCCATCCGACCGAAAGACCGGCGAAAGATATCCTGCTCATCCGGAGGGTAACTATCATGCCAAGCTCTCAGTCGACTCAAAACTGCATCTGCCATCCTGAAAAGGTAAGCCAAGGTAAGAGGTGTTAATATATATCGAGCAGGCAGTTGATATAATAAAGTAAAATGAAATAAACAACTAACACAAATAAAACATATAAAAGATTTCGAATGATAAGTCAAAACAAATTTCCTACATACACCCTTCGATTTTCCAACTTCAAGTCAAATCTCAAAGGTTTTCTGTCTTTTTCCTTCAAAAATATTTTAGTTCTAAACCTTTCCCAATTCTTCCTCTAAATTCTAAAATTTTCGGCAGAGTTTTGTTTAAAAATAGTCCCTACAACAGCCATGACATCAACACAAAATACAAAATGTGCACTCCACAATGTTACAATCACATAACATTTGCACTAGCGTACATTTTTCAATTTTTCAAAATTTTCAAAACATATGTTTTATTTTTCCATTAAATCAATGGTTTTCAAAGTTATCTTAAAATTTCTCAAAATTACTTCAAATGTTTTCTAAGATATTCCAATACTTTTCCAAAATTTCAAACTCTAAAAATTTCATCAATCTCTCAAGTTTTCTTAATTTTCCTAATTTTCTAAATATTTTTCTATTTTTCAAAAAATAAAAAATTCACCAAATTTCAAAAAATCACGAAACTTCACACAATTGTTAAACACATTTTTCTAAAGCACATGGCATAAAAATCTAGCCAAAAAGCACAATGGCCAAGCCTGTAGGAACAAATTTACTATTCCTGCAGAAAATCCTCTTCACATAATCACGTAAAATCACTCAAATTCAATCATACAATCACCAAAATGCAAAAATAATATCTCCATAATGTTCAAAACATGTCAAAACATCAAATTCTACTATTCACATAGTTCAAACGAAGTTCTACACATCAAAGTCAACAAAATTTGAAAACTCACTTTTTTGGAGTTCTCCAGTGAAATCTTCTCTTTCGGCGACTTTTTCGGCGATGTGGCCTCCTTCCGGCAATCACTCATGGTCTCCAAGAAGCGCTCCTTCAATGTACAAGTCGGTTTCCTCACAATGTCTCTCGGATTTGCCAAAACTCTCTCAAATACCGCAAGTGTTTGAACTAGAAAATTTTCTAGTTTTGTTCCTAAGCTCCGTGCCACTAGCAGAGGCGCCAAGCTTCTTCTGCCAAAGGCGCCACTCCTAGTGGTGCTAATTTCGAATTCTAGGCAACTTTGCCCTTTTCCCATCAAAACTCGTTTTCGAAGGCCTTTTGGGCCCAATACCCATTTCCAAACTCCTGTTTTCCAAATTCATCCCTCCGCCCTCCTCACGGTCAACATAGAGCTCTTACTTTATCGTTTTCTGTCTTTGACAAGCAAAGACAAAAAAAGAGGAGCAACTGTAAGCACCCCATTTTTGACCGCTCGCGGTCTCCGCTTCGTCCAAATTTGTGTTCAAGTCATTGTGGGCATATTTCAATCCAAATTAACTTTCTAAGTCTAATCCTATCAATTCATCACTTCGCGAGCTCCACCGAGCCCAAATAAAGGCAAAATGACCGAAATGCCCTTAAGGGGTATTATCCTTTCCAATTCCAAATCAGGCTCATCTTTCTGAAGACGGTAAGACTCCTTTCCAACTCCAAATCAGGCTCGTCTTTCTGAAGACGGTAAGACCCCTTTCCAGCTCTAAATCAGGCTTGTCTTTTCGAAGATGGTAAGTCCCCTTTGCAATCCCAAATCAGCCAGGTCTTTCCGAAGACGGTAAGTCCCCTTTCCAATTCCAAATCAGGCACAACTTTCCGAAGACGGTAAGTCCCCTTTCCAAATATAAATCAGGCACGTCTTTCCGAAGATGGTAAGTCCCCTTTCCAATTCCAAATCAGGCACCTATTTCCGAGGACGGTAAGTCCCCTTTACAAGTCCAATTCCAATTCCAATCCCTCTCTCGAGACAGTTGATTCCTTGAGACGGTCTAGCACGTTTTTTGAAGAAAATCTCTTCGGAACGGTAAGTCCCTTTAAACCTGTCGACTAGGATGAGACCCCAAGTCCCCTAGATGGTAGAACGGTCCACCTTTAGCGCCTGCTAGCCCGCCAATGTAGAAATGTCCGTTTAGGAACGCCTTTTGAGAAAGTTAATTCTCAAGTGCTAAGTCCCTTTAGCAACTTCTCGAGATCAGGCAGTCTTAGGAATGATCATGAACCGTCAGAGTAACAAAAATACTCGCAAACATCACAACCGTCAGAGTAGCGAAAATACTCGCAAACAGGTCGATATAGGGAATTGCCAACAAACCCCTGTATCACGCAACCACCGTCAGAGTGACGAAAACACTCAAAACCCAGGTCAACACCAGTTCCTGCTAGCCCACTTCAGTGAAAAATGAACAAACTGTCCCTAGGGCCATTTTTTGGCATGTTTCTTGAGAACACACCTAAGTCCTCATAATGGTAAGTCTACCTTTCCAAGTTTGTCTTGAAGGCAATCCAGCATGATTAGGTGCCTTCTAGTCAGTTTCGGGCCAATTCCGAGACCTTCCGGTCAAGACGAACATTTTGCCCCTAGGCATTCGAATGCCCCAGGAACCACACCGGCCCTGAGTATCAAACCGGTAACCTCCCAAGAATGCTTCCTACAGTATTCTCAACCTTTCTTTACCTTTCTGGATCATTCTGAGTCATTTCGGCAAACCCGGTGCAAAGTAACTGTTTTGCCCCTAGGGGGCCGGTCGCCCTTTCCAATCACACCAGCTCTGGGTATCAAACCAGCAAGCCTTTGGGAACATTCTGAATAATGTTTTCAAATCTCGAGTCCTTTTCCGGGACATTCTGGGTCCGTCCCGGCAGCTTTCCTAGCCGATTGACCGTTTTGCCCCTAATGGCCCGGTCAATCCTTCCAACACATCCTATCTTTATTTTTCAAGTTAAATACCTCTAGGACACTATTCTAAGTGTTCTTGCCCTTTTCTGGCCGTCCGAGCCGATCTCGGTCCCTTAAATCCTTTCCGGACTTTCCAGAGTCACTTCTAGTGAAGCCAGGCTAAAAATTGCATGGTAGTCACTAGTACAGGAGCCCAAATCTACCCAAGATACATTGCCTGCCGAATTAACAAACTTTCCTAACTAGCTGGCACCACTAGGAGTGGCGCCAAGAGGAATTTTGCCCTAGCGCCACTACAACAGGCGTTAGGTCTATCTCATGTCTATAAATACAGAGCCTCCTCCAGCGTGAAAGAGGTCCGCAAACTCAGTATAAAAACCCTAATATTCGATATACAAAGCTCGAACACTCCCTAAACCCTAGCTTCTCTAGGTTTTCCAAACCCTAGTCACCATACACCAAACCCTAGCCTTCTATACACTCATATACACTCCTATACACTTATACACTAGCCTCCAACCCTCCATTCAAGACTTGGATTGCTGTAGCTCGAAGCTCTCGAAGACTGAAGCGAAGACCGAAGAAAAAGTAAGAAAGCAAGGCGCCCAAAGCAAAGTGAAATAAACAAGGCATACGATAGGTTTTCTCTTTAAATTTCTGCACTTCCCCCTCTCTCTTCTCTCTCTTATCCCACTTGGGTTTTCTCTATTTTAATCCGCCATCTCTTCCCCCCCCCCCTTTTCTTTGCATGCCTAAAACAAGGGGACTCCTGGTCCATGTGTAGGATTAGGATATTAGAGGGTCACCGTGTCGAGGGCTTTCTTTTAGTCTAACCGGAGACCACGTGGGTTCGGCCCCCTTGATTATGTGGTGAAGCCTTAACCTTGTATGTTCACGACCCCAAATTTGCATTGTGCATATCATGATTCTTGCGTTCTTCCAAAAGTCGTTTTCAAAGTTGTTTTCAAAATTGTTTTCAAACTTGTTTTCAAAATTGTATCAAAATCTTCTTTTTCAAAACTTGTTTTCAAGATCACAATCTTAGGGTGATTCTAGCCTTTCCATGGCTAGGATTGCTTTAGGAAAGTGTTATATTTAAAGTGACCAACATGGTCCATATTCTCAACTCCTTGTTGTTTTCAAAACAACTTTCTTGAAGTGGTTCTAGCCTTCTTATGGTTAGAATTGCTTTAGGAAAGTGAGACGTTTTCATACTTTCCAAAAAACTCTGTTTTCAAAAATCTCTCTTTCAACATGCTTTCCAAAAACTTTTCCTCTCAAAATTATTTTCCAAAAACTCCCTTCAAAATTCCTTTTTAAACTCCTTTCCAAAACACTCTCCTCAAAATCAACTTTCTAAAAACGCTCCTTAAATCTCTTTCCTAAAAACTCTTTCCAACAATATCCTTCTAAAAATCCTTCTAAAAACTCTCTCTTCAAAATTCACCTTTTAGAAATTCCTCCCTAGGATTTTGTTCCCAAAACCTCCTTTCCAAAAACTCACTTTCCAAAAACTCTTTTCTTAGAGTCCAAGTCAAACCCTATAGCCAACAATTAGAAAATTCTAATTTTCTTTCCAAAAACATAATTTTCAATCTTGCCTTAAAACCTAGGTTTCCAAAACCTCTTGTTTTCTACATCAAAACTATACATATTTCCAAAACCTCTTTTCTACGTCAAAACTATAGTTTTTCAAATCTAGGGTTTCTAAAAACTTCCCTTCCCAAATCCATGCCAAATTCAATTTTTCCTTTTGGAAACCAAATCCAATCTCCCTGTTTAGGAAACTAGATCCAATCCTCCGTTTTTGAAAAGAAAATCAAACCTTCTCTTTTATAAACAAAATCCAATCCTTTGTTTTAGGAAATAGAAATCTTAACCCTTCCTAGTCCAAATCTTTCCTAATTCAACTCCTTCCTAATCTTCCACTTTCCTAAATCTTAAGTTTCCAAAGCTTGAACATAACAATCTTTCCCAAATTTTAAAACTCAAAATCTAAATCTTTCCTAATTCAACTCTCTCCTAATTCTCTACCTTCCTAAACCATAAGTTTCCTAAAACTTCCAAATCTTTCCTTAAACATTAAGTTTCCAAATTTTTCCTAATTCAACCCTTTTCTTAATTCTACCCCCCTTCAAATCTTAACTTTCTAAATCTAAGTTTTCAAATCTCTCCTAAACTCATACCCTTCCTAATTTCAAGATTTTCTAAAACTCAAATTCTAAAACTTTCTAAATCTTAAATTTTCTAAATTTCAAATCTTTCTAAATTCCAAAGCTTTTTAAATTCAAAACTTTCTTAAGTTAAGACTTTCTAGATCCCAAACCTTCTAATTTTTAAACCTTTCTTATTTTAAAATTTCCCAATTGAAATCTTCCTTAAATCTTAAACTTTTTTAATTCAAAACTTTCCTAAGTTGAAACTTTCTAAATTCAAAACTTTCCAAGTTCAAAACTTTCCTAAAACAAAACTTTCCTAAAATGACGCTTTCCTATTTCGAAACTTTTTTAATCCAAATCTTTCCTAAATTCCAAGCTTTCCTAATCTTCCAAGTCCAATATTCAAGTTAATTCTTTTCTAAAATCTTTTCAAGTCAAATCCAATCTTTCTTTTCTAAGTCCTTAAGTCTAGGTTTCCTTAAACCAAGTTTTTCAAAGTTAAGTCTTTTCAAATCTTCCAATCAAAGTTCAATCTCTCAATCTTCCAATCCAATTTCCAACTCAATCTTTTTCTTCCAAACATATCTGCTATTTTCAATCAGACTCTTGTCCGAACTACGACTGACATGATTCCTCCAAAAGGATATGTAGGCAACCCTCATGGATGCGGTCTCCACATTTCTAAATCTCAAATTCCACAATCTTTTCAAATCTCCAATCTATTTTCAAACTTCCAATTTTAAATTTCTATTTCCAAATCTTTATTTTCAATTTCCAAAACATTTTTTCCAAATTCAAACCTCTATCTCTTCCCTTTCAAATCAAATCAATTTCTTTCCAAATCTATTTTTTTAATTCTTTTTTCTTGCACTTGCATATTATGCATCATGTCAATTTTTTTCAAACATTCTTTTTCAAAGTGGATAGGATTGAGCTATAGTTAGTTGAAGACTCTCATAGGTGAATCTAGGGTAGATCGACATGTCGATATCGCAAGAGCAGGGTAGGGTGATGGCTTAGTGCGTCTTCCCTACACGTAACCAACCTCCGAACCTAGGATCACTGTTTTCAAAAGACCAAAAGGAGTTATTTTTCAAAAAAGGGCATAACGTTTTCTAAAGGTTGCCAAACAATCTGTTTCTTAAAAACCCTTTCTTGAGGAGATATTTTCAAAATCGTTTTCCACAACCCTAAGTGTGATCTTCGGAATATGCTTAGTTTTTATGTGACCTAACTCACCTTAATCAAGTTAGGTGGCGACTCCAAATCTTTTCTAAAAGCCCTTTATTCAAATCAATTTTCAATTCCAACCTAGTCGCACTCATTCTTCTAGGAGGGTGAGTTCTAACGAGAGAGTATAGTATTTTTTCCACTTGTGTGTGAATTCCTCGAGTGCGAAAAATTTGGGTGCGACAGTCCCCTTTTCCCCTATTAAGATGTATTTGAAGTCCATTGTATTTTAAACTCAAAGTTCAAGGTACTTCTTTATTTTTTTGTAAATGAATAAATGAATGAATGAATGTTTCCAATCAACGGTAAGGTATTTGAATACAAGGGCAAACCCCCTATCTTCAAGGAGTGAGCCAAATGCATCATGTTTAGTTTCCCTCTCAAGTAAGGGCACCTCTAAGACATACATTGCGTAAAAACTTTCAAATCAAGATACTAACTTATCTTTTGCTTCTTTTCTTCTATCCTCCCCTCTCATCTCCAAGTACCAAGAAAACGAAAGCAGAAGCAAGACAAGAAGGGGTCTTCTAAACCATTCATTTACTATTATTGTGTTGCTCGCATATTCACTTTCATTATGCTTATGCATCCATATCTATTCCAAGAAAAGAGTTCAAAGAAACTCAAGTCATTGCATTTTCATGTATTTAATCAACCATAGAGAGAAAAAAGCAATCTTATCTCATGTTAATCGAACCTACCAAAACTCTTAAGGGTTACTTAACCCGTAGGATTCATGGTATGCATAGAACCATGTCTCGGGAGGGGCCCAAATCCCTCTTCGTCTGTGGAGCTGGGATTGCCCAAATAAAGAAACATCAACCGGCCAATGCCGAAGAGGTATTGTATGCATATAAGGGGAAAACCTTATCTTCAAAATGGACCTAGCATCATGCCTAGATTCCCTAAAAGAAGGGACCTCCATAGGACATGCATCCATAAAACTTTCAACTCCATATGCTATCTCTGTTTTGTGTTTCTTTTCCGTTTTCAGGTCAAAGAGCATAATTGAACTCATGAAACCCCTTTAACATCCTGTCTAATTCAAACTTATGAAATGATAAGCCCGGTTAAGGAGTAAGAAGAACTAACCACCCATTAGTAAGATATTACCTCTATGCAACTATCTCTGTGCCATGGGACGATAATCACCATCTATGCAGAAGAGGACTTCACAATTTGCAAAGTCTTGTACGATCCGTTCATTGCTACAACAAAATCCTCTAACTTCTAAATACATGTCAAACACAGTAACCGATTTGGCAATTCATCCTCCATTGATACACTTGGCAAATGAAGCACCAATGTGGTTAGCATAGTCCCAAAACCCTATTAAGAGTTCTCATCAAAAGGCTCACAAGAAAAGAGATGTTTTCACAAAATTCATTCATTTTCTTTATTTCTTTCTATTTCTTGCATATCTTATTTAAATGAACATTGCATGCCATGTAATCATAATGAAAAAAAAAAGTAGTTTTTAGTTTATCCCCTTTGTCTCATACTCTTGTGGATGATTATTGCTTTTAGGGATTCTTCCTTATTTTGTAATGACTTAACTTGAAGGATGCGATAGCATAGGCAACCAATTCAACGGGGGCTAAAACCTTTGTGAGAAAAAGAAAAAGTCAGAGAGAGGACGAAGACAGACTCACTAAAGAAGTGCAGAGCTTATTGCAGATGCGACACGTGAGTGATATCCTGGCTAAGCAATGGACAACTGAGTCCTCAAAACAACAAGAAGCCATTATTCAATTCATCCAAAAAGAAATAAACACTACCCTTTGCTCACCCACTAGAGTCGTAAGTGATTTCTATTTAGATATCCCCGAAACAAGAACCATCCCCCACATTGGGATAAGCACGTAGTACTTGATTTGATAGAGTATATAAGGGTCTACTTGTAGAAACATACCATCTCTAGAAACATTGTCTAAATTTAGTACAAAGGCTTTATGGACTAAGCAATTCAATTTAAAATGTTGAGACCCCCTCAATTCTACTACCATACACACAAAAAAAAAAATCCTTTTGAAAAAGCCCACTTGAGCCAGTTACATTTCTCAAGAAAATCGACCAGATGATCACCAACCACATTGGGTTAAGACAAAAACCACGAGTAGGAACTAATGAGCAGCTCGATGACATCTCTAGTAAAAAGAAAAAAAGAAAAAGGAAGGGGGGGTGATGTCTTTGTGGTGGTCTTCAAAAGAAGATATTGTCACCCAAAAATAGAAATGGAAAAGTTAGCATCGCTAAAAGTCAATGTATGAACAAATTTCTTGATGAAAAATCCTAACCAGAAGGGAGAGAACAGTCTATAAGAACAAAAAGAGTATGAAGAAAAAAGCAAATGAAAATTAAATTGCTGAAGATGATCATGGGTCTTTCAAAACCCCGCAATTGATAATATTTGAGCCTTTATATCCTTTCATTCATAAACCCCTTCACCTAGCCTACGTTATGGTCCAAATCAAAGTCCTCTCTGATAAAAAAAAAAAATTGCTTAGTCCAAATAAGCCTGAATAATACAAAGACAAGTAGTTGAAAAAAAACAGAAAGGGAGGATGGCAGGGGCAACCTCATGCCCCAAAGTGTGCTAAGATGGTTTTGGTTTAAACAACCCACTAAAAGAAAATCTTTAAGCCTCAATATCCCTTCATTTCTTACAACCCCTAAACTTGATCGTCATTACAGTCCTAAAAGAAGTCTTCTTTGATTGAGAGCCAAGCTGCTTATCACTTTGCAAAGGGCATATGAGTTGTCAGTCAAGCCACAGTGGCATTTGAAGATCTAAGAGAGAAAACCAAGTGAGGACAGAAAATCTCCAAACAGCAACCCTGTAGAAAGTAGGGATAAGATACCAGCAAGCAAACCAAAATGTCAAGATCCCTTGAGAAGGATGCAAATGTTATCACACCTGATAAGAATGGGACAAAACCGAAGGGGCAAAATCCTGGAAGGGAAATAGAATCCTGAGAGTATAGGCCCTGGGGCAATCCTAGGACATTCTTTATAAATAGCCTATACACATATAGTACTAGTGTATCCATGTCATGTATAATTTGTACATCTATTAAATTCATGTGTTGTTTGTATCTATTTATGCATTTATCAATAAGCATGACATGCATTCAATTTCATTCTTGTATATGCATTCATCAAAAAGTTTGACATGTACTCAATTCCAATCTTGCATGTGCATTTATCAAAAAAAATATATGATATGCATTCAATTTCATTATTGTAGGTGCATTTATCAAAAGGTATAATATGCATTCAATTCCATTACCTATACATTTTTAGAATTTGTATAAATAAACTATTTTTGCACAAAAACTTACTTTATGTCTCTCTCTCTCTCTCTCTCTCTCTCTATCTCTCTTTCTCTCTCTCAAAAAGGAAACAAGGAACGAGGTAAAGCATATAAAGGAGCTAAAGTCACCCCACAACCAAGTTACCTCAAACATCTCTAACATCGACATACACCTCAGAAAGCTCAGACTTCCATAGCCGACAAGAAATAGTGAATGGGGCAATGGCCACCCTCGACCTCCCTAATCAACCTTGGACTTCCCTAGAGGAGCATCGTTCCACCAGACAGAGTGTCGGTTCAAAAAGATATAAACTTTGGACTTCTCCAAAGGAGCATTGTTCCACTAGACGGAGTGCCGGTTCAAGAAGTATCAAACATTAACCTTGGACTTCTTTAGAGGAGTATTGTTTTGCCATATGGACTATTGATTCAAGAAGACATCAACCTTGGACTTCCCCAAAGGAGTATCATTCCGCCAAACGGAGTGTTGGTTCAAGAAGACATCAACCTTGGACTTCCCTAGAGGAGCATCGATCTGCCAAATGGAGTGCCAGATCAAGAAGTAGCAGTTTCAAGACATCAACCTTGGACTTCCCTAGAGGAGTATCGTTTCCCCAAACGGAGTGTCGGTTCAAGAAGTATCAGTTTCAAGACATTAACCTTGGACTTCCCCAGAGGAGCATCGTTCTACCAGACGAAGTGTTGGTTCAAGAAGTAGCAGTTTAAAGACATCAACCTTGAACTTCCCTAGAGGAGCATCGTTCTGCCAGACAGAGTGTTGGTTCAAGAAATAGCAATTTCAAGACATCAACCTTGGAATTTCCTAGAGGAGCATTGTTCTGCCAGGCGGAGTGCTAGTTCAAAAAGCATCAATTTACCCAGAAGAGTATCATTCTGCCAGATGTAGCATCAATTTACCTATAAGAGTATTATTTTGCTAGAAGGAACACCAGACATCGACCATGGGCCTCCTCAAAAAGCAACCTCAACCTCAACCTCAGCATTAGCTCCGGCAATGGCACTCTCAACATCTCCAACAGTCTTATTTGGGGCATTTTCTACAGTAGCCCTAGCAAGGCCATCCTTTCCTCACTAGCAGCACTAGTCATTTGCTCGATCAAAGTAGGTCTCATCGTTGTTAGTTCAACTTTTAGTCATGCCTCCTCAACTCCAGATTCAATCAGCATGGCAACCTCTCACGCTTCAATCATCCCAAAGGTAAGGTAGTAGAAAAGGGAAAATGTAAGAATTTATCAATTCGAAGAATATATAACTAAAAAAAAGAGAGAGAAAGAGAGAGAGAAGAAAAAAAAAGAAGAAGATGCAAAAAAAAAAAAAAATGAAAGAAAGAAAAAATGAAAAACTAAGAAGAAAAGAATCTTGAGTTTCAAGGTGAAATGAATTTTCTATACTGTTTCTTCAAAAAGTTGTAACGCTCAATTTCAAATGATTTTTCTAAACCTTCCCCTTCAAAAGATTTCAAATTTTGAGCCAAAAGGAATTTTCTAAGTCAAAACAAATTTTCTAAAAATTTTCTTTCAAAAAAATAAAAAGTTTCAAGTTTCAAGTGAAAACGAATTTCCTAAACGTTTTGTTTCCAAGAAAATCAAAAGTTTCAAGTTTCAAGTTAAAACAAATTTCCTAAACGTTTTGCTTTCAAAGAATTCAAGTTTCAAGTCAAAATGAATTTTCTACATATTTATCTTCAAAAATTCAAGTATCGAGTTAGAATAAATTCAATTTTCAAGTCAAAATGAATTTTTAAACATTTTGTCTTCAAAAGTTTAAGTAAAGTCCAAACAAATTTTCTACACTTTTTGCCTAACAAAATTAATTTTCTACACATTTTGTCCAAGTTCCAAATCAAAAATAGTTTCTAAACTTTTTCCTTCCAAAAGTTTATCTCAAAATCAATTCCTAAGGTCTCTTAACCTTCCCTTTCCAAAGTTAATTCAAAATCAAAATCCGAGGTTAGTGTCAAAATCCAATTTCAAAGGTTTTATCCCAAATGCATTTCAAAAATTTTTCAAGCCTCTCTTTCAAAAGGTTTCTATTCCAAATCAAGTTGCATGGTTTTTCAAAACTCTTCTTTCCAAAGTTTTATCAATTCCTTATTCAAATTCAATTCAAATGTTCTCTAAACTTTTTCTTGCAAAAAAGTCTTATTCAAAATCAATTCTCAAAGATTTTCAAGGTTTTCAATCCTCAAAACTCTTCCTTCCAAAACTTTTATCAATTTCAAGGTTTCCTAAACTCTTCCTTCCAAAAGTCTTATCCAAAAATCCATTTCAAGGTTTTCTAATCTTTTCGTTCAAAATTTCTATCAAATTCTAGGTTTTCTAAATTCATGCTTCAAAAATTTTATCAATTTCAAAGTTTTCTAAACTCAAAATTAATTCTCAAGATTTCCTAAGCATTTTCCTTCAAAAAGTCTTATTCAAAATCCATAAGTTTTTCAAAAGTCTGATTCAAGATCTACTTCAAAGGTTCTTCAAACTTTTCCTCCAAAATTCTACTCAAAATCAATTTTCAAGGCTTTCCAAACTTTTACTTCAAATGTTTTGTCAATTTCTAGGTTTCTTTAAATTTTTTCCTCAAATTTTTTATAGAAAATCCATTTCAAGATTTTTCAAACTTTCCCTTCCAAAAGTTTTTCAAAATTCTATCTGAGTTTCTCGGGGTCTTCTTTGCCAAAAAGGCCCCACTCTAAAATGTTTTATTTTCTTTTTCCATCAAAAAGATTTTATTAAAAAAATTAAAAATTAAAAATTAAAAAATACCTTCTAGGTTTTCCTAACTTTTTCATTCAAAAATACCTTTCTAGTGTTTTCTAACTTCTTCTTTCAAAAAAAGTTTAATTTCAAAAACATTCCCCGATTTTCTAAGTTTTTTCCTTTAAAAAGTCTACTCTCAAAAGCTTTTCTCAGGTTTCCAAAGCCTTATCATTCAAAAGCTCCGTTCTAAAAAATGTTTTAAATGTTTTTAAACTTTCTTCCTTAAAAGGTTTCATTTGGAAAAAAACATTTTGTAGGTTTCCTGAGCTTTTTTCTTCAAAAGTGCCATTTTTTTCAAGTTTTCAAGCTTTCATCTCAAAAAGTCAATTTTCAAAGTTCTAGATTTTTCCTCAAAAGTTTCATTCCAAGTTTCAAAGGTTTTCTAAAACCCTTCTAATTCAAATCCAAATCAATCCATTTCGAAAAGTGATTTCAAAATCCTTTCAAACCATCAAACTCAATTTCAAAATCAAGTTTTCACAATTTCAGATTTCAAAAATTAAGACAATTCAGTTTTCAAACTCAAAATTCAAAATTCTAACTACTCTAGTCTTTAAAATTTCCAACTCAAGTCCCTCCGATCGCCTTGTGGTCAATATGGGACCCTTACTTTATTGTTTTCTGCCTTCGACAAGCAAAGAAAAAAAAAAAGGGAAGCTATAAGCAACTCATTTTTGCCCGCTTCGCAATCTTCGGCCTAACCAGACTCACATTCATACCAACACAGACACATTAAAGTCCAAACCAGTTTTTCAAACTAAATCCAGTCAATTAATCGCTTCGTGGGCCCACTGCAAGCACTCCATTTTTGTCCGCTCGGTAGTCTCAAATCCGTCCAGACTTGTATTCAAGTCAATACGGACATATTCTGAGTCAACTCAATTTTTCAAGTCTAATCCTGTCAATCAATCGCTTCGCTGGCCCTTTGAGCCCAAATACAGGCAAAATAACCAAAATGCCCTTGAGGGCATTGTTTGGTCCAATTCCAGTGGGCACTTCTTCTCGAAGATGGTAAGTCCCATTTCTAATTCCAATTCCAATTAAATTTGACACACTTGAGATAGTTGATTCCTTGAGGTGATAAGTCCATCCTGTTTGATACGTTTTCGAAGAAACTCTTCGAAATGGTAAGTTCCTTCAAACTCGTCGACTGGGACGAGACCCCAAGTCGTCGATATGGTAGAACGGTCCACTTTTGGTGCTTGCTAGCCAGCCAATGAAGAAATGTCCATTTCAGCACACTTTTTGAGAAAGTTGATTCCTCAGGCGCTAAGTCCACCTAGCAGCTTCCAGAGATTAGGCAGTCTCTAGAATGATTGCGACTCGTTAGAGTAACGGAAATACTCGTAAACATTACAATTGCGAGAGTGGTAGAAACACTCGCAAACAGGTTGATATAGGGAATTGTTAGCAAACCCCTATATCACGGGACCGCCATCAGAGTGTCGGAAACACTCAAAACCCATGTTAACACTGGTGCTTGCTAGCCCATTTCGGTGAAAAATGACCAAATTGCCCCTAGGGCTTTTTTCTGCACGTTTATCAAGACAGTACCTTAGTCCTCAAAACAATAAGTCCACCCTTCCAAGATTTTCTTAAAGAAAATCCGGCATGATTAGGTACCTTTTAGTCAGTTTTGGGCCAATTCCGAGACTTTCCACTCAAGATGACCATTTTACCCCTAGGCATCCGAAGGCCCCAGGACCCACACTGGCTCTAGGTATCAAACTAGTAACCTTCCGAGAATGTTTTCAATAGTATTCTCGACCTTCCATTATCTTTCCAAATCATTCTGAGTCAGTTCCAGTAAACTTGGTGCAAAATGACTATTTTGCCCTTGGTAGACCGGTCGCCTTTTTTTACCATACCGGCTCTGGGTATCAAACCGGTAACCTCCTGGGACATTCTAAGTAATGTTCTCAAATCTTGAGTCGTCTTTCGGGACATTGTAAGTCCATCCTGGTAGCTTTTCGGCCCAATTGACCGTTTTGCTCCTAATAGCCTAGTCAATCCTTCTAACTCATCTTGTTATCATTTTTCAAGTCTACTACCCCCGAGACACTATTCTAAGGATTCTCATCCCTTTCTGGCCTTCCAGGCCATTCTCGACCCTTCAAATCATTTTCGGACCTTCCGGAGTCACTCTTAGTGAAGTCAAGCTAAAAATTGCATGGTAGTCACTAGTACAGGCACCCAAATCTTCTGAAGATACATTGCTTGCCGACCTTAAACCTTTCCTAAGTGGTTGTGGCCCCAGAAGAAATTTTTTCTTGGCACCACTACAACAGGCGCCAGGTCAAGCCTCTCACTATAAATATAGAGCCTCCTCCAGCATGAAAAAGGTCCGCAAACTCAATCTAAAAACCCTCTTCTTCGATACACAGTGCTCGTAGCCTCCCTAAACCCTAGTTTTCCTTAGATTCTCCAAAACCCTAGCCCCCATGCACAAACCCTAGCTCTCATATACTCCCATACACTCATACACTAGCCTTCAAAGCCTCCATTGAAGACTTGAAGTGCTGCAACTCGAAGCTTTCGAAGATCAAGATGAAAATTGAAGCGAAGACCAAAGCAAAGCAAGAAAAACAAGGCGAATAAAGCAAAGCAAATAAAAGAATACTCAAGGTGGGCTTTCTTTTTATGTTTACGCATCTTCCCCCTCTCTTTTCTCTCTCCTAACCCACTTGAGTTTTCTTCTATTTTAATCTCCCATCTTCTTCTCTCCCTTTCTTGCATGCTTGAAATAAGGGACTTCCGATCCATGTGTAGGACTAGGCTATTAAAGGTCACCGTGTCGGGGGGTTTCTCTTAGTCTAACCGGAGACCACATAGGTTTGGCCCCCTTGATTATGTGGTGAAGCCTTTAACCTTGTATGTTCACGACCCCAACTTGTATTGTGCATATCATGAACTTGCATTCCTCCAAAATTCATTTTCAAACTTGTTTTCAAAATTTGCATTAAAATTGTTTTTAGCATTAAATTTTCTTCTTCAAAACCTATTCTCAAAATCACAACCCTAGGGTGATTTTAGCCTTTCCGTGACTAGGATGACTTTAGGAAAGTGCTACATTTAAAATGACCAATATGGTCCATATTTTCAAATCATTGTTGTTTTCATAACCACTATCTTAGAGTGGTTCTAACCTTCTTATGTTTAGGACCGCTTTAGGAAAGTGAGATGTTTTTATGGACTTTCTAAAAATCTCTTTTCAAATCTCTCTTTCCAAAATTCCTTCTTTTTAATTCACTTTTTGAGAACTCTCTCAAAATTCCTTTCCAAAATTGCTTTCTAAAACATTTCCTTCAAAAATCTATTTTCCAAAACATCTTTTTAAACTACTTTCCAAAATGCCTCCTTCAAATTCAGTTTCTAGGAACACTCCCTAAACGTTTTCCTAAAAACTCTTTCCAAAAATCCCTTTCCAAAAACTCTCTTTTCAAAATTCACTTTTGAAAAACTCCTTTTTAAATTTCCTTCCAAAATTCCTTTCTAAAAATTCTACCTTCCAAAAACTCTTACCTTAGTGCCCAAGTCAAGCCTTAAAGCCAATGATTAGGAAACCCTACTTTTCTTTCCTAAAACATGATTTTCAATCTTGCCTTAAAACCTAGGTTTTCAAAACCTCCTTTTGTACATCAAAACCGTAAGTTTCCAAAACCTATTTTCTACATCAAACTATAGTCTTCCAAATCTAGGATTTTCAAAACTTCATCTTTCCAATTCCATGCCAAATCCAATCTCCCCATTTAGGAAACTAGATTCAATCTTCCGTTTTTAGAAACAAAATCAAATCATCTCTTTTAGAAACAAAATCCAATCTTTCGTTTTAGGACATGGGAATCTCAATCCTTCCTAATCTGGATCTTTCCTAATCCACTCCTTCCTAATCCCATCCTTTCCTAAATCTTAACTTTCCAAAACTTAAACTATTAAATCTTTTCTTAAACTTTAAGCTTCCAAATCTTTCCTAATTCCAGCCTTACTTAATTCCATAACTTTCCAAATTTCAACTTTCCAAATCTAAATTTTCAAATCTTTCTTAAACTTAAACCTTTTCCTAATTTCAAGAATTTCTAAAACTCAAATTTCGAATCTTTCTAAAATTTTAAACTTTCTAAATTTCAAACATTTCCAAAATCCAAAACTTTATTAAGTCAAGACTTTCTAAATTTCAAAACTTTCTTAAGTTAAAACTTTCTAAATTCTAAGCTTTCCAAATTCTTAATCTTTCTAAACCCAAACTTTTCCTAATTCAAATCTATCCAAAAATCAACTCTTTCTTAAAAAGAAAACTTTCCAATTTCAAAACTTTCCTAAAATGAAAACTTTCCTAAATTGAAACTTTCCTAAAATGACACTTTCTTATTTTGAAACTTCCCTAATTCGAATCTTTCCTAAATACAATCCTTCCCTAGTCTTCCAAGTCCACCATTCGAGTTAAATCTTTCTTAAATTTCAACTCTTTCCTAAATCCTATCTTTTCTACGCCTAGGTTTCCTAAATCTCAATCTTTCCAAAACAAGTCCAAGTCCTTCTTCCAAATCTTAATCTTTCTAAAACAAGTCCAAGTCCTTCTTCCAAATTCTATCTTTCCAAATCAAAGTCAAATCTTCTATTATAAGTTCAAATCAAACTCTTTTAAAAAAAAAATCTTCTATTTTCAATCGGACTCTTATCCGAACTGTGAATGACCAGATTCCTCAAAAATGATACGTAGGCAACCCTCACGGGTGCGGTCATAACTTTTTTTAAATCCCCTATTCCATAACCTTTTTTTCAAACTTCCAATTCCATGATCTATTTCAAATTTCTATTTCAAAATCTCTATTTCCAATTTCTAAAACTCTTCTTTCAAAACTCAACTCTTCTTTTCAAATCAAATCAAGTTCTTTTCAAATCTATTTCCAAATCTATTTTCAAACTCCCCTTTCTTGCACTTGCATACCATGCATCATGTTAAAATTCTTTTTCAAACATTCTTTTCGAAGTGGATAGTTTTGGACATGTATTAGTTGAAGACTTTATTGGGTGAATCTAGGGTGAATAGACATGTACATACCGCAAGGGCAGGATAGGGTGATGGCTTAGTACGTCTTCTCTACACGTAACCAAGCTCTGAACTTAGATCACTGTTTTCGAAAGACCAAAATTGAGTTTATTTTCAAAAAAGGGCTTAAATATTTTTCAAAGATTGCCAAACAACCTATTTCCTAAAAACCCTCTCTTGATGAAGTATTTTCAAAATCATTTTTCAAAAACCCTAAGTGTAGTCTTCGGATTGTGCGTAGTTTTTAGGTGACCTAACTCACCTTAATCAAGTTAGGTGGTGACTCCAAATCTTTTCCAAAAGCCCTTAATCAAATCCATTTTCAATTCAAACCTAGTCGCACTCATTCTTTTAGGAGGGTGAGTTCTAACGAGAGAGTACAGTATTTTTCCCATTTGTGTGTGTATTCCTCGAGTGCGAAAATCTAGGCGCGACATCTGGCGACTCTGCTGGGGACACTTAGAGGGTTAGGCCATAGTCATGTCTCTTCACCCTTCACCCATGTAGAGTTTTCAATTAACTTGTCCAATTCTATCCACTTTCAATTTTCAAAATTAAAATTTCAAAGTTGTTTTCCAAAAAACAACTTGCATTTAATTTCATTCGTATTATCTTATATTAAGCTTGTCATCCACATACTAACTCTTGCATCTTTGTTTTGTAGGTTCGCTTTTTGTTTACAATATTGTTTTGTTAATTGCTATGTATGAATGTGATGAACAGGATGGATGGGAGTTGTTGGGCTCTTTCCTCCACTTTCAAAAGTCACACACACATTGCATGTGCACTTGCATTCTGCATATTTGCATTCCTTTTAGTTAGAAGGGGGAACGGTATATTGGTTGTGGGTAAGATGTTGTGCCAGTTTCTTCACCTACGGCCTCTTGAAGGTTTCCCCGCTCGGATCACCAACCGATCATGGCACCACCTCGGGGAGTGGGCCTAGGTTTGAAGATCCAGGGACTGAGCCTTTTTAGTACGCATTAGTAAACCCTCAACCTTATACTCATATAGACACATTGCATAGTCGAACCTCTGCCGGATTTAAGACACGCGCACTGTTTTCCAAAACCATGGAGGGAAGGGCAACTGCTTTTACTTTCCTTTATATCTGCTCATTCCTATTGTTATAATGATTGTATTTTTACTCTTATAATGTCTGTCTAACTACTCATGCATGCACGCTTACTTTACCATTGCATTCTCTTTCCTTATACTCTATGCATCCATTTTCACATATTCCATATTCTATGTCAAGATGAGAGTTCCAAAGTAACTCAAGTCACTACATTCTCATGCATATGATCAACCCAAAGAGAGTGACTCCTAGTTCACTCTCCATTGCATTAAACTTACCCAAACCCTAAGGGTTCCCATGTAACCCTAAGGAATCATGGCATACACATCAGTTCATTCCATAAGAGGGGCCCCAATCCCGCTATGCTCACGGAGATAGGGTTGCCAAGAAGACAAGGGGCAATTAATCAACAGCGTCTCTCAGCGACCTCTTTGACATCAAATCCAAGGCGAATCTGAACACTCAAGAGTAGTTTAGGTTTTTCTTTTGTAAATTAGATAGGTGAAAGTCCAAAGAAACATATTCCCCCCTCCCCCTATTAAAGTGTATTTTGTCTCTTTTATGTTTTAAACCTAGAAGTTCAATGTACCCCTTTTCCACAAACGAATAAACGTAAGGATGAGTATAGGTTGCCGGATCAATGGTAAGATATCTGCATACAGGGGCAAGCCCCCTATCTCTAAATGTGAGCAAATACATCTTGATTAGTTCCCTTCTCAAGTAAGGACACCTTAGGGCATGCATTGTATCAAACTCTCCCAAAACCAAACATTAACTTGCAACTGGTGTCCTTGTTTTTATATGTAAGGGAAATGAATACTAGTTCAACACCTTCCGTACTAGTGAAGGCCATGATTCATAAGCTTCAAGAGAACATACCTTTGGAAAGTAAGAATGTTAGCAGAGGCACTCCACATAACTCGTCTGCTGCAATTCCAAAGGGGACAACTTATATCCTAGGGGAGCCTGAATACCAAGACCGTTCCCTCCAATCCATACAATCTCATCAATCCACAATGAACCTAACCACTAAAACCTTGCCTAATCCCCCTCATTACCACCTCATCCTTACTCTATTGTTTGAATCTAAACCCATGGCCGTTGTGGCTGGGCTTGAACCTCAAGCCAACACCCAAGGAGCCGTACGACCTATGTTACCCTTAGTCTTACCAAAGAAACCAATTGTGCCCACCACCTTGCCCGTCCTCACCAACCCTTCACCTATGGTAATCCCTTTACCCGTGAACCCGACTATAACTCTTCCCATTATAACCTAATCGCCAATATCCAATCTTCATAGTGTCCCATGGAAGTACCCACTTGATAAAAGTACTGGAGAACCTGTAGCAGAAATAGGAAGGATGACTCAGTCAGGGAGACTCTACACCTCTGCTAACGTGGAAAGAAAAAGGAAAGGAAAAGATAAAGAGGGGGAAAACTCCAACCAAGTGATAGATCAAGAGATGTCAGAATTCACCAAAGCTCTAGGAAAGGTCGACTACAACATCATGGAACAACATAGAAAAGCCCCAGCCCATATTTCAATGTTGCTAACTTCTGAAATACATTGGGATGCTTTGCTAAAGATCCTCAAGGATGCTCATGTGCCTAAGAATTTCACCCCAAATAACCTATATAACATGGTGAGCCTCATCAGGGTGCCAAACATCATTACCTTCTCCGATGACAAGATTCTTGCTAACGGAACGGGCCACACCCGTGCTCTGCATATCACTGTGAGAACAATAGAAAAAATGGTAGTCAAAGTATTGATAGATAATGGGTCAACTTTGAACTTGTGCCCGTATTCTATCCTAGAAAGGCTTGGAATGGACCAAACTTATTTTAATAAGAACAGTATTGTCATTCGTGCCTTTGATGGTTCTCGGAGGGAAGCTATGGGGGAAATTGAAATGCCCGTTGAGATAGGATCAATGAACTTCGCAATCAGGCTCCAAGTCTTGCATATTTCGGCTGTCTACAATTTGTTGTTAGGACGACCTTGAATTCATTGTGCAGTCCCTTCTAGCCTTCATTAGAAAGTCAAATTCATCATAGGCTCCAAGCTGATTTCTATTTTCGTTGAAAAAGAATTCGCTGGATACAAAGCTGATATCGTTCCATCTGATACTGAATCACCATTCTACATTCAATCGTTCGAATACATCATTGTCGTATAGAAGGAAGATCAAGTGGAGCCGAAATATTCCCACAATTCTCAGATGATAGTGTGGTATTTCAAAACAAATGGTTTTCATTCGGGGAAAGGCTTAGGGAAATATTTGCAAGGAAGGCCTGAGGTCGTAGAAATACCGTCAGCCGAACCCACCTTTGGATTAGGATATGAACCTACAAGAAAGGAGAAAAGAGAAGCAGTACGAAAGAAGAGGGCTGATAAGAAAGTTACCATGGAGCTCTCGGATCAATTCAGGCAGTTAGATATGGGGAAGGGAATGTCTACATTCAATAAGAGTTTGAAGAAGAGGAAAGTTCAAGAGGAAGCACCCGTCATGGCAACGGACATTGGAATAACTCAAGATGCATCCATTCGTGCGATGCTGCCAAGTGAGAACTTACATAATTAGGCCAGCAAGGACATCATCCGTGCTCGCAAGTTTTGATATAAAGCTCGCTAGAGCAAAATCTCAGAGCAGCTAGTTCGTCATAAACAAACTTTGTCCTTTTAATTTACTTTTCTTAACTTTTAAATCAAGTTATTGTTAATGGAAAAATATTTCCTTTTGTCTGATTCATTACACACTATTTTCCATGCCAAGGACCCTTGCATTTGACGACTTACTCAACTAATCCAGAGAATGCCAATCCTGACAAATAATGACTTTAACACTGAGTTTGATTACCAACAACTAGGAATTACAGTGGATATAACCAACAACTAGGAATTACAGTGGATATAAATTATTTCGAAGAAGTACCAGAGGTAATTCGGGAGCAAATAGAAAGACTTGAGAACCGTAGTACCCCAAACATTGAGGAAACAGAAATGGTCAATTTGGGGGGTAAAGTGGATCCAAAAGAACTTAGAATTGGTATAGGCTTAGATCAATGGCATCGTGGAGAATTATTGGAACTATTGCATGCATACCTAGATGTTTTTGCTTGGTCCTATCAAGATATGCCCGGGCTGGATGAATCCATTGTTAAACACAGATTACCCCTAAACCCACAGATGAAGCCCTTTAAGCAAAAGTTGAGGAGATTAAAGCCAGAATCGAGTCTAAAGATCAAGGAGAAGTGATTACACAATTCCAAGCAGGATTTTTACAAGTAGTAGAGTATCCTCAATGGCTGGCTAATATTGTCCCTATACCCAAGAAACGTGGCGAGGTGCGGATGTGTATTGACTTTTGGGACCTCAACAAGGCTAGTCCAAAGGATGACTTTCCTCTCCCACACATAGATTTTCTTGTTGACAACACGGCCGGTCACAAAATGTTTTCCTTCATGGACGGTTTTTTGGGATACAACCAGATCAAGCTAGCTGAAGAGGATCGAGAGAAGACTGCTTTCATCACCCCCTAGGGAGTATATTGTTGTAAAGTTATAGCATTCGGACTTCGCAATGCAGGGGTAACTCACCAAAAAGCCATGGTAACCTTATTTCATGATATGATGCATCAGGAAGTGGAAATTTATGTGGATGACATGATCCTCAAGTCCAAACAGCGGAAAGACCACCTGTTCAACCTATAGAAGGTGTTTGACCGTCTTTGTAAGTGCCAACTCAAGCTGAATCCTGCCAAATGCACATTCGGGGTGTCTTTAGGGAAGCTACTAGGGTTTATAGTCAATGAAAAGGGGATAGAGATCTACCCTGCTAAAGTCAAGTCCATCGTCGAAATGCCAACACCAAGAGGGGAAAAGGAGATCCCGTCCTTTTCTGGGAAAGTTAAACTTCATCATCAAATTCATCGCTCAAATGACCCGTCTGTGCGAACCTATTTTCAAACTCCTTAAGAAAAATGTTCCAAAAGAGTGGGATGGTAACTGTCAAACAATTTTTAAGAAAATCAAAGAATAACTGCGGAATCCTCCAGTCTTAGTGGCACCTACCCTAGGGCGCCCTTTGTTGATGTACATGTCAGTATTGGAAACTTTCATGGGGTGTGTTTTGGGGCAGCATGATGAAATGGGGAGAAAAGAGTAAGCCATGTATTACCTCAGCAAGAAGTTCCTGCCATATGAAGTCAAGTATTTTCATCTCGAGAAAACCTGCTGCGCGTTAGCTTGGGCAGCCCACGGGCTGAGACATTACATGCTCTACCATACCACCTTCCTCATCTCTCAAATGGATCCCCTCAAGTATATATTTGAGAAAC
This sequence comes from Euryodendron excelsum, assembly GCA_033060915.1. Classification (NCBI taxonomy): domain Eukaryota; kingdom Viridiplantae; phylum Streptophyta; class Magnoliopsida; order Ericales; family Pentaphylacaceae; genus Euryodendron; species Euryodendron excelsum. The sequence goes on from CM065385.1 coordinate 15,680,084, forward strand.
CAACCCTGTCTAGCAGAATTGCCTGATGGCACATGATCTTGTCAGAATTCGACATTATATTCATTACCTATAAAGTAGCAAGGGGCAGGTGATAGCTAATTATTTGGCCGAGAACCCTATTGATGATTATCAATCCCTGGAACCTCAATTCCCCGATGAAGATATACTATGCACTGATGATGCATCTGAAGAGCAAGCGGGAGCTGGGTGGAAGATGTATTTTGATGGGGCTGCTAACAAAAGGGGAGCTGACATCAGGGCAGTAGTAGTATCAAGAGTGGGCAATCACTACCCTATTATGGTTAATCTACAACTTGAACCATGCACCAACAACATCGCCGAATATGAGGCTTGCATCTTGGGATTAAGGCTTGCATTAGAGATGAGGATTGACGAACTGGCTATTTTTGGCAATTTAGACCTGGTTATTTAGCAATCCAAAGACGTATACCAAACTCGAGGTGCCAAACTTTTCCCATATCATCAACTTGTCAAAGATTTGTGTCAGCTATTCAAAAGCGTGGATTTTCATCACGTACCTCAAGCCGAGAATAGTTTTGTCGATGCCTTAGCCATATTAGCTGCAGCAATCAAGGTCGAAAAAGGCACCAAAATACGCCCTCTACAGATATTTACCAGGGATATCCCTTCCTATTGCCATCACACAACCATTGAGCCAGACGAGCAACCATGGTTCTATGACATCCAAAGGTACATCCAAACCAAGACTTTCCCCGATGTAGCATCACAACAAGATAGGAAGACCATTTATTGTATGGCAGGACATTACTTTATGTCTGGAAATGAGTTTTTCAGGAGACCATGGTTTGGAACTCTAAGATGCGTCAATGCCGTCGAAGCCAAGGTTATCATAGAGGAAGTGCACGAAGGAGTTTGCAGTCCCCACATGAATAGCCACACGCTTGCCAAGAAGATTCTCCGAACAGGGTATTATTGGTCAACAATGGAGTCAGATTGCATTAGATACGTTCTTTGGTGTCGTAAGTGCCAGATACATGGGGATAAGATCAAAGCACCACCCACTGAGCTCCATTCCATGTCAGCCCCTTGGCCTTTTTCTATGTGGGTCCCAAGGCCTTCAACGGCCACCGCTTCATCCTCGTCACCATTGATTATTTCACTAAGTAGGTGGAAGCAGTCTCCTATGTTCATGTTACCAAGAAGGTTGTGGAGAGATTCATAAAAAATCACATCATTTGCCGATATGGGATTCTCGAGTCACTTATTACTAACAACACCTCCAATCTAAATAATGAGTTGGTATCAAAACTATGCCAGAAGTTTCACATTACGCATCGGAATTTAGTCACCTATCAGCTTCAAATGAATGGAACAATGGAAGCAGCCAACAAAAACATTAAGAGAATACTCCAAAAGATGATTGATGACTACAGAGATTGGCATGAGAAACTTTCTTTTGCATTGATGGCCTATCGAACTACCATGATGGTCTCCACCGGAAGCACTCCTTTCGAGCTAGTCTACAGCACCGAGGCAGTCAGCCCCATTGAGATTGAGATTCATTCCCTAAGGATCTTAACAAAAACCAAGCTGGATAAAGCAGAATGGATCAAAGACCGGTATAACTAACTCTGCCTGCTAAATGAGAAGCGGTTAGCTGCGGTTAGCTGCGGTTTATCACTCTCAGTGCTATAGAAGACGAATGGCCAGGGCATTTGATAAGAAGGTGCGGCCTTGATCGTTCTAGCCGAGAGATTTGGTGCTCAAAAAGATATTCCCCCATCAGCAAGCAACGCAGAGGAAATTTGCTCCAAACTATGAAGGGCCATTCGTGATAAAAAAAAAAAGGGTCATGTATGGAGGAGCTCTCATTTTGGAGGAAATGGATGGTCAAGAATTCCCTAGTCCGTAGAATTCAAATTCTGTCAAACACTACTACATGTGATTCCAAAAGCTAGGCCTTTAGTTTCTGTGCGGAAGCAATAAAATCTACTTTCCTTAATCTTAGCTAATCAATAGGGTATGATTTCAATGGTAAAGCTCTATGGACTAAGCGGTTTAATTTCGAAATGACGAGAGGCTCTCGTTTTATTTTCCATACAGTAAAAAGAAACAACCTTTGTCAAACCCTTAGAGCCAGTTACTTTCCTTTAAGAACATTTCCTAACAAAGTGATCACGCTAGGTCAAATTAGAGCACTGGAGATATGCGTAAAAAAAAAAAAAAAAAGAGGAATCCTTGAAGTATTATTCTAAGTTCGCACAAGTGCTTTTGTTAATGTTGTTATTTTGCCAAAAAAAAAAGGGGTGATGAGATATCTAAAAAAAGATAAGAATACGTAAAAAAGTGCTATTAGACCAAAAATCATTGACAGTGGTAGCTAGTAGAATGACAGGTTTGAGCCTTTTTTTTTTCTTTCAAAAGTAAAAACCCACACCGTAAACCCTAAAAGTCCTCTCAGATCAGAATTAAATTGCTTAGTCCAAATGAGCGTACCTAAATATGCTATCGGCAAGGAAAGCTAGGAGATGGCGTAAGTAGTATTTAGAACTTTCTTAACAAAAACCAGAGACCAAGCTAAGGAAAGAGAGAGGAAGAAGAGAGAAAATAAGCATATTCCCGAGGATGCGATGAAAACCTGAAAGGGCGCCGTAGGTAAAAGAGTAGGGATGTGGCAAAATACAAAACTGTCGACCTCGGTGAAAACCTACAAAGGTGCCTTGGTGCAAAAATGACAGAGCTGGGATTGGTGAAAACCCTCACAAGTGCCAATAGCAAAAATAGCGAAAAAAATAAAAATAAAAATAACCCAAGGTGTAGCATTCCCAGACGTCATACGTATAAAAGTAGCAATGTGAGAGTCAGAACGTGTCTCGAAAAGCATTCTATGGATTAGCCCAGCTAAGGTTAAAGGAAGCAGGGATTCCCTTCACGGTACACAATCAGTTAGTCAGAGTACCAAACCAAAGGGAGTAATTTTCCATTGAGTTGCGGCTTTCATTAAACATTTTTATACTAACCATGCAGGAAAAACATGTCAAAAGTATGAAGGCCATAAGTTCATAAGACAAAAAGGTATACAATACTAAAATGAAGTTTATCTTCCCATAAATGTGGGAATTAAATAGATCTAGGAGCGAGGGGCAAAAATATATCATTCCCCATCATCATCAGAAGAGGAGTCGAGTAAGTAGGGATCAACTGGCTCGCCAACTGCAAAGAGAGTGCTTGACGAAGTACCAGCGGTCAACGACCCAAGCTGGCCCTACTCGTAATCTGCACATCTGGTCGTAAGCGTATCCCTCTCCCGCGTAAGGGACTCCATAGCCTCTCGCAAAAACTGATTGTCTGTGACATCATCCACTAAGGGAGTGGAACTATCTAGAACACCTCGTGGCCGCCTACGTCCCTGTAAGCACCCCATTTTTGACCGCTCGGCAGTCTACACTCCGTCCAGACTTGTTTTCAAGTCATTATGGACATATTCCAATCGAATCCAATTCTCTAGTTTCAAATTCCATCTTTCCATCGCTTCGTGGGCCTGTTAGGCCCAAATAGAGGCAAAATGACCAAAATGCCCTTAGGGGCATTATCCTTTCCTATTTCAATTCCAATCCCTCTCTCGAGACAGTTTATTCCTCGAGATGGTCCGAGTAGTAAAACTACTCACAAAACCGTAAGAGTGGCGGAAACACTCACCAAACCGTCAGAGTGGCGGAAACACTCACAAAACTGTCGGAGTGGCAGAAACACTCACAAAACCGTCGGAGTGGCGAAAACACTCACAAAACCGTCGGACTGGCGAAAACACTCACAAAACCGTCAGAGTGGCGGAAACACTCACAAAACCGTCAGAGTGGCGGAAACACTCAAAACCTAGGCACGTCTCTTCAGAGTCGGTAAGACCCCTTTCCAATCCCTCTCTCGAGATAGTTTATTCCTCGAGACGGTTCCAATCTAGGCACGTCTCTTCGGAGACGTTAAGACCCCTTTCCAATCCCTCTCTCGAGACAGTTTATTCCTTGAGACGGTCCCAGTAGCAAAACTACTCACACAACCGTTAGAGTAGCGGAAATACTCAACCGTTAGAGTAGTGGAAATACTCACAGAGCCGTTAGGGTAGCGGAAACACTCATAGACCCGTTAGAGTAGCGGAAATACTCACAGAACAGTTAGAGTAGCGGAAATACTCACAGAGCCGTTAAAGTAGCGGAAATACTCACAGACCCGTTAGAGTAGCGGAAATACTCACAGAACCGTTACAGTAGCGGAAATACTCACAGAACCGTTAGAGTAGCGGAAATACTCTCAAATCGTCAACCCCGTTTGAGTAGCGGAAATACTCAACCCCGTCCGAGTAGCGGAAATACTCAACACCTAGGCCAATACCCATGTTTGTTAGCTCACTTCGGTGAAAAATAACCAGACTACCCTTAGGACCTTTTTCGAGACTTTTCGGTCAAGATGACCATTTTGCCCCTAGGCATCCGAACACCCCGGGAACAACACCGGCTCTGGGTATCAAACCGGTAACCCCCTGAGAATACTTTTTATAGTATTCTCAACCTTCCTTTACCTTTCCGGATCATTCCGAGTCAGTTCCGGCGAACCCGGTACAAAATGACCGTTTTGCCCCTGGAGGGCCGGTCTCCTTCTTCAACCACACCGGCTCTGGGTATCAAACCGGTAATGTCCCGAGAATACATTTTATAGTGTTCTCGACCTTCCTTTACCTTTCTGGACCATTCCGAGTCAGTTCCGGTAAACCCGGTACAAAATGACCGTTTTGCCCCTGGATGGCAGGTCTCCTTCTTCGACCACACCGGCTCTGGGTATCAAACCGGTAATGTCCCGAGAATACTTTTTATAGTGTTCTCGACCTTCCTTTACCTTTTCGGACCATTCCGAGTCAGTTCCGACAAACCCGGTACAAAATGACCGTTTTACCCCTGGTGGGCCGATCTCCATTTCTGACCACGCTGGCCCTGGGAATCAAACCGGCAACCTCTGGGAACATTCTAAATAATGTTTCCAGATCCCAAGTCTTCTTCCGGGACAGTTTGAGTCTGTCCCGGCAGTTTTCCGGTCCGATTGACCGTTTTGCCCCTAAAGGCTCGGTCAACCTTTCCGACACATCCAATCCTCACTTTTCAAGTCAAATACCTCCAGGACACTATTTTAAGTGTTCCTGCTCCTTTCCGGCCTTCCGGGTCACTCCCGACTCCTTCAAATCATTCTCGGACTTTCCGGAGTCACTCCTAGTGAAGCCAGGCTAAAATTTACATGGTAGTCACTAGTACAGGCGCCCAAATCTGGTCAAAGATATGTTGCTTGCCGACCTTAATTGTTTCCTAAATGGCTGGCGCCACTAGTAGTGGCGCCAAGCCAAAAAATGGCCTGGCGCCACTACTAGTGGCGCCAGTATAAATTTTGCCTCGGCGCCACTGCAACAGGCGCCAGGCTTGTCCAGCTTCTATATATACAGAGCCTCATTCAACGTGAAAGGGGTCGGCAAACTTAACCTAAGAATCTCATATTTCGATATACAGAGCTCGAGCACCTCCAAAACCCTAGCCTCCCTAGGTTTTTCCAAACCCTAGCCACTATACACAAACCATAGCCTCCTATATACTCATACACCCTCCTATACACTCATACACTCCCCCATACATTCATACACTAACATTCAACCACTCTCTGAAGACTTGAAGAGCAGCCATCCAAAGCTTGAAGACAATCCTTGAAGACTGAGGGTGAAGATCAAGACCGAAGACTGCACGGCGCGCAAAACAAACAAGAAACAAGGTAGGCTTTCTATTTAAATTTCCGCACTTCCCCCCTCTCTCTTCTCTCTCCAACCCACTTGGGTTTTCTCTATTTTAATCCCCCATCTCTTTCCCCCCCTTTCTTTGCATGCTTGAAACAAGGGGATTCCCGGTCCATGTGTAGGATTGGACTATTGGAGAGTCACCGTGTTGGGGGCTTTCTTATAGTCTAACCAAAGACCACGTGGGTTCGGCCCCCTTGATTATGTGGTGAAGCCTTAACCTTGTATGTTCACGACCCCAAATTGCATTGTGCATATCATAGTCTTGCATCTTCTAAAATTCGTTTTCAAACTCGTTTTCAAAACCGTTTTCAAACTTGTTTTCAAAATTTGCATCAAATTCTCTTTTTCAAAAACTTGTTTTCAAAACCACAATTCTAGGGTGATTCTAGCCTTTCCATAGCTAGGGTTGCTTTAGGAAAGTGTTATATTAAAAGTGGCCTTTTGGTCTATATTTTCAAACCTTTGTTTTCAAAACCACTTTCTTAAAGTGGTTCTAGCCCTCTTATGGCTAGAATTGCTTTAGGAAAGTGAGACGTTTTTAATTCTTCTAAAAACTCTCTCTTTTCAAAAATCTCTTCCTAAAAATCTCTTTTTCAACATACTTTCTAAAACTCTCCTCTCCAAAATTGTTTTCAAAAACTCCCTTCCAAAATCTATTTTTCAAAATTCTCTCTCCAAAATATTTTCCTCAAAATTCACCCTCTAAGAACACTCCATAAATTCACCTTCCTAAAAACACTCTCCAACAACCTCTTCCAAAAATCTTTCTAAAAAAAAAACTCTCTTTCCAAAATCTTCCTTCTAGAAATTCCTCTCTAGGATTTCCTTCCAAAATCTATGTTTTCAAAAACACACTTTCCAAAAACTCCTCCCTAGGATTCCCTTCTAGAAAACCTTCGTTTCCAAAAACGCGTTTGCCAAAAATCTCTTTCCTTAGAGTCCAAGTCAAGCCCTAGAGCTAACCATTAGGAAACCCTAATTTTCTTTCCAAAAACATGATTTTCAAACTTTGCCCTAAACCTAGGTTTCCAAAATCTTTTGTTTTCTATATCAAAACTATCCTTGTTTTCAAAACCTATTTTCTACGTCGAAACTAGAATTTTCCAAATCTAGGGTTTCTAGAATCTCCTTTTCTAAATCTTTGCCAAATCCTATCTTCCCTTTAGGAAACCGAGTCCAATCTCCCCGTTTAGAAAACTAGATCCCGTCCTCCGCTTTTGGAAACAAAATCCAACCTTTCTCTTTTAGAAACCAAATCCAATCCCTTCCTAATCCAAACCTTTCTTAATTCAATTCCTTCCTAAACCATAAGTTTCCTAAATTTAAATTTTAAATCTTTCCTTAAATTTTAAAATCCAATTCTTTCCTAAATCAAAACCTTCCTAAACTTCCACTTTCCTAAATCTTAAGTTTCCAAAACTTGAACATAAAAATCTTTCCTAAACTTTAAAACTCAACTTTCAAATCTTTCTTCGTTCAACCCTTTCCTAATTCTACCCTTTTCCAAAATCTTTTTCAAATCTAAGTTTTCAAACCTTTCCTAAACTCAAGCCTGTCCTAATCTTAAGATTTTCTAAAACTCTAAAACTTTCGAAATCTTAAACTTTCTAAATCTTAAACTTTCTAAATTTCAAATCTTTCCAAATTCAAAACTTTCTAAATTTGAAACCTTCTTAAGTTAAATCTTTGTAAACCTAAAAACTTTCTAAATTCTAAACTTTCCAAAACTTCAAAATCTTCTCAAATCTAAAACTTTTCTAAACTCAAAATTTTCTTAAGTTGAAATTTTCTTAATTCAAACATTTCCTAAATTGAAAACTTTCCTTTTTCAAACCTTTCCTAAAACGAAATCTTCTTATTTTCAAAACTTCCTTGTTTTCAAAACTTCCCACTTTCAAAACTTCCCTTTTTCGAAACCTTCCAAAATTCAAAACTTTCTTAATTTGAAACTTTCTAAATTCTAAGTCTTTCCTAAACTAAACTTTTCCTAATTCAAAACATTTCTTAATTTGAAACTTTCCAAAAATGAAATTTTCCTAAATTCGAAACTTTCCTAAATCGGACCTTTCCTAATTCAAACCTTTCCTAAATCCAATCTTTCTTAAACTCTCAAGTCTTTCCTAGGTCTCCTACCTTTCCTAAGTCTAGGTTTCCTAAACCTCCATCTTTCCAAAACCAAGTCTTTTCAAAATCTATCTTTTCAAATCAAAGTCCAATCTTTTCCAAAATTTCACTTCCCAATCTCCTCTTCTAATTTCAAATCAAATTCAATTCCCAACTCAAATCTTTTTCTTCCAATCCAACCTTCTATTTTCAATCGGACTCCGGTCCGAACTATGACTAACCTGATTCCCCCAAAGGGATACGTAGGCAACCTTCATAGGTGCAGTCACAATACTTTTCAAACTTTCAATTCCACCCTCATGGGTGCGATTTCCAAAATCTTTTCAAATCTCAAATTCCAATCTATTTTCAAAATTCCAAAATTTCTATTTTCAAACTTCTATTTTCAATTTTCAAACTTTCCAATTTCAATTCTATTTCTTCAAATCTATTTTTAAATCAAAGCAATCTCTTTTCAAATCTATTTTTCAATTCTTTTCTATTGCACTTGCATATCATGCATCATATTAGTTTCTTTTCAAGCATTGTTTTCAAAGTGGATAGGATTGGCCATTAGTTAATTAAAGACTCTCATAGGTGAATCTAGGGTAGATTGACATGTAGGTACCGAAAGGGCAGGGTAGGGTGATAGCTTAGTGCGTCTTCTCTATACGTAACCAACCTCCGAACCTAGATCACTATTTTCAAAGACCAAAAGGAGTTATTTTTCAAAAAGGGCTAAATGTTTTCCAAAGGTTGCCAAACAACCCGTTTTCCTAAAAAACCCTCTCTTGAGGATGTTTTTCAAAATTGTTTTTCAAAAGCCCTAAGTGTAGTCTTCGGATTATTCTTAGTTTTTAGGTGACCTAACTCACCTTAATCAAGTTAGGTGGCGACTCCGAATCTTTTTCAAAAGCCCTTTATTCAAACCAATTTTTCAATTCAAGCCTAGTCGCACTCATTCTTTTAGGAGGGTGAGTTCTAACGAGAAAGTACAACATTTTTTCCGCTTGTGTGAGTATTCCTCGAGTGCGAAAAATCTGGGCGCAACAATCCCCTCATAGCACTCAAGGGTGAGCTATCATGTGTCGATCTAGCTGCTGTTAGCTGCATCTCCAGATAAGCTACCTCAGCATCTCTCGCTCTTAATCGATCATGCAACACCCGTATTAATCGTCAATTTTGCCACCTGTGACGACGCCCTTGAACAATCATAGCTGTCAAGAACTCGGTGTATCCTACAGAAGATAAAGAAGTCTCAAAGAGTAGATCCCCAAGTCTGTTGGGACCTAACACATAGCGTCAGAGCCAATGATGATAGGTATCAGTCTCAAGGGGCATGATAGAGAATGGACTGTCATCATGTACGTGAGGAAGCAAAGATCTCCATATATCCATAACTCTCTCGACCAACGCTCTCGGGATCGACGCCTCAAAAACGAGAGTGAACTCAGCCGCAGATGCCAATTAGGGAATATCCTGACTCCTACCAAGCTGTCGTAGAACTCAAATCCCAAAGAAAGGGCCAATGCCCCGTAAGCCTGCTAGGGGCACTAAGGCTCTCTCGGAAAGCCGAACTCTCAAGCAGTACCTACCAACCAATCCTGAATACCACCTGACCGTGCCCGACCTCATGCTCTGAAGGTAGTCAGCCCAAGCTACAATGGTCCTTGAAAACCTCCCCTCATCTGCCATAGCTCTCTGAGATCTTGCCAAGAAGCGTATATGGTCAAGTTTGGGATACCATATATGCTGGAATAGAGGAATAACAAACAAGTGCCCAATCGCCTAAAGCTGGAAGAGAGCAACGCATCCCTGGAAATGAGCGTCAACAGTTTGCTGGAATCTAGTAAGGCTCACAAAGGTCTCTCTCACAACCATGGGAGCATAGGAATGCCCCTTACGAATCTGGGCCAGCAATGCACATAATCGGCAGTTAACTAAATCATCTCCTTGTGGGAACACCAAGTAGTTCAAAAGAAGCAGGGCTAGAGCAACCATGCGGGAAACAGACTGGTCCTAGGAAGTGTGTCAATCACCTGAGTGGGCTCGCATACCCGTGGTGAACTCAAAGCAAGAGAAGAGGAACTCCACTGGAAAACAAGGAAACTGGGGCAGAGAAGAAGATGAAAGAACCGCACGACGGAGTCCAAGCTGGGATGAGACCACTGTAATACAATTGTCAAGAAAGATGGGTCCTACGATGTCGGCAGAATTATCTCAGAAACCAAGAAGAAAACCATACTCGTGAGGAGTAGGGGTAAGCTTGCACTCCCCGAAGCGGAAAAGAGATAATCTAGGTTGCCAAAAAGGAGTCACTGCCTCCGTAAGCCCTGGAATAAGCTGCACTGATAGGAGTGAAGCCACCCGATAGAAGGACCGGTGAAAGATATCCTGCTCATCCGGGGGATAACTATCATGCCAAGCTCTTAGTCGACTCAAAATCACATCCGCCATCCTGAAGATCGAGATAAGAATATCAACATAAGGTAAGTATAACTCATGAGGAGTAAGAAAAAGAATAAAAACAACCACAAAAAAATAATAATAATAGAATAAAAAATAAAAAATAAAAAATAAAAAAGATTTCAAGTGATAAGCCAAAGTGAATTTCCTATGCATTTTGATTTTAAAATTCCACTTCCGCGTCAAAATCAATTTCCTACACATTTTGATTTTTTAACTTTGAGTCAAAAAGAGTTTTTTATAATCTCAAGGTTTTTCTATCATTTTCCTTCAAAAGATTCTATTCCGAAACTCTTTCTACTCTTTTCCAACTTTTTGAAAATTTTGGCAAAGTTTTGCTTAAAAATAGCCCTACAGCACTCACGACATCAACACAAAGCACAAAACATGCACTCTACAACATCACAATCACATAACATCAACACAAGCGCACGCTTTCAAATTTTCAAACTTTTTAAAAAACTTGTTTTATTTTCAATGGTTTTCAAAGTAATCCTAAAATTTTTCAAAATAAGTTCAAATGTCTTGCAAAATATTCCCAAATTTTCTAAATTTTAAACTCAATTAATTCCATCACTTTCTCAATTTTTTCTTTTTTTCTAAAATCTTTTTCTATTTTTCAAAAATTTAAAAATTCAAAAAGTTTTCAAAAAATTATGAAACTTCACACGGCTATTAAACACATTTTTTTAAGGCACACAGTATAAAAATTTAGCCAAAAAGCTCAATGACCAAAGCTGTAGGGATAAATCCCAAATTCCTGCAGAAACCCCCTTCACATAATCACTTAAAATCACTCAAATTCAATCAAACAAGCACCAAAATGCAAAAATAACTTCACCACAATGTTCAAAACATCAATTTTCACTATTCAGATGGTTCAAACGGAATTCTACACATCAAAATCAACATGAAATAAAAAACTCACCTCTTGGAGTTCTCTGGAAAAATCTTCCTTTCCGGCGACTTTTCCGGTGACGGCGTCTACTTCCGGCAATCCCCCGTGGTCCCTAAGAGGCGCTCCTTCAATATCTAGGTCAGTTTCCTCGCAATGCCTCTCGGTTTTGCAAAAATCCTTCAAAATCCCGCAAAGTGTTCAAACCAGAAATGTTTATGGTTTTGATCCTAGGCTAGTGGCGCCAAGCCAATTCCACCAAAGACGCCATTGCTAGTGGTGCCAATTTCCAAATTCCAGGCAGCTTTGCCCTTTTTCCTATCAAAACTCGATTTCAAAGGCCTTTGGGCCTAATATCCATTTCCAAGCTCCCGTTTTGGAAACTTTCTAAAGTTCGTCACTCCAACCGCATCATGGTCAACATAGGACTCTGACTTTATCGTTTTCTTTTTTTGACAAGCAAAGACAGAAGAAGAGGGGTAGCTATAAGCATCCCATTTTTGTCCGCTCGGCAGTCTCCAATCCGTCCAGACTTGTATTCAAGTCAATACGGACATATTCTGAGTTAGCTTAATTTTCCAAGTCTAATCTCATCAATCAATTGCTTCGCGGGCCCTTTGGGCCCAAATAGAGACAAAATGACCAAAATGCCCTTTGGGGCATCGTTTGGTCCAATTCTAGTGGGCACGTCTTCTCAAAGACAGTAAGTCCCCCTTCCAATTCCAATTCCAATTCCAATTCCAATTAAATCTGGCACACTCGAGAAAGTTGATTCCTCGAGGCGATAAGCCCATCTTGTCCGGCACGTTTTCAAGGAAACTCTTCAAAACGGTAAGTCCCTTCAAACCTGTTGACAAGGACGAGACCCTAAGTCCCCGAGATGGTAAAACAGTCCACCTTTGGCGCCTGCTAGCCCACTAAAAAAGAAATATCCATTTCGGCACGCCTTCCAAGAAATTTGATTCCTCAAGCGTTAAGCCCACCTAGTAGCTTCCATAGATTAGGCAGTCTCTGGAATAATCGCGACCCGATAGAGTAATGGAAATACTCGTAAACATCGCAACCACAAGAGTAGCGAAAACACTTGCAAACAGGTCGATATAGGAAATTTCCAAAAAACTCCTATATCACGGGATCGTCGTTAGAGTGATGGAAACACTCAAAACCCAGGTCAACACCAGTGCTTGCTAGCCCACTTCGGTGAAAAATGGCCAAACTACTCTAGGGCCATTTTTCGGCACGTTTCTTGAGATAGTATCTCAGTCCTCAGAATAGTAAGTCCACCCTTCCAAGATTGTCTTAAAGTCAATCCGGCATGATTAGGGGCATTCTAGTCAGTTTTGGGCTAATTTTGAGACATTCCGGTCAAGATAACCATTTTGCCCCTAGGCATCCGAACGTCCCGAGAACCGCACCGGCTTTGGGTATCAAACCAGTAACCTCCCGAGAATGCTTTTTATAGTATTCCTGGCCTTCCATTATCTTTTCGGATCATTCTGAGTAAGTTCCGGTAAGCCTGGTGCAAAATGACCGTTTTGCCCCTAGAAGGCCGGTTGCCTTTTTTGACCACACCAGCTCTGGGTACCAAACCGCTAACCTCCTAGGACATTCTAAGTTATGTTTCCACACCTCAAGTCTTCTTCCTGGACATTCTAAGTCCATCCCAATAGTTTTCTGGCCCAATTAACCGTTTTGCCCCTAATGGCCCGGTGAATCGTTCCAACTCATCTTGCCATCATTTTTCAAGTCTACAACCCCCAAGACATTGTTCTAAGGATTCTCGTCCCTTTCTAGCCTTCCGGGCCATTCCCAACCCTTCAAATCATTCCTGGACCTTCTAGAGTCACTCTTAGTGAAGCCAAGCTAAACATTGCACGGTACTCACTAGTACAAGCGCCCAAATATTCTGAAGATACGTTGCTTGCTGACCTTAAAACTTTCCTAAGTGGTGCCAGAAGGAATTTTAGCCTGGCGCTAGGTCAATCCTCTCTCTATAAATACAGAGCCTCCTCCAGCGTGAAAAAGGTCCTCAAACTCAGTCTGAAAACCCTCTTCTTCGATACACAGAGCTCATAGCCTCCCTAAACCCTAGTTTTCTTTAGGTTCTCCAAAACCCTAGCCCCCATACACAAACACTAGCTCTCATATACTCCTATACACTCATACACACCCGAAGCTGTCGAAGATCCTCCATTGAAGACTTGAAGTGCTGCAACCCGAAGCTCTTGAAGATCAAGACGAAGATTGAAGTGAAGACTAAAGCAAAACAAGAAAAACAAGGCGAATAAAGCAAAGCAAATAAAAAAAGACGCAAGGTAGGCTTTCTTTTTACGTTTATGCATCTTCCCCTCTCTTTTCTCTCTTCTAACCCACTTGAGTTTTCTTCTATTTTAATCCCCCATCTTCGTCCCTCCCTTTCCTGCATGCTTTAAACAAGGGACTTCTCGGTCCATGTATAGGATTAGGCTATTGAAAGTCACCGTATCGGGGGCTTTCTCTTACTCTAACCGGAGACCACGTGGATTCGGCCCCCTTGATTATGTGGTGAAACCTTTAACCTTGTATGTCCACGACCCCAACTTGCATTGTGCATATCATGATCTTGCATTCCTCCAAAATTTGTTTTCAAACTTGTTTTCAAAATTTGCATTAAAATTGTTTTCAAACTTGCATTAAATTTTCTTCTTCAAAACCTATTTTCAAAATCACAACCCTAGGGTGATTTTAGCCTTTCCATGGCTAGGGTTGCTTTAGGAAAGTGCTACATTTAAATTGACCAATATGGTTCATATTTTCAAATCCTTGTTGTTTTGAAAACCACTATCTTAGAATTGTTCTAACCTTCTTATGGTTACAATCGCTTTAGAAAAGTGAGATGTTTTTATGGACTTTCTAAAAATCTCTTTTGAAATCTCTCTTTTGAAAATTCCTTCTATCTAATACACTTTTTGAAAACTCTGTCAAAATTCCTTTCCAAAATTGTTTCCTAAAACATTCCCTTCGAAAATCTATTTTCCAAAACATCTTTTTAAACTCCTTTCGAAAACGCCTCCTTCAAATTCACTTTCTAGAAACACTCCCTAAACACTCTTCTAAAAACTCTTTCCAAAAACTCTCTTTTCAAAATTCACTTTCCAAAAACTCCTTTTTAGATTTCCTTCCAAAAATCTTCCTTTCTAAAAATTCTACCTTCTAAAAACTCTTACCTTGGTGCCCAAGTCAAGCCTTAGAGCCAATGATTAGAAAACCCTAATTTTCTTTCCCAAAACATGATTTTCAATCTTGCCTTAAAACCTAGGTTTCCAAAACCTCCTTTTGTACATCAAAATCAAAAGTTTCCAAAACCTATTTTCTACATCAAACTATAGTCTTCCAAATCTAGGATTTCCAAAACTTCATCTTTCCAATTCCATGCCAAATCCAATCTCCCCATTTAGGAAACTAGGTTCAATTCTCCGTTTTTGAAAACAAAATCAAATCATCTATTTTAGAAATAAAATCCAATCTTTCGTTTTAGGACATAGGAATCTCAATCCTTCCTAATCTAGATCTTTCCTAATCCACTCCTTCCTAATCCCATACTTTCCTAAATCTTAAGTTTCCAAAACTTAAACTTTTAAATCTTTCCTAATTCCAGCCTT